>QTSX02002149.1:0-625977 GCA_014839935.2 Entomophthora muscae
CACAATAGGCGCAATGTAGACCAGGTAGTTGAAAGCAGTGACCAGGGGATGCCAACACCCAGTATGGGGCACAACTTGGTTGGCCAGCCCCAATACTGTGATATAGACAAAGCCCAACTTACTGAAGTCCTGGGCAGGAGGCGCGTTGGGGAGGGAGAAGCAGTAGGAATCTCCTTCATGGAAGTTGGCAGATCCAGATGGTGAGGGTGGAAGTACTCCAAGTCAAGGGCGCAGGGTGGTTTGACTGGAGCAGCAGGATTGTAGCCAGGAAGATATGGATATTCAAGATTGTATTGTGTTGTGAATTACCAAATTGATGTAAAGAGAATAATTAAATTTGAGCAAAATAGACAATTCCTGCAATAAAATAATGATTTCATGCATAAACTTGCTTTATTAAGATGTCAACAGTGAGGAGGGCTTCCCCCTCACTACTTATACTTACTTGATTCTCTGTGGCCTTTTTTACCACCATGGAACTGATGTCATCATTTGGTGTTGAATTTTCAATTTTTACTGGAATCTGCATTCTTGGGCAAGGAGCTGATAGCTCATTGGCTGCTATAACACAAACCTTTGTTGAACTGCAGCATGCCAAGGTGCCACAGTTATTTATAGTTCCTGCAACTAATTGAGTGTATGATTGCGTGATTGAACAATCACACTCCCAATGTATAGTTTTCCAATAGGTGAGTGGCCCAAATTTGATAATAGAATCAAAGCCAGGGATTTGAGGCTTGTGTGCCTCTCAAATGCTGGGACATTTGCTAGTCAAAAGGGGGTTTTTTCTCGCCTTGGAAGATACTTTGTACAGGTTTCCACACTGTGGGTTTTATCAACTTTATGGGGGCCAGCTGACTGTCCAGGGCAATCTGAGCTCTGACATATAGGTTCATAGTTGTCTCTATATTTTACTATAGATAATTATACTGTATGAAAACAGTATCATCTTTTTCTCTCCACTAATAAAGTCTAAGAGAGGATTTCATTAAGGAAATAAGACTTAGATCAATCATCAAGTCAATAAAGAATCATCAGTATTTTATTCTAATGGACTGGCTTTAAAGCGGCCTGCCTGCCTGCCGCCCGTGTTTTATCTGAGTTAGCTCACAACGCTAAAAGAGATTGAAGTAGCATTAGGGAGCAACACAACAGGAGGCCCAGCCTTTTGGGGGTGGTTTTAACAGAAGGCTAAATTAACATCTTCCACAGATTGGTATCCTTTCTGTCTACCTGGGCTATTTCCATGGCTAGCTAGACAGTGATGGCTACAAGTTCATGGAGATGATTGTTTCACCTAATTAGAGCTACTCTAATACAATAGGCTTGAGGACTTTTTAGCTTAGAGTGTTTGGCCTGACAGCCCAGTCCATGTTGGACTCTTCTAGAAGTGTTTCAGATGATGGCCCATATGATGGCCCTTGTTCTAGGATATAATTAAAGATTATAATAGTAATTATTATAAGAAGCAGGTTTGAGGTGGTTATTGAGGTGGACTAATTAATTGCACAATATCTGCATGTTTTGCTCATTAATTAAGAATAGGGGTTTTGTTAATGCCAGGCCCTTTGGGGCAGGGAATGACAAGATGCTCTTAAATCTCTAATGGCATCCCAGAGCCTCTGTTCTCTATCTGCTAACTCATAAGATGGAGGAGAAGGCGGGGCATCTGATTTAGAGATAGACAGTTTGTTTACTTGAGTCTGGAGTTTAGCAATAGTAGCAGCAATAGCAGCCCTCTCTTTTATCAAAGTCCTTGCCAAGTTTGTGGAGGCCCTTTTCAGCATGGACCTCTACTTGCTGTAATTAGTCAAAGGAGTAAGACCTGAGCTCTTTGAGTTGCTGCACAAGTTGTTTGAAGTCGGTGAGATAGGTGTTTAGAGCGGAGTCTAATTGGGCACGCCAGGGCTGTTCCAGCTGGTGGAACTCATGAAGGTGCTCTCTGACAAACTCAGGGATGGATTGGCACATTATTTTAATGGAGTTGACCAAGTAAGATTGGGAGGTGACAGAGTCACGCTGATTGTTTGATACTAAGGAAAACAGGGAGTGGCCCCACTGCTGGTAGGCCGCAAACTGATCCCAGTGATGAGTGATGGCGGCTTGTAGCAATGAAATCTCTTGAACGTGGAGCCCTAATACCATTTAATGATGGGCTAAGGCGGGTTGTACAAAGGAGGACAATAAATGTTCAGTAGAGCCAGCCGCTGAGAGGAGATGCTGTGGAAATTGTGGAGCTACAATCAATTTGTAGTATTCTGCTTGGTTGAACTGAAGCTGGAGGCAAAGGATGGCCTTATCACGGGCTATCCCAAGAGCCACTGCCATGACTTGTTCCAAGTCAGGGGTACCCAAAGGGTAGGCCCCTAGGCAGGGACCATTCCCAAGGTTCATTACAGTAGGTACAATGGGTAGTTCTGTGATGTCTTCCTCAATAGGAGGACTGGTAATTTCAGGCAAGTTGGTTCTTGTATAGGCAGAGGCAAAGGTCTGAAAGCGTTGTTGAAGAAGGGGTAACCAAGAGGCTTACAGCCCCTGTAGTGAGCACCATTTTTGTTGTGATCTGAGGTGCAGCACAGAGTCACAATGGGAAATCCTAACCTTAGAATTGGATTTGTACTAAGTCTTGGTTATAATGGCATGGAAGGCTATGTGATTACCTTGTGGCCCTGAATGATATCTGCTAGACGTGGCTAGAGAGGCGCCAAAGTACGTGGAGACACAAAGACAAAAATATGAATAGAACTTAAATTTTATTGGGTATAGAAATTGGAATTATATACTGTGTAGCTTTACCACAAAACAGTACATGGACGTTAGGATCACTTGCCACAAGCATGAGTGGGGCAAGTGAGCTGCGCAGAATCAGGAAACTGAACAATTGTATTTTCCAATTTGGAGTCAGTCTCATTTTAAAGGGCAAAAGCAAAAGAGAGAGATTTGTCCTCAAAATAACCCAACAAAGGTGAAATCAAAACATGGTGAATGGCGGCATTCACGACAACTGGGATCTACACTTACCTGCTGCTCTATTTGCTTATTGTCTCAGCAAGCATCCTGTCACTGGAAATCCCCCCTTTGCTATGCTGTATGGGCATGAGGCCATCACTCTGTTGCTCTTGGGGGCTCTCCTACTCTCCTCTGATAAGGCTTTAGATCCTGATGCCTGTTGTATGTCTGGTCTGTTGGGTATAGCTAGCAAGAATTGGCCTTGGTAATTGTTTGATTACTATATCTGAATACAGGGTAGTAAACCCAAAGTGTAATGAATAATAGGTGGGAGTAAAAACTTGCTTTATTTCATATAAAAACTAAGTATATATAGAGAGGTGGGAAATTAGTAGAGGGGAAATTGGTGGGATGGAAGGCCGGATCATTAGGCCAGTTTTGGCATCAATATCATAATCAAAATATCAATATCAATATAGACTATTGATTTTGCACCCAGAAGTAGGGATCAATTAGGTAATTGGATTATTGATGTCACCTTCATTTAGGTCTCTGAACTCAAGAGCCAAGTATGAGCCTTAATTCCAGAATTAAATGCCTTGTTTGTTGCCCATTTGTGTAACCTCTAAATTGCCAAATTACTGAGAGAATGTGAGTGGAATCCAAAAAGCTCTGGCTTCTGCTAGTTCTCAATCAATTGGTCAAGCAATTGCCTATGTGTAATTTTGATCAGGATCTGACTTTGAATTTAATTTCCATCAGATCCATCACCTTTTAGCACATTGTGACAATGCCAATATCAAATATCTAGTTTTACTGCATAATTGACATACAGGCCACGGTGTATACCTCTGCTTATAAGACCAAAATGCTTGAGCTCTCTCCAAAAAATGCTGGCTGTTCCCCCTTTGCCTAAGCTCAATATTGGAGATCATGTTCTCTACTATCAGCATAGAGTAGGAGGATGCACTCACAAGCTAAATACGTTATGGGTTGGGCCTCTAGAAGTGACCTTCAAACAAAGATCAGAGTACACCGTGAAACTCCTCTCTAGTGGTTGTCTGTTTTCCTGAGTGCATGTCAAGTTTCTCTGCAAATACTACCCCCTAAGGCCAATCTAGAGGGGGGCAATGTTGTGAATGCTGCCATTCATCATGTTTCATTTTTGCCTTCAATGGATTATTTCAAGGAAAAAAGCCTGGCTTTTGCCTTTGCCTCTCAAAATGAGTCTGTATCCAAACTGGGAAATACAATTGTTTAGTTTCCTGATTCTTTGCAGCTTGCTTGCCCCACTCATGCTTGTGGCAAGTGATCCTACTGTCCATGTACTGTTTTGTGGTAAAGCTACACAGTATATATTCCACTTCACTTCTACCAATAAAATTTAAGTTCTATTCACATTTTTGTCTTTGTATTTCCCAGTACTTTGGTGCCTCTCTCTAGCCACAACTAGTAGAGATTTATCATTCAGGGCCACAAGGTAATTACATGGCCTTCCCTGCCATCTAACCAAGACTTAGTACAAATCAAATCCTAAGGTAAGGATTCCCCATTGTGTGTCTGTGCCATGCCTCAGAACACAACAATGGGAAGCCACATACTTTCCATGTACGTCATGGTAGTCATGGGCTTATTCAAGTGATTGTTCCTCTTAAGTCACGAGACCTGCCCAAGCTGTGTTTTACTTAGGATTTGAAAATTTTGATCCCTGTAATAGATGATCAAATGATAGTAGTGCCACCAACTTATTGATCAGTTAGTGAATTATTTGGTGAGTCACTTGGGGAATTAATTTCTTGAGAGGGAGCAGTCAAAGATGTTGCAGCACCTGGCACATTGGTGTTACTTTATTTAGAAGCTGATGCCTTGGCGCTTGGTGTTAATTGTTGTGACGCTTGCAATTAATTCTGCTGCCGCCTCAGCACTCAATGTAAACTGGAGTGGTGCTCTGGTACTGGGAATAACTATTGCTGGGGTTGGGGCGCATATTTTAACTATTGCTGACATCACAGCACTCCATTATTAGGGTGGCAGTGTGTGGCATGATTGATCCCTGTTGACAACGCCATGGGTCACTGATCAATATTTATTTATGTGATCAATGACCTCAATTTCCAAGAGAGTAATTGATTTTTCCATTGGTTTGTCATTAATTGCCTAATAATTAGGCTTTCCTCAATCCCTGGTTAACAGTTTTGTTGTGTTCTGAGGCGCGGCACAGACACACAACAGGGAATCCTAACCTTAGGATTGGATTTGTACTAAGTCTCAGTTAGATGACAGGGAAGGCTATGTGATTACCTTGCGGCCCTGGAAGAATAATCTCTACTAGTTGTGGCTAGAGAGAGACGCAGAATTACTGGAGACACAAAGACAAAAATGTGAATAGAACTTAATTTTATTGGTGAATAGGAAAATGGAATATATAGTGGTTGGCAATACCAAAAAACACTACCAGGACGGTAGGATCACTTGCCACCAGCATGAGTGGGACAAGTGAGTTGTGCAGAGTCAAGAAACCAAACAATTGTATTTCCTGATTCAGTCATAAATCCATTTTGAGAGGCAAAAGCAAAAGCAAGAGATTTGTCTTTAAAATGATTCACCAAAGGCAAAATCAACACATGGTGAATAGTGGTATTCACAACATTGCCCTCCCCTAGATTGGCCTTAGGGGGGTGGTATTTGCAGAGGAACTTGGCATGCACTCAAGCAGAAGGAAAACCACTGGAGAGGAGCTTTACAGTGTATTCAGACCCTCGTTTAAAGGTCACTACCAAAGGGCCAATCCACAGAGTGCCCAACTTATGTGCGTGCCCACCTACTCTATGTTGGTAGTAAAGAACATGGTCATCAACATCAAATTCAGGCAAGGGGTAGAATCCAGCATTATCAGGAGAAAGCTCAAGCATCTTAGTTTTGTATGCAGAAGTGTAGGCCGTGGCCAGTATATCAATTATGCGGTTGACTAGATCCTTGATGTGATTGTCAGGATTCATGGCCTTATCAGAGGAAAGCAGGGGGGGCCCAAGAGCAATGGGATAGTAGCCTCTTGCCCATACAGCATAGCAAAAGGGGAGTACCCAGTGACATGATGTTTGCTAAGGCAATACACAAAGAGAGCAGCAGGTAAGTATAGGTCCCAGTTGGCAGTGTCAGAGTAGGTGAGCTTCCTCATGATAGAAACCAGTGTTGAATTTGTACACTTGACTGCCCCATTGGTAGAAGGGTTGTAGGGGGCAGAGAAAGACTGGTGAGACCCCAAAGCTTTGACAACAGAGGTTACCAGCTTGGCATGGAAGTTAGTCCCATTATCTGAGAGCAACACTTGACGACAGCCATGGCAGTAGAAAACATCTTGTAACAGGAAGGTAGCAGTTGTCTTAGCCGTGATGTCCTTTGTAGGGCAAGCCTCTATCCACTTGCTGAAGTGATCAACAGCAATCAGGATAAAGCAACACCCAGAACGTGGGCGGGGGAGAGGACCTACTGTGCAATGCTGACAGTATGAAAAGCATGCTGAGGGGGAACTAATTTGAACTCATGGGCAACAGCTTGAGGCCTCTGCAGCTGGCAGTTGTGGTAACTAGCTATGACGTCTGGGATCATCAGGCAAAGGTTTTCCCAGAAGTAATTCTTCTGAAGCTATTCAAAAGTCTTGGCAATACCTCCATGCCCAGTCTCTTTATGAGCTTGCAACACCAACAAGATGCAAAGACTGGGTCGTACATAAGGCAGATATTGATCTCGTACTTTCTTGAAGAGCTGATTGTTGTGTATGAGGGTACCTTCAGATAGCTTGGACAAAGCCAGCCAGACCTCTTCTGTCTCACTTTCCCAAGAAGAAGGGTATCCAATCAGTTTGTACAAGCTTTCAGCCTCTGCAGGATGTAAAGCAAGAATGGGCATTCTGGATAGCCCATCAGCGTCTGATGTTAAATCCCAGGGCAGTGGAGCACAGTGAAGCCGTAACCTTGCAGACGTAGGGCCCATCTAGCTAGGCGCCCTTCTGGCTCCTTAAGTTATTGTAACCATTTAAGCAAAGTGTGGTCAGTGACAACAGTGAAATGGGTACCATACATGTAGTGGTGGAACTTCTTGACTGCATGCAACATGACAAAACACTCCTTCTCTGTGATACTATAATTCTTCTCATGCTTGTTTAGCACGCGGGAAGTGTAAGCCACAGGATGGTCTACACCCTCATTGTCTAGTTGGGCCAGAATAGCCCCAATAGCAAGATTGCTAGCATCAGTGTATAGGATGAACTCCTTATCATAGTCAGGATACACTAGGATGGGCGCCTCTTTGAGTTTTTGCTTAAGGGTTTCAAAGGCTTGCTGCTGACTGGCGGTCCATTCAAAAGGGAAATTATGTAGCAGCTGGACTAGAGGTTCACTAGTATTAGCAAAGTCAGGGATAAACTGTCTATAGTAGCCCATCATTCCTAGAAAGACTTGTACCTCTCACGGGTTGGTGAGCGGAAGCATTTTGTTGATGGCTTCAACCTTCTTTGTCATTGGGCAAATCCCTGTCTGGGTTACTTCATGGCCCAAGAATTCAATACGTTCTTTGAAGAAAGAGCACTTGGAAGGTTTTAGTTTGAGGCCAGCTTCTCTAATCTTTAGGAACACCTCTTTGAGATGAGCCAGGTGATTTGTGAAGGTAGCGCTGAAAACCGTTATATCATTCAAGTATACTAGGACGCATGACAGCTTCAAGTCGCAGAGGATGGAGTCCATGGCCCTTTGGAAGGTGGCCGGGGCATTGCAGAGTCCCTGCGGCATGCAAGTAGGCTCAAAAAGCCCTTCAGATGTAATGAGCGCGGCTTTTTGGCAATTCTTGGGCAACAGGTCAACTTGCCAGTATCCAGATGCCAGATCCATTGCGGAGAAAAACTTAGAGCCTCCAAGACGTCAGAGAGCATCATCAATACGCGGCAAGGGGTATGAGTCCTTCTTGGTCAAAGAATTTAATCGGCAGTAGACTGTCACAATGTGATGACCTCCATCTTTCTTCTTTAAGATGAGTAGCGGGGATGCCCAAGGACTTTGGGAAGGTGCCAGAAGCCCAGCTTCTAACAGTTGTTTGAGCTCTTTAGATACCTGGGCGTCCTCCACGCGGCTGCGGCAATATGGTTTAGCATGGAAGGGGGGCGTCACCAGTGTCAATCTGATGGATAACGCCTTTGGCTAGCCCATAGTTGGTACTCTCTTTAGAAAAGATGTTGGAAAATTGGTCTAGCAAGTCTAGCACCTCTTTCTGTTGAACTGGGGGCAGCTGTGGAAAGTCTTGCACAGTGAACAAGGATAGGACTTGGAGTTCATCCTCAGGTAGGTTAAAATCTTGGAACATGCCAAAGGGATGAAGAGACAGGACATCAGGAGCGCCCAACAACTTGCTATATCTGACAACCTGCCCCCTAGACACAGTCATGGAGAGAGCAGTCAGGTTGGCTACCAACAATTGAACAGGGTCCTTATGGGAGACATCTAGGATTCCAGGACACAGATAAGGTTTGTTGTCCCTAATGAGGGGGGAGAGTACAACTCCAAGAAGATTTTTTCAGGTAGTTCATATGATATCTGGGAGTCTAGGATGGCCTGGGAGCCAGGGGAGATGGTGACAGCGGACATGGCTAGGAGAGGGATCCCCTCAGATGCAGGACAAGCCATGGGTGGACATTTCATGTTTGAAGAGTGGGTGCAATATTTGAGGTTGAAAACCCAGTGGGATATTCCAAGGCACATGTCTTGAGACGTTTCCCAGGAACTTTAACCGGCTCTTCAAAGATCAGAGGGACTTTGTATCCTAGAATAGAGAGGTAACCATCTTTCAAGTTGATTATCCCATTATATTTCCTAAGGAACTGAGTGCCAACTAAGAGATTGTAACTCTTGTTTTCCAAGACAACTGCTGGTGCAGCTAGGAGAAGCTTGCCAAACTGCATGGGTAGAGTGGAGTACGCCTCTATGGCATGGGTCATAGACAATCCAGCTGTGCCATACAACTGGTGATAATTAAGGTCAGGGGCAAGTTTGAGTTTCTTCACAAGTTTGGAGGAGACAATGTTGACTGGAAAGCCAGTGTCTAAAACGGCCTTGATCTTCACTTTTTGAATGGATATCTCTACTTGAGTGGTAGTGCAACCAAAGGGTAGAAGGACAGCCAAGATATCTTGAGCCTCTGCTAGTTCCTTATCCCACTTCTCAATCATGCATCTTAATCCTGGGAACTCCTTATAAATAGTTTGGAGAGGGAGCAAAACAGATACATTCTTGAAGACAGCGTCAGCAACCTTGGCAGCTTCTTCTGACAACTCAACTAGCACAGGGGACCTCTTAGCTTGAGTGAGGTAAGGGCAAGAGACAACTTCTTTGGCTTCAGACAAAGGTTTAGCGGTAGTTGTAGTCTTTCTTGATTGCAATTTATAGGGGACTGTAATGGTTTTGGGAACAGCCAGAACAGAGTACCCATATACATTGGCATTGTCTGTACCAGAGTCATCCAGGTCAGAGTTGTCAGAGATATTGTGGAATAATAGGAGGACAGAGGAGCCTCATTATCAGCAGGCTTGGAGTCATATATAGAGGGAGGGATTAAAAGAGACTGGGAAGAATTGTCAACCGAGAGCGTCTCAGCCTCTAGGTTGACTGCTCTTTTCCCGCCTGCTCTTTTGGATCAGCCCCTTCAACCCGTGGGTTGGTGCATACTCAAGAATGGTGACCTATCTGACCACATTTGTGGCAACCTTGGCGCTGAGGAGGATTTTTCAAGTTCATAGTAAGAATGCAAGGACCACAGGAAGATAAACCAGAGTTAGAAGCAGCTCAAATTTTTCTAACAGCTGCTCCAGAATGGGTAAGGTACATATCCTGCAACAGCGTCTTTATGCTCTTCATAGAGGAAAGCATAGCTTTAAGGGCTTTGAAGTGAAGACACAGAAGCTGGTTAACCTTGAGGGCTTGAGCGCAAGCCATGTACGCTTCATGTACAGTCAACTGGCAGCTTGTGATCAGCTTCTGTCCTTCCATGTAGAATCTGTCTGCAAACTTGGCTAGTGTCTCCTTTGGCTTGAAAGCAATGTGAATAAAAGCGTCCTTTTTTACTTCCAGGTAAGATCACCACCAAACTTGTCAATCAGAAGCTGCTTCATATCTTTTCACGTCTCAATGGTGGGTAGTTCAGGCACCACCACCTCCTGGAAAGTCAGGTGTAGACAGGTCAGAATATGTTCCTTCTTAACCTCATCTGATGCTTTTTGCATGGCAGTTTCATAGATAGTTAGGAAAGCTGCAATGGTTGAGGTTCTGGGGTCAAAAACTTGCTTAAAGGTAGGTTTGAAGTGTGCTTTGGGTTTAGAGAGGGGCTGTCTAGTCCACAGCTGACAAACACTTTCTTCAAGGGTAGTCAGGGTCTCAACAGCGCAAGCACCCGTATTGACAGCTTGAGGGGTCTGTTGTTCACGGAGTCAATCAATTCACTCATCTCTTTACATCTCCATCCAGCTCAGTATGTTCCCTCTTCAAATGATCCACCTTGTTAGCTAGGGAAATTAGTTCCCTAGCAAATTGGATTTGAGGGGCTCCTGGTAAGCCAGGGCAGCAACCATCTTTGTCAGCAACCCCAACTGGACTAGCAACAGTCGCCATCATCTTGCGTAGGGCAGCAAGTTCTTGCTGTAGCTCAGCAATTCAAGCAGTCAACTCAAGCACCTGGGGGTCAGGTTGAGGAGCCTCAGTAGGACGTCCTTGACTGTGAGTAGTTGTACGTAGCTCTTGAATATCATCCCATATTCTCTGCTCTCTCTCCACCAAGTCATCAGAAGGGGGAGAGGGAGGAGCATCTGGCTTGGGCGTAGATAATTCATTCACTTGACTCTGGAGTTTGGCTATAGCAGCAGCAATGGCAGCTCTCTCTTGACCAAACGCTGTACTAAGTTCATTAAAGCTGTTAGCAGAAAAGTCCTCTACCTGCTGTAGTTGCTCAAATGAATACGTGCTGAATGCATTGAGCTGCTGCACAAGTTGTTTGAAGTCAGAGAGATAAGCGTTTAAGGTGGAATCAACTTGAGTTCACCAGGGTTGTTCTAGCTGGTGAAACTTGTTGCCGTAAAAGTTGCAGCAAAGGGTTGCTAGTTTCTACAAACAGTTAGTCAGTGACCTAATTCTTAATACTATACCTGTTGATGGTATAGTGACAGCCTATGAAGGACAGAAATATAATAAGGTGTATAGACAAAACTGGTATTTATTTAGATAGTATTGCACTTATATAGTGTGAGGTGGGGGAATTGCCACCAGAGGCAGGGAGGCACAGACAGAAGAACTTCTCAAATGGAGGAGAGTGGATTGACGCAGCTAAAAGTCCTGCGCAAGAGAACAACTGCTTCTTTGCAGCTTTCCTTAAGGAGGTAGATATAAATAACTTTGTTGCTCTATTTATAATCCCAGAAGTAAAGCCTGTGCCTTGTGCGCGTTTGAAAGGCAAATTGAACACCTGTTTTAGGGGCGTTTTAAACTTCTTTATCACTAGTAGAATCAGGATGCAATAGCACAACCGCACAATTGTTCCATTGCTTAATCCCTAGATGGATAACTTTTTGTATAATCCATTCAGGATCTGCAACATTTCCCTCCACTGGATTAGACAACATGTTTAAAAATGGCTGGCGTCTCAAGGTAACAGTTATGGTGAACAGTCCCTCTAGAAGAGTCACAAGAAGAGTCTTGAAGAAGGTGCAAGTGTTAATTTCAAGGATGCACAAGCATACCAGGCCAGTGGAGGTGATGAAGGCAGCAGGGAAGCAATTAGTCTGCATGATGTGAACGGCAGCTACCTGGACTTGGGGGTTCACTTAGATCAACTACTGGTGCCTCATCTGGCCTTAGGTGGGACAGAACCATTGTTTGCTGCGCTGTTCCTAGCTTTGAGTGATCCCAGGGAGGCGACAGGAACTGGGTTGCAAAGGGGCACAGTATCCATTGGCGGTTCTCCATGTGGGCAGCAGAAGAATACTTGGAGGCTCAGCTGAAGGAATTCCAATTTGAGGATCAAGGCCTTTCAGTCTTGCAACAGGGGACAGTATCCAATATAGTGAAGTCAGTCCTTTGTGCTTGGGCAACACCTGGGGTTACTGAGGCTCAACAAGTCAGTTGAAAAACCTCTGACAACTTTGAGTAACATCTTTGGCAAGCCTTCCAGGAAGTGTTGAAGTCATACAAAGTGAAGGAGACTGATCATCTGGTACCAATAGTGATGGCTGACAACCTTGTTCTTCAAGGAACCAACCACTGTGATACCAAGCGGGAGGAGAACATGGGGGTCTTCCTTGAGTGGGCCTTAACCTTATTCTATGGGGTGGGTGGTCAGGTCCCAGTAGAGTATGCCCTTTGCAAGAGTCTTCTTCAGGACTGTATCTTCTTGGGGGTTGTATTTCCTGTGGACATTGGGGTTAATTGTGTGTCTTGCTTGGTGGGGGTTTGTTGCCCAATCCTTAGTCATTGGCTTTGTGGATCTGTAGACAACCAGTTGTGTTTCTTGGCTGTCATTCAGGTGGTAGAACAGTTGGTGCAGTACTGGAAGAGTCTTGTCAGTCTGCAATAAACACCTTGTTCTTTTATTCTTATTCCTCATACTTTGGTGCAACACTATCGCAAACAGGACAACAACCCATGGAATTTTTTAATTAGGCTTTTGTTTTTTTGGATTGTTGTCCTCATTAGATCTTCTCTTGGTCACTAGGAGCAGCACGCATATACTGAGCGTGTACTCTAGTGATCAATTGCCCAGAATGGGGCTCCCTAAGGGTGTAGGAGTCGGGGCCAATCTTCTGGATAACTTGAACTGGACCTTGCCAAAGGGAGGCAAGTTTAGATTTGCAGCTGTATCCTCTATTGCTGAAGAAGTAGACTGAGTCTCCTACCAGGTAAGTGGGTAAGGCGGGGCGTTTGGATGCAGCTTGTTCTAGGTCCTGCAACTTATGGTTTAATTTTACGGTGTAGGCCTCTGATTGCAAGCAAATAAGAGTTTGAACCAGCTTGTTGAGGTACGCCTCTGGGGACACAGCCAGGCTGGGCTTTATCAAGGAATATAGTAAAGGGGGAAGTCCTGGTTGCCGGCCGTAGAGCAGTTGGAAGGGCGGCTTGCCGGTGGCCCAACGGTACCCAATGTTGTATGCAAAGGTGGCCTCAGGAAGAAAGGTATCCCATTCAGTCTCATGTTAGTGACTGAGCTTCTGGAGTATCTGGACCAGGCTACCATTAGTGCGCTCAACCATGCCATTTGTCTGTGGGTGATAAGGAGTGGATAGTGTCCCACGGATTCCCATGAGTTGGTTGAGGCGGGGGATGATATAACTGGTGAAGTTGGTACCATTGTCTGTCAGCAGAATCTGGGGCAACTATGTTTGTATATGATATTCTCCAGGATGAACGTGGCTGTCACCAGTGCAGATTGATTGGGGATTGCCTTGGCCTCTACCCATTTAGTCAGATGGTCAACCGCCACAATGATGAACTTGTTGCAACTGTTGGTAGCTGGCAGGGGGCCCACTATGTCAATGGCTACAGTGTGGAAGTCAAACCCAGGGCGTACCAGTCTGTGTTGAAACTTGGCAACCTTAGGCCTCTCAATGTTGCAGTCATGACAGTTGGCTAGTGTATCCACTACGTCAGTGTGCATCCCTTCCCAGACGCAGTGCTGCTGTAGCAGAGCTAATGTCTTCTGTATGCCACCATGCCCAGTAGTCTTGTGAGCTGCCATCACTGAGTCCATGTGTAGGGATGGGCGTATGTAGGGTAGCCAAGAGTCTCCACAAAGCTTCAGGAGTTGTCCCTTAGAGACCTTGGTATCAACAGCTAACTTCTTGAGAGCCCTCTGTATCTCTACTGGCTCCTCTCCCCACAAAGAAGGATCCTCCATAAGCTTGTCATAGAGAATATCAGCCATGGGGGATACTAAGGCAACAGTGGGAAGGCAGGAGAGACAGTCAGCATTCTGGTGGGCTGCCCCAGCTCAATAAATAATCTCATAGTCATAAGCCTGAAGTTTAATGGCCCAACGCGTCAGACATCCTTTGAGGTCCTTGAGGGTCTTCAGCCATTTCAAGGAGGCATGGTCTGTTACAACTGTGAAATGTACCCCATGGAGATAGACTCTGAACTGTTGGTAGGAATATATCACAGCCATACACTCTCGTTTGGTGACAGTGTAGTTCCTCTCATGAACATTAAGCGTACATGAGCAGTATCAAACAGGGTGTTCAAGTCTGTTGGAGTTCAATTGAGAGAGAACACCCCCAATTGCCGTCAGACTAGCATCTTTATGAACCACAAACGGCTTGGTAAAGTCAGGGTAGGACAGCATAGGGGCTGCAGTCAGTTTTCCTTTGAGAGCATTGAAGGCAGATTGGTACACTGGGCTCCAGAAAAATTCCTTATCAGCTTGGAGAAGCTGAAAAAGGGGGTCACCCAGGAATGCAAAGTTGGGGATGAAGTGGCGGTAGGACCCAATCATCCCCAGGAAGACCTGCACGTCCTGCTTATTGGCCAGGATTTGCATTTGCTCAATGGCTTCCACCTTAAGAGGTACAGGGCGGAGTCCATCTTGGCTAATGATGAACCCCAGGAACTCAAGGTGCTTCTTGAAGAAGTTGCACTTGTGTGGCTTGAGCTTGAGATTAGCTGCAAGTAACCTCTAGAAGACTTCCTCCAAGTGTTGTAGGTGATCATTAAAGGTTCAGGAGAATACATTAATGTCATCCAGGTAGACCAAGACACTGGTGAGTTTGAAGTTGCCCATCACTGCATCCATAGCCCATTAAAAGGTAGCTGGGGCATTGGACAGACCTTGAGGCATCCTTGTGGGTTGAAATAGCCCTTAGTCAGTGATGATTGCACATTTTTCTTGATAAGCAGGGGGTAGGTTAATCTTCCAGTACCCACTGATAAGGTCCATGGTACTGAAGAACTTGGCACCACCCAGTTGGTCCAAGGTATTGTCAATATGAGGGAGGGGATATGAATCCTTCTTGGTAACAGCATTCAGTCAATGGTAGTCAATCACCACACAGTTGCTATTATCCTTTTTTGACAATCAGTAGAGGGGAAGCCCAAGGGCTTTTACTGGGGACCAGTAAGCCAGATCCCAATAGCTTCTGAAGCTCTTTGTTAGCCATGGCATAATTGGCTTGACTGCGCCAAATAGGTCTGGAGCGGATAGGTAGACTGCCTTGGGTGTCAATATGATGAGCAACATCTGCAGCCTTGCCCAGGCCATAATCATCCTTGGCAAACACATCTTTATACTGGGCAAAGAGATCCATAGCTTGATCCTTCTGCTCTTCAGAGAGGCTGGATAGAGAGTTGCGGCTTATGACCAATAGCACCAGTGGTTGCTCACAGGGTAGACCCAACTCAGAGAAGTCTGCAAAGGGGGCAGTCTCATGCAGGTTGGCATGCTCTTCCAGTTGTATATAAGCCAGAAGTTGGTGTTTGGAGACAATCATAGCTTCACAACTCATGTTGGCCAAGAGTATGAGTACCTCCTTCTCACTTGGCATGAGGATGCCTGGCAAAACCCATGGTTCTAGTCTGGAGGCATTAGGGATGCCAAAGATTTCTCCATGAGTACCAGCTGGTAGAGCCAGCAAGAGGCCTGTATTGTGGATCACCTGGGCGCCAGGTGAGATAGTCACATTACAGGAGACGTAGACTGGGATACCCTTGGCTTCCCCAATTGAGAGAGGTAGCACCTTGACCTTCTTACTATGCAGTATATAAGCAACTGGAAGCTCTCTGTTGGCGTACTCCAGATTGATGTAGTGCAGACGTTATAAGGACAGGTCAGAAGGGCAATCACCATGATAGAACATGGGTATCAAATGGCCCAATATTCCAAATGTATGGTCTTCATGGTTAGTCACAGTGCCATACTGAACCATGAAGCTAGTCCCAATAAGAATGTCATAGCTGTTGTTTTCCAGGACTATAGCAGGAGCAGTGACTATTAGCTTCCCAAAGCAAAGAGGGAGAGAAGAGTAGGCTCCTTTTGCTCTAGTGGTCAGTGGTCCAGCAGTACCAAACTCTTCATGGTAGGCCAAGTCCGGTGCCAGCTTAAGCTTCTTAACCAGCCAAGAGGATTTAATGTTTCCAGGGGCACCAGTATCCAGTATGGCCTGGACATGAGTCTTGTTCACTACCAGGTTGATATAGGTGCAGTTCTGGCGGTCCTCTCTGATCTCCACAATCTTTGAGACCTGGTGTACACTTAGTCCTTTGAACTTCTCCAGGAAGATAGCCATGGCAGCTCCCACAGCTGGGCTTACTTCCTTGAGGGATTCTAGCAGTGCTGAGACGTTTACTATGTGGAGAAGCTTGACCAGTTGTTCAGCACTATCCTCCTCATGAGTGACTTCAACACCTTGTTGAGCCAGCTGTTTAGCATAGGGAAAGGATACTGTTCTCCGAGCTATTTGGGAGATAGCCACCTCAGGGCAAAGTGTATTCCAATGAGTTTGCGTGTTAACAGTGAGGACTCAATGGAGGAGGTCCTCTTGAACTCTGTCAGACTCTACATCCTCATGTATTGGTTTGGAGTTGAAGTCAATCAGAGAGGGTTCATCCTTAGGGTTGGTCCCAGAGAATGGCAAGGCAGCAGGCCTCTGATCTAGTTTTTCAGGGGGCAGTGGTATGGGGGGAGATGAGGATGTTGAAATTACAAAGGCAGCCAAGGATTTCTCCTTGTCCTGGCTGCTTAGTAGTTTTTTGACTGGTCCTCAGTGTCCTCCTCAGTGTCCTCCATGCCTACATGATGGATCTTTTGGCATGGATTCCTACATTCCTGAGAGAAGTGGCCAGCCATACCACATTTGAAGCAAGTACAGGGCCATTGTTGACTGGAGCAGGCCCAACCTTGTCAGAAGGCTTGGGCATCTTGACAGCCACGCAGGGTCTATGCTCAGATTGCTGGCAAGGGCAGCCTTTAGGAAAAGGGACTTTGAACTCCTCCTTGTAGGTGTGTAGGAGGTGGATCAGATCTGGTACGGTGCAAGCGTTGTAAATGCCTGACTTAAGGGCCAGAGATAGTTTCCAGTTGACACATACAGCATTAAGGAGTGCTGACTGCACATCAATAAACTGCACTGCACTCATAGACAACAGAGTTTGATCTTCAAGGTAGAACCTAGAAGTGAAGTCTTCTAGGGTTTCCCCCACCTTTAACTTGGTGTCAGCAAAGGCCATCTTACGGCCGAGGAGTGCTTCTTGGCTACCAAATTCTTCTGTCAAGGCTCTGGAGACGTTGGCAAAAGTCAAGCCATTCTCAGGGAGACGTGGCAAGATGATGGTTTGAGTCTCAGCATCCAGACAGTTGATGATTGTGGAGTCTCTCATGGCATTGTCTGCACCATACATGGAGTTCTGGTACAGACATAAGAACATGGCCACATTGCTCTTGCGGTCAAACTTGGGTAGATTGACGGACTTGAAGTTGTTGGAGACATGTTGGAGGGGAGCAGGTGTGATCCTCACTGGAGAGCGGGTGAGACGGGAACAGCTGAGAGTGGAGGCAGCAAACCTAGCCTCAGAGGCACAGCAACAATTTTCCTCTCACTGGGCTTTGTGTTCACCTTCTCTGTTTTGAGCAGCTCCAGAAGCTTCAGGGGTGGCCAGGACGTCATCCTCAGACTCCAGTACTGGCTCTGATACTTATACAGCATTAGGAGCTAACTGAGTGTGGTCCTCATCACTTTTGTAGCTATGATAGAACTCAGGACTAGAGGACCTCAGTGGACTGTGGTGACTCTTGGAGTTGATGGACATGGCCTGTAAGTTGACAGCCATAATCTTACTATCCATCCTATCCAATTGGCTCTGGAAGGCGTCCATGAGAGGTTGTTGCTCGTCCAGCTCATCTTGGTAGACCTTGTTCTCCTGACGGTTGATATCCAATTCATCTTCCAGAGAGGTGATGCGCTTTTTGTGGGTGGCAAGCTCAGCTTGGAGCAAGGCTATTAATTCCTTGTCCTTCCTGAATTGGGTCTGGTTGTCAGCTCTATCATGCAATTGGCAAAGTTTGAGGCAATCCTGAAGTTCTGACACAGTGTGGTAGCCATCAAACAGGAAGGCAAGATTGGCACTCTGCTGGACCAATTCTGTCTTCATCTTCTTGTAGTGATCAAAGAGCTCAAGGATGTCTCAACCAAGAAGGGCGCTGGAAGGGGAGTTGTCAGTGGCGGCAGAAGTGGGGGTGAACAAGGGGATGGTGGCAAGGTGGCGAGCTAAGACTTCCACCTCATGAGTCAGGCTTCAAACCATGGGGCCAGTCTCCAGCACGTGGTTTATAATCACACTAATCCAATTGGCGTCTACACCCTGATGGGTGAGGGTCTGTACCACATGCACTGGAACTAGCTTAGCTATACCTGCTTTGATGGCATTGACCCAGAGAAGCATGGTGTTCTGTGTGTTGGTGACTTTGGCAAGATACTGATTGACAGTAGTAAAAGTATTGCCAAGCTCATAGTAAAGGACCTGGAGGAACGTCTGTTGGTTAGATACCAGTATTATCTGGTCATACACTAGGCTTTGGATGCAGCCCAGGTGCATTTGGCTGTGGCATACGGCAGGATGGGCAAATTGGTGTAGGTAGTCCTTGATATGTTCAACAGTACAGAGGTCACGGCGGAGCTGGTCAGGGTTGAACTGGGAGAGATTCTGAAAGCAACCCAAGGCGTTTTCAGAAGAAGGCTGCTGAATGGCCAGGTGTTCAGAGCAGGAACCATTGCCAGCAGCACCAGCATCCATGGCGTGTATGGCATTATGGATGGCGTCCTTGGAAGGTGAAGAGTTGGCGTCCATCTCCAAGGGGGCAGGGGCTTGTAGTAGCAGTGGTTGACCAAAAACAATAGCCTGGGGGTGTTGATGTTCTGGCATGAATTAGCTTAGGTTGGGCAGGCCATAGGGAGCGCCTGCTCTTTCCCCAGCATGGGCATTAACAGCATTAAAGGCTGGTGCCTGGTGGTAAGGAGAAGCAGTGGCAGGAGACTGGGCCAGGGGCATTCCTCCCTCCTCATTGAAAGAACCGCGGGGTGGGAGCTGTTGGTGTTGTAAGAAATGAGCGCCAATGTTGTAAAAGTTGCAGCAAAGGGTTGCTAGTTTCTACAAACAGTTAGTCAGTGACCTAATTCTTAATACTATACCTGTTGATGGTATAGTGACAGCCTATGAAGGACAGAAGAATAATAAGGTGTATAGACAAAACTGGTATTTATTTAGATAGTATTGCACTTATATAATGTGAGGTGGGGGAATTGCCATCAGAGGCAGGGAGGCACAGGCAGAAGAACTTCCCAAATGGAGGAGAGTGGATAGACAAAGCTAAAAGTCCTGCGCGAGAGAACAACTGCTTCCTAGCGGCTTTCCTTAAGGAGGTAGATATAAATAACTTTGTTGTTCTATTTATAATCCCAGAAGTATAGCCCATGCCTTGTGCACATTCAAAAGGCAAATTGAACACCTGTTTTAGGGGCGTTTTAAATGTCTTTATAACTAGTAGAATCAGGATGCAATAGCACAACCGCGCAATTGTTCCACCACTTAATCCCTAGATGAACAACTTTTTGTCTAATCCATTCAGGATCTGCGACACTTGTGTAGACACTCCCTGACATATTTGGGGATGGACTGGCGCATTTGTTCAATAGAATTAACTAAACGGGTCTGGGGGGTAACAGAGTTGCGCTGATTGTCAGATACCAAGGAAAACAGGGAATGGATCCACTGTTGGTAGGCAGCAAACTGGTCCCAGTGATGAGTAACTGCTGCTTGTAGAGACAAGATTTCTTGGACGGGGAGCCCCAACACCATCTGATGGTGGGCCAAGGCAGGCTGCATAAAGGACAATAGTAAGTGCTCAGCAGAGCCAGCCGCTGAGAGGAGATGCTGTGAAATCTGAGGAGCCACAATTAATTTGTAGTATTCAGCCCAACTGAACTGCAGCTGAAGGCGAGGGATGGCTCCTTCACAGGCTATCCCAAGGGCTACTGCCATGACTTGTTCTAAGTCAGGGGTACCCATGGGGTAAGCAACTAGGCGGGGACCATTCCCAAGATTCAGTACAGTAGGGATAATAGACAGGTTGGCAATATCTTCCTCAATAGGAGGGCTAGTAATTTCAGGTGAAGTTGGCTCTTGTATAGGCAGAGGCAAAGGACCTGAAAATGTGGATGCAAAAGGGATAACCAAGGTGCTTACAGCCCCTATAGTGAGCACCATTTTTGTAATTTTCTGAGGCGCAGCACAGACACACAACGGGGAATCCTAACCTTAGGATTGGTTTTTGTACTAAGTCTTGGTTAGATGACAGGGAAGGCTATGTGATTACCTTGCAGCCCTGGAAGAATAATCTCTACTAGTCATGGCTATAGAGAGGCGCAGAAGTACTTGAGACACAAAGACAAAAATGTGAATAGAACTTAATTTTATTGGTGAATAGGAAAATGGAATATATAGTGGTTGGCAATACCACAGAACACTACCAGGACGGTAGGATCACTCACCACCAGCATGGGTGGGGCAAGTGAGTTGCGCAGGGTCGAGAAACCAAACAATTGTATTTCCTGATTCAGTCATCAACTCATTTTGAGAGGCAAAAGCGAAAGCAAGAGATTCATCTTTGAAATGGCCCACCGAAGGCAAAATTGACACATGGTGAATAACAGTATTCACGACAAGTTCTTCACAACATCTCCCACAGTCACTCCCTCATTAGCCCAGGGGCAGACCAACACCTGCTATCTAGAACAAGAACAGATTAAGGGGGCAACAAGACACCTCAAGGCAATATACACTGTAGGTGATCCTATTTACACCTGCAACCTTAATTTGGCAAAACTTGAACCCAGTCACCTTGGGCCTTCTGAGTAGCTGCTGTCTACAGCAACCATACCTATCAGCTTGAGGATGCCCAAGGAAACACCAAAAGATTCCACCATGACCAATTGTGCTCCTTCTGGTCATACCTGCCAAGAAGGGCTTCACATGCAGCTTCCCAGATCTTTCACAGGTCCCAATCCTGGTGCCTGACAACAAGCAGGGGGCAAGGGGTTGTTGCAACTGAGATTAACTCCCTATCCACTAACATATCTCACAATACACAGAGGGCACTCAAAGAGCCACTCCATGATGTGACTAAGGGTATAAAGGATCCTGTGGCCAATGTTGAATTGGGAGCTTTATCTCCTGAATAGGAGCAGTGCTAACTCAATGCGCTGATCCCATGTTTAGCATATTCCCTGCCAAACCTTATACTGGACCTGCCACCATGCCACCCCTGGTGGTCCTATGGCTCCTGGATATAGTGGATCAATCATGTTATTCTCCAAATAAATATTATCTTATTCCTATTCTTGTCCTTTCTATTAGACTATTGTCTTGCCCAATCTAAATGCTGAACTATTATTGGTTCAGTTGCAACAATGGGTGGAATTGTTGATGTAATTGGGTCCACTCTTTTAAGGGGGTATGATATTACACTATATAGGGAGATTGGGAGGGGGTACAGTGTTAGATCCCATATGGGGTGAGTTGATATGGCCTCCTGGGTATTGTGAGATAGATTGGTTGCAGCATTGGCTTAGCAACCCTGTAGTAAGTGTGTCTAGTATATGTGAGGGGTTGGGACTTGTTGAGCAGGTGAGTTTTTTATGGGCAGGATATGTATATTTTGGGTAGGGGTGTATGGTCAGCTCTGTTTATAGGGGTGGAGGAGAGTATGAGTATAAAAAATCTAAGGGGGCTTGGGGTTTATGAAGTTAACTCTCAGGGTTGATTTTAATTAAGTTGGGGTTTATTAAGATACTGGTCTATAGGGGTAGTGGGTATGGAAGGGGTAGGAGTGGATATTGTATTGGTGGATGTAGTAGGATTATGTTTAAGGATTTGATCATCTTGTTGTGATTACTGGTGGATCAAGTGTCCAAAGAAGGTTTAAGATCATTAAGGCATAAAATGGTTGTTGCAAAGCGTGGCTTTAAGTTTATCTTTCCGTTTTACGATGGGATTAGAGGGACTTGGAGTTTAGGGTTTTTCTGGCCTTGGTGTGGTCAGCGTAGGTGCGCTTGACGCGGGACTGGGGGCCAAAGTGGGTGGAGAAGATGAAGTTGATCTGCATCCAAAGCCAGGAGTCGTGGCTGGCCATGTTCTTGTAGAACTCGGGGGCGATGGCCTTGATTTGGGGGAGGCGAGTCCAAGGAACCTGCATGAAGTCGTGGTGCTCGTTGTGGTAGCCAATGTTGATGAAGAACTTGTTTAGCGAGCCATAGTACGAGTATGTCTCTTGGCCGTCGTCAAAGGTGAAGTGCTCCTGGATGAAGTGGGCTGCGCCAGGGTGAAGCCCATACCCCAGCCACATGGAGAGGGCAAGGTACCCTAGGGCGCGCCATCCCCAGAAGTAAACAACCAGAAAGTCAACCGCAAGGCAGTAAATCCAGTTGATGATTTCCCAGAAGCTCAGGGGCTTAAAGTTGACAAGCGCACGCACAACGTAGAGTCCGCCATAGCAGAACATCCAAACCAGCTTCAACGCCCAGTTGCCCTTGACCAAGCAGTACTCCCACTCCATCGGCAGGTCAGGGTCTCTTCCCTCCACCCCCAGATAGGCATGGTGGATGAGATGGTACCGCCGGAAGGAGGCAGCCAGCGGCACAGGCATGCCCGTGTTGACAACCAGGGCAAGGATTCTTTTACAAAGGGTGACGGGTGGGCCAAGTTGTGGCATAGTTCGTGGATGATACAGCCATACAGGCTGGTCAGAGACCCGCCAATAAAGTAGGAGCAGAGCACCATTGTCCAGTTCCAGTTCACCAGCACCTGTCCAAACAGATATGCCATAAACATCTGTGCTGCTGTTGAGGCAAGGATCACGTGGATGGTGAGGGTGTCTGTTCCGTACAGCTCCTGGATCTGGGGATACTTGGAGAGGATGGCGTGCTTGCGCTTCACGTGAGGCTCGTCCATGTTGTCAGTAGCCATGCCATTGTCGACGTACGGCACTGACTTCTTCCAGTCGCCCTTGTAGAGAGGATGACGAGAGTCAAACCCTTTGGATTCAACTTGTGGAGTCATTTGCAAAGATTATTGGCATACTTTATTTGCCCTAGACTTTATATTCCAAGCAAACATGCCATCCTGAATCGATTAATATAATTTTCCATTACAATATATTGACGTCATATTCAGGAACAATCTATATAAATAGGTGACTTAATAGATGAAACGTGTTTGATGTGAACTTGGGCCTAGGTCATAAACTTGGACTTTGCATGGTTTATTTCTTTGGAAGTCAAGGTATGACTATACTTTCGATCCTCGATAAATAAGGGTTAGAGATGCGTCAGCTAGCCTCAGGCTCTGGACCTCTGCAGCCAAAGCGGAATTTCATATATTTAAATTTCATTTATAAAACAAATCTTTGGAACGAGGACCCAGAGCCAAAAACTGTCCAGGGCTTGGCTGAAGCAGCCCTATTAGGGGTCGAGAAGATTAAATCGATGTTATCCAATGAAATCTATGCTAAATCATGAGCGGTATAAACTTAGCAGCCTAGTTTCCAGTCAGAAAAAGTAGATCCTTCCCATTTCTAGAATTTGAATTGGTCTGCATGTGGCTGAAGGTTCCCTATGGATTCGCATTTCTATTCGAAGCCTTGGCTGAATAGATGCTCAAAGTAGAAATCGAGACTTCATTTTAAGCCAAACTCATATATAAAATTCTATTTCGAACCGCTAAGATTCAATCGGCACGCCCATCCGTCGCTTTAACAAACCAATTCTGCTTGGATCCAATTTTGATTTGTTGAAATGCACAAATGTTCTGAAGTATCCTGACCAATCTAAGCATTAAACTGACATGTTATTCAACATGTTATTCATCTTGCTGGAACCATTTTCACAGGTATCGTTCCAGCATCAGCGTTAAACCCATTACCTGGCAAGCCAGTTCCCAGCCAAGGATGTAAGGGCTTCCATAATAAAAGAACAAGTTTAAAGTTGGTTATTAATATTATCAACTGACATTCCTGTAGGGTTGGGACGGTCACAATTTTTTCAATCTGAATAAAATACTTCAAATTGAAATTTAAATTAAAAAGCTGTGACCGTCCCAACCTTATATTCCTGATGTCGTTTTTAAGATTTCCATGGCAAAGTGGTAGATGTTCGCTGATATAGGGTGCTTATAAATTTTACTGATGTTTGGATTGAACGCCAAAATGTTCTGAACCATGGTTAGATCCCAGCCCAGAAGATAATTCAGAACCAGCCATCAAATTTAACTAAACCAAAGCTATCCGATATATTATGGATTTAACCCACCATAAGCTGCTGCCAGGCCAACCCTTTTAAATTCCGAGACACTAAAGATTCTTCTAAATATTCTCTTCAATCGAGTATAAAAATAGATTTCCAAACCATCCTTCACTTCCAATCACCCAGCAACTTGAGCATAAAGCGTAACCCCAAAAAAGATGGGTCATTATTTTTCTTGTTATGCCTAAGCGCTGGACTGATTATTTTATAACTTAATTACATTATTTATATTCAAATTATTCAGAAAGATTAAAATAGAATCAATGTCAAATCTTTAATTGATCTTGGGCTTAGATATTTTTAAAAAAAAAATTTTTATCAATTTTAGGATTGAAAATTGCACCTTATAATATTGCTGGAAATATCTTAAGTGCTACTACATACTACAAGCTAAAAATATTTATGATGAGTTGCATGGGAGAGTAATAGCAGCCCCAAAGCTATAAATGCTATTACCCTATCTTTGACTCATCATAAATATTCTTAGTTTGCTTCAGAAAAAAAAGGTTGTTATTTTTGAAAGACTGATCACTCTATTTAAAATACACCCTCTAGTAAGCTGCCCTACTTCATGAACTTGCCCTAATGCACCACTAGCATCTTCTGATATTTTTGTTTCTCTGGTATCATCACATGATTTCAAATGATAAGTTATCTCAGAATATTCTGAGAAACTTTCAAATGTTAAAGGTGAAGTATACAACTTCTCATCTTTCATAAAATATGAAAGATTAATGCGCAGATTTCTAACTTCGAGCTCTTTCCTTATAGGCCTAACTTTTCTCTCATAAATATAAAAGAATGACTTTTGAGAAATATTTGAGCCTGATAGCGCTGATTTATATAATTCTTTTCTTTTTTCTTCATGCTCAAAAATATTTTTAATATCACTTATATTCTTAATATAAAGCTGATTTTCTTTCTCTTTTAATGTTTTTGATATTACACCAAAGTGACCATCAACAATGCTTTTTCCATGACATTCTACAAATGTATTGTATTTAATAGACCCTTTAATGTATTGTGGTGCCTCTTTAAATAGATAATATAAGAATTCATAGGATCTAAAATGGTTTCCATTATCAGTCCATACTTTGATATTCTTTATTTTTTTAAACTTATCTGATTTAAGAAGACTTATTAGAAATTCACCTGAAAACAAAGAATCATGAGACAATATTTGAGATAAAAAATCATGGTATTCATATTTAACTTTATTGTTTTCTTTAAATACCAATGCAAACCCCAATAAAGAAATAGGTCTTTTGGAATAAAAACAGTTATTAGTTTCAATTGGACCACCACCAACTTTTAAATTCTCCTTAAAATCTATAACTATAATACATGATTCATTATCTAATTCATTTATATCTTTCTTATATTCCCTATTTTGATGAGCATAAAAGACTTGGTGCTGATTAATAGCTTTTAAGTCACTGTTTATAGATTCTGGCAATAATAAGTTTTTACTTTCACATTCTTCTTTTCTTTTTTCTAAGGATGATTTTAAGGTACAAATATTACACATGTCAGTTTGTTTTTACTCTTGATTATATTTTTTGTTATTAATTTATAATAAGTTGAAAGTAATATTGAAATTTCATTTTTTATTTTCATATTTTCATATTTTCATATATTTCTTTTTTGTTTTTAATAGAGAATATTTTATTTCAGTTGAATAATCATTCATTTCTTTTTCAATGTCTTTATAAATTTTTTCTGGTGCTTTTTTTGTAAACTGGCTTGTTTCAAAAGAATTTTCCAGTAGGTTTTTAATTATTTCTTTTTTTACTGAATAGTTTTTATTTTTTTGGCTTTTTTTTATTTAAGCTTACGTTTTTTATTTTTTTTATTTTTCTTGAGTATTCAAACTCACTTTTGGTTATATTAAATCCCATATCAGTAAGCTCTTTTAAAGAGTAACTGGAAGTAACCAGAGATCTCAAGGCTGGGAGATGCTTTTGGGGAGCAGATTTAAGAAGATCCTTTAAGCCATCAATTATCCCATTTAGTTTCTGATTTTTAATCAAAAGAATGAACCCTGTTTTCCAAACTCAGTTTGAGTGAGGAAGTGATTGATGAAGGAATTAAGATTGCCTCCAGAAACAAAGAGGAATGCTTTCTTTAGCATAGCAATTCTTTCTCTTTTTGTTGATGCTCCCAATGAGGAAAATGGCTGCATGGCAGAGGTGAAGTTAACAGATTCCATAATAATGGATTTATGATTGATGATAAAGAGATGCTTTGTAGAGATGCCTTGCAAAAGAGTACTGGTTGGAGGGATGATATCTTTTTGTAAAGATAGTTTGAAGTAAACCTTAGGTGGTGCTTTATCTCTTATATATCAAGCCTTATGACACCATTCTGAAAGAAATGATGTGATAGCTTTTATTAAAATTTCAACTTAAATTTATATTCCTAAAATAAATGAAATACCCAGTTTTCATGCACAAGTGATATGTGTGGAGCAGCTAAGCATCATTGTTACATCATATCCTCTTTGTAATCACTGTGAATAAATTAAAAAGATGTATTAACTTAATTACAACTCTTCCGTATATTTTTAAAATGATAAAATATTAAATAATTATATTTAAAAGATGCTTAATTTGAGGTTTGCAGCTCACTTGAACCTCAAAATTCATCTAAACAGCAAATAAATTAACGTCCTAACTTCAAACTACCATAAAATCCTAAATAATTGAGCTTTTTAAATAAAATAAAATGCGAAAATAATGCTATTGATCTTAACTTTAATTTCGTCAAATAAAAAGTATATATTAATTAATGAAAACATTAACTTTTTTTTAGCTTAAAGCAATCTATTTTATTTCATTATTAAAATAATATAATAAAATATGGCATATGCTCTTTTAAATTGCTTTTGCTTCAATATTTAATATAGTATATATATTGGTATTTTAACACTAATAGAAAGATAAGATTCTTAGCTTCATTTTGATAGTTTACAGTGAGGAAAAATATTAAATTTTTGTTGAGTTATTGCTGTTTTAAATATAAACATTTGTAATTTGATTTTTTCAAAATCGAACTGTGTTATGCTGCGACTTGGGCAGCATGTGTATTAGAAAACGAACTAATCCCTAAAATAATGACCCAGATGTATAGAATATTCCTTTCATGCAGCAATTGAGTGCCAAGTAGGACTGTGACAGATTTTAGACAAGTGGCTCCTTTTCTAAAAAGGAGCCATCATCCCAAATCTAGAATCATTTCCACACTCAAGCTTGGACAATTTTTTGGATTTTTTTTAAATAAAAATTATAAATATTTTTACTTTCTATTTTTAAATATTAAAAAATAAGATTTCAAATTTAAAGTTATTTCAAAAATAAATTTTATTTTTAATATTTAAAAGAATCCAGCTCTTCAGAAAACAGAAAGCCATCTGATGCCTTCTTTTTTTTAAAATTTTGGATTCCCCCAACACAGGGGAATCAAAAAGAAGATTACAGGGAAGGGAGGATGGGAAAATTATAGCAAATGCTGCAATCACCCCTTTTGTGGCTGACACAGCTCTAGTGCCAAGGTACATGTCCTTGGGAAATATCCTGTCAAGTAACACACATAACAACACCCCTTGAGGTAAAATAAAACCTCAAAGATAAAGAGCAGTATCTCTGTTTAACAAGTACATGATATACTTTAGCTTCTTCCTGATCCAAAACCACATAAAGATGCTTACAAATTTTTTCATCCCATATCCATATCAATCAGGATATCTACAAGGATACCTACCCTTTTCAGTCTAGATCCTAGAAGAACTAGCTCAGTTGATCTAGCTTTCTAGGCATAGACCATGCCAACCAGAAGTCTCTTAGGGTTGGGGCAGCTCTGTATCACAAGCTTCCCAAGGCCGGTTATAAACAGCCCACAGTTGAAGCTTTAACCACATAACCAGACCTGTACTAAGCCTTGGTTAGCCTCCAGGGCCAAGTAAGATCTGCTTTGCTACAATGGCCTGGGATGAAGAGCTGGAGACTGATTTTCAGAAATTGCACCATTCATGCTATGTTGATATGGCCTTCAAATATTGATACATGTGAAGACTTGTTTGGATTTTCTTTCAACTTTGGAGTTTTTACCTTCCTTAAATGAATCAACATCAATGTCCACCCATTCTGGATTACCCTACCTGCACTTGACTGATCCTGGTATGAGTTCATGTCAGAATGACCTCCTCAGCCACACTTTCTACCTAGTGAATGATCAACGTGCTCAGTCTACCATTTAAGTAGAACAATTTCTCCTAATAGAGACAAGTTTATCCATATTTGTGTTGGCTTTTATAATCTTCAAGCTTTCCCTTCCTTTTTGCCAAAAGGAACTCTTTGTTGTGTATTCCAGGAAATTAAGGTATGTGCCCTTAATTTTGCCCTGGCGGCTAACCCAAGGCTAGCTTCAACCCTCAAATCTTTTGTGATAAAGGTTTCCCACTATATACTCTTGGATGTTGTCCCCAGGAGCCAAACACAACACTGATCCTTCCCCCATAAGCAGCTAAAAAGGGCCCAGGAGCATACATAACACAAAAGTTAACAAGAAGAAATCAATATAAATAGCGTTTATAGTATACCACATATACCATTCAATACAATGGATCCCCTGCCACAGGGGAAAGGTCACCCAGGGTACCAGAAGAAATAAAGTTGGTCCTGCTCCTCCCCCATATGCCTACAACCCCCTGAGGAAAGCAATTAGATGAAACTTTTGCTAGCCCAACTGAGGCCGTTTAAAGGTGCAGCAGGGTGGGATCTCTTCCCAGAACATTAGATGGAGATTATTGTCCAACCTGGGTACTGCTGGAGAAAAATAAAGGGTCTTGAGATGGCTGGAAATGTCATCACAGAGGTAGGATGTAGCCCATACCAGTTAAAACCCAACAGAGCACCAGCAGCCATAATATTTCACCTGCCAAAGATTGAAGTTCAGAGCAGGGATGTAAGGAATTACATTCCTTACCCCCAATACTTGGGGGTATCCTTAACTGAGACAGCAAACCCACAACTCTTGCCCATAAGGACAATTAAAGTACAACTTGCAAATTGTCAATTAATGGGTCAATAAATAAAAAGCAATGTATTGAGCCAATTAATTCTGCTTCTCAGCAACTGCCATGAATGAAATTTCTCCTGGAAGAAATAAAAACTCCTATTAAGGGAATCAAACCTGGGATCATTTCCTGATAACTCCATGGACCCCACAGACGCTCAGACTAACTGCATTTTTTAGGCTAGCCAATGAACAAGTAGGAGGAAACAGCAATTCAGAGCTGATTAATCAAGGGAGCTTACCAGGAATGTTTGCTGAGGACTTACAACTTATGGAAGGGCGGCAACTGCTGGTGATTAATCCAGATTGGCCTCAAGTGCTGGAGGCATTAAATCAACATACCACCGTTTCTGTCATACCTGATGGGCCAACTGAAAAAGGATTTGCTGCTCAGCAGGAAGGTTCAGATTCTGAAGCAATTGCAGATGGTTGGCTTAAAGTTGGGTGTGGGGTTCCAGCTCCTCAGACACCAATAAATGTCCTGGGTCAAAGCCAGGTGCCAGCTGGATGGGGTTGTCATTCTCCAGATGGGGCAACCTCTTGGAAAGTACCTTGTACTTGGACTGAATGGCTGCAAATTTCTCCAGCGCTTTCTGTAGGACTACAAGCTTTTCCAACCACAGCTGCAGCTGAATCAAAGCCTGTGCTCAACCATCACCAACAAACTACTATTTCCCAAGGATACAAAAGATATAGTTAGGATCAAGACAATAGTTTTATTGACAAGCCTAAAAAGGAGGAGAGTCAGGAAGAGTCCTGACATTACTTGTGTTATAAAAATGCCCTAGTGTTGTAACTGTGCTGTTTCAGCAGAATTACAAGGGTAAAAATATTTAGAAGCTAGATAAAAAACTTTATTGAGATATGAATATTATATAGTTGGTGTGAATCATGGATAACAGGAACATGATTGTGTTGATCACACAGTGGGATGTAAAGGGGGGTGGCTTGATCCTTGTAACAAGTCAAGCGCCAAAAAAAGATACCCACCTTATAGGATCAGTTTCTGTTCATGTTATTGTATTTGGAAATTTGAGTTGATTTCCTAGTTTGGCTTCAAGTGACAGGATAATTGGATTGTGGGTCACAACCCGCTTACTCAGAACCTTGCTGGCAGGTCAATTCTGCTGTTTTGACACCCCCTGGCTGAGGGTTGGCCTCCTCTGGGGGCAGGTTGTCAGGGAGGTTGTCAGGAGCCTGGGCGCCATACTGGACTAATTGTTGTTTGATGGATGTTAGTACGGTCTCATGTTGTTTCTGTCTTGCTTTTCAGGGTCTCAGGCAATCATGATGGAGGACTTTGTCTTGTTTGCGTTTTCCAAGTCCTTGCACAAGGTAAGTGTTGTTACCGTTTACCTTTAGGATGATGACTGGGCCCACCTTTTCTGGTTGCAGTTTGCTCTTGTTGGTATTCATGACCCAGACTTTGTCACCAACCTTATGCTTGTCTTGGATGGGTATGAAGGTCTTTTGTACGAGTTCTTCTTCTCTTTGTGATTGATTGCTATTAAACTTTATGTCATGGGGATGTGAACATGGTGGAACCTTGCTTGACATTTCCAGCTTAGGTCCTTGTTGGGAATTTAGACCAAGCAATGATGTCAATTATGACGAAGCTCATGGATTGGGATTGCTGTAAACAAATCCATAAATTAGTAGTATAAAAAGCAATGTTGCCAATTATGATGAAGCTCACAGATATGAATTACAGCTGCCAAACAATATAAACTGATAGTATAAATCATATGAATATTGGATCAACAGTAGCCTTCTGACCTGGACCTTAAATTGGCCAATGATAAGCGCTGCCGCGGCACTTAAGTGATACATGATTTGCTGCCGCGCCACTTTGGAAAAGGCATAGGCACTGCAGCGCTGCCTAGCAACTGGATTAGACGCCAAAGCACCAAACTACTTTTACGTCAAGTGCCGCTGTGCCAACTGAAAATTATTGCAAGCGCTGCCGCGCCGCCTGGCAAATATTGCAGGTGCCACAGCACCACCATACTTTTACATTGAGCGCCAAGGCGCTGGGTTTGATTCCCCATAATCTCATATTCCCATATTTATCATATTAATAAGCATTTAGCTTGTAGTATGCCAAGGAAGTAGGAAGATATCCTGAAGTAACTAAATTATTCCATGCCAGCAAGGATCACCTGTGCTGGGTGAAGAACATGATATTCTATTGGTTGATGTGTGATAAGCGCCAAACCTAGATTAATAATTACCCAAATTAGGGGTGTGTTAGAATTTCCTAGAAGACATTGCTAGCAGCCCAGGGATTAACCTTACAGAAGGTATAATAAGAATTAATCAATTACAATAAATAAAAATCTTGACTTTTCTGGAATATATCTTTAATCTGGCTGACCTTTATCCTAATCTTTAAGTGCTTCTGCATGATCAGAAGCCATTGTGCGGACAATAAACATAGTTCCATTCAATCCTGGCTCTTCTGATACAATACTACTCATATCCTCACATATGACTGTATTTCAGCAAATGTCCTGTGCCCTATAATCTCAAATAATTGTGGCGCTGTAATGCAAAAAGTGCAACAGTCCTGATAGTGCTTGGATAATATTAGACTGTGTGCCATAGACTAACTCAAAGGGGCTTTTCCCGGTGGATCTGTTCATGCAGGTCTGGCATATGAGCCATGCAGTTGATAGCTGCTTGCACCAGTCCTCAGGTCTCCCAGCGGTGAGTTTGGCCAAGGCTTGCACAAGGCTGCCATTTAGCCTCTCCACACGTCCATTGGCCTGAGGATGATAAGGTGTTGTCACTGTGTACTGAACCCCTTTTTGGTGAGGTACACGTTGGTATCTTCAGAGGTTGATTCTTTGCCCCCCTCAGTTATCAGGAGTTCTGGCTTTCTGAACTTGCTGATGATTTCCTTTCCTATGAATTGCCGCACGTCATTGCCGGGGTGTGTCTTTACAGCTTGTGCCACTGGCCATTGTGCGGCAAAGTCTATTGCACTAATGATGTACTTCTTCTTGCTGTGCTTTCCTGGCATGGGCCCCACAATGTCTAGGACCCACACCTTGAAGGGTAGTTGTGTGCTGTAGGTAATACTGATTTAGGTGGGGTGTCACTCCTCAAAAATTTCTCACATACTTTGCACTGATCCAAGACTTTCTGGATGTCCCGGTATAAGGTTGGTCACCATGATTTGTGTTTAAGGAATTTGTAAAGGTTGTAGCTTTTTGTGTGTCCTAGGTCTTGGTAATAACGTAGGATTGTGTCAACTTGCTGGTGTGTGGGGACGTAAGGGATGGCGGTCCTGTTAGAAATTTTGTAGTGTAAGGTCCCATACATGTCTGCAAATAAGAGCTTGTTCTTAATGACAGTTTCTTTTGTTATGTCCATGGTGCCAGGGGCAAGCCTTTGTCCTGAGTACCAGGAGAGGCCAGTCTGGGTCAATCCCAATATTACCCCTTGTGGCTCTGACGTACAGGCGCAAGAGTGCGTCTGCCATGGCTAGTTCTAAACCAGGCTTGTATTGTATGAGCACATTGAATCTTTCCAGAAGTTCCATCCAGCTGGCTTAATGGCGTGACAAGTTGGCTTGGGTCTTAAAGTATATCAGCAACTTGTGGTCTGTCAGGGCTATGAATTCCTCCTGTTGTTCTAGGTAACAATACCATTTGACTAGGCAGTGCACAATTGCTAACAACTCCTTATCATGTATGGGGGTATTGGCACTTGCCATCTTTCAGTTTGCGTGATTCATAAGCTACAGGTAGGAAGTTACCATCATTGTTTTTGATTTTTAGTACTCCCCCAATGGATGCATCCAAGGCGTCTGTCTTCATTTGGTTTTCTCATTGTGTTTGGGGTATTGTAGAATGGGTACTGTTGTGATTTTCTCCTTAAAACGTCTAAAACAGAGATCATGTTGGGAGGTCCATACAAACTTAGACTTGGCACCAGTTATGGCGGACAGGGATGCAGTCAGGATGCTGCAGTCAGGTCTAAATTGACGTACATAGGTAACTATCCCCAAGAACGTACAGAGCTCTGACTTGTCTTTGGGAGGTGGCATTTTACAGATGGCTTGAATTTTCTGGTCATCAGGTTTAATGCCATCCTTTGAGACTATGTGTCCCAAGAAGGGTAACTGCTTGCAGAAGAACTGGCATTTGGAGGGCTTGGATAGCAGCTTGTGTTGTGCTAGTGTAGCAAAGACTGCCTCCAGGTTCTTGTGATGTTGTTCTACCAAGGGACTATAGATAATAATGTCGTCCTGGTATACCAAGGCGTTTTTATCAATGTGAGGGGCAAACACCTTGTTCATGAAGGTCACAAAAGTTGACGGAGCATTTTCCATTCCAAAGTTGAGCACCATACACTTGTACAGCCCGTATTTAGTGCAGAAGGCTGTCTTGGGAATGTCCTCTTCCTTGATAAAAATCTGGTTAAAGCCTGCAGTCAGGTCAATCTTGGAGAAGACTGTGATGCCGCCCAAGGCATCAAAGTGGTCATCAATGAATGGTAGAGGGTAACAATTATTGATAGTAACTTTATTTAGTGCTCAATAATCCGTGACTAGGTGTAGTTTACCGTCTTTCTTTTCTACAAAGAATATGGCAGCATCAAAGGGAGACTGTGAGGGGCAGATAAGTCCTTTCTCAAATGCCTCCTTGAGGTAGGTACATAAAGCGTTGTCCTTGTTTGGTGTAAGGCAGTAGATGGACCGAGTCTTAGGTACAGCACCTTTGAGTTGGATGGAGTGTTGGATGTATTTCTCTGGTGGCAACCCAGGTAGAGCCTCTTTGAAGATTTCTGGATAGAAGGCTATAATTTTGCAATCCTGTGGAGTAGTAGTGTCCTGGTGGTCTTTTAAAATGTATGATCTTGTACTAGAAGGAGTCCCAGTCAATTGCTTTGAGGTTCTCCTTTTTGTCCAGGGTCTATGTGATGTGTACAAAGACATGGTCACACAGGAGTTGTTTCACTAAGTTGGGGTGGATCTGGTGGTTGACACCCTCACATTTGATGGTCAGCACTGAGGTCGTCCAGTCTACATGAGGGTTGTTCCTTTGTAGTCAGTCCAGACCTAGTACAATGTCAAACTTGGGAAAATCAATGACAGGGCCTTGAATGGTGGAGTGCAGGCTCTTGAGCATGACAGAGAAGGGGGAAGTTTCCCTTGTCACAGCAATGTGATGTTCATCAGCTAAAATCATGTTTTTAATCCGCAAAGGATTAATGGTTAACTTAAGCTTATCTATAAAGCTACTGTTGACTAGAGTTTGATCTGCGCCCAAGTCTAGGAGTGCTGAGCATGTGTAATTGCAAAAGCAGAAAGGATAGGTCATCAGTTTATTGGCATGCCTGGCAATGGTGTAGAGTACCAGGTCTTCTGAGGGTACTTGGATCATTGGGCATTTATCCACGTCTTTGGTTCAATACTCATTGTTAGGTAAGTTAGGAATTGTGTGGGGAGAGCTTGGCTCGCTTAAGGCTCTCCCCAGGCTTTTCCCTTGTCCTGGTTGTCTTGAGTGGCAGTGATACAGAAATGAGTACGGATTGACTGTCTGTTATTTCCATTCACCTGTTCATTTGGGCCTGCGGGTTTGTGGATTGCATGGTTGTTATTATTCCCAGGGGGTGGTTGATTGGGGCGCCTGGCTGGGTGAGAATCCTTGGGTTGCTCTCTCTTTCCAGTTTGCGCTTTGTGGAGGGTGTTGCACGTTTGTTCTGCTTTTACTGCCTTGCAGTACAGGCTTTGAAAGTTGGTCACTTGGTCCAAGTTGACGTGTCTCATCACATGCAACTTGAGTGTGTTGTAATAAATGAGATGGGTAGCTGGTGTGTCAAAGGTCATATATGAAGGTGCACGTAGTCAGAGTTCCTTTTACACACGGGTGAGCTCCTTCACTGTGCCAGTTTGGGTTAGGTTCTTCACTTGGCGTATGATCATAAGTGTGGTGTCCTTCAGCACAAACCTTGCCAGGAAGTCTTGTTTGAAAGTGTCCCAGTCTTTTTTGGTGTGTTCTTCATGCCACTTATTGTACCAGGTGCCAGTGTCATGGGTCAGTTGGATGGAGATTTCTGCAATCCAAAATCTTTGCAGGCATTCCATTTGGGACAGCTTGCTTTGGGCAGATTGAATCCATGCTGCAGTGTTGTTATTGGTTCCAACAAAAGGTTCCAAGGTGGCACTTCAAAGTCTCTGAGCTACGTAGGTGGGCATGATACTCTTGTTGGTTGCTTGAGGCATAGTGGCGGGTCCTTGAAAGAACCCTTGCTCCAACAGGGCATTGAAGCCGGAAAGCAGGATCACCATGTTCTGGTAGAGGACAAAGCCATTGGGGATCTCGGCACCAGGTGTGTATGGTGTCCAGTATAGCAGAAGGACAGACATGATTCTATTGAGTATTTTTTAGCTGCAGCAAGTACAGGCAACAGAAGGAATATTGCAAGATAAGATAGGATGGAAAACCTACCTGTGCTCCTGTCAAAACAGCAGGCTCAACCCGCCAGCAAGGTTCCGAGTAAGCAAGTTTGTGACTTGCAATCCAATTATCCAGTCACCTGAAGCCAAGTTAGGAAGGCAACTCAGATTTCCAAATAAAATAACATGAACAGAAGCTGATCCTCCCTGGTGAGCAGCTTGTTTTGGCGCTTGACTCATTACAAGGATCAAGCCACCCCCTTCAATATCCCACGGTGTTATCAACGCTATCATGTTCCTGCTATCCACAATTTACAATAACTATACATCATTATCTCTCAATAAAGAATATTATCTAGTTTCCACATATTTTCCCCTTGTAACTCTGCTAAAACAGCACAGTTACAACATTGGTAGCACAGGTAGGTTCCCATACTACCTTATCTTGCAAAATTCTGCCTGTTGCCTGTACTTGTTGTGGTCAACAAATCCTCAATAAAATCATGTCTGGCCTCCCGCTAGACTGGACTCTGTACGCGCCTGGAACAGAAATACCCAATGGTTTTGTCCTGTACCAGAACACAGTAATCCCTCTTTCTGCCTTCAACGCCCTGTCTGCACAAGGTTTCTTCCAAACACCTGCCGCCATTCCTTGAGCAACTGACAAAAAATACCATGTCCACCTACGTAGCGCAAAGACTTTGAAGCGCTGCCCTGGAACCTTTCACTGGTGCCAACAATAATAAAGCTGCGGCATGGATCCAGACTTCCCAAAGCAAGCTGGCCCAAATGGAATGCCCACAGCAATTATGGATTGCATAAATCTCCATTCAATTGACTCATAATGCTGGTACCTGGTGCAACAAGTGGCACAAAGAACACACCAAAAAGAATCAGGACACCTTCAATCAAGACTTCTTGGCAAGATTTGTGTTGAAGGACACCACACTCATGATCATCTGCCAAGTGAAGAACTTGACCCAGACTGGCACAGTAAAGGAGCTCACCTGCACCTATGAGGAACTCCAACTACGTGCCCTCTCAGATATGGCTTTTGACACTCCAGCCACTCACCTCATGTACTACAACATGCTCAAGTCACATGTAATGAGACACATAAACCTGGACCAAGTGACCAACTTTCAAAGTCTGTATGTGAGGCAGAGAAAGAAGAACAAACATCCAACACTCTCCACAAGGCACAAACAGGAAAGAGAGGGTGGCCCAAAGATTCTCACCCAGCTTGGCGCTCCAACTGACCACCCCCCGGGAACAACAACAGCAATGCAAACCACAAACTCACAGGTTCAAATGGACATGGGAATGAGAACAACAGCCAGTCAAACCAAACCCATTTCTGTATCACTGCCACTCAAGACAACCAAGATAAGGGAAAAGCCTGGGGAGAGCCTTAAGCAAGCCAAGCTCTCCCCACATAATTCCTAACTTGCCTAACAATGAGTATTGAACTAAAGACGTGGATAAATGCCCAAATATCCAAGTACCCTCATAAGATAAGTACTCTACACCATTGCCAGGCATGCCAATAAACTGATGTCCTACCCTTTCTGCTTTTGAAGTTACACAGGCTCAGCACTCCTGGACTTGGGCGCAGATCAAACCCTAGTCAACAGCAGCTTTGTAGATAAGTTCAAGTTAGCCACTAATCCTTTGTGGATTAAAAACATGAATTTAAGCTGATGAACATCAGATTGCTGTGACACAGGAAGCTGCCCCCTTCTATATAATGTTAGAGAACTTGCATTCCACCATCCAAGGTCCTGTCATTGACTTTCCCAAGTTTGACATTGTACTGGGACTGGACTGGCTTCAAAAGAACAACCCCCATATAGACTGGGCAACCTCTGTACTGGCCATCAAATGTGAAGGCGTCAATCACCAGACTTACCCTGACTCAGTAGACCAACTCCTGTACAACCATGTCTTTGTACGTATCACAGAGACCTTTGTCAGGAAACGCCCTGACACATCTTGTATTACAGAAATTCTTTGGGAAAAATCTACTGTTCTCAAAAATCCTAATGATAGTTTGATGACTCTCCTAGCTGCTCTAGACAATAAGTTATGGCTTCTTAAAGTTTGGCCACCAGCCAAACTCCCTAACCAGTGCAAAATGACAAAAATATGCGACCAAGGTACAAGAATTGATGCAAATCTTAATTCGAGCATAACTCAGCAACCACTGGACGGATTTGGACGTCCAAACATGCTTTTTGAAGCAAAACACCAGAAGAGTCAATCTGTGCTATTTTTAGACAAAATATGATGCAAAGTCTGATGTGTGGGACTTTTCAAAGAAACATGAGTCATGCTGTTCAGAAGATGCCCCAAAACCCCATCCTGATACCACCAGCAGAGTCCCTAAGACTGTCTAGAAGATTTAGAAAGATTCTAAAGAATCTAATGGAATGATATATAAAGGTGTTGCTCACAATGATCCCCTTGTGATCATTCTAAGTTTAGCCCAATAAAATAAAGTTGAATTTAGTTGATTTTGAAAAGTTTATATTAAATCTGTGTAAGCTGTTTCCTATGGAAACCTGTCAAGACCTACTGGGCCCTGACAACCTTGGAAAAAAAGAAGAATCTCAAGGTAATTGACTGGGATCTGTCAGTACAAGATCATACATTTCAAGGATCACCAGGACACTACCACCCCTCAGGACCAGGAAATTGTAGCCTGTCACCCAGAAATCTTCAGAGAGGCCCTACCCAGGTTACCTCCAGAGAAATACATTCAACACTCCATCCAACTCAAAGGCGCTGTACCTAAGGCGCGGCCCATCTATTGCCTTACCCCAAACAAGGACAACACCTTACATGCTTACCTCAAGGAGGCATTAGAGAAAGGACTTATCTGCGCCTCACAGCCTCCCTTTGGTTCTGTCATATTCTTTGTAGCAAAGAAAGATAGTACCCTGCACCTAGTCATAGATTATTGGGCCTTAAACAAAGTTACTATCAAGAATTGTTACCCACTACCATCATTGATGACCTCTTTGATGCTTTGGGTGGCGCCACAGTCTTCTCCAAAATTGACCTGATTGCAGGCTTTAACCAGATCCATATCAAGGAAGAGGACATTCCCAAGACAGCCTTCTGCACTAAATACGGGCCGTACAAGTGTGTGGTGCTCAACTTTGGAATGACAAATGCTTCATCAACTTTTGTGACCTTCATGAACAAGGTGTTTGCCCCTCACATTGGCAAGCATCTCCTGGTATACCTGGACAACATCATTGTATTTAGTCCCTTGGTAGAACAGCATCACAAGGACCTGGAGGCAGTCTTTGACACCCTAGCGCAACATAAGCTGCTAGCCAAGCCCTCCAAATGCCAATTATTCCGCACACAGCTGCCCTTCTTGGGACACATAGTTTCAAAAGATGGCATTAAACCTGACAACCATGAAATCCAGGCCATTTTAAAAATGCCACCTCCCAAGGACAAGTCGGAACTGCGCACATTCCTGGGAATGGTTGCCTATGTACAACAATTCATACCCAACTGTGGCATCCTGACTCTCCCTTTGTCTGTCATAACTGATGCCAAATACAAATCTTTATGAACCCCCCAACATGCCCTTTGCTTCAGACGTCTTAAAAAGAAACTCACAAAAGCACCCATTCTGCAATACCCCAAACATGATGTTGAATATCAAATGAAGACAGACGCCTCAGATGCATCCATTGGGGGAGTACTAAAAATAAAAAACAATGATGATGACTTCCTGCCTGTGGCCTATGAATCACACAAATTGACAGATGGCAAGTGCCAATACCCTATAAATGACAAATAGTTGTTGGCAATTGTGCACTGCCTAGTCAAATGGTGTTACTATCTATAACGGCAAGAAGAGTTCACAGCCTTGACAGACCACAAGTTACTCATCTACTTCAAAATCAATGCAAAACTATCCTACCGTCAAGCCTTCTGGATGGAGCTTCTGGAGAGGTTCAACAAGCTCATACAATATAAGCCTGGCTTTGAGCTAGCCATGGCAGACATGCCTTCACGCCTATACATCAGAGCCACAAGAGGCAAGAATGGGCTTGACTCAGACTGGCCTCTCCTGGTGCTCCGGACAAACGCTTCCCCCTGGTACCACAGACATAAAAAAGAAACCAGTATTAAGAACAAGCACTTATTTGCCAACGTATATGGAACCCTACACCAAAAAATGTCCAACAGAATAACCATCCCATATATCCTCACACATCAGAGTTGATAAAATCCTATGTTATCACAGAGACCTGGGACACACAAAAAGCTGCAACCTTTACAAATTCCTTAAACACAAAGCATGGTGGCCAACCTTTTACCAGGATGTCCAGGAAGTCTTGGATCAGTGCAAAGTATACAAGAAATTTTCAAGGAGTGATACCTTGTCAGGGATCCAGTCTTGGGCGCCAGGCCTGCCGTTTTTGGGGGTAAATTGGGCCAGTGTTTTTGCAGGCAGAGCCCACCACAAGAGAGGAGCTAACTTTAGAAGGTAGGAAGCAGACCTCTCCACCCAAGACTACAGGCCAGCAGCCGGTATGATGATGTCCACCACCCCTGTGAGGATGATGTACATTATTCCAAAAAGCTTGCTGGTATGGTCAGTTGGAAGGTTGGGTGAAGAGGCTGGTATCAGTTTGGGTGTTACAGGTGGTTCCATGTAGATATTATAGGCCAGGAGATAATTGAATTTTCCTCTAAATAGTTTTGGTGTAGAGAATATCCACAGGCCTTGGCAGTTGTATCTAATAGCAGATTGGATGAGGGCTAGCGGGTCAAGTGTGAGGATTTTCTCTGGTGTATAATCCTTGTACTCAGGCATCAAGGGATAATCAGTGAAGTAAATGGGCCCAAAGGGTGCACCAGGTGAACAGAAAACTGCAGGCAGTAGGGCAGTTGGGCCAGGAGATCTCAAACTGAATTGGTAGACAGCAAATACAAAATAAGGCAATAGCTATGTGAGCCAAAGTAACATAACCTTTATTCAAAAATGGCAATAATTTTGGAGCGAAGGGTTCTTTGGTCTATATAGTACCCCACCTCCAAACTTAACATTTTCCATGGGGGATTCATCAGGGCATTGGGAAAGGCAGGGCTGGGGGAATTGGGTACTTGGGTCTAAAGGCAGCAAGATGGCACTTGGCCCGAGAGTTCTTTCATTGGTCAAGAATCTCAATTTGGCTACCTGATTATCTTGCTCTAGCGTCATGGTCATGGGGCTGAGCTGTGGGCCTGTGCCTGTGCCTCTTTCCTGGGTTGGCTCCTGATTAGTTGCTGGTGTAGACTTCAAACTCATGAAGCTAATAGTTGTTGCTTTGGTACCTCCATTAGGTGCTGTGATTGGATTCCACTGGATGCAATAATTTCTTTGGCTTGGTCTGTTTCACTGCATGGGCCATCATTTTTGGCATCAGCTTGCGGGAGCTCAATCCCAGAAAAATGCAGGCAGGCAGTCCTGCAGTCCATAGGCCTGGCGGCCTGGGGGGATCCAGGTTCAGGGTTAGATTCCCGCTCTTGGGCCCGGGGTTCCAGAGGGGGAGAATTGTCAATCCTGACATCATCTCCTTATTCCCCCAAGCTCCCTCCCTTTCAATTCCTCTTGTTCAGGTAGAGTTGAATGGCTTCTTGGGTATTAGTCAGGTTGCTCAGCGCTTTCCAAGTACTTTCTTCTAGTGGGTATCCTCTCCACTTGATGTAATACTGGGTTTTTGGTAGTGAGTTTGGTTGCTGTGTATGTATTCAACTTCATATTCCTCACCGCGGTTTGTTTGGATGGGTGGGGGGGCTGTCTTAATCCGTTAGTGGGGGAGCAAATCCCCATCTTTTTTGAACAACAGGGAGCAATGGAACACGTCATGAATCTTCCAGGAGGGGGGTAGGTCTAGCTTGAAGGCAACTTCACTGACTAGTTTGGTGATTTTGTGGGGGCTGCTTCTTCTGTGAGCTAATTTCCTGCAGGGCACGTGAAGGGGTACGTTCTGGGAGTCTAGGTATACTTTGTCTCTAACTTGTAAGGGTTGGTCTTGGGTTTGTTTGCGGCTGTCAAAGGCTTTGTATGTTTGCACTGCGCAATTTAGGTTGGTCAAGCATGTTTTTTGTGTGTTGTAAATCTGTTCAATCCAGGAGCGCCCTGTGGTGTTTGATTCCTTTTTGCTAATCTGAGGATCCCAGGTGGGGTCAAACCCATAGTTGGCTTTAAATGGGGACTTGCCTGTGGAGATGTGGTCCTTACTGTTGTATGCAAACTGGGCCATGGGAAGCATTTTTGTCCAGTTGTCCTGATCAGTGTTGACATAGCATCAAAGGTATTGTTCAAGGATCTGGTTAACCTGCTCAGTTTGGCCGTCCGCCTGTGGGTGGTAGGAGGTAGATACACACCACTTGATTCCCAAGTCTTTCATCACTTGCTTCCAGTAGTTTGACGTGAATTGGGGTCCTCTGTCTGTGATGATTTCCTCAGGCGTCCCATGTTGGGTGAGGATGCAATCATGGAAGTGTTGGCTGCTTCTGCTGCCATGCAATTGGTGGTGGTTGGTACAAAGTATGCTATTTTGGTGAAGTAGTCTACCATGATCAGGATTACATTGTACAAGAGGAATGTCAGCAGTTCCACTATATAGTCCATGGAGACAGATATCCAAGGTCCATGGGGTACATCCAAGGGTCTTAGAAGTCCTTCAGGTTTTTTTCTGCAAGTTTTGGTCCGCCCACAGGTCTCACACCCCCTCAGATATGCGCTTACGTCTTGATCCATTTTTGGCCAGGCAAAGTTCCTTCTGATGCTCTGGGGGGTCTTGAGCCTACCTGGGTGTCAAGCCATCTCAGAGTTGTGATAGTCTCTCAAAATGTTGATTCTGATGTCCCCTTCTGGTACAAAGATCTGGTTGTGGAGCATTAGCGTGGTTCCCTTTAATGAGTAGCCCTTTTGGTAGTGGCTGCTATCCAAGGACTTGGAGAGGTCTGCAATCAAGGTCTTGTGAACTTGTCTAATGCTTGGGCCCTTAGTACTTCTGGCTTTCTGGCTCTGATTTTCATCAATCCCAGGGGAATGCCTAGTCTTTCTGTGTCCAAGAGGATTTGGGTGTTGTGGTTGCAGATTTCTAGGTGAGTAGGCACCAGGTCAGTTCTTCTACTTAGGGCGTTGGGTACCACGTTCACCTTTCCTGGCTTGTAGTCTATGGTCAGGGTGTAGTCAGCCAGTTCTAGGGCCCATCTTCCTTGTTGTTGGTTAAGCTGGCGTGGTTTGAAGAAATAGACAAGTTCTTGTGGTCTGTCAGGACCTTTACTGGGTGTTTAGCACCACATAGGTATTGGTACCTATGTTTCAGGGTCTTCATTATGGCTAGCATCTCCTTGTCATATATCAGGTAGTTTTCTTCTGTGGGTAGCATCTTCTTGGAGTAATATGCTACAGGATGTAGCATACTATCCCCTCCTTCCTGAAGAAGGACCCCACCCATTGCAAAGTCAGATGTGTTGGTTTCCAGAACAAAAGGTTTGGAGGGATCAGGCATGGTCAGGATGGGGGCAGAGGTGAAGGCAAGTTTCAAGGTCTCAAAGGCGGTGGTACACTACAGAGTCCAGGCAAAGGTGACCTTATCCAAGAAAAGGTGGGTCAGGGGGAGAGTAATGTGAGAAAGGTTTTTGATGAAATCTCTGCAATAGTTTGCCAGGCCCAAGAAACTTCTCACATACTTTCTGCTTTTGGGCACCAGCCAAGATTTTATTGCTTCTACTTTATCTTGTGCCATGGCAAAGCCGCCAGTCTACACTATGTATCCCAGGAATTTGACTTCAGACTGAAAGAATTCACACTTTTTAAGCTTAGTGTGTAAGTTGGCTTGGGAGAGTTTCTCCAGTATAAGGTCCAGGTGGCACAGGTGTTCCTTTTGAGACTTGCTGTAGATGAGGATGTTGTCCAGATATTCCACACAGAAGCAGTCAAGGTATTCCCCTAGGACAGTGTTGATCATCCTTTGGAAGGTTCTGGGGGCGCTACAGAGGCCAAAGGGCATCACAAGGTACTTGTACAGCCCATATTGGGTTTTGAAGGCCGTTTTGTACTCATCCCCTTCCTTGATTTGGATTTGGTTGAACACATCTCAGAGGTCAATTGTTGAGTACACTTGGGCTCCAGTCAGTACACCACAGAGGTCGTTGGCATTGGGGATGGGGTAGTGGTTCTTCACTGTGATGTTGTTCAGTTTTTGGTAATTCACACATGGACACATCCCACCATCTTTTTTTCCTACAAACAGCATGGGCAACAAACAGGGGGCCTTTGACACCCAGGTGAACCCTTTGTTTGTCATATCTTCAAGGTATGCTTTCAAGGCCACTTGCTTGCGGTGATTACAGCTGTAGATGGGGCCGTGGTGCGGTTGAGTCCCTGGCAGCAGGCCTATAGCGTGGCTGTAGATGAATGACTGGGTAGTTTGGTGGCTGCCTCTTCACTAAGCACATGGTTCCATCTCTGTAGGGGGTAGGCAGTATTCCAAAAGTAGGTTCTATCTTCATAGTCAAGAGTTTTTTGGTAGGGATTTGGTCCTTGCTCATGCAAAAAGGAACAGTATCACAGGATTTTGGTCAGCCTAACATGGCGGTTTGCTTGCAGTAGTTCAGGATCAGGCCATGTTTGTCAGACCAGGAGTTGCCCAGTATAAGCAGATGTGGTAGTCCTGTCAAGAGGATCAGGGATGACAGGTATACATTGTGTCCAATGATCAACGGGAGTTCTTGTTCACACTCATAGCCAGTGTCCAAGGAGCTGTTTCCTATGATTACTTGAAGACTGCGCTCTGAGGCTGTCAAGCCTAATTCCTCTGCTAGGCTGGCGTAGATAAAACTTTCATCTGCCCCTGTATCAATAAAGGCTTCAATCTTGCACTTGTTACCCGCTACTTCTACAGTCACTTAGATGAATTTGTAAGACTGGGAAGAAGTGGTTATTTGCGCCAGGGAGGTTGGGGCAGTGTTTTTCTTAGGGCGGGCTCTGGTCAAGTGACCTGTCTTGTGACAGTGGAAGCAGAGGCCTTTGCAGTAGTGTTGTTGGAGCTTGTTGGGGATCATCCCTGTTCTGTTGGGGGTTGGTGTTTAGGGTTGGTGGGTCTGGGAGGAGCCAGAGTTCTCTTGGTTCATGCTAAGCCCCTTGCACAGGGGAATTAGCTTGTCTAGGCTAAGGGTAGGCGGATGGTGCTTCAACAGGTCCTTCATTGCTAGGTTGACGCCCTTTTGGAAGATAATAGCCGCTAGTTCATCCTTGAGTTGGGTGTGGGTCTTCATTTTGGGGAATTTTTCAATGTACTCTTGGATGGGTCTGGGGCCTTGTCAAATTTCTAGCAGGGAGTTCAGGGTGTAGTATCTAGTGTTGCGGTCTTCACTGGTGGCCATTAATTTAGCCTCAAACTTGGCGTAGTCTAAGCAGAATTCCATGTCCTCATCTGTGGCCTTGCCAAACCAGTCCAAGGCGTCCCCTGATAGCATGAAAGCAACCCCAAGGATCTTCTTGGTGTCACTGGCATAAGAGGGGGCGTTGGTAAGGAAATGCAGGCAGAGTACTGGCATGGCGCGGCTAGCTTCCTCAAGCATGAGCTCCCCATCTGAGGCATCTCCACCTTGGTGAGGGACTGATTCAAAATCACTTTTTGAACTTGGGAGGAGGGGGCCTTGTTGGTATCAGTGGCGGCAGTGTCAGTTCTTTTTGGGTCAATCAGGTTTGTATTCTTCCACATGGAAGAGATCAGGTTTGTGGTCATCTTATAGGTGTAATAAGTGATTATCAATAGCAAAAGCATACAAGATGCCCCAAGAAATAACAACATATTGGGGCTCAGGGTACAAGGTTTTATAAAGATTACCATAATGTCAGGGATCCAGTCTTGGGCAGCAGGTCCGCCATTTTTGGGGGTAAATTGGGCCAGTGTTTTTGCAGGCAGAGCCCACCACAAGAGAGGAGCTAACTTTAGAAGGTAGGAAGCAGACCTCTCCACCCAAGACTACAGGCCAGCAGCCGGTATGATGGTGTCCACCACCCCTGTGAGGATGATGTACATTATTCCAAAAAGCTTGCTGGTATGGTCAGTTGGAAGGTTGGGTGAAGAGGCTGGCATCAGTTTGGGTGTTACAGGCGGTTCCATGTAGATATTGTAGGCCAGGAGATAATTGAATTTTCCTCTAAATAGTTTTGGTGTAGAGAATATCCACAGGCCTTGGCAGTTGTATCTAATAGCAGATTGGATGAGGGCTAGCGGGTCAAGTGTGAGGATTTTCTCTGGTGTATAATCCTTGTAATCAGGCTTCAAGGGATAATCAGTGAAGTAAATGTGCCTAAAGGGTTCACCAGGTGATAGAAAACTGCAGGCGGCAGGCAGGAGGGCCAGGAGATTTCAAACTGAATTGATAGAAGGCAAATCCAAAATATAGCAATAGCTGTATAAGCCAAAGTAACATAACCTTTAATCAAAAACGGCAATAAGTTTAAAGCGTGGGGTTCTTTGGTCTATATAGCACCCCACCTCCAAACTTAACATTTACCATGGGGGATTCATCAGGGCAGTGGGAAAGGCAGGGCCAGGGGAATTAGGTACTTGAGTCTAAAGGCAGCAAGATGGCACTTGGCCTGAGAATTCTTTCATTGGTCAAGAATCTCAATTTGGCTACCTGATTATCTTGCTCTAGCGTCATGGTCATGGGGCTGAGCTGTGGGCCTGTGCCTGTGCCTCTTTCCTGGGTTGGCTCCTGATTGGTTGCTGGTTTAGACTTCAAACTCATGAAGCTAATAGTTGTTGCTTTGGTACCTCCATTAGGTGCTGTGATTGGCATTCCACTGGGTGCAATAATTTACTCAGCTTGATCTGTTTCACTGCATGGGCCATCATTTTTGGCATCAGCTTGCAGGGGCTCAATCTCAGAAAAATGTGGGCAGGCGGTCCTGCAGTCCATAGGCCTGGCAGCCCGGGGGATCCAGGTTCAGGGTTAAATTCCTGCTCTTGGGCCTGGGGTTCCAGAGGGAGAGAATTTTCAATCCTAACACACCCCACCTAAATCAGTATTATCTATCCTCACACAACTACCCTCAAGGTGTAGGCCCTAGACATTGTGGGCCCCATTCCAAGAAAGCACAGCAAGAAGAAGTACATCATTACTGCAATAGACTTTGTCACACAATGGCCAGTGGCACAAGCAGTTAAAATACATACTGGCAACAATTTAAAACACTTCATAGGAAAAGAAATCATCAGCAAGTTTGGAAAACCAGAACTCCTGATAACCAACAGAGTCAAAGAATTGACCTCTGAAGATACCAATGTATACCTCACCAAGAATGGGGTCTAGCACACAGTGATAACACCTTACCATCCTCAGGCCAATGAATGTGTGGAGCAGCTGAATGGCAGCCTTGTGCAAGCCTTGGCCAAGCTCACCACCAGGAGACCTGAGGACTGGTACAATTAGCTACCAACTGCATTACCCGTATGTCAGACCCGCGTGAACAGATCAATCAGGAAAAGCCCTTTTGAGCTAGTTTATGGAACACAACCCAATATCATCCAGGCGCTATCAGGACCTAAGCTGGAGATTCCAGACAAGGTTCCACCCCACTCAGATCCCCAGGTCATACAGGCCAATAGCAACCAATTAGAAAAAGAAGAAAAGTGTCTACAAAATACCTTTTTCACCATCAAAGACAGATATGAGGTTGGCAACAAGGTTTGGGTCATGAATATTGACAAAAGTAAACTACAGTCAGAAAAAGTTGGCCCTGACATCATCCTAAAGGTAAACAAAAATAACACTTACCTCATGCAAGGACTTGAGAAACAAAAAAAGGACAAAGTCCTCCACCATGTTTACCTCAGGCCCTGCAAGGCAAGACAAAAGCAATTAGAGACTGTCTTACCCGCCACCAAATAACAGCTAGTTCAGTATGACGCCCAGGCGCTTGACAGCCTCCCTGACAACCTGCACCCAGAGGAGGCCAACCTTCAGCTGGGGGGGTGTCAAAACAGCAGGCTTGACCTGCCAGCAAGGTTCCAAGTAAGCAGGTTTGTGATCTGCAATCCAATTATCCTGCCACTTGAAGCCAAACTAGGAAGCCAACTCAAATTTCCAAATACAATAACACAAACAGAAACTGATCCTATAATGTGGGTATCTTGTTTTGGCGCTTGACTCATTACAAGGATCAATCCACCCCCTTCAAGATCCCACAGTGTGATCAACAATATCATGTTCCTGCTATCCACAATTCACAATAACTATATAATCATTATCTCTTAAATAAGAATATTATCTAGTTCCCAAATATTTTTCCCATTGTAACTCTGCTAAAACAGCACAGTTACAACACTAACAATGTTATAACTGTGCTGTTTTAGCAGAGTTACAAGAGGAAAATATTTAGAAGCTAGATAATAATCTTTATTGAGAGATGAAAATTATATAGTTGGTGTGAATTATGAATAACAGAAACATGATTGTGTTGATCACATAGTGGGATGTAAAGGGGGGTGGCTTGATTCTTGTAATGAGTCAAGCGCCAAAACAAGATATCCATTTTATAGAATCAGCTTCTGTTTATGTTATAATATTTGGAAAGTCAAGTTGACTTCCTAGTTTGGCTTCAAGTGACAGGATAATTGGATTGCAGGTCACAGCCTGCTTACTTAGAGCCTTGCTGGCGGGTCAAGCCTGCTTTTTTGACACTAGAAAAATTTTACTGCTCTCTAAAATCACAATGCTAGTTTGATGACTCTCCTAGCTGTTCTAGACAATGAGTTATGGCTTCTTAAAGTTTGGCTGTCAGCCAAACATCCTAACCAGTGAGAAATGAAAAAATATGCAACCAAGGCGCAAGAATTGATGCAAATATTAACTTGAGCATAACTCAGCAACCATTGGACAGATTTGGACGTCCAAGCACGCATTTTGAAGCCAAAAATCAGGAGAATCAATCTAAGCTACTTTTAAACAAAATAAAGATGCAAAGCCTAATGTGCGGGATTTTAAAAAGAAACATGGGTCATGCTGCTCAGAAGATGCCCCAAAACCCCATCTTGATGCCACCAGCAGAGTGCCTAGCACTGTCTAGATGATTTAGAAATATTCTAAAGAATCTAATAAAATAGTATGTAAAGGTGTTGCTTACAATAATTCTCTTGTGATCATTCTAAGTTTAGCCAAAAAAATAAAGTTGAATTTAGTTGGTTTTGAAAGGTTTATATTAAATCTGTGTAAGTTTTTTCTTATGGAGACCTGTCAAGACCTACTGGGCCCTGACAAGGAGATTAGATTACTTAGAATAATAGAGCTGTGAGGGTTTTTGTTATGGATTAGGCCTGGGGACGTCTTCTGTATTGACATCTAGGTTGCTAGCTTTGTAGAGTATAGTTAAGAGGCCTATACACAAATTAATACAAGTCTTAGAGTCTCTTAAGTCTTTACCTTTAAATCTAAGGTAAAAAATAAGAAGAGTTTAAAAAGGCAAGTGAGTAAAAGTGTGTTTATTTTTGGGAAAAGAAGGGAAGCTATATACTATTGGAGCTGCAAATGGCTGCAGAGGTCTTAATAACATCTGCACCATCATTAGGAACATTACACAATATTCAGGGATCTGCCAGACTCTTGCATCCACATTTCTGCCTATTTGGGTTGGTCCAGACAATCCAACGGGAGAAAGAGGATGCAAATTACATCAAAATGTTGACTGCAGTTGCAGCTACCCCTTACAGCAATGTATAGTAGTTCCAAAACCCAATCCCATGGGATGTAATAGGTTGACCAGAGTGTTTTACATCCATGTTACATTTAAGCTAATAGTTCTATCAGATATGACATATTTGAGTGCATATCTCAAATAGACTTGGCATCAGGATTAAATCTATTGATTGCCTTGACTATTCTAACATAAAATCCAACTTAAGACAGTTTCTATACCCAAATATAAGAAAAGGAGATGATAGGGGAATTATGTCTAAACAAGCTTACTCATAATTTTGAATAAGAAATATATTGTCAGGAGTAAGATTCTGAAAGCTGTAATCAAAGGCTTTTGGAAGACACTATTTTGGACTGTAATGGTTTTTGTATTTTCAAAAATATAGACAACCAAAGATGGTAAAGGAGAAACAAAAAATCAAGACAGAAGCCTTGGCATAAATATCAACAAAATAGGATATATCAGTTGTGACTTAAATTCTCAGTCCTGATACTTTACCTATAGCCAGGCAAGAATCCCCTTAATAAACCTTTGCATCAGCTGGGGTAAGGCCTTTCTTAGGCTGGTACCATTCCCTGAAAAGTCTTTTGAACTCTCCTCCTATGAACTTTATTTCCTCTGGTGGTCATCTATAAGTGTTGCACCAATCTGTCACATTTTTCATCCGAAGTTTTGCTTGTTGTGAACCTCCTTCAGCTCTAGTGGTAGAAACCTTCTTTACCTGAGCTAGGGTAGAAAATTCTATGGGTTTTATCCATGAGAAATTCTGCAAAACTAGGTATAATAGATAGGGGTTGAGAGTGGCACTTATTGACTCAGGAGGAAGATCCCATTAGAACCCTTCTGTATTATGACCTTTTTAGGAGAAATAGATTTTGGTTGCCAAGTATTAGAGTACCTTCTTTATCTCTTAGACTCATTATAATTGGTCTTAGGCTCATTTTCCTATGTTTTGGGCGTTTTCCCTATGTCTGGGCTCCTTGTTGCTGATCTTGTACTCCTGTCCTATGTCATGGAGTCTTTGCACTGTTCTTTATGTCCTACTTTCCTGATTTTTTGGCTCTGCACTACTTGACTCTTGGCCTTGTAATCCTTCCCTGATATCCTGGACTCCTGCTCCTATATCTTGGACTCCTTGCATCTGGCACCCACCAACTTGGAAGTAAACTTCTAAGATTATTAATGATGGCAGAATGATTTAGAATAGTAACCAAAGAACCTACAGAGAGGGACACCATTCTGAGGTGGAACAGCACCCCAAATAGACAATAACAACCCAGGAGAAGATTGAAACAACTCAAAAAGAAATATGCCCCTAAGTAGCTTAGAAGGAATGCAGAGGCCAGCGGATGAAAAACCTTGGGATTGGCAGGATTCTTTGATGATTCATGCATCTGGGGCTTTTCCTTATGAGATGAGTTGTACAACAGGGGCATAGCCATATACCATACTCCAGGGATCACATGGCGCCAGGAACTATCTAGATCTGGGAGTCAGGAGAGGAACCAGAATCAGCTCTGATCCCTAGCAAAACGCTGGCCTTAAAGACCTTGAGCAAGATAACCCACAAAATCTATTTATACCCAATGGACTTCAATAAGGAAGTATTGGGCAATCTCATGGCTTTTAGTGATGATAAGTAGAAGTTTGTTTAAAGGAAAATAAGCAGGTAGATAAAGACTTTATTTATTAAACAAATATTAAGAGATAAAATTTTAGTTTTTTATAGCATGAAAGTAAAGAATAATCTTAAGACAATATAAAGGAGTTAAAAAAACTCTTAAGAGGTGTTGGGGAATTTGGGGAAGTTATGGGGACTTATTTCAATTATTGGGGTATAATTCCTCTACTTATGTTTTTAAGCAACATAATGATTTAAATCTTATCATTTTGTTTTCTTCAAAGAGCGCCTAAACCTGAAGATATCACTATATTGCTCCACAAAATCTGGGGTTGGATCTAACAGTACTAGCAGGAGGAACAGAAGACAACAGAAAAGAAAACACAGAGCCTGAAGAAGGAACCTGCTCAACATTATCTGGCAACTCCAAAAGTAAGGTCAAAAGCAGAACTGGGTCTCTTGATTGGCTAGAAGCCTTTGATTTACGTAACAGAAGCTCTGAACTTGATTTTAAACAACTAATATCTTCTAAGTGACTGTTAAAAGCTGGAGAAGAAACAGGTTTAATCCCTGTTCCACAAATTGATTGATTAATCAATATATCTGGGTCTTTAGGAATAGGCAACAATGGACAAATACTATCCACTAACTTTGCATTATTAGGATTTTCAGTTAATCCAGAAGGGGGTAAAGACTCTGTTTTCTCCATAATAAATGACTGTTGTCAGGAATGACATGAAATTAATTTCTGACACCTTGTCTGGCTTCTGGCTCTGGATATACACCTTGTTTCAGTCTTTCCACCCTTAAATAGCTCCTTGTTTCAACCTTTTCCCTTTATGGTTCCTTTAATTTCCAGGATTAAACTATATAGTTTTTCTCTCCCTATAAAAAATTAAACTTATTTAATTACTTCAGCCAATCAGATCAGGCCTTTTCTGCCAAAACCCTGAATTATTAGGCTTTTATCCTTATGTTTTACCAATGAAAAACATTGATAAAGCAGGCTTTGGCCTGCAGCCAATAAAGCGCTTGGATTGGTCTATTTCCCTGAATAGCTTCCCTGAGCTACTTGTTACTGCCTCTGGTTCAAACCTGTTGTCTCCTGGCTCTGAGAAAACCATAACTCCATGTTTCAAACAATTTCTCTGTTTTACCGGTATGTTTTGCTGTATTGTTTCAAACAGTTTCCTCTTATGTTTTACTTAATGATTTTTACTCTTCAGGTTTTACTCCATGTCTCTTCATGTTTCCCTGTCCTGCATTAATTCTTGGCAAAACTCAAATTTTTCTGTTGCTCTGTTTTTGCTCCTCTTAATGTCTCAGCAAGATTCTGACCCTGCTTTCAAAGTTTCCCCATGCTGTTCACGTCTGCTCCTGCTTCATTATTCTCAATTAACTATTTGGTAAGTTCTTTTATTAATCTTTTTTTTCAAATATTTAATTCTGTATTTCTTTATTTATTTAATTCCTTTTTCTTTATATCTCTTAATTTTTTAATTATTTATTTAATATTCTCTTTATTCCTTTTGTTTATTTTATCTCATTAAATATTTTCTCTCTGTTCTTAATCTCTTTTCAGCCCCATTTGATAGTATTTTCCTAGTCCTTCTGTTCCTTCTTTTTGCCAATCCCTACCAATGTCTTCTATCTGAGCTTCTCTATTATTTTAGTCTTCATCATTCAATACATCAGACTCAGGAAATAAGTCTCCACAAGTTGATCAACTTAGACTGGACCCCCATCAGTACCTACACCTTAGGTCATCAGCAAAAGATACTCCTCATGTCTTGCCACTGTTTTTACCTACTCAAGTGATTAGTTTGAGCTTTTAGGCACAAAGTAACCAACTTCAATTCCCAGAAACCTCTAAATTACCAAGTTCTGCAGCTGTTTCCCTAGGCAGCCACCTTGTTAATAGTTCTGGGCTCAACTATGCTTGTATAGCAATTTTAAGACCTTCTCAAAGCTTCCAGGAAGACATAGACAGGGAAACCTTACCCCTAAACTAGGTAAGATTTGTCACATGCAGACCTCCTGCAAGTGGCCAAAGGATATCAGAGCTACCTCAGCCCATCCTTTTCCAGCTAACCATGACCTCTCTACCATTTCACAGCATGTACCAAAAAACACCTTGCTCCCATTCCCAGACTTAGATCTCACATCTCTCTTGACCCAAGCTATACACATCAATAAACTAACCAACATTTACATGTGTTTAGGAATTCAATATTTATTTCAGCCAAAACAGTCCTTTCCTGAAAAATGTTTTCATGTGGATTGTCACATTGAGGCTTCTTAGCCAAGTGATATATAGCAAGCCAATGATAAGGAAGTAACTCCAGGATATGTTCAGCTCACTAGGATGGAGGTGACCCAGCTGATAAATGCTAAGGAACCAGCATTCAAGAATGAAAGGAACACAAGTAGGAGTGATGAAACCATTAGTGGGTTGTCAACAGACTATCAGATTAAGTTCATGTCACTAGAGGGAATATCTGGCCATGGGGTGCATTATGACCCCAGAGCTCTTGGCCCAGAAGAAACTGAGCAAACTCAGCTATCATGTGAAAAGAAGAGTAGAACTTAGCAAATAAAATTTTATTTAAGCCCAAGGAACATATGTAAAAATGGTATTGCCATTCTGAATTAAATAATCCAGTAGTTTTAAAAGCTATGGCAACAACCAAAAATACATCAGATTTGAACAAAATGATTTCAGATTTAAACAAAATCCAAGTCACGCAAGATTTAGGATTCAAATAATATAAACATTTTTAGTTAAAAAATGAACTGTCAAACAATAAACAAAATTTCACTAGCACATTATACAAAATTATATCAAATATCAAGTGGTGTAGTTTAAACCACAAACAAAATGAACTGAAACAGCAAGTGAAATGAATGGCTGCTGTTCTGGAATATATTTTAATCCAATCAGGATTCATCTGAGGCACAAACAGAAGGACTAAAATGAAACAAAATTTGAGCAATCTAGAAGAAAGATTCCACAAGCACAAAACAAAATGAAGTCATACAAGATGTGTAGTATGAGCAGCCTAAAATAGAAAAATAACAGTTTAACAGCCAATCAACAGCTATCCAATTTAGGAACAGAGGCATTTTATTCCTTTTAATGGCTCCTGATTTGTGTAAAATGGTTTTGAGAACTTTATAATTATGTACTCAAGATTAAAATAAAAATAATTCATAAAATTTTAAGATTCTACTTTTAGTGATTTTATCCTAGGTTTTTTATAATGGTTTTTACTAGCAACATTTTTGACGGCACCAGCAACAAAGCCAGCAGCAGCCAAGCCAGCTTCAATGGAGGCAAGGCTCAGAATGTGGTGGCATCCATTTACACCCAAGCCTTTGATGCAGATAATGAGGAAGCTGTCCTGTACTTGACCCCTATGGCTTTGACTTGTTTGAGAGTCACTTTGTGCCCAGCTCTACCCCTGCTTCCTTATCCATCCCTAAACAAGCTGCCCATCAACCAACTAATCAGGATGGAAGCCTTGATTTAGAACAACTTCCTGTCAGCAGTCAACCTGCAATCCTCTCAGCCAATCAAGCTTCAGCTCCTGTGGCCCAGCATCCCAAGCAACAAATAATTACTGCCCAAATTCTCCAAGAAATTGTGGCACTCAACCTTCATGGTTTGACCTGGGAACATATTGACAGCCAATTTTAATTCACCTGAGCCACTATCATGCGGGAATTCAACAACCTGATGAATAAGGGAAGCCTGGTTGGGACAGCCAAGAAGCCCAAGAAGGCCCCAGTGTCCCAGATCAGCAAGGCCTACTCAGTTATGCTTGATCTCTTGCAGCAGGACCCCAAGCCTCCCCTGACCCAGGTCCAGAAGCAACTTGCACACCATGGCATTTGGGTGTCTGAGCGCATGATGTAGCTCTGGATGCATGAAAAGGTGGCTTCAGTCAGGGTGTTGACAAATGTTGCTGGCAACCCATGGGATGGGAGTGAGGATTCCCCATATGATCAGGCCATTAAATCCACCCTGGTCTGATGCCTGACAAGTTTGTCTAATGTTGTCATGTTTATCTCCTATTAAAAATTGTCCATTGCTTTTGATGATTTTGGTGAGCAAGGAAAAGCTGCCACCAAGAATAGAAGGAAGAAGGTCAAGAGGGGGATGTTCATTGGTGCGTTTCTGGCTGTTTCAGCAAAGTGTTTTGTCTACTATTGGATAAACCCTGATTTCACTAATGGATATGGGTACCGCCACAACCTCAGAAAATTGCTTGACCCCTGGGATAGCTCAAATTCCACCCACTGGGGTTTCTTGAGCCACCAAATAGAGGGTAGAACTGCTGCCCTTGAGGCAATCCAGGGACACAGGCATCAGACCTCAGTTTACCCTGCCAGCTACACAGACATCCATCTGGTTGATGTTGTGTTCTTCAACATTGGAGACACACTCTGGGAGCACCACCCTCAGGCTTTTAATGATCTTTAACTTGGAGTCATCAATAACAAGTCTCTCTTTGGTTGCCAAATGGTGGAAGACTTGTTTGCGCATATGGTTTTCCATGTGAATCTGGGCTACCAATAACAAAAGGATAAGCACCTCCCCCCGCCACAGCCACCTGTCAGCCAATCCAGATAATGACAGACAAGGAATACCAACAGCAGTATATGGCAGCCATCACACACAATCCTCCTGCATTTTCTCCTTCCACCCCCTACCTGCTAGCCCCACCCACCCACTCCCAGACCTCACAGGCCAGCATCACCTCTATGTCTTCTTTCCCACAACATTCTGCCTAGTAGGCATCACTCTTCCCTGTCCCCAATAAACCCCCTGTTGTCAAATATTTTTGTTTTATATTATCTTTATCTTGAAGTTTCAGTTGTTCATTTTCTCTTTGTTTATAGTTGGTTTTATTCTTTATGTTCAGCTTATTTCTATAAAACTGTATATTTTCTATACCATGTATCTAGATCCAGAACACAGTTATTTTTAGCACCTAAACACAGCCCTTTGTGAAAATATCAACAACAATTTGGTGATCAGCTAAATTTTAAATTAGAACATTATAGGATAATTGTGTTTAGATAAAGTTGTTGCTGACCCAAAAATAAAACCCTTAATGATAAACTTTAAGTCAATCAGGAGCCAAGTGATAAAGTGATTGTTGTTACATAAAGAGTCACACAATAGTTCTTTGATTTATGTGCACTAATTATCCAATTGGCTGGTTGTTTTGCCATTGTGCGCCATTGCTGCTGTGGCAAGTTGTTAGTAAACTAGTGCTAACTCATCAGCTGATGGGTTAGCACTAGCCATCATCAACTTGCCACAGAGGCAATGACGCTCAATGGAAAAACATCCAGCCAATCAGATTAATTAGCACACATGCATCAAAGAATTATTGAATGGCCCTTTTATGTCACAACAATCACTTTCTAACTTGGCTCCTGATTGGCCTACAGTTTATCATTAAGGTTTTGAACTTGGATTAGCAACAAATTTATCTTAACACACTAAATATATAATTTCTAATTTAAATTTAGTTGATCACCAAATTGTTGTTAATATTTTCACAAGGGGCTGTGTAAAGAGCTAAAAATAATATGGCAATTATTGAAGAAATGTCAACACAAAGCAAACAACACATACTGAGATAAACATAAAACATATACACAATGGGTTAAAAGATGGGATATTGTAGTAATGGGAAAGCAAACAGAGATAGGCAAAGAGGAAATAATATCATAATAAACAGATTTTATTGGGGTGAAAGCTATAAAACATATGCAAAGGTTAGTAAAAAATAATATGAGAGAGTTGGATAAGCTTTTGAAGGATCTTGACTTGGCAATTACCAAGATTAAGGAAATTGACAGCAAGGTCAAAGCCAAAGTGAAGTCCATTGTCCTTGAAGGGGACAAAATCAACAGGGGTTCAGCAAAGGCCTTGATGGCCAAGATGGCTGAAATACCCAAGAAGACAATTGAGCGTCTTCTCAACATTCAAAAAAACGTGGTCAAGGGCTTGCAATTCAAGGTGTACAATATTTATGCACTGTCCATCTGGGTTGATGACCCTGATATGTATGCACATCTTAAGCCAGCCAAGCAAGCAAGAAAGGAGGACAGCAAGTTGCCGGTCCAACTGCTTGCACCAAGAATAGCTAAGCCTGCCAAAGCTGCTGGCAAGGAAAACGCCCAAGAAGGAAATCTACAAAAAAATTAATAAAAATATTTGAATTATTACCCTTTTTTTAGAAAAAATCAATATCAAATTACACCAAGTCCTTGTCCCCTATGTCTTAGCCAAATTCTACGCAAGCTTTGCCAGCCATGTGGCCAAGAAACTGGCCCTATCCCCCCTGTTTTGCAGGAGCTCAAAGACAGGATCAATGGTACCTTTCAATGTCCAGGAAGGCATTGACTGGGCTTTTGCGTGGTGAGGGGGCATCTAAGTGGGCAGTTACTGCCTACAAAGATACCTAATTGGTCCACCTGGACCCAGTATCCCTCAGTGGGGCTTACTGTGTAAACTCCATTGAGCTTGTTTGGGACGTCCCAGAGACGCTCCCATTCAAGAACATACCAGATATGGGTCAGGCCCATGCAGCTGCTTACTTCTGCTTCCCAGTAGAGCGCAGTCTCTTGTACCTACTTGAGAACTTTGGGCGTGTGGTGATTAAATTGGCTTTTGTGGATACAACAGCTGTCAGGAAGACAAAAATCCTCCTGGCAGACTTCAGGCCCGCCTGGAGCGCCAATGAGATGGGGATCCCTTTGGCAATGGAGCTTCTCTTTGCTAAGACCAAGCATGAGAAGTAAATTAGTGATGTATATAATTAACTCTGTGAGTTTACCAAAGCCTTTGCTGGGAAAATACTTCATCTGGTGGTTTATCTGAGGTTTGTGTTTTACTTTGGGATGGGCGCCAGCGTGGAAGACCTGGACGGGGTCCTTCAAGGATTGATGAGGCCAGGCTCTCCCTGGATGGGAAGAAGGTCCCTCAAGGATATGACTAAGTGGTCAATGTAATCCAGGACGCCTTGGTCCTGACTGGGATCTACGGGTCTGCAGCCCAGGCAAGTTCATTAGGTCAAAGTTCCTAAGGTCAAAAGTGCAAAAATTGAAAATGGGACCCCCAAAAAGTAAAAAAAATATAACTAAGTAGGGTGCAAAAATTGAAAATTTCAAAGATCAAAGTCAAAAATTGATTTTGTGGAGGATAACTTTGAAGCAGAATAAAATAAAGTTTATAATATAAAACTATATATTTTAAATCTATTCTAGACTGTAGAGACCCCAAGAAATTCATTTCTGCAATAAAAATTATATGCTAGACAAAAAAATTCTTAAATTAGCTGTTTTAAAAAGAAAGTTTATTTTATTTCAAAAGCAAAATTAGACTAGAATTTATAAGTAGCTGTATTCAATTAAATATAAAATATGAAACTACACAAAAAACTGCTTTATAAACTATAAGTTTAATAAAAAAGGTTAATTTAAATTCCAGCTTATGTAAAGCTATAATAATGCTTCAGTATAAGCAAAAGAAAGGATTTTTCCTGCAAGATACAAGCATATGATTTTAGATATTTTGGTTTATTAGTGATCTTATTTCAATGATAAAAATTATGAAAGTCTATAATTAAAAAATATAGAGTACATTAATTTCTTATTAAAGCTATACTATACAATTTTATACTTAATAAAATATATAGTCTTATATCTTATTTATAATAAGTCACAATATTTAAAGATATCAAGAATCTGCACTTACATATCATAAAATGAAGACTTGAATATTTTTTTGTTAAAAAGACAGTACTTTCACCAAAAGATGATATAGATAGTTCAAAGTTGTATATCAAAGAGAAATATTTTATACATCTTATTTTACTCTAATACATATAGTAAAAGATATAGTAGAAGATAAGTGAGGGTAATAATGGAAAGAAGAAAGTAGAAGATAATTGAGGGTAATAATGGAGAGAGAATAATAGAAGATAATCAAGGGTAAGAATGGAAAGAGGAAAGTAGAAGATAATTGAGGGTAATAATGGAGAGAGAATAATAGAAGATAATCAAGGGTTAGAATAGAAAGAGGATAGTAGAAGATAATTGAGGGTAAGAAAAGAAAATTAAAAAGAAAGGAAAAGGGAAGAGAAGAGAAAAAAAGAGAAGAGAGGAGAAAAGGAGAAGAGAAGAAAAAGAAAGTTTTTTCTACTTGGTATCAGATTTTATATAATCCACCCTCTTGACAACGCAGAAATTTTTTAAAGTTTTTTGGCCCCTGGCGTAGCCAAGGGGCCAAACAAACATCTTTTTTGAGGAGGAATGAGAGGTGGAAAGGAGAAGTGGGAAATGGAAAATTAAAAAGAGAAACCTTCAAAAAAAACTCAAGAGCTTATTGCACTTTGGTTTAGGCACTTTGATTTCTAAAAATTTGTTTTGTGCACTTTGATTTGGGCACTTTGATTTCCCCCCTGAAATAACATAGGGAAACATAGTACAATATTATATTAATTTAATATTTTTTGAAATTGCCTCCAAAACACACCAATTTATTAATATTGCAATAAAATAAAAACCTACCAAAAAAGCTTTATTTCTTTTTTACATATTTAAATTTCAGGTTTATAAAAAACTACATGAGGAATTTCAAAAGTTTTTATTAATCATTTAAAAATTTATAAGCTTATAAAAAGTGTGACTAAATCTAAAAAGTCAATTTTTGATTTCCTCACTTTTGATTTGTGGAACTTAATATAACATAATGAATAAAATATTATTTTTTTGCAAAAATTTACTATTAAGTGGTCCTAGTTTTTTGGTACCTTTTTGGATTAAAATTTGACTACTTTTCAATTTCTGCACCCATTAAGAAACTATATGTAAATTTTTAAATGAATTTTTATGAGACAAAATTTTATTTTTAAAAAAGAAAGTGCTTATAATTGTATTTTATATTAGGATCTGAACAAAATAAATTAAAAAATTTGCCTAAAGTTAAAAAAGCTTTTTTTTGCTCTTGATTTATTTTTTTACATATAAAAAAATTTAAAATTAATTTTTTTTTAATTTTGATGTGTCAAATATTAAATTGAAGATTTTTTTGCACTTTGAATTTGCACTTTCAATTTTGCCCCCTCTATTCAACAGGGTAATTAAATTCTATTTTAAAAGCCAAATTAAATTAAGGTGTGTTTTAAATTGCATCAATTTGGGCACTTTGAACTTGGTTTTCTAATTTTAGCTACTAGTAAAAACATTTTAAAAAAAAGTCAAATTTAAGAAAAATATTAAATTTTTTGGGAAATTTTTTATTGAAAAAAGTGCAGAGATCAAAAAATCCATTAATTTGGAGATTTTAATCTCCACCCTTTGACCATAGGTACTTGGCCAAATTAATATATTTCTATCTTTTCTAATTATTTATTTATTAGCTCTACAGCCAATAAATTATTTGGTGCATTAGAATAAAAAAATGTGTCCTTATATCTAATATAATTAATTTTTTTTAACTTTTGTATAAATTCTTATATGTCTATAATACATCTCAACATCAATTCATTATATATAAATAATAGCATTCAATTCCTATTAAAGACAAAATAAATAAAAGTAAAAACAAATAAAACCTGGAGCACCCATTTATCTGATTGGCTTGGAGGCGCGGGCTTTGGGGAAGAAGGATTCTGAGTGCTTGTAAAAAGCCGCCACCACATTGGATGGCATCTCAAATTTGCTGATCTTGAGAATGTTGAAGAGATCCTTGGTGTCCTGAGGGAGGCCTTTCTTCACCTTATTTTTGATCCAACCAAAGACCTCCTCAATTGGATTCAGAAATGGAGAATAGGGTGGAAGGAATAGGAGTCTTAAAAGACAATCCACAAGCCAGTGGCTGGAGGTCTGGCTAGTTTTATCAATTGGTGGGAACTTGGACACAAACAAATCCACTTTGTGGAGCCCAACATTATCAAGCATAACAATGTTGGTTGTAATGTGGTAATTAATCCAAAGGTACTCCTTGACAGTTTAGAGAAAATTAAGAAATGTCCTGCTATTATGAGAACTCTTGATTATTTGATATTGGTCCAACCTGCAAGGATCAAGAAGTGCTACCATGGAATATGTTTGGGAACAGACAGCTGCACAATGCGCTACACCAACCCTGGACCCCTTCTTGACCCACCCATGCCTAGACCTGAGTGAGGAGAAAACAATGATTCATCTATATAGAAGAACTGTCATTGCCAGTCTGCTTTAGAGCCATATAGGTCTTGGCATAAATGTGTCAATCCTTGATGGTCTTCTTTCTGTTCCTATTTTATGGAGAAATCCCCAGTACTTTCCAAGAGAAGCCAAGATTGACCATGGTCTTGTATACAAGAGTTTTAGAAACAGAAAGCCTGAACTCAGTGGCCAGCATTTGTTGAACAGCAAGTGAGTACAGGTGGCAATCCTTGGTAATCCACTGTTTTATTGCATCAATATGCACAGGCTGCAAGTTTTGGCTGCTGCTTAGCCTTTACAGATTTGGCAATTTGACTGTTTTTGCTATATTTGTTGTTGAGGTCCCAATATATCTGGCTGTGACATCAAATTGGGACACAATATCCCAAACCACCATCCCCCTGTTCAAGCAGTTGAGGAGAGCTTCACGCTCACTATCTGTCAACTGACACTGGCCCTTGGTGGGTACTGCAACATCCTGGCTATCAGTCTCAACACATGTGATGGGGACCTTTGTATAGAAGGTGAGATCACGCTTGCGTACAGTGGCACCATCAATGGTGGAATAGATCATAGGCACAGATGGCTCTTCAGTGGTGGTCAATGGCTCATATGAGGTGTCAAAAACTTGGGGGCAGGAAATGGCAACTCTTGGATACAGAGTGCAGGGCCAGGTGACAACAGGTACACATTGGAGATATAAGTAACCTCATTATTCCTGACAACCTTTGTATGGGAGACTTTGGTGGTAGGCCTTAAGAGCAGCATCTGTCTGGGATTCAAGCTGGTTATTCTGACTTGAGATCCAAGAGATGGTTGACTGGCACTGACGCCTTAGGAGGCCTGTGTGTCAGCATTACTCCCTCAATTTATGTTTTAGGTCTATTATTGGACCCTCTGGGACACCCTTGTGAACGGAATGCCCCACAGGCTAGTGCAGGAGCTGGCTGGGAATGGGATTGTCTGTCCATAAAAATAAAATAAAAAATATATTTTAGATTAAATATGTATTTATTTAGATTTTTGGTTTAGTTGTGGGTAGTTGTTTTCTCTTGATTTAGCCTTGAATACTAACAGAATTTCTATATTTGTGATTTAAAGTGTATGATATTGTGTACTTTCTGGGTTTGGATAATTTTTGAGTTTAAGAAATTTTTATGTCTAAAAATGGTTATCAAGATTGAAGTTTTCATTTGATTTTAGTCATAGTGGAGCTTCTTTATTTGGGTTGGTATTTCCTAGTGTGCTTACTATAAATAAATTTGGATTCCAGTTCCCGCAATTAATATTTGAGTTTACTAGTGGCATTCAAAAGCAATTTGAAATTTGGTTCATGGATTTGAAAATCCTGCAATTCCAAAAAAACATAGTAAACTCAATGAAATTGGTTGATGAATTTTAACACTTTAAATCTGATTCTAGTTAAATCATTTTCTCCATTGGAAATATGCAGTTTTACTTGAACTTTGTAAAGTGTCTATGAGTTCCTGCATTTTTTGTTTAGGTTCTGAATTTATTGTATGTAATTGACTGAAGTGATAATCCTTATATTTATCATATTCTATTTTAAATATTTAAGCTAGCCATCACTGAATATAATAGATATAATTGATTTACAATTAAAATATTAATTTTTGCATAAATGGTGGCGCTGTATGGAATCATAGGCTTAGAGTCATCTAAATATAAAACACTAATCAGTAAATTTAAAAGAGTAAATTGAAGATTAAAAATAGCTGGGAAAGCTAAGCCTTTAATTGATTGGCTGTTCTGAGAGGCATACAGGGATAAAAAAATCAGCATGGCCATAGAATTTGGCCACAGTCTAAGCTGAGAGGGTGTGGATCCTGGCCTGCAGCAAATTAAATAGGTCCTTGTTCCCAGTTGGTATCCCTTGCTGGATGACTCACTTGAGCCACCCAAAGACCTCCTTGATGGAATTTAGGAAGGGCAAATAGGAAGAGAGGAAGAGAAGGCTCAAATTGGATGTGGCAAATTCCTAGGGGTCCACTGCAATGCTAGTATCAATCATTGGAGATTCCTGCAGAATATATACCACCTTGTGGATACCAACATTGTCCAATACAATTATGTTGGTGAAGCCCAGGCTTGTGTGCCTCAGGTGCTCCTGGACCAATCAGATAAAAGTTAAGAAAGTCCTGCTGTTGTGCAAACCCAATATCATTTGATAGAGCTTGATTCTCTTTGGACCAAGGAGAGTCACCACTGAATAGGCTGTGGAAAGGACAGCAGCACGCCAAGCTACCCTGTCATTAGAGCCTTTGACAACATAGCCATACCCATTGTGCATTGATGAGGCAAATGCTGATTTTTCAATATAATAGAATTTAACCATCCCCTTGGCTTTAAGGGCAGTGTATGCCTCAGCGTATTTTTTTGGGTATCAATGTTGGTTGGGCTGTTTCTATTATAGGGAGATACCCCAAGTTTCTTCCACAAAAATTGCAGACTATTAACCAAATGGTAGTAAAAGGAAGTTGAGGCCTCAATCCCAAAAGTAGATTTAATCATTAACTGTATATATGTCAGTTCAAGATGGCAGTCCTGGGTTATCCACTGATGGATTACCCATTTGTTCTCCTTGGTGAGCATGATGGACACACGCAAGGATTTCCCTGCGGCAAGAACTTGGCCAGTATTGATGTATGTTTTAAATGTTTTGGAGGTGTATTTGGGATCCACCCCAATAAGAGCCGCGGCCACCTTGTAGTCACCAGATTCACACATAAGTCTGAGCAGGATGATGTTTTTGATATCTGGGATGCACTTCTGGGTGGGCTTAGCAGGAGTAGTTGAATTGGGATCCTGCTTGGGGACTGGTATACAAGGCATAGGCACCTGTTTGTAGAAGGCTGCAACCTTCTTAAAAACCAGCTGTCCCTCTGTAGTTCTATAGAACTTGGGCTCATTATCTTCTTCTTGATAATCATAACTGACGTAAGGCTCATAGCTAGTGTCAAGTACAGGCTTAAACTTCTCCAGCATGGCTGACAGGACCAACTTTTGGCGGTACATAGCGTCAAACATATACAAAGTAAGTTATACCTCCTTGTTTTTAACTGTTTTGGTAGTAGTGACTTTGGTGGGCTTCTGGGTCAGCTTGGGGACCCAAGGGTTGATGCTCTGCACTCTAGCAGCTTGTGCTCCTTGAACCAGCTGCGCAAGTGCAGTGTCACTATTGAACTCTCATCTCCCATCTCCTTCCTGAGTAGGCACCTGGGTTGCACTAACTCTGTTCTTTGACCCGCAGAGGCAACTGCAGTGCACAACAGGTGCATTGCTACTCTGTTGTTGTACTCCTTCCATTTTAAATTTTAATAAAATTATAAATAAATTTCTATTAAGTTATACACTGGTTTTTGATTTTTTGCTTTTATCTGAATATGGATATTTAATTAGAGTTTCCTTCACCCAATATCCTAATTATAGATTTTTATTTCTTAATTAGTTGTTTTTATTTTTAAAACACCCATTCTAGAATACCCAAAATATTTTCCACCCTTTTCCCCAGATTTTACTGCCAAATTTAAACACCCATCACTGTGCTTTTAAAATTTGTGTTTCATATTGAGTGCCCTATTTGAGATACCTTGGTATCATTCTTGATTACATTTCATTGCACACAATATTTGAGTGGTTTTGTTTACATATTAGGTTGCTATTTTGTTTTGTTTTTGAATTGAGTTTTGACTCATCACAAGTGGATGTATTTTTTCACCAATTTACTTAGTAAGCATGTGTACACTAAAGGTCAACTCACATCATTTTGTTTGTGAATCCTTGTATTTTGGTTTGTATTTTGAATAGTCTTTCTTGGTGTGCAAGTAATTTGTTGCTGTGTTGACTCATTTTTTCCATTAACGCCAAAAATCCCTGTTAACAGAGTGTATATTTTAACCTGATAGCTGGAATTCTCTTAAATATGAAATCATTTGGTTTAAATCTGAGGTTTTTCTAGTTGTTGCCATAGCTTTTAAAACTACTGTAAGAGAACAGGCTATGGGCCAGCTGTTGCCCATGGTGGACGTGGATGAACAGTACCTGGACTTGTATACCAAGTTTCAATGTGAGTCAACTCCTACTTTGCTCTTGGAGGGAGCTGATCCCTTACTTTTAGCCTTGTTATTGGATCTTTGTCAGCCTCTATTCCTATCTCAACACAATTTGGAGGAGGATAACACAGTTCACTGGAGGTTTTCCATGCGCCAGGTGGAGGAGTACTTGGAGGGCCATCTCCATAAATTTGCTTTTTGTGGTCAACAACTTGGTGCTGTTCAGCAGTCTACTGTTATGACGGATCCAGGAAATTCATGCTTGCTTTTTTATTATCCTGGCCTAACTCTTTCATGGGTTGACAGGGAATCCTTTATGTAAGCTTTGATGAGCTTGGATTCAAGGCAAGCAATCTTAGCGTTAAACTTGTTGTCATCTGGTGATCACTTTCATGTTTTTCACTTCCCATAGCTTAGCTGTAGACCATCTCTTTTATTCCATGGTATTCTTCTTTCAGTTAAAAGCCAAAAACATAAATCATAAAATGATTGAGGGGAAAGCAATCATTGTCACACATAAGTATCTTTGTTAATTAAAGTCATGTTTCTATTAAATATCAATTGGGGTACATTTGGCTGAAAACCCCTCTGGTTCTGGAATCACACCTGGATTCCTATCACATGGAATATGATATAACATTGTCATCCAATTCAGATCTTTACCAAAAAGATCTTCACACTCTTAACCTATAAGAATGTGTCCTAATGCATTCCAGAATCAACTAATTCATGCCATGGAAATGTATTGTCTTGGCTTGAAGCATTCCAGGCTTCTGGTATCAAAACCCTGTGGAAAATACATATTCCTGATCCAAGCTATCCTTGTTCCAACTGGGAACCAGCTGATCAAACCTAAAACCCTAGACATTATTGTCTACATTTAGCTGTTTTTTGCATTTAATGGTTTTTTTGCGTTAAAAACCCATTAAAACACTTTGAAACTTAAACCAGGCACCACCACAGCGCTCAGGAACTTTCCCAGGAAGCGCCCTAGTGCCTGAAACATTCACTGGGTAGCCCCTTGGAGCTTTACAAATCATTTAGGCAGCGCTTCTAACCTAATAAATTTTCCAAAAAAGTGTATTTAAGCCACAATTTGGGGTTTTAATTTTGGTTAACCTTAAATAAGCTTCTTGATACAGTCATGGCAATTAAAATATAATTAAATACCCATTAATTATATTTCCAGCATATATGGTTAACCTCACCAGTTAATTAATTTGTTTTTAGACAACAAGTCTTTATTTAACACAGTCTAGTCCATTTCAACCCTATGATTAAATCCCCATCAATCATATTCCAGGGTATATATATTAATTAACCTTCCCAGTTAATCAATTGGTTTGAGACACCTAGTATCATAATCTGAATTGTTCAGATTATTCATTTCAGCCCTCAATTAGTCAGCCTAATTGATTCCTGGGTAATCCATTACTATGCTGGAAAATCTCTCCAAGGCCAATCCTGTTGTTTTGAATTTCAACCTATGAAATTCATCACAATTCAACCTCTTTGTGAAACCACAGCCCAACATGACTGTAGTATGGTCACAACTGTATCAGCTATTTTCAAGGCAGTGCTCAGAGCCTGGGCCATGTCTGGTTAGACTATTCCTCAGATGGAGGGTTGGGTGGCTACCAATAATTTTGAACAGAGGCTTTGATGTGCAATTCAGTGTCAGGAACCCATGCGCTCGGAAACATACCACCCAAAAGGTGTATGGTTGCGGATGGATTCAACCCTGTTATTAGCAAACCAATTGGAACATAGTCCATACCCATGTGGAACAAGTCTCCAATAAGACGGTATCAACCCAAAAAGGGATTAAATCTTACCAACATGAAGTAAGCTCCAAGATAACTTAGAATGAAAACAGAAGCCAAGGGATGAAATAAGGAAGGAGTGGGTGGACTGGCCCCCATGACCTGTGGTCCTTCTGTGATGGGGGGATGTGATGACAGTGGAGTGGCAGTGTACCATACACTTGGTATCACTTGGCGCCACAACTTGTCCAAGTAATTGGGAGGAGGTGAACCAGAATCTGCTCTGGTTCCAAAAGATAGGCTTGCAGTAAGGGACTGGACAAGGAGCAACCAAACCAGCCATTTATACCCAAATGGTCCCCATTGGGATGACTTGGGTAGCATCATGGTGTTTGATTTCAGGATTTGGAGAGCATGCAAAAGAATAAATCAACTAGGTAAGTAAATTGACTTTATTAACTGAACAATCAAACACCCTGGAAAATGGAGCCTTTTTATAGACTGTCAAGTGCTGTTTTAAATGATAGTTTTCAAGGGGAATTGGAGAATATTGGGGAAATTTGGGGAGGAAAACTTGGCAGGGGGAGCTTTGACTTAAATTTTTAAAAAAATATTATTTTTAAAATTATCTAGCCCCCAGCTGAGGCTTCTCCAAACAGCTGGGTGTCATTTACCCCAGCTGTTGGAGAACCAACAGTTTGGGGAAGGCTTCTGGTGTGCAGATGCACACCAGAAGAGGATAAACACTTACTTACTTGATTTAAATCAAGTACGGAGCTTAATGGTATCTTAACGTTATTATTGTTTGAAGTGTAATCAAATTTGAAAGCTCCAGGACCCGTCACAACATCTGATTGGCTACAGGCAGTCATTTTGCATATCAGAAAAGGTAAGTTTGAACTCAAAATACTAATTTTATCTAGGTGATCTATAGACAACCAAGAGGACTCAGGTTTGATCCCTGTGTTGGCCCAGAGAGTGGCCTCCAGACTTGATTCCAGGGAAATCAAAGGTAATTGAGGACAGATATTACATACTAATAATTCATTTCTAGGACCTGAAAAACAGTCCAATTTAGGAGAAGGGTTTTCAGACCCTGGATTTGCCAAGATTTCCTTGTTGTTGTCAGGAAAGGTAGCAAAGGCATTCCTGACATTCAGGCTACCCTGAAGGGGGTGGATTTCACCAGTGGTGATCAATTGGTTGCCATGGCCCTTGCTGAGAACTTGGTACTTTGTGATTCCAACAAGTTTGACCTTACTAAGGAATACAACATGGCTCCCTTCCTTGACTGGCTTCTTGGGGGATTCTACCATCTAGGTGAGAAGACTCTGGATAAATATGTACTTTGTGAATTCCTTCTGCAGGATTGTATCTTCCTTGGTGTGTCCTTCCCTGTGGCTGTGGGATCAATTGTGTGCGGTGTCTGGTGGTTCTCCAATGTCCCATTCTTGATCATTGGCTTTGTGGGTCCCCTGAGAATCAGCTTTTTTACTTGGCTGTGGTTCAGGCTGTTGTGAATGCCGCCATTCACCATGTTTTGATTTTGCTATTGTTGGGTTATTTCAAGGACAAATCTCTTTCCTTCAATTTCGCCCTTCAAAATGAGGCTGGCTCCAAATTGGGAAAAAATTGTTCGGTTTCCTGATTCTGCACAACTCATTTGCCCCCCTCATGCCTGTGACAAGTGATCCTACTATCCTGGTATTGTTTTTTTGGTATCATAAACCACTATATATTACATTTCCTATTTTCTAATAAAATTAAGTTCTATTCACATTTTTGTCTTTGTGTCTACACGTACTTTGGCGCCTCTCTAACCATGTCTAGTAGATATTATTCATTCAGGGCTACAAGGTAATTGAGTAGTCTTCCCTTCCATTATAACCAATACTTAGTAAAAATCTAATCCTAAGGTTAGGATTTCCTGTTGTTGCAAAATATGCAGCCTGGGTGCTGATTTCTACAAATAGTTAGTCTACTACTTCTTTATCTTATTACTATACCTGTTGTGGTATAGTGACAGCCTGGGTAAGGACATAAGAATTTAAGAAGATAATAAGACAAAACTAATGTTTATTGTGATAGTGTTGCACTTATATAGTAGGAGGCGGGGGAATTTCCACCAGGAGAAGGGAGGCACAGACAGAAGGACTTTCCTAATGGAGGAGAGTGGATTGGCACAGCAGAAAGTCCTGTGCAAGAGAACAACCGGTTTCACACGGCGTTCCTTAAGGAGGCAGATGGAAATAACTTTGTTGTTCTATTATTAACCTCAGAAGTAAAGCCCGTGCCTTATGCGCATTTCAAAGGCGCTTTGAACACCCATTTCAGGGGCGTTTTTATTGTCTTTATCCTTAGTAAAATCAGGAAGCAATAAAGCAATTGCGCAACCATTCTGTTGCTTAATTCCTAGATGGACAACTTAATGTCTAATCTATTCAATCTGTCACACCTGTTGTGACTTTGTGCCACGCCTCAGATCACAACAAAGATGGTTCTCACTACAGGGGCTGTAAGCCCCTTGGTTACCCCCTTTGCAACTACGTTTTCAGGACCTTTGCCTCCACCTATACAAGAGCCAACTTTGACTGAAATTACCAGTCCTCCTATTGAAGAAGACATCACCAACCCTCCTATTGTTCCTACTGTGCTAAACCTTGGGAGTGGTCCCTGCCTAGTGGCCTAACCGCTAGGTACCCCTGACTTGTAACAAGTCATGGTGGTAGCCCTTGGGATAGCCTGTGATGGGGCCATCCCTTGCCTTCAGCTTCAGTTCATTTGGGCAGAATACTACAAATTAATTGTAGCACCACAATTTCCCCAGCATCTCCTCTTGGCAGCTGGCTCCACTGAACATCTATTGTCTTCCTTTGTACAACCCACATTAGCCCATCATCAAATTGTATTAGGGCTTCATGTTCAAGAAATTTTGTCATTGCAAGCCGCCGCTACCCATCACTAGGATCAGTTTGCGGCCTACAAGCAGTGTATGAATTCCCTGTTTTCCTTAGTATTCAATAATCAGCGCAACTCTGTCACCTCCAAGTCTTGTTTAGTCACTTTTATCAAGAGAATGCACCAATCCATCCCCAAGTATGTCAGAGAGCGCCTTCTTGAGTTCCACCAACTGGAACAGCCTTGGCGTGCCCAAGTAGACTCTACTTTAAACGCCTATCTCACCGACTTTGAACAACTTGTACAACAACTTAACAAGTTCAGTGCTTGTTCCTTTGACTAATTGCAGCAAGTAGAAGTCCATGCTGCAAAGAGCCTCCACAAACTTGGTGAGGACTTTGACCAAGAAAGGGCTGCTACCGCCTCCACCATTACCAAACTCCAGACTCAAGTAAATGAGCTGTCTGCCTCCAAAGCAGATGCCCTGCCTTCTCATCCATCTGATGAGTTAGAGGATAGAGAACAGAGGCTCTGGGATGCCATTAAAGATTTAAGAGCATCTACCTGCAGTCAGGATTACCCCCCAAAGTTCCTTAGCCTGAATCTCAAGTGCTTGCTCTGACAACTCAGGTTGCTGACTTATAACAAGAGGTTGCTACTTTGCGTGAGGCAATGGCATCTGTGGTTAGTCCATCTGAAGTTGTGGACAAAGATTGTTGTTGCCCTGGCTTTTCAGGAGCCCTCCATATCCATTGTGCTAGAGAGTTGATAGCTCTAGCCAATGAAGTGGATCTCCTGAAGCAAGATCACTCTGAGCTTGATAAAGACATACAAGAACTAAGTGAAATAGTCAACTCAGTAAATTATAGGTTTTCCCCTTGCCTTTTGATGGGCTCAACTCTTACTTTACAACTGGCTGAGCTTTCCTTGGTAGTAACTGCACAGAGTCAGCACCTGAATGTTACTGAGCAACTACCGCCCTCACTAATAATACAGGCACCCACACTGCTGACACCTTGACTACCCTTGAAGATAGTGTTCGCAAACTGTGGGCCAGGCAGCCCCTCACCAAGTCAGAAGCAGAATTCTCCTCACGCATAAATGTACTTGATAGCAAAAATGGTGGCCCAACTCCAGAAGCACATTTCAAGCCTATCTTTAAGCAAGTTTTTGACCCCAAAACCTCAACCATTGCAGCTATTACAACTATCTATGAAACTGCCATGAGAAGAGTCTTGGATGGGGTCAAGAAGGAACACATTATGACCTGTCTACACCTGACCAGCCAAGAGGTAGTTGTGCCAGAGCTGCCCACCATTTAAATCTGGGAGGATATGAAGCAGCTTCTGATTGACAAGTTTGGCAGTGACCTTAGTTTGAAAGTGAAGAAGGACGCCTTCATGCAAATTGCCTTCAAACCAAAGGAGAACTTAGCTGAATTTATAGATAGATTCTACATGAAGGAAAACAACTGATCACAAGCTGCCAGTTGACCACACATGAAGCATACATGGCTTGCGCTCAAGCCCTCAAGGTTAACCAGCTCCTGTGTCTTCACTTCAAGGCCTACAAAGCCATGATTTCTTCCATGAAGAGCATAAAGACACTGTTGCAGGTTATGCAACTTACCCATTCTGGGGCATTTGTTCAAGAAAATTGAGCTGCCTCTACCTCTGGTTTGTCTTCATGTGGGCTGTGTATCCTTACCATGAACTTGCAGAATCCTCCTCAACACCAGGGTTGTCATAACTGTGGGCAAATAGATCATTGTTCCTGGGTCTGCACTAACCCTCAAGTTGAAAGAGCTGATCCCAGAGAACAGGCGGGAAAAGAACAGTCAACCTAGAGGCAGAGATGCTCTTGGTTGACAATTCTTCCCAGTCTCCTCCAGTTCCCCTTTCCATTGCTGACTCTGAGCCTGCTGACAATGAGGCTCCTCCCATCCTGTTTCTATTCTACAACATATCTGATGACTCTGACATGGACAACTCTGATGTAGAAGGTCCTGATGCCCATGGGTACTCTGTCTTGACTATCTCTGAAACTATTACAGTCCCTTATAAGCTACGTTCTGGGAAAACTACTACAACCACCAAGCCTCTTCCTAAAGCCAAGGAGGGTGTCTCTTGCCCTTACCTCAACCAAACCAAGAGATTCCCTGTGCTTGTCAAGTCTTCAGAAGAAGATGCTGAGGTTGCTGATGCTGTGTTCAAAAAGGTCTCTGTCTTGCTCCCTCTCCAGATGGTCTATAAGGAGTTCCCAGGTCTCAGATGCATGATTGAAAAGTGGGACAAAGAACTAACAGAAGCTCAAGACATTCTGGCTGTCCTCCCTCCCTTTGGTTGCACCACCAATTGTGTTGAAATATCCATTCAAAAGGTGAAAATTAAGGCTGTCTTAGATACAGGGTCTCCGGTTAATGTTGTCTCCTCAAAGCTGGCCAAGAAACTCAAACTTGCCCCCAATCTCAACTATCATCAATTGTATGGCACAGCTGGGCTGTCCATGACTTGCGCTATAGGGGCTTATTCTGCTCTGCCCATGCAATTTGGCAAGCTGCTCTTGGCAGTGCCTGCCGTTGTCCTTGAGAACAAGAGCTATGACCTGCTAGTTGGTACTAATTCCTTAGGGAATATAACCGGATCATCAACTTAAAGGATGGCTTCCTCTCTATCTTGGGATATAAAGTCCCTCTGATCTTTGAAGAGCCAGTTAAAGTTCCGGGAATTGCCTCAAGACATGTGCCTTGGAATATTCCACTGGTGTTTTCACTTTAAAATACCAAGCCCATTCCTCCAACATGAATTGTCCTCCCATGGCTTGTCCTGCGTCTGAGGGGATTTCTCTCTTGGCCACTTCTGCTGTGACTATTCCGCCTGGGTCTCAAACTATCCTAGACTCCCAAATATCATATGAACTGCCCAAGCGTACGTTCCTAGAGTTGCACTCTTCTCTCTTGCTAGGACGGAAAAAACCTTATCTCTGCCCAGGAATTTTAGATGTCTCTCATAAAGACCCAGTTCAACTGCTAATTGCCAACTTGACTGCCCTCCCCATAAATGTGTCTAGAGGGCAGGTTGTCAGCTATGGTAAGCTATTGAATGCTCCTGACGTCCTATCTCTCCATCACTTTGGTATGTTCCAGGATTTTAACTTGCCTGAGGATGAGTCACAAGTCCTATCATTTTTCACCGCCCAAGACTTTCCGCAACTATATCTGGTTCAACAGAAGGAGGTGCTTGACCTACTGGACCAGTTTTTGGATATCTTTACTAAAGACAGCACAGATTATGGGTTAACTAAAGGCATCATTCACCAGATTGATGCCGGTGATGCTCCCCCCTTTTGTGCTAAACCCTACTGCTGCAGTCAAGTAGAAGATGCTCAGGTGTCTAAAGAGCTTAAGCATCTTTTAGATGCTGGACTGCTTGCTCCTTCCCAAACTTCATGGGCTTCCCTCTTGCTCATACTGAAGAAGAAGGATGGAGGGCATCATATTGTGATGGACTACTGATACTTGAATTCCTTAACCAAGAAGGACCCCTACCCGTTACCACGCATTGACAATGCTCTCTGCCGCCTTGGGGGCACTAAGTTCTTCTCTGCCATGTATCTGGCTTCTGGTTACTGGCAAGTTGATTTCTCTCCCAAAGATAGACAGAAGGCTGCACTCATCACTTCTGAAGGATTGTTTGAGCCTACACAAATTCTGTAAAGGGCTCTGCAATGCACCAGCTACTTTTCAACAAGCCATGGACCTATCCTCCGTGATTTGAAGCTCTTGTGTGTTTTAGTGTACTTAGATGATATAACTGTCTTCAGCACCACCTTCACTGATCACCTGGACCATCTTAAGGAGGTGTTCATAAAGATTTGTGAGGCTGGACTTAAGTTAAAACCATCTAAGTGTGCCTTCTTCAAGGAACACCTTGAGTTCTTGGGGCATGAGGTGGCTCAGACTGGAACTCGCCCCATGATTAAGAAAGTCAAAGCCATTGACAAAATGATTCCGCCTATCAATCTGTGCAAAGTACAAGTCTTTTTGGGCATGATGGGATACTATAGGAAATTTATCCCTGATTTTGCTGACACTAGTGAACCCTTGGTCCAGCTGTTGCGCAATGTCCCTTTTGAATGGACTGCCAGTCAGCAACAAGCCTTTGAAAGCCTCAAGCAAAAACTCAAAGAGGCTTTCATATTAGTATATCCTGACTACAATAAGGAATTCATCTTGTATACTGATGCTAGTGATCTGGTTATTGGGGCTATCTTCGCTCAACTGGATGATGAGGGTGTGGATCACCCTGTAGCTTATGTCTCTTGTGTCCTGAATAAGCACAAGAAGAACTACAGTGTGGCCAAGAAGGAGTGCCTTGTTGTGCTACAGGCTGTCAAGCAGTTCTGCCACTACATGTATGGCACCCATTTCACTGTGGTAACTGACCACGCTTCACTCAAATGGCTACAGCAACTCAAGGAACCCAAAGGACGACTAGCTAGATGAGCTCTCTGTTTACAAGGGTATGACTTCACTGTGTTGCACCACCCTGGGATTCAACATCAGAATACTGACAGACTGTCCAGAATGCCCATCTTTGCTCTACACCCTGCTGAAGCTGACCGGTTGTATGAACTAATTGGATACCCTTTGTCATGAGAAAGCAAGACAGAGGAAGTTTGAGTCGCCCTTTCTAAGCTATTAAAGACACCCTCATTTGTGACAATCAACTTTTTAAGAAGGTACACGACCACTACTTGCCCTATGTAAGGCCTAGTCTTTGCCTTTTGTTGGTGCTGCAAGCCCATAGGGAGACAGGACACAGAGGAGTTGCCAAGACCCATTCCTGGCTCCAGAAGAATTACTTCTGGGAAAATTTTGCTTGCTGATTCCAGATATTATTGCTAGTTGCCATGATTGCCAGCTCCAACATCCTAAAGCCGTCACTCATGAGTTCAAGCTAGTCCCCCCTCAACGCACCTTTCACACTGTCAGTATTGACACTTTAGGGCCTCTCCCTTGCTCCTGCTCTGGTTGCTGCTTTATCCTAATTGCTATTGATCATTTTAGCAAGTGGGTAGAAGCTCATCCTACTAAAGACATCACTGCCAAGACTACCACTGCCTTTCTGCTGCAAGATGTATTCTTCCTCCATGGTTGCCCTCAGGTGTTGTTGTCTGACAATGGGACTAACTTCAACGCCAAGTTAGTGACCTCTGTTGTTGTAGCCTTGGGGTCTCACCAGTCTTTCTCTGCCCCCTATAATCCTTCCACCAATGGGGCAGTTGAGCGCGCCAACCTAACTCTGGTTTCTATCATGAGAAATCTTACTTACTCTGACGCTGCCAACTGGGATCTATACATACCTGATGTTCTCTTTGCCTATTGCATTAGCAAGCATTATGTCACAAGGTACTTCTCTTTTGCTATGCTGTATGGTTGTGAAGCCACTACCCTATTGCTCCTGGGACCCCCTACTCTCCTCTGATAAGGCCATGAACCCTGATGAGCACATCAAAGATCTAGTCAACCACATCATCAATATACTGGCTACTGCCTACACGTTCCCTATAAGACCAAGCTGCTGGAGCTCTCCCCTGACAATGCTGGGAGATCCCCCTGCCTGAGTTTGCCATTGGAGACCATGTTCTGTATTATCATCATAGAGTAGGAGGACACACTCATAAGCTGGACTTGTTTTGGATTGGGCCCTTGGAAATGACCTTCAAATGAGGATCAGAATACACTGTAAAACTCCTTTCCAGTGATCAACTGTTTGCCTAAGTGCATGCTAAGTTCCTCTGCAAGTATCACCCCCCTAAGGCCAATCTAGAGGGGGGCAATGTCGTGAATACCACCATTCACCATGTTTTGATTTTGTCTTTGTTGGGTTATTTCAAGGACAAATCTCTCTTTTGCTTTTGTGCTTCAAAATGAGTATGGCTCCAAATTGGAAAATTCAATTGTTCAGTTTCCTGATCCTGCACAACTCACTTGCCCCACTCATGCCTGTGGCAAGTGATCCTACTGTCCTGGTATTATTTTGTGGTATTGTAAACCACTATATATTCCATTTCCTATTTTCCAAAAAAAATTAAGTTCTATTCACATTTTTGTCTACGTGTCTCCACATACTTTGGCACCTCTCTAGCCACATCTAGTAGATATTATTCATTCAGGGCCACAAGGTAATTACATAGCCTTCCCTGCTATTCTAACTGAGACTTAGTATGAATCTAATCCTAAGGTTAGGATTTCCCGTTGTGACTCTGTGCTGCGCCGCAGATCACAACACAGGCCTTGATGTAGTTGGTCTGGTATATGCAGGCCTGGTATCTTAACAATAAAGACTCTTTCCAATTTCATTTTCCTTATATGTTTCTTGGTTTTGGCAACCTGGACAACAACCCATGGATTTTTTATTAGACTTTTTTTTTGGGTTGTTATCCTCATTGGGGCTTACTCTTGACTACCAGGAGCAGCCCACATATATTGTGCATGCACTCTAGTAATCAATTGCCCAGAGACTGGCTCCTTCAATGTGTATTAGTTAGGGCTAGTATTTTAGATGACTTGAATGGGACCTTGCCAGAGAGAGGCAAGCTTAGACTCTTGACCATATCCTCTGTTTCTGAATAAATAAACTGTATCTCCAACAATGTAGGACTTTAGAGGAGGGCGCTTGGCCATGGCTTGGTCAAGGTCTTGGAGTTTGTGGTTGAGGTTGACAGTGTAGGCTTCAGATTGTAACTGGATTAACGTCTGTACCAGCTTATTGAGGGTAGGCGCCCAGGATACTACCAGGATAGGTTTTCCCAACAATTATAGCAGGGGTAGGAGTCCTGGTTGTTGTCAGTAGAGTAGCTGAAAGAGTGACTTTTCCATGGCCTGGTGATAGCCAATATTGTACTCAAATGTTGCAGCAAGCAAGAAGGTATCATAATCCGTCTCATGTTGATGGCTAAGCTTCCAAAGTATCTGTACCAGACTTACATTTGTGTGTTTTACCATACCTTTGGTCTGTGATTGATAAGGGGTGAATAGTGTCCCACAAATTCCAAATAGTTGGTTGAAGCAGGGAATGATATAACTAGTGAAATTGGTACCATTTTCTGTCAGCAGAATCTGGGGGCAACCATGTTTGTATATTATGTTCTTCAGTATAAATGTAACAGTGGTAAGGTTGGTCTGGTTAGGGATAGCCTTAGCTTCTACCCATTTGGTCAGATGATCCACAGCTACAATAATAAACTTGTTCTTGCTGTTGGTGACTGGCAAGAGACTCAATACATTGATAGCAACTGCATGAAAGGCAAACCCAGGGAATACTAGTCTGTGCTGGAACTTGGTTACCTTTAGGCGCTTGATGTTACAGTTGTGGAAAGAGGCTAAAGTCTCCACCACATCAGTGTACATTCCTTCCCAGAAGCAATTTTGTTGTAAAATTACTAGTATCTTCTGAATACCACTGTGCCCAGTAGTCTTGTGTGAAGCTACCACTGAGTCCAATTATAGAATTGGGTGTATATAAGGCAGCCTGAAACCCCATAAAGCTTTAGGAGATGTTCCTTGGTGACTTTGGTGTCAATAGCTAGCTTCTTGAGAGCCCTTTGTATCTCTGCAAGCTTGTCCCCCCACAAAGAAGGATCCTCCATGAGTTTATTGTAGAGAATGTCAGCCATGGGGGAGACTAAGGTAACAGTAGGCAAGAAGGAGAGGCAGTCGGCATTTTGGTGGATTGCTCCAGCTTAGTGAATGATCTCATAGTTGTATGCCTGTAACTTGATAGTCCAACATGCCAGCCGGCCTTGTGGATCCTTCAGCATCTTCAGCCATTTAAAGGAGGCATGGTCTGTGACAACTGTCAAGGGTCTGGATGTACAAGCATTCTGGCTACCGCCAACCTACTTAACATCCAGCCTCTGCCCTATTTGGTCCCCTTCCAATATACTGTTTGACATACCAAGAATGGTAACCAAGTAATATCACCTGACTGTCCAAGTATCCAGTGGCTTGAACCCATCTTGCACATTTCCAACCCCTAGGTTTGCTCCAACTAAATACCTGCCACAGTCAAGTCTATATAAGTCTAAAGTATTATCCAATAAAATATACTTCTCTTCTTTCTTAATTCCATATTTGAAGCTTCCCCAAAAGACGCTCCTTATCATAACTGTGAAGTGTACTCCATGAAGGTACACCCTGAATTGTTGGTAGGAGTAAATCACTGTCAAGCACTCACACTCTGTGACTGTTTAGTTTCTCTCATGAAATTTGAGGGTACAGGAGCAGTAACCCACTGGGTTTTCTAATCCATTGGCGTCTAACTGAGAAAGCATACCACCAATAGCTGTCAAGCTGGTGTTAGTGTAAACTACAAAGGGTTTGGATAAGTATGGGTAGGCCAGCACAGGTTCAGTAGTAAGGATCTTATTGAGGGCCTCAAATGCAGTCTGGCAAGCTAGGCTCCAGAATAAGTCTACATTGGCACAGAGTAGTTGAAATAGTGCATCTCCCAGTGTGGCAAAGTTGGGGATAAAGAAGTAATAGTATCCTATCATTTCTAGGAAAACTTGGCCATCTCTTTTACTGGAGGGCACCTGCATCTTCTTGATGGTCTCAACCTTGAGAGGGACAGGGTGGAGTCCATTGCAACTGATGATGAATCCCAAGAACTCAAGATTCTCCTTGAAGAAGTTGCATTTGTGTGGCTTCAACTTCAGGTTGTCAGCTAGGAGCTGTTTGAAAACCTCCTCCAGGTGTGTCAAGTGTTAAGTAAAGGTACAAGAGAAGACATTGATGTTTTCAAGGTAGACCAGGACTTAGTAGAGCTTGAGATCCCCCATCACTGCATACATTTCTCTTTGGAAGTTGGCCAGCGCATTGGACAGACCTTGATGCATCCTGGTTGGTTAGAAAAGCCCTTGGTCTGTAATGATGGCGCATTTCTCTTGACTAGCAAGGGTCAGGTCAATTTTCAATACCCACTGATAATATTCATGGCACTAAAGAACTTGGCACCTCCCATCCAATCCAATGTATCATCAATGCAAGGAAGTGGGTAGGAGTCCTTTTTGGTAACAGCTTTCAGCTGGCAGTAGTCAATCACCACTTGATTACTACCGTCCTTCATCTTGAAAATAAGCAGGGGGAATCCCAAGGGCTCTTGCTGGGAACCAGGAGTCCAGTACCCAGTAGTTTCTGGAGCTCTTTGTTGGCCACAGCATGGTTAGCTTGGCTACATTGTATTGGTCTAGAGAAAATTGGGAGACTATCCTGGGTATCAATGTGATGTACTACGTCTACTGCCTTCCCACAGTCATAGTCATTCTTAGAAAACATGTTTTTATATTGAGCAAAGAGGTCCATAGATAGGTCCTTTGCTCTTTGGAGAGACCTGATAGCAATTTGCAGCTGATAAATACCATAATTCTTGGCTGCTCACAGGGCAGGCCCAACTCTGAGAAGTCTGCAAAGGGAGAGGCTTCCTGTAGGTTGCCATGTTCTTCTAACCGTATGTGACCCAGTAATTGGTACTTGGAGACAGTCATTGGCTGTTGGCTTATGTTGGCCAGCAACACCATAATTTCCTGGTTGCTAGGCATGATAATTCCTGGCGCAACCCAAGGTTTCAACAAAGATACATTGGGGATGCCAAAGATCTCTCCATGAGTACAAGTAGGGAGTGCAAGTGATAAACCAGTGTTATATATCAATTGCAAGCCTGGTGGGATAAACACTGTGGAAGACACATACACAAGGATGCCCTTGGCCTTTCTAACCAAGAGAGGGAGCACCTTAGCCTTCTTAGTGCGCAGTGTATAGGCAACTGGTAGTTCTTTATCTATGTATTCTAGGTTGATGTAATGCAACCAGGTTAAGGGCAGGTCAGAAGGGCAATTGCTATAATAGAACATGTGAATGAAGTGGCCTAAGATCCCAAACGTATGGTCTCCATGGTTGGTCATGGTGCTGTATTGGACCATAAAGCTAGTTCCAATAAGGATTTCATAGCTGTTATTCTCCAGAACTATGGCAGGGGAAGTGACTATTAGTTTTCCAAAGCAAAGAGGGAGAGAAGAGTATGCTCCTTTTGCTCTAGTGATCTGTGGCCCAGTTGTATCAAACTCTTTGTGATAGGCTAAGTCTGGTGCCAGCTTCAACTTTTTTACTAGCTGTGAGGATATAATATTTCCTGGAGCACCAGTATTCAATATAACTTGGACATGGATTTTGTTCACCACCAGGTTGATATAAGTACAATACTGACAGTCTTCTCCGTTCTTCACAATCTTGGAGATCTAGTGCACGCTCAGTCCTATGAACTTCTCTAGAAAGGTAGTCATGGCAGCTCCTACAGCTGGGCTTGCTTCCTTGAGGAATTATAGAGGTGCAAAGATGTTTAATGTACATAGAAGCTTGGATAGTCATTCTGCACTGTCCTCTTGATGGGTGACTTCAACACCTGTTTAGGTCAGTTGTTTGGCATAAGGTAAGGAGACTGTTTTTGAGCTATTTGTGTAAAAAAACATCAGGTCAAAGCGTATTCCAATGGGTTTGAGTGTTAACTGTAAGGAATCAATGTAGGAGGTCCTCTTGAGCTCCTTCATAGTCAGTATACTTGTTTTAGTTGAGAGTTGAAGTCAATCATGGAGGGCTCTTCCTTAGGATTCAACTCAGAGGGTTGTGAGGCAGCAGACCTCTGAGCAGTTTTGTCATGGGGGTAGAGGTATGAGGGGAGATGAGGGTGTCAAAAATACAAGGGCAGCCAAGAATTTCTCCTTTTCCTGGCTGCTTAGTAGATTTTTGGCTGGTCCTCATTGTCTTCCTCAATATCTGCATCATCAGTGTAGTCTTCCTCCTCTGGTTCTGTGCCTACAACCAAGACCTTGTGTGGGGATTTACAATCCTGGGAGAGATGCCCAGGTTTTTTACACTTGAAGCAAATGCGTGCTTAATTGTTCAAAGTACCAGGATTGGGCTAAACTATCTTTGGACCTTCAGTACTGAAATTTATGGCTCTAGTCTAAGTGAGAGATTTGGGTGTTCCTTTAGGTAGGGGGATCTCAAACTCTTCCTTGTAAGTTTGCAACAATTGAATCAGGTCAAGGACTGTCTGGGCAGTGTAGATCCCAGATTTTAGGGCCAGAGATAGTTCCCTATTGATCTATACCACATTTAGAAGTGCTGACTGCACATCAATGAATGACATTGCCTTCATGGAGTACAAGGTCTGTGATTCCAAGTAGAATCTGGAGGTAAAATCCTCCAAGATTTCTCCCACCTTGAGTTTGGTATCTACAAAGTCTATCTTCTGTCCTAGGAGAGCTTCCTGGCTACCAAACTCTTCCATAAGTTCCCAAAAGATGTTGGTGTAAGTCCAGTCATTTTCTGGGAGGCAGGGTAGTATCAACGCATGTGTGTCAGTGTCCAGACAGTTGATTATGGTAGTGTCTTTCATAGCCTCATCTGCTCCATACATTGAATTCTGGTATAGCCAGAGGAACATGGCTACATTACTTTTTCTGTCAAACCTGGGGAGATTAGCTGGTTTGAAGAAGGGCAAAGTGTTATGGATCACAGTGGTAGCTGGTACAGCCTGCAAAATAGGATAAGCAGGTATGTTGCAGTTGGCTTTGGAGGCAGAAAAGCGGGCTTTGGATGCAGCCTTGCATGCCTCTTCCTGTTGTGCTTCAAGGTATTGTACTGTCTCTTCAATGGTAACCACTTATGGACTGCCATTCTTTGTCACCACTTCTAGTACTCATATAGAATGGAGGAGCCTATGGTTGGTCTCTTCCTCACTGTCCAGGCTGTTATATCCTTCTTGCCCAGATGAGTTCTGGTAACTGGATTGGGACTGACTTCCAGTCTCCATGGGATGGTATTGGGTAGAAAGGCCATCCATCTTCTGTTTCAAGGAAGCCATTTTATTGTTTGCTCTCTCTAACTGGTCTTAGATAGAAGCTATCAGAGCTCTGTGCTCATCCATTTTGTCAGTGTAGGCTTGGTACTCCAGACAAGTGACATTTAAGTACTCCTCCAGTAGGCCTATCCTCTTCTCCTGGTTGCTCAGTGCCTCTTGGAGTTTGGAAATCTTCTCAGTGTTGATTTTTCTTTTGCTTTGACGCCAGCTAGACAAGGTGATCTTCTCATCCTGGAATCCATCAACCTTGTGATTGACTTTTCCAAACTCTCTATAGATAAAGATCAAGTCAATGTCAGCTTCCTTCACTTCATGTTGTAACTTTGATAAGTGGTCATAAATTTCCAAGATATACCTATTAATAATTGCATTCAAAGGAGAAGGATTAGGCACCACATGTTGTTTTGAACCTGCCAAGGAAAGTGCTATCAGGTGTTGGCTCAAGTTGGTCACCTCTTGGACCAGCTCATGGATACCTGGTCCATTCTCTTTGATGTGTGCTACCACTGTGGCAATCCAGTTGGATTCTAACACTTGGTGGCAGAGAATCTGGATTACTTGGTGGGGAACTAAGGAGTTCAGTCCCAGTTAAGCAGCTTTAGATCAGGGGATAATACTGTTCTGTACCATTGTCACCTCTGAAAGCTGGTTGTTCATCAATTCAAAGTTGGTAGACAGGTTGTTTTACAAAAGCTGAAGGAAAGATTGCTGGTTTGTCACTAGTGCTCCTTGGTCCTGTATCAAGCTCTGTAGACGTCCCAGATGTATCCAATTGTGGCAGATGGCTGGATTGCAAAGTGCTGGATGTAACACTTTGCGTGCTCAGCAATTCAAAGGCCCTTAAAAAGTTGGTCAATGTTTAACAAACTTATGCTGAGGAATCTCTCTGTGGAGACTTCAGCAGATGGATGTTAGATAGCCAGCAGTTGCAATTACTGGCCTTTGTTGTGTGCTCCATTATCTATTCTGGTTATGGATTGCCAAAGGGCTTCCTCAGAAGAACCAGCATTAGTGTCAACTTCCATGGGTGCAGGCACAGTCAATAGTAAGGGGCTTCAATTGCCAGGTGGTAAGGGCTGGGGAACATCATCCATAAATTTTTGCAATTGGGAGAGACCAATATATAGGTCTTGGTAGGCGTTAGCGTTGCCATGAGGCAGCCCTCCCTCCACCAAGAAGGAATTGCAGGGGCAAGGAGGACCAGATGCTTGTTTAAAAGTTGCCATGTGCGCCAAATGTTGTGGTGTGGACTGTTGGTGTAAACTGGTAGGAGTTAGTCCTGGTAATTGTTTAATTACTATACCTGAATAACAGGATAGTAAACCCAAAATAGGAGTGAACAATAGATGAGAGTAAAAACTTATCTTTATTTAATATATTTACCAAGTATATATAGTAGGGTGGGAAATTGGAGGAGAGAGAATTGGTGGAATGCAGAAATGGGGAAATAAGCCAGGTTTGGCAGAATAAAAATATTAGTATTGATACCAATATTGGCTATTTATTTTGCACCCAAAAGTAGAGATTGATCAAGCAATTGTGTTGTTGTTGGCAGCTCCATTTAGTCTTCTGTACTTGGGCGCTAAGTACTAACTCAAATTCAGAATCAAATGCTTTGTTTGTTGCCCCTATTTACAACCTTTGAAATACCCAATTACCATGGAGATTTGAGTAGAATACATAATGCACTGGTATTCAATAGTTCTCAATCAATTGGTTGAGCAATTGCCTAATTTTTAAGTATATTCCAGATCTGACTTTGAACTTAATGTCCATCAAACCCATTATTTATTAACACATTTGCAACATAGGTGCTTTGGAGTGGGTGTACTTTTCACAGACTTTGTATTGATATAGTACTTCCTTGATGTCATCCATCATGTTGAGCCACCAGTAGTTTGTCTTGAGATATTCATGCAAGTTCCTACTATAGTTGTGTCCCAGATCTTTGTGGTATCAAATGATTGTGTCAATGTTTTGTGTTGATGGGACTTAGGGTACAGTGTTGTCATTTGGTAATATGCAGTGTAGAGTACCATATACGTTTTTGAACATATGTTTGTTCTTGAGGCTTTTCTCTTGGATTCTCATTAGTGTACCAGGTTGGAATCCCTCTTGGAGATTCCCCATTATTAACATGGGCCAATTGGGGTCTTCATCAGTGCATAGGAGATGTTTACAGTATAGCCTTGATAGAGCATCTACAGTAAGTGTTTCTTTGCCTGGTTTAAATTCAATTATCATGGGGTACCTTTGGATAAGGCTAATCCATTCAGCTTTTTGTCTATATAGATGTTGTTGAGTCTTGAAGAATACCAATTACTTGGGGTGGTTAGCACTTTGAATACCTGTACACCTTCCAGGTAGTGTTGCCACTTCATTAGACAGTTGACAATAGCTACCAGTTCCTTGTCATGTATCAGAAATCTTTGCTTGCCATCAGACAGCTTTATTTATTCATATTCTACATGGAGGAAGTCCTTTTCTGCATTCTGAATTTAGAGTACTCCTCCTATTGCGTAGAGGGAGGCATCAGTTTCTAGTTTGTATATCCCTTTGTGGTTTGAATATTGTAAGATGGGAGCAGTGACCATTTGTTCTTTCAATTGTCAAAAATGCTGATCCCTTAGCAGTGTCCATACAAATTTTGTTGTTTTGCCTGTGGTTGCAGATAAAGGGGTGGCCAGAGCACCCCAGTCAGGGATGAATTTCCTAACATGGGCTACCATTCCTAGGAATATATGAAGCTCACTCTTATTCTGCATAGCTGACATGCTGGTTATGGCTTGTATCTTTTCTGGGTCTGGATTCACATCAACTTTGCTGATAATCTTCCCCAAGAATGGGAGTTCTGTTGTGAAGAATTCACATTTTGAGGGTTTGGCTATGAGCTGGCTATTCTGTAGGGTATAAAGGACTGATCTAACATCTTCCCATGGTTGTTCTACAGTCAGGCTGTATATGATTATATTTATAAGGTAGAAAATAGTCCTTTTTACAATGTTTTATTTAAAAACTTTGTTCAAAAAGTCATAAAGGTGCTTGGGGAGTTTGTCATACCAAATTTAAGGACAACAAAGTTGAACAAGCCATATTTAGTTCTAAACACAGTTTTGGGAATATCTTCAGGATTCACTCAAATTTGTGGTATCCTGCTGTCAAGTCAATTTTTGTGAAGACTTGGGACCCCCCCAGGGCGTCAAAGGTTAACAATCAGGGGCAGGGGATACCTGTTCTTAAATGTGATGTTGAATATACTTCTGGGAAGTATAATAAACAATATAAAGGGGTAGTTTAAGAAGAGAATGATAATTTTATTGGATATGGATATAGGATAATATATAGTATTTTGAAAAGCCATATACTGTCCATGTACATCATGGAGGTCATGGGGCTTATCTGAGTAATGTTCCTCTTGAGTCACAGGGCTTACTCAAGTTGTGTTCTGCTTAGGATCTGGATTGTGTGATCCCCATAATAGATGGTCAAATGATAGTGGTGCCACTGGCTTAATGATTAGTTGGTGACCCGTTTGGTGACTCATTCAGTGAACTACTTGGGGCGTTAATTTCCCAAGAGAGATTAATCAAAGATGTTGCAACATCTCCCCCTGGGGTGCTGGAAGGTGGAGCCTTGGGGATTTTCTTTAAAGTGTTGGGGATGCGAGCTTGGTATTAATCCAGTTTGGTGTTGGGGACAGGAAGTCTGGAGTTTTTTGGCCTTTCACAGGCAGAGTTGGTTGTGGTACATGCGTTTCAGTTCAGTTTGTGCCCCAATTCCTTTGAAAAGATAGGTATTGTTAGGTTTGACTTCCATAATGATGCCTGGCCCGCGTAACCCTGGATCCAGCTTGTGTTGGTGTTGATTGACAACCCAGATTTTGTCCCCAGCTTGGAATCTTTCCTGTTGTAGTGATATTGCTTCTCTCTTGACTCTTTTTTGCTCCATGTCCTCTTGGTCTTTTCTATCCTGTTGTATGTTGGGGTCAATGTCATCTGGCACTTTTTTGGGTAAAGATAATTGTGGTCCTGTAATTGTACTAACAAGAGTGGGCTTTTGTCCATAGACAAGTTTATATGGGGTTTTGCCTGTGTTACGGTTGACCCGTGTTCTATAAACCATGAGTGCTGTTGGGAGAATATTGACCCAGGCCTTTGGATTTTTAGCAGATAATTTACTGAGGGCTTCCACTTGTGAGCTGTTTAGTTGTTTTACTTTTTTGTTTACTTGTGGGTGGTACAGGCTGGCGGTGATGTGTCTTATTCCGTTTTTGGCAAGTTAGATATTGGTGTCAACATCTTTGAGTTTGGTGCCTCTATCTGTGATCAGGAGATCAGGTTTTCCAAATTTGCCTATGATTTCCTTCCCAATAAATTGTCTCACATCATTGCCTTTATATTCTTTTGTAGCTTGTACCACAGGCCATGCGGTTTCATAGTTGATAGCTGTTATGATGTACTTTTTGCCCTTGTTCTCACCAGGCATTGATTCCATGATATCCAACGACTATACCTTGAAGGGTTATGTAATGGATACAGGTACTACTGACTTGGGTGGTGCTTTGGTTTGGGCGTACTTCTCAAAGACCTCACATTGCTCCAGTACCTCTTTGATGGCATCCAGCATATTGGGCCACCAGTAGCATGTTCTGAGGTACTGTGTAATTTCCTACTATGGGTGTATCCTAGATCTCTGTGGTATCAGAGGATTGTGTCAATCTTTTGATTTGACGGGACGTAAGGTACAGTGTCACCTTTTGGAAGTATTTGGTGTAGGGTTTCATATACATTTTTGAACATATGTTTGTTATTAAGGACCTTCTCTTTGACGTCCATTAGTGTGCCAGATGTGAAACCTTCCTGGAGATTCCCCATGATGAGCATGGGCCAGTCAGGGTCCTCATCAGAATATAGGGCATGTTTACTGTATAGCCTTGAAAGGCATTGGCGGTAAGCATTTCTTTACCTGGTTTGTATTCAATTTGCATTGGGTATCTCTGTATGAGACTCATCCACTTGACTTCTCTTCTGGACAGATGTTGTTGTTTCTTGAAAAACACTAGTGATTTGTGGTTGGTGAAGACTTTGAATGCTTGGGCTCCTTCCAGATAGCATTGCCATTTCAGGAGGCAGTGTACTATGGCCACCAATTCCTTGTCTTGTATGGGGAACCTTTGCTTGCCGTCAGATAGCTTTATTTACTTGTACACCACAGGGAGGAAGTCCTTTTCTGCTGTCTAGATATGGAGTAATCCTCATATGGCGCAGTCAGATGTGTCAGTTTATAGTTTGTATACCCTTTCACATTTGGGTATGGGAGGATGGAGTGGTGACCATTTGTTCTTTTAGTTGTTGGAAATGCTGATCTTGTAGAGGTGTCCACATAAACTTGGTTGTTTTTCCTGTAATAACTGACAAGGGGGCTGTCAGAGCACCCCAGTCAGGGATGAATCTTCTAATTTAAGCTACCATGCCTAGGAAGGTGCAGAGTTTGCTTTTGTTCCTGGGGGCTGGCATTTTGTTTATGGTGCATATTTTCTCTGGATTTAGTTTTATCCCGTCCTTACTCAAAATGTGGCCAAGGAAGGGGAGTTCAGACAAGAAGAAGTCACAATTTGATGGCTTGGTGATGAGTTGGTTCTCTTTAAGGGTACAGAGGACCAGGCGGACGTCTTCCCAGTGTTGCCTTAATTTTGAGCTGTAGGTGATTACATTGTCCAGGTAGATGATTGCTTGCTTCCTGATGTGATATTTGAAAACCTTATTCATGAAGATCACAAAAGTACTAGGCGCGTTTTTCATACCAAAATTAAGGAAAACACATTCAAAGTATCTGTATTTGGTTCTAATGTGGTCTTTGGGATGTCTTCAGGTTTTACGCAAATTTGGTGGTAACCTGCTATCAGATCAATTTTTGTGAAGATTTGGGACCCCCCAGGGCGTCAAAAAAGTCATCAATCAGGGGCAGGGGATACCTGTTCTTGATTGTGACCTTGTTGAGCGCACTTTAGTCTGTGACCAGGCATAGTCCTCCATCTTTCTTTGCTACAAAGAAGACAGAAGCATCAAAAGGTGATTTCAAGGGTCTAATGAGGCCTTTTTCAACGGCTTTGTCTAGGTAGGCTTTCAGAGTATCATCTTCTTGGGGTATGAGGCAATAGATAGGTTGTGCCTTTGGTACACTTTCTTTGAGGTTAATCTCATGTTGTATGCCACAGTTGGGTGGTAACCCTGGTAGTGTTTCCTGGAAAACAGAAGGGAATTCCTTGACAAGCTGATCTTGGATATAGTCCTGTTCATGTCTGGATTCTGGATTCTTAAAGTGGATAATTTTGAGCATTCAGGTGTTCCAATTGATCTTGATGGGGTTGGTTTTGTCTTATGTTTCCATGATTTTCACAAATACATGGTCTCACATAAGTTTGTTAAGGTGAGTCAGGTAGATGTGGTGGTGTACTTTGCCACGCTGTATAGTGAGAGTAGTGCTGTCCCAGTCAATATGAGGTTTGGGCTTTCTCATCCAATCTAGGCCAAGTATAAAATCATATTTGGGGATTGGTATAATGGAGCCACTAAGCATAGTTTGTACGTCTCCTATTTGGGTGCAAAAAGGTTTCACCTCTTTAGTGACTGGTGCACTTCCATTATCTACCATGATAACTCTTTTGACATTACTTTGAACTGTGGGTAGTTTGATGAGGTTGGAAAAAAATTTCAACAAGAGATAGGTCTGCTCCAGTGTCAAATAGTGCTGTGCCTTAATATCTGCAAAAGCAGAAAAGATAGGTGAGTAGTTTATTTCCAGTTTGGGCATCAAAAATTATAGGATTTCTAGAGGGTACTTGGATCATGATAACTGAGTCCAAGTCCTGGTCCCTGTATGAGTCTTGCAAAGCAGGAAAAGGCGGCTTGCTTAAGCACTCCCCTGAGCTTTTCCCTCCTTGTTGGTGTTATCAGTACTCATTTGATTTACTTGAGTAGCATGATTTCTGCCTTTAGTATGAGGATTATTGCTTCAGTTATTCTGCTTGTTAGGGCAAGGGCTCTTCTTTGCCATGGGATTCTCCTTTTTCTTGTTTGTTGCATGTAGGTTGTCAGATTTCTGTGTGGCACAATTTCCTTCCAAGAATATGTCTTGGAGATTTTGGCAGCGGGTCATGTCAAATTGACGCCTAATGTGTGTGAGAAGACCATTATAGAAGTCTGATTATGGTCCAGCTCATATCAAAATTGATGGTATCAGGAGCTTTATCATGTAGTTCCTTTTAGACTACAATGCACTCCTCAATAGTTCCTGTCATTTTGAAGTTTCTTAGTTCTGTCATGATCACCACATCAGAGTCCTTTATGGCAAATCTCTCCAGGAAGGCAGTTTTGAATATGTCACAGTTGTTGTTGTGATCAGTTTGTTGGTCAAACCACTTGCTTACAAAGCGTGAGGCAGCCTCAGTAACATGTAGGGCAATTCCACTGGCCTAGAGTCTGCGGGGGTAGCCTACTTGTATAAACTTGTTTTGGGTTCTTTGAATCCAGAGGTTGACATTTTCTCAGCATAGTCCTGAGAATGAGCCAATTTCTGCTGTGTGTAGGCATTAGAATACAATGTTGGGTATTTCAGTTGCTTTAGGAATTGGAGGTGGGTTCAGGACTCCATGAGTGCTGAGGAAGTTGTACTTTTTGGTGGGTACAAGGATATAGTTGAAGACAGTGAATCCTGTGGGGGCGTCCAGACCTTCTTTGTATTGTCTCCAGCCTGTGGGGAGTGTTGTCTTCTGGGTTCTTTTCTTTGGAGGAATTTTTCCTTTTAGTTGAGTAGGTGTGAATAACCTACCTGTGCTACCACTGTTGAGTTTATACTTCTTTGAAGTATAATAAACAAGATAAAGTGAGAAATTAAGAGTAGAACAATACTTTATTGGATTTGCTTTTAGAGTATTATATAGTATCATGGATTGCCACATAATATTTATATAAATCATGGTAGTCATGGGGCTTATCCAATTAATTGTTCCTCTTAGGTCATGAGGTTTATCCAAGTAGTGTTCCTGTAGGAGAGGGGTGCCAAACTAACTCATTTTGACTTCCATCCCGGAGGAAAGATCCACCAGGATACCATCTAGTGTAGTACTGGGATAGTTGCTCTAACAGGGGCTCAGAGAGAGGACATGGAGGATGGTTGTGGAAAGTAGGAGTTGAACCCTGTGGGGTTCCTGTCCAAAAGTCCCCAAAGTGTGTCCTGGGTCATAGCCAGGGATCAGCCAGAAGGAATTGTCATTCTCTAGTAAGGGAAATGCATCCCAAAAGTATGTATAGGGGTCAAAATGGGCTTTTATTTACTCTCAGAAGGAATCTCTCCTTAGAAGCCTTCTGATATATTGCCTGGGTATGGGAAACAATATATTGTTTGCCAATACTTGGAGTCCTCTAACAATCTCTTGGACTCCTTGTACTTGGACTTGGGCTCCTTCACCTTTATCTTGGGCTCTTGCACTATAATCCTGGGCTCCTGCACCTTGCTCCAGCTCCAGTTCCTTAATCCCAGTTCCAGCTTCTTTATCCTAGCTTCTGCATATTTATCTTGGTCTTCAGCTCTTTCTGTAGCCCTTGTGCCTTTGTAATCCACTTAATCAAGTTCTGAAAAGCCTCAGATAGCTTTCCCTTTTATAGCCCCTTGTTTCAGTATCTGTTTTCATCTCAAAAACTCTTGGTCTTCAAAGCTTAAACTATCCAGTTTTTCTCTCTCTGTAATATATTAAACTTTATATCTTACTTCAGCCAATAAAAACCCTGAGTTTTCTGCTTCTGCTCACCATTTTTAGGCTTTAACTCTTCAGTTGAAGCCCTCAATACACTGATCAAACAGGCTTTGACCTGCAGCCAATCAAATGCTTGGATTCAATGGTTTTGTCAAACAGTTCACCCAAATGACTTGCTCTTGACTATGGTTTGAACCCGGCACTGTCTCACTCCAGATAAACAACTGCTCTGCGTTTTTAACAGTTTTCTGTAATTCCTGTTATGTTTCTCCGGCAAAACTCAAGCGTTTCTGCCTATGTTTTACTTATGGGATTTCTGACCCTCAATTCTTCATAGTTTTCCCAAGTTTCCCCATTTTCCTTAGCATTTCACCACTTCAAAATTGCCTGTTGCTTGCCTTTTGCCTCTCCCAACCATTTCAGTGAAATTCTGACCTTTGTTCTCACAGTTTCTCTGTTCTGTTTCTGGCCTTTTTCCAGCTTCTTCTCACTTAATCAGCTTCTTTATATCATATCTCTGGGCAGTATTAATTAATTATTTGACTGCTTCTTTCTGATCATTTTCCCTTTTAAAAGCCCAAAACAAGAATTCTATCTCCAGTATTTATTCCAGCTAGTCCTTCTAAGCCATTCTTCAGTTCCTCATCCAGGCCTGCACCATGATCTTCTGGTCCTCCAGCTAGTCCTTCACCATCATCTTCTGGTCCTTCCCTATTCCTGAAAGGTCCTATCCAGCCTAGAAATCAGTCTTTTCCAGTAAGCACTCATTCTTCTCCAGTCATCAAACATTCCAGTCCTCACCATGAACCACCTAGGTTCCAATCCTCAAAATGAACCATCTTGGTTCCAATCCTCACAATAAACCATCCTGGTTCTAATCCTCCTATTGATCTCCCAGTCCCTAAACTAGTCTTCACTGTGATCATACAGTCCCGCTTACTAGTCTTCACTGTAGATCCTTCTATTAACCGCCTCAGTTCTATGATCAGCCCCTGATATCAATACCTCAAACTCAGGAAATAAGTCTACAAGGCTACTGGCGCTTGGCTGGGCCCCTTACAAGTGTCCTCCACCTGGACCATTCAATCACATACAATCCTCATGTCTGTGCAGTTATCTTTAATCACTAAGGTAATTAAGTCTGAGCTTTTGTTGCAAAGTAATAAGCTTTACTTCCCAGAGGCCTGATCACACCAAGTTCTGCAGCTGATTCCCCAAGCAACCACCCTGGTGATACCTCTGAGCATATCCATCCCCTCTAATGATCACTTTGGGACCTCCCCCAAAGCTCTCATGGAAACACAGACAAGGACACCTTACCAGCCTGTTAAGTAGGGTGCTTGCTCACAGACCTCCTGTAAGCGCACAAGGGCAAGTAAAGCTATCTTAGCTCCACCCCCTTCCCTGGCAGCTTTTGTTACCCGCCAGGATCATCCACTCCCCATCCCAAGTTGCCAACAGTCTCCTCTGAGCTATTACCTTCCTCACCCCTAGCAGCCATCATTCCCTGCTGGGTGAGAACAACAAACCAGCCTGTTGCAATGTGCTAGAATTTAATGTATTTGATGGACAATAAGTTCAAAGTCAGATTCTGGAACACAATTACACATAGGCAATTGCTTGACCAATCAATCAGAACTAGTGGATTCAATTGCATTCTGGATTCCACTAAAATCCTCTCAGTAATTTGACAATTTGGAGGTTACATCAAGGGGCAACAAATAAAAACTTTAATTCCAAAATCAAAGCGCCTATTTAGCTTCTGAGTCTGAGATCCTAAATTGTCAGGAATGACAATTTGGATGCTCCTAAATATCAAAATATAGAACCAGAGTCAAACCCTGGACAAAACCCTTCACAGACTGCCAGACCCATGTGCTGGGAGCCCAATAACCCACTACTGTTCAATAAAGTTGTTACCAGCCCGCCAGGACCCAAACCTTTAGCTGTCCCACAGAATTCTGCAAGCAAACTGCCAGTGCAAGATGCTGAGAATTTCCCTGAGGTGCCAACGCCTGACACCGGTGGTTTTCTTAGTGAAATATGCAAGTTATTCCATGAGAGTTATTCCAAACTCCCCCAAAGTCCTGGGGGAGGCACTGAACCCAAGGAGGCACCCAATACCCAAATCAACAAACAGAAGGATTCAGAGTCTTCTCATTCCAAAGCAGCCAGTGCCAAACCGCCAGTGCCAAGCGCCACACTGCCATCTGAGACCCACAATGCCAACCCGCCCAAGCCCAGAAAACCCGACCAGGTAGTGAAGCCTGACAGTGTGGTATAAAAACCTGCCAGGCCAAGATCAACCCACATCGTCATTTTTAAATAAAGGTTATGAGATATTGGTTTCCCCAATTATTGCTGTATTTTATTCTTTTCATCTGCCAGTTAACTCAAAGATCATCTGAACCCCCCACCAGCCCACCAGCTACTTACCGCCTGTCCGGTGCTCCCTTAAGACCTGTCCATTTTACAGAGTACCCCTTAAAGCCTGAGTACAAGGACTACACTGCCAACGACATACTAGCCCGGGATTCCTTGGCCAGAACTACAGAGTTAACCAGATACAACTGAGAAGGCCCTTGGTACGTTACCAAACCCCGCCTGTTCAGAGATAAATACAACTTTCTTCCTGCCTACCAAATGGACATGGAACCACCTGTTACCCCCAAACCAATGCCTGCCTCTGCTGCCAAACTCCCCCTGGACCATACTAACAAGCTTTTTGGAATTGTATACATTACTCTCACAGGAATAATTGATACTATTGTCCCCGCCGCCAGTCCGTGGTTGTGGGTGGGCAAGTCAATGTCCTACCTTATTAAGTTAGCACCAATCCTTTGGTGGGAAAGTCAATGTCCTACCTCATTAAATTAACATCAATCCTTTGGTGGGCCCTGCCCACCCAGTCCGCGGCCCATCAGTTCACAAACGCTAGCAAGCTGGCCAGTCAGGGTTGGTTCCATGAAATTATGACAATCTATTTTAAACCTGGTACCCTGAGCCCCAAGATGTTGATTATTCTTGGGGCATCTTGTATGCTTTTGTAATGATAATCACTTATTACACAATATATGATGACCAAGAACCTAATTTCTTCCACATGGAAGAATGTGAACGTGAACCCAAACAACCCCAAGAAATCTGGCCCTGTTGCCAAAACTGCCAAAGGACCCTCCTCTCTGGTTCAGAATGTGATAGTCAACAAATCCCTCATCAAAGTGGAGATGCCCCAGATGGGAAAAATCACTCTTGAAGAGGCCTGCTGCGCCATGCCAGTGCTCTGGCTACATTTTCAAGCCAATGCCCTGTCCTATTCCAGTGAAACCAATAAGGTGCTTGGAGTAGCCGCCATGCTATCAGGAGACGCCCTTGATTGGTTTGGCAAAGCCACCGCCAAAGACGTGGAATTCTGCCTAGACTATGCCAAGTTTGAATCCAAGTTGATGGCCACAGGAGAAGACCGCAACACCAGATACTACACCCTGAAATCCATGTTGGAAATCTGACAGAGCGCTTTTCTCATCCAAGCGTACATTGACAAATTCCTCAAACTAAAGACCCACACCCATCTGGAAGACAAACTGGCAGCCATTATCTTCCAAAAGGGAGTCAACCCAGCAATGAAGGACCTGTTGAAGCACCACCTGCCCACCCTTAGCCTAGATGATCTAGTTCCCCTGTACAAGGGCCTTAGCATGAACTAAAAAAATGCTGGCCCCTCTCAGACCCGCCAAACCCAAGCAGCAACCCCCAACAGAACAGGAATGACACCTGAAGAGCTCCAACAACACTACCACAAAGGACTCTGCTTCCACTGCCACGAGGCGGGCCATTTGATAGAGCCTACCCTAAGAAGAACACTGTCCCAATCTCACTGGTGCAAACAAACACTTCTTTCCAGCATTACAAATTGATCCAAGTGACCATAGAACTATTGGGAAACAAGCACCAGATCAACGCTTTCATTGATACAGGAGCTGATGAAAGCTTCATTGACGCCGGCCTGGCAAAGAAACTAGGCTTGAAAGCCTCAGAGAGTAGCCTACAAGTAGTCATGGGAAACAGCTCTCTGGACACTGGCTATGAGTGTGAACAAGAACTTCTGTTGACAATTGGACATAATGTGCACCTGTCTCCCTGATACTCTTGCCAGGACTACCCCATCCCATTATACTGGGTGACTCCTGGTCTGACAGACATGGCCTGATCCTGAACTATTGCAAACAAACTGCCACACTGGGCTGGCCTGAATCTTGTGACACTGTTTCTTTTTGAATGAGCCATGACTGAAACCCTACCAGCAAACTCTTGGCTATGAAGATAGAACCTAGCGTTGGAATGCTGCCCACCCCCCCACAGAGATGAGATCATGTGTTTAGTGAAGAAGTAGCCACAAAACTACCTAGCCATTCAATCTACAATTACGCCATAGACCTGATACCAGGAACCCAACCTCACCACAGCCCCATCTACAGCTAAAACCACCGCAAACAAGTAGCCTTGAAAGCATATCTGGAGGATATGACAAAAAAGGGTTTCATCCGAGTGTCAAAAGCCCCCTGCTTGCCACCCATGCTGTTTGTAGGGGAAAAAGATGGTGGGATGTGTCTATGCATAAACTACTAGAAGCTGAATGATATTACAGTGAAGAACCGCTACCCCATCCCCAATGCTGACAACCTCTGTGATGTACTGACTGGAGCCCAGGTGTACTTGACAATTGACCTTAGAGATTTGTTCAATCAAATCTGAATCAAGGATGGAGACAAATACAAAACAGCCCTCAAAACTCAATATGGGCTGTACAAGTACCTAGTGATGCCATTTGGTCTGTGCAACGCCCCCAGCACTTTCCAAAGGATGATCAATACTGTCCTAGGGGAATACCTTGACCAATTTTGTATCACATACTTGGACAACATCCTCATCTACAGCAATTCACACAAAGAGCACCTCCAACACCTGGACCTGATACTGAAAAAACTCTCCCAAGCCAACCTACACACCAAACTTAAGAAATGTGAATTCCTTCAGACTGAGGTCAAATTCCTGGGATATGTGGTGAAGACTGGCGGTTTTGCTATGGCACAGAACAAAGTAGAAGCAATAACAGCTTGACCAGTACCCAAATGCAGAAAGGATGTGAGAAGTTTTTTGGGCCTGGCAAATTATTGCAGGGATTTCATCCAAAATTTTCTCACATTACTCTACCCCTGACCCGCCTTTGCTCTGACAAGGTCACCTTTGCTTGGACTGACAAGTGCACATCAGCATTTGAGGCCCTAAAACTCGTGTTCACCTCCGCACCTGTCCTGGCAATGCCTGACCCATCCAAGCCATTTGTACTGGAAACCAACACGTCCAACTTTGCGGTGGGAGGGGTCCTTCTTCAGGAAGGAGGGGATAGTATGCTACATCCTTTAGCATATTACTCCAAGAAGATGCTACCTGCCAAAGGAAACTACCCAATCTACAACAAGGAGATGCTTGCAATAATGAAGACCTTGAAACATTGGCGCCAGTACCTATGTGGCGCTGAATTCCCAGTAAAAGTCCTAACTGACCACAAGAACTTGGTCTACTTCTTTAAACCCAGACAGTTGAACCAGAGGCAGGCCAGATGGGCTCTGGAACTGGCCAACTACACCCTGACAATTGACTACAAACCCGGAAAATTCAACATAGTACCTGACGCACTGAGCAGAAGAGCAGATATGATTCCCACCACAGCTGAGACCAAGGACCACAACACCCACATACTCCTCAACCCCGCCAGCCTAGGCATCCAACTGATGTACATGAAGATCATAGCCTGTAAGCCTGACATAATTGAGGCGCAGAAATTAGACAAGTATTCAGCGGAACTCATTGCCAACTTGACCTCAGACCCAGATAGCCGCCACTACAAGAAGGGATTCTCATTGAAAGGAACCACCCTGCTATTAAACAACCAGATCTATGTACCAGAAGGTGAAACAAGGACCAAAGTACTCATAGACTATCACAACTCAGAGATGGCCGGCCACCCTGGCAGACTCAAGACAATCCAAGGAATCAAGAAGAATTATGCTTGGCCCCAACTGGACAAAGACGTGGCCACCTACATCAAAGGCTGTGAGACATGTGGAAGGACCAAACCCCGTAGATCCAAACCTGAAGGCTTGCTAAGACCACTAGACATACCAGCGGGACCCTGGCAGTCCGTTTCAATGGATTATATTGTGGAACTGTCCCCTTCTAATTTGTTCAATGCAATCCTAGTCATGGTAGATAGATTCACTAAAATGCCCTATTTTGTCCCTACCACCACCCACTGCACTGCCACAGAGACAGCTAGACATTTCCACAACCACATCCTAACTCAACACGGCACTCTAGCGGAAATCATCACTGATAGAGGACCACAATTCACCTCCAACTACTGGACTCAGGTGATGAAGGACTTGGGAGTAAAGCGCTGTGTATCAACCTCCTACCACCCACAGACCAACGGCCAGACTGAACAAGTGAACCAAATACTTGAACAATACCTACAATGCTATGCCAACGCCAACCAAGATAACTGGGCTGAGATGCTACCCATGGCACAGTACGCCTACAACAGCAAAGACCATGCATCTACTGGAATGTCCCCTTTCAAAGCCAACTACAGGTTTGACCCCTCATGGGACCCTAGCATTGGAAACAAGGAAACCAACCTGTCTGGACGTGCCTGGATTGAACAGATCCACAACACCCAAACTATATGCCTAGCAAACCTGAACCAAGCAGTACAGACATACAAGGCCTTTGCTGATCAAAAACAGACCCCTGGTAAACCCCTCCAAGTTGGAGACAAGGTCTATTTGGACTCCTGTAACGTGCCCCTGCATGTGCCTTGCAGAAAATTAGCTCACAGAAGAAGCAGGCCACACAAGATCACCAAGCTCATTGGAGAAGTTGCCTTCAAGTTAGACCTACCCCCCACGTGGAAGATCCATAACATGTTCCACCACGCCTTGCTGTTCAAAAAAGATAGAAACTCCCTTCCCCACCAGAAGATCAAGTCTAGCCCCCTGCCAATCCAGAAGGACCACTCAAATGAGTATGAAGTTGAATACATCCACGGCAACCAAGTCCACTACAAGACCCCCCAGTACTACATCAAGTGGTTAGGCTACCCCCAGAAGAAAGCACCTTGGAACCCTTGAGCAACCTAACCAATGCCAAACAGACCATCCAACAATACCTTGGAAAGAAGGCCCTGAAAGGGGGACTTTTGGGAAAAGAAGGGGATGATGTCAGGAATGACAATTTGGATGCTCCTAAATCTCAAAATACGGAACCAGAGTTGAACCCTGGGCAAAACCCTTTGCGGACAACCAGACCCATGGGCTGGGAACCCAATAACCCACTACTGTTTGATAAAGTTTTTACCAGCATGCCAGGACCCAAACCCTTAGCTGTCCCACAAGATTCTGCAAGCAAATTGCCAGTGCAAGATGCCAAGAATTTCCCTGAGGTGCCAACGCCTGACACTGGTGGTTTGCTTGGTGAAATATGCAAGTTTCTCCATGAGAGTTATTCCAAACTCTCCCAAAGTCCTAGGGGAGGCACTGAGCCCAAGGAGGCACCCAATACCCAAATCAACAAACAGAAGGATTTAAAGTCTTCTCATTCCAAAGCAGCCAGTGGCAAACCGCCAGTGCCAAGCGCCACACTGCCATCTGAGACCCCCAATGCCAACCTGCCCAAGCCCAGAAAACCCAACCAGATAGTGAAGCCTGGAATTGTGGTATAAATACCTGCCAGGCCAAGATCAACCCACATCGTCATTTTTAAATAAAGGTTATGAGATATTGGTTTCCCCAATTATTGCTGTATTTTATTCTTGTCATCTGCCAGTTAACTTGAAGATCATCTGAACCCCCCGCTAGCCTGCCAGCTACATACTGCTTGCCTGTTGCCCCCTTTGATCCTGTCCATTTCACAGAGTACCCCTTAAAGCCTGAGTACAAGGACTACACCACCAACAACATACTAGCCCAGGATCTCTTGGTCAGAACTACAGAGTTAACCAGATACAACCAAGAAGGCCCTTGGTACGTTACCAAACCCCGCCTGTTCAGAGATAAATACAACTTCCTTCCTGACTACCAAATGGACAATGAACCACCTGTCACCCCCAAACCAATGCCTTCCTCTGCTGCCAAACTCCCCCTGGACCATACCAACAAGCTTTTTGGAATTGTATACTACTCTCACAGGAATAATTGATATTATTGTCCCTGCCGCCGGTCCGTGGTTGTGGGTGGGCAAATCAATGTCCTACCTCATTAAGTTAGCACAAATCCTTTGGTGGGCCCTGCCCACCCAGTCTGTGGTCTGCCAGTTCCCAAACGCTAGCAAGTTGGCCATTCAGGGCTGGTTCCATGACATAAATGGAAGTAATATCAATAATCTGATTGCTCAATTAATCCCTACTTCTGGGTGTGAAATCTATAAACATATAAATATTGATATTTTGATTATGGTATTGATGCTAATCCTGGCCTAATTCTCTGGCCTCCCATTCTAATAATTTCCCCTCTACAAATTTCCTGCCTCCCTATATATACTTGATTTCTATATTAAATAAAATATTAGTTTTTACCTCTACATATTGTTCACTCCATTTTGGTTTTACTACCCTGCATTCAGGTATAGTAATTGAACATTTACCAGGGCTAATTATTGTTATCTTACCCAACAGTCTCAACATACAACACAGCCCCTAACAGCCAATGGTCCCTGCTAGGCTGGTTCATCACTTACCTCTAGTAGTCCCTTGTTACCTACTAGCCAGGCCTTACCTTCCCTAGTAGCCATTATTCCCTACTAGGCCTCTACCTGCAATAAAAGCCACTAGATTTTCTCTTGACCAACATTAGCCCTGCCTGAAAATCACCAAACATGTGGACTTTCACAAACCCCATCAGGGCTATCCCTTCAAGTAGCCAGGAGTACGCTGGGTGCTGTAGCCCTGAGGAGCAAGTGCAGGCTAAGAAATGGGTTGGGGGTCTTCCACCAGAAATGCAAACAAGAAAGAATCCTCCTCATGTAAAGGTCCTGGCAACAGGTCAAGAAGAAATGGGTCCAAATCATCACAGGTGAGGCACTTTACCAAGTGTTCACCAGGGATGAGGAGGTCTTGAGCCCTGCAGGTGAGGTCTTCCACAAGGTGCAAGAGATGAGATGTGTTATTGCCCACTTGCATCACAGAAGAGGAAATCTGGTCCCAGAGATCAGGGGAAGTGGACCAGATGAATAGCATCACTAGGGACAGTATAAAAACAACAAGATTAAAAATTGAGATCAGCATTGTAGAGAGAGCAAAAATGGTAGTTGTATCTCAAAAAATTGTTAAATCCAAGTGTAAAATGACACCAGAAGAAAGAGGACTTTTTTGGTCTGGAAGCAAAATGGGAAGACTAGAAAACTTAAGATCAAAGAATAGGCCAAGTTGTAGCTATCAGGGAAAGCGTATAGGACTTGGTATTGAAGCCAAAGAAAAAGCAAAACAAAAACCTAATAACAAATAGGTAATTATAGTGATTTCAATTACAACTAACTGAGCTCAAATCAAATTCCAGAAGCAAAAGCGGTAAGACTTGACAATAACACTAACACTAACTGCAGGGACTTTGAAGAGGACAACAGGATCCAGGGGACAACAACTAAGTTAAGGAATGATAACTACTTTTACTAACAACTTTGGAATGACAAAGCGCCAAAAAAAGCCCAAGAAACCCAAAATTTTTAAGTTAAAGTGGGCAAGTTTTAAAACCTTTATTATAAGAATGAGCAAGCAGGGGACTGAAAGTCCCCTGCTTGCTATAAGGATAGAGTTTGGAACTCACAAGTCACCTGACCCAAGGCTTAGATTTGATTGGATTAAAGAGAAATTTTGAAAGGGAGGATGAAATGGGTTGGAAGGTTTGTTAATAATTTCTGGCTTCAGCTCTGGTTGGTGTGTGCCTTTGGAGTAGTTCAGGGCAGCATTTAATCCAGTGTGAGAGGGATTTTTTAATTTAGCAGAGGCGCGCCCTGATTGGTTCTACTTCATTTGCTTCAAATGGGTGCAAACCCAAGCTAAAAAGCAGTCCAAAATAAACAGGGATTCTTTCCATATAGGCATACAAATCAGATCATCAGTGTTGAAACAGCAGGCTTGGCCTGCCAGCAAGGCTTCAAACAAGCAGTTTTATGACCCGCAATCCAATTACCCAGCCACTTGAAGCCAGACTAGGAAGTCAACTCAAATTATCAAATCCAAAAACATGAACAGATGAGGATCCTTTATGGTTGATACCTTATTGTGGCTCTTGACTCATTACCAGGATCAAGCCACCCCATTCACCATCCAGCCGTGTGATCAACAAAATCATGTACCTGTTATCCTTGATTCACAATGACTATATAATCACTATCTCTCAATAAAGATTATGATCTAGCTTCTAAATATTTTTCCTTTTATAACTCTGCTAAAACAGCACAATTACAACATTGGTAGCACAGGTAGGTTCTCCATTCTACCTTATCTTGAAAAATTCTGCCTGTTGCCTGCATGCGCCACGGCCAACAAATCCTTGACAGAATTATGTCTGGCCTCCCGCTGGACTGGACCCCGTACACCCCTGGTACCAAGATACTCAATGGCTTTTTCCTGCACCAGAACACAGTGATTCCACTACCCACCTTCAACACCATGTCTTCACAAGGGCTCTTTCAGGCTCCCTCCTCTATTCTGCGGCCAATCAACAAAAACACCATGCCTGTCTACATAGCCAAAAAGCTATGAAGTACTGCCTTGGAACCTTTTGCTGGGTCAACAACAACAACACTGCTGCATGGATCCAGTCCACCCAGAGAAAGCTGGCGCAGATTGAATGCCCACAGCAATTTTAGATTGCAGAAATATCCATCTTCCTGATCCATGATGCTGGCACCTGGTGTGACAAGTGGCACAAAGAATACACCAAAAAGAACTGGGATACCTTCAAGCAAGACTTATTGTCAAGGTTTGTGCTTAAGGATACGGCGCTCATGATCTTACACCAAGTAAAGAACCTAACCCAGACAGGCACCATGAAGGAACTCACCTGCGCCTACAAGGAACTCCATCTTTGTGCACCATCTGACATGACCTTTGACACCCCAGCCACACACCTCATGTACTATGACGCCCTCAAGTTGCGTGTAATAAGATACGTGAACCTGAATCAAGTGATTAATTGTAATACCCCAAAACTGTGGGTACCACTTTCAGCATGTATGGTAGTAGGTTGGCAAATTGGAATCCAGCCAGGGCAATGATAATGGGGTATATGGTCATCAACCAGCGGAAGACCTTAGTGTGTACGTTGTATCTCCCAAAGCTCCCTGCAAAATAGGTCAGTATGTAGTACATGGAGGTGTAGATTGCAATGGAGAGTGTGGAATTTGGAGACACCAGGGGAGGCCAGGGTCCAGTATAAGAGGAGTTTAGTTGGGCAGGATTGTAATGAGGATCATGACCTAGTCCTTCTGGAGAGGGCCCAAAGAACTCTGACCCTTGCTGGTAGCCTCCAATAACAAGGCAAGCTGTGAGCACAGCTGTGAAGATGAGATGGTTCATCTTCCTTGGATTGGAGGGAGGTTGGCTGGGGCTAACAATTAAGTTGACTTAAGTTTTTAAGTTAGAATTTCACTTTATTTAGGGTATCAATCTCAATAATAGCACAAGCCATTACTGAGGAGGGATCCTTCATTTACAGTGCTTTCCCCTGTGCAAATATTTGCAATTGGGAGGGAAAAGCAGGGGATGGGGGATCCCAGAAGTTTGGAAGATAGGGATAGCAGTTAGGGCTTGGGAAGATGGCCAAACTCCTGTTCTCCTGCTATCTGTGGCTGGTTGGGAAGTTCTTGAGGTGAACCAATAATTTCATGTTGCCCTGGTGCTAGGTGAGGGATGTGAGTCAAATTCCTTTCAATATCTATTTTGGTTTTAAGAACATTGTTTTGGTTGGAGTTTGACCCTGCCCATGTGGTCTGTGAATTAGCATCCAATGGGTTGGTGGCAAACTTATTTTTAAAATCTGAATCATTATTACCTCCTTCTTCTGGAGGTATAATTTTGGTTTCAGAATTTTCCCTTGTATTCAGGGATTCTTTTGATTGGCTGTAATTTATGAGGATTTCTGATTGGTTGCAGGGTGGGCCCTGGGACCCAGGTGGGTGGCTGGCAGCCAACTGGGACCCAGGGAGCAAGCGGGTGGGCTGGGGGGTGGCGGCAGGCCCGCTGGTGCCTGCCTAGGCAGGCAGGTGGCTGGAAGGGGGCTTGTGGGTGGCTGGCTGGGCAGTGGGGGCTTGGAAGACAAGCAGGGGGTTGGCAGGGGGCTTGCTGGCGGCTGGCTGGGTGCAGGGAGGCTGGCAGAGGGTGCTGGCAGGTGTGGCAGGCGTCTGCGCAATGGCAGCTGGCGCCTGCCCGGATGATAAATTATTCCAGCGCCTACTAAAATCTGGTTTTCCTCAATTTCATTTTTATTTTCCCCAAACAAAGGGGGAAATTCTTTATCAAATTTGGCCTCTTGAATTGGGAATTCTCCTATCTTTTCCCAGCTTTTCCCTTCAGTCAGGATTTGATTTATGTCAGGCATACTCCTGACACCAACCTACAAAGCCTGTACCGCAAAGCGGAGAAAGCAGAAAAAACCTCCAATGCCCCTCATAAGGCACAAACTGGGAAAAAAAGAGACCCAAGGATTCCCACACAGGCAGGTGCTCTGCTCAACCACCTCCTGGAGGCAACAGGAACAACACTAACCACAAACCCACGGGTTCAAACGGACATGGGAATGGAAACAATGGTCAGTCAAATTGTACCCATTTCTGTATCACTGCCACGCAAGGCAATCAAGATGAGGGAAAAGCCTGGGGAGAGCACTAAGCAAGCCAAACTCTCCCCATGCAACTCCTTACTTGCCCAACAATGAATACCAACCCAAGGACGTGGACTAATGCCCAATGATCCAGGTGCCCTGGGAGACCCAGTATTGTACACTATTGCCAGACATCCTTATAAAATGGTGTCCTATCCTTTCTGTTTTTGAAGTTACACAGGCTCAGCACTCCTGGATTCAGGTGCAGATCAAACCCTAATCAACAGCAGCTTTGTAGATAAGTTCAAGCTAACCACTAATCCTTTGCAGATTGAAAATGTGGTCCTGACTGATGAACACCACATTGCCGTGACAAGGGAAACCACCCCCTTCTCTGTCATGCTTGAGAACCTTCACTCCACCATCCAAGGTCCTGTCATTGACTTCCCAAAGTTTGACATTGTACTGGGGTTAGACTGGTTACAAAAGAACAACTCTCATGTAGACTGGGCAACCTCAGTCTTGACCATCAAACGTGAAGGTGTCAACCACCAGATCTACCCTGACTCAGTGGACCAACTCCTACCCAACCACGTCTTTGTGCATATCACAGAGACTCTGGACAAAAAGGAAAACCTGAAGTCAATTGACTGGGACTCCTGCCAGTACAAGATCATACACTTCAAAGATCACCAGGATACCTCCACGCCTCAGGATTGCAAAATTGTGGCCCACCATCCAGAAATCTTCAAGGAAGCGCTACCTGGGCTGCCCCCTGAGAAATACAACCAACACTCCATCCAACTCAAAGGAGCTGTCCCCAAAGCAAGCCCTAACTACAGGCTGACCCCAAACAAAGACAACACCCTACGCGCCTATCTCAAGAGGCGTTGGAGAAAGGGCTTATCTGCCCCTCACAGTTGCCCTTTGGGGCTGCTTTATTCTTTGTGGCTAAAAAGGATGGTACCCTGTGTCTAGTCACAGACTACCATGCCCTAAACAAAGTTACCATTAAGAATTGTTACCCACTGCCACTGATTGACGACCTCTTCAATGCCTTGGGAGGAGCCACAGTCTTCTCCAAGATTGATCTAACTTCAGGCTACAATCAGATTTGTATCAAGGAGGAAGACATTCCCAAAACAGCCTTCCACACTAAATACGGCTCATACAAATGTGTGGTACTCAACTTTGGCATGAAAAACGCCCCTTCCACCTTTGTGACCTTCATGAACAAAGTGTTTGCTCCACACATAGGCAAGCATTCCCTAGTCTATCTGGACAACATCATTGTCTATAGCCCCTTGGTGGAACAGCACCACAAGGACCTAGAGGCAGTCTTTGCTACCCTGGCACAACACAAACTGTTGGCCAAGCCCTCCAAGTGTCAGTTCTTCTGCAAGTAATTGCCCTTCCTGGGACACATAGTCTCAAAGGACATCATCAAGCCCAACATTTAAAAGATACAGGCCATATGTAAGATGCCGCCACCCAAGGATAAGTTAGAACTCTGTACCTTCTTGGGGATGGTGGCCTATGTACGCCGCTTCATAACCAACTGTGGCGTTTTGACTGCCCCATTATCTGCCATAACAAGCGCCAAATCCAAGTTTGTGTGGACCCCCCAACATGACCTCTGTTTTAGACGCCTCAAGGAGAAGCTCACGGCAGCTCTGATCCTGCAATACCCCAAATGTGATGGGGAATACCAAATGGAAACCAACACCTCAGATGCATCCATTGGGGGAGTACTACAAATCAAAAATAATGATGGTGAATTCCTGTCTGTAGCCTATGAATCACAAAAGTTAACAGATGACAAGTATCAATACCCTATCCACGACAAGGAACTGCTGGCCATTGAGCACTGTCTAGTCAAATAGTGTTGTTATCTAGAACGGCAGGAAGAATTCACAGCATTAACCAACCACAAGTTGCTCATATATTTTAAAGCCCAAGAAAATCTATCTTGCTGCCAAGCCTTCTATATGGAGCTCTTGGAGAGATTCAATATGCTCATTCAGTACAAACCTGGTCCCAAGCTTGCCATGGCACACGCCCTCTCACGCCTATACGTCCGTGAACAAGAGGAAAAAATGGTCTTGACCCAGACTGGCCTCTCTTGGTATTATGAACAAAGGACGTGGGTTTCCTCCCTGGTACAACTGACATAACAAAGGAAACAGTTATCAAAAACAAGCACCTATTTGCTGACGTGTACAGAACTCTGCACAGAAAAATGTCTGGCGGTACTACCATTCCCTATATACCAACACACCAGCAAGTAGACACCATCTTACACTATCACAAAGACCTTGGACACACCAAGAGTCAAAACCTATATGAGTTCCTTAAGCACAAGGCCTGGTGTTCAACCTTATATTGTGACATTCAGGAAGTCCTAGACCAATGTGAGGTATACAAAAAGTTTTCCAAAAGCAAAACCTCTCCAAAGTCAGTACTACCCATCTGCACACAACTACCCTTCAAGGTATGGACCCTCAACGTTGTTGGCCCCATGCCAGGGAAACACAATGATAAGAAATACATCATCACCTTCATAGACTTTGCTACAAGATGGCCAGTAGCCCAAGCAGTAAGGGCGCACACTGGCAATGACATACAACAATTTATTGGAAAAGAGATAATCAGCAAGTTCAGAAAGCCTGAACTCCTGATAAATGATGGAGGGAAAGAATTGACCTCCAAACACACCAACATATACTTTGCTAAAAATGGGGTCAAACATACTGTGACAACACCATACCACCCACAGGCCAATGGACATGTAGAGCAGCTAAATGGCAGTCTTGTGCAAGCCTTAGCTAAGCTCACCGCCAGGAGACCTGAAGACTGGTATAAGCAGCTATTATCTGCACTACTTGTGTGACAAACCTGAGTGAACAGATCCACCAGAAAGAGCTTTTTTGAGTTGGTATACAGCACACAGCCAAATATCATCCAAGCATTAACAGGACCCAAACTGGAAATACCAAGTAAAGTTCCCCAACACTCAGACCCTAAATTTATAGAGGCCAACAGCAAGCAAATAGAAAAGGAAAATGAATGTCTGCAAAAAACCTTTGTCCCCATCTGAGGTAGACATGAAGTTGGGGACAAAGTTTGTTTCATGAACATTGATAAAAGCAAACTACAACCCAAGAAATTAAGACCAGTGATAATTCTAAAGGTAAACAAAAATAACACTTACCTTGTGCAAGGACTCAGGAAGCGTAAACAAGACAAAACCCTACATCATGATGTGTGTGAGACCCTTCAAAGCAAGACAAAAACAACAAAAAACTGCCCTGCCTGCCACAGAACAACAATTAGTCCAGTACAGCGCCCAGGCTCCTGACAGCCTACCCCCAGAGGAGGCCAACCTTAAGTTGGGGGTATCAAAACAGCAGGTTCAACCTGCCAGCAAGGTTCCAAACAAGCGGTTTTGTGACCTGCAATCCAATTAACTGGCCATGTGAAGCCAGACTAGGAAGTCAACTCAAATTACCAAATCCAACAACATGAACAGATGATGATACTTTATGGTGGATACCTTGTTTTGACACTTGAATCATTACCAGGATCAAGCCACCCCCTTCACCATCCAGCTGTGTGATCAACACAATCATGTACCTTTTATCCTTGATTCACAATGACTATTTAATCACTATCTCTCAATAAAGATTATTATCTAGCTTATAAATATTTTTCCCCTTGTAACTCTGCTAAAACAGCACAGTTACAACATCAGTGATTGCCACCTGAGAAGGGTACACTAATACAAATCTCTTTTCAATTGTGTGGGCTAAATCCTTAAGGAAATTAAGAGGCTTAGCTGGTTTGTGGGCATATTTATTTGTATGTTGAGGAAAGATAGTTCTGTTTAAGGCTAAAGGAGGAGTGACTTTAAAGTCCCTCTTAGGACTCAAAATGTCTGATCCCTGTAATAGATGGGTGAATGATAATAGTGTTACCAACTTAATGATTAGTCAGGAAATCATTTGAGGAGTCACTCAGGGAACTGTTTTCCCAAGAGGGAGTAATCAAAGATGTTACAACACCACCATTATCTTTAGGCTTGACAATTCTAACCATAAAACACCAACCATGGTCAGGAATAGCCCTATTCCTCTTATCAATAATTTTGTGAGTGTTGGCATAAACCATTAAGATGGGGCTTTTGGCAGTTCCATACAACTGCAGTGCCAGTCCTACCCTAGATACATCAAGAACCTGTGCATTTTGTGCTGTGACTTCAGTAGCAGGGCAAAAAGTGTGGCAGTTGCAATTGTGAAGGCCCCTAAAATCATAGCACATACTGGCATGGACTGGGATGGGGCATGAAGGCTGCACAATGGTCTGTGCCTGGCTGTCAAGGCCACCAGACCAATTGGGGCAGTCAAAGCTTGGTTCTAACTAGGGTTGAGACCGGCACAAAGTTTACCTGGTTGCTTTTGCAACCAAGATTTACAAGCCACAGATGATCTGGTGGCCTTGTCAGCTGGGCATAGACCATTGTGCAACCTTCATGCCCCATTCCAGTCCATGCCAATATGTGCTGTGTTTTTAGGGGCCTTCATAATTCAACTGCCACACTTTGTGCCCTGCTCCTAAAGTCATAGCACAACATGCATGAACTGTGATGTGACCAAGCATAATCTCTTATGGTTTTGTGCCGTGTCCAACCATAAGTATGTAAGCTATCCCTTTTTATTGAAATAGATATATATTTGTGTCAAGTATATACTTCTTGGAAGTATACTACGCAAGATAAAGGGGGAAATTAAGAAGAGAATGATACTTTGTTGGATATGAATATAGAATAATATATAGTATCATGAGAAGCCACATACTGTCCATGTACGTCATGGTAGTCAAGGGGCTTATCCAAGTGATTGTTCCTCTTAAATCACAAGGCTTGTTAAAGTTATGTTCTGCTTAGTATTTGAAATGTTTGATCCCCTTAATAGATGATCAAATGATAGCAGTGTCACCAACTTATTGATCAGTTGGTGAATCATTTGGTGAGTCACTTGGGGAATTAATTCCCCAAGAAGGAGCAGTCAAAGATGTTGTTACATCTCCTCCTGGGGTGCTGGAAGGTGGAACCTTGGGGATTTTCTTGAGAGTGTTGAGGATACAAGCTTGGTATTGATCTAGTTTGGCGTTGGGTACCAGGAGTTGGGAATTACGCTGTGCTGTCCTTGCTTTGCAGAGGCAAAGGCAGTCATGGTGCATGTGCTTAAGTTCTGTTTGAGCGCCAATACCCTTGATTAGGTAGGTATTGTTGGGTGTGACTTCCATGACAGTGCCTGGTCCTCTCAACCCTGGGTCCAGCTTGTGTTGATTGTGATTGGTTACTCAAATCTCATCTCTGACTTAGAATATCTCTTGTTGTAGTGGGATTGACTCTCTCTCAACCCTTTTCTTTTCTATATCTTCCTGGCCTTTCTGACACGCTGTAAATTGGGGTCACTGTTGTTTATCACTTCTTAGGCATAGGTAATAATGGTCCTGATGTAGTGCTAACAATGGCAGGTTTATGACCATAGACAAGCTTGTATGGGCTTTTGCCTGTATTGTGATTTACTTGTGCTCTGCACACCATGATGCTGTTGGTAGCATATTGACCAAGGCTTTTGGATTGTTGGCAGATAACTTACTTAGGGCCTCTACTAATGAGCTGTTTAGCTGTTCTACTCTTCCATTGGCGTGCAGGTGATAGGGGCTGGCTATAATGTGTTTTATTCCATTCTTGGCGAGGTAGATATTGGTGACAATGGCTTTAAGTTTGGTTCCTTCATCTGTGATCAGGAAGTCAGGTTTCCCAAACTTAGCTATGATCTCTTTGCCAATAAATCTTCTCATATCATTGCCTTTGTGTTCTATTGTAGCTTGGGCTATGGGCTACCTGGTTGCATAGTCAATGGCTGTTATGGTGTACTTTTAGCCTTTGTTATTGCCAGTAATCGGTCCTTCAAAATCCAGTGACTACACCTTGAAAGGTTGTGTGATTGATACTGGTAGTACTGATTTGGGCAGAGCCTTGAGTTGGGGGTACTTTTCACAGACTTTGCATTGCTCCAGTACCTCTTTGATATCATCTAGTATGTTGGGCCACCAGTAGCGGGTCTTGAGATATTCATGCAAGTTTCTGCTAAGGTGTGTCCCAAGTCTCTGTGATATCTGAGGATGGTTTCAATCTTCTGCGTTGACAGGATGTTGGGTATCGTATCACCATTTAGAAGTATTTGGTGTAGCGTGCCATGCACATTTTTGAATAGATGTTTGTTCTTGAAGACTTTCTCTTGGATGTTCATTGGTGAAATAGGTGGGGACCACTATTGGAGATTTCCCATTATTAACATAGGCCAATTGGGGTCTCCATCAGCGCATATGATATGTTTACTGTACAACCTTGATAGGGCGTCTGTGGTAAGCATTTCCTTGCCTGGCTTATATTCAATTGACATGGGACACCTTTGGATAAAGCTCATCCACTCTGCTTATCTTTGTGATAGGTGTTCTTGGGTTTTAAAAAATATCAACAAATTGTGATTGATTAGCACTTTGAACATTTGTGCGCCTTCCAGGTTGCATTGCCACTTTATGAGGCAGTGCACAATGGCTATGAGTTTCTTGTCATGTATTGGATATCTTTGATCACTGTTGGACAACTTTCTTGATCCTTATGCTACAGGGAGGAAGTCCTTTTCTGCAGTATGGATACAGAGTACACCTCTAATTTCATAGTCAAAAGCATTGGTTTCTAGTTTGTATACTCCTTCACAGTTGGGATATTGTAGGATAGGGGCAGTGACCATGTGTTGTTTGAGTTGTCAGAAATGTTGATCTCTTAGCAGTGTCTATACAAACTTGGTTGTTTTGCCTGTGATTGCAGAAAGAACAAGTGAGAAGTTTATTTCCAGTTTGGGCGGCAAGCAGCAGAGGATTGCTAGAGGGTACTTGGATCATGGTGATTGAATCCATGTCCTGGTCCCTGTACAAGTCTTGTAGATTGGGGGAGGGCGGCTTGCCTAAGCACTCCCTTGAGCTTTTCCCTCTTGTTGGTATCTTCAGTGCTTGCTTGATTAGCCTGAGCAGTGTAATTTCTGCCTTGGGTATGAGGGTGTCAGGGACCCACTTGGCAGGGAACCAGTTCCCTATTTGGTGGGCCAAGGCCCCTAAGTTTAGCCCTGCTATTACCAACCCAATGGGCACCATGATCATGGCAAGATGACCTAAGTGTCCCAGGTAGGCAAATCTTCCCATCAGGGAGCTAAAGTGCCCCAACAGGTAATAACCTACCACGTAAGATAACAAGTAGAAGGAGGTGTATGGTCTGACCAGAGAAGGTTCAGCCTGAGGAGGGAAAGGATAGGAACAGCCATAGTTAAACTTTCTGCCCCAGTGACCTGAGGGATACTTGAACCAACTGTGAGCAAGGGATACTTTAACTAACTGTGAGCAAGGGATTCCTTCTGATGAGAGTTGTCAGGAGATGAGTTGTACCAATCTGTGGTTGTAGTAGGATTCTCCAAGGTCCACACCACAGATAGGAAAGATGCTAGAAACCAGAACAGGAAAAGGCTTCCCTGAATGGCTTCAAGAAGAGATTTAGAGTCAAGTGTAATCAAAGGTAGTACAAAAAGTCTTTATTGTTGGAACAGGTAAGAATAATAAGTGTAGCTTCCTTATATATTAATGGGTAGCTTACAAAACATTTAAGAGGCTAAGAAGAGGCTTCAAATTCAGGTTTCAATAAAATAAAAGCTGAAATTATTCCTCTGATCATATGTTGCTCTACCTGGTACTTAATAAACTTAAGTGTAAAATATGGAACTAAGAGGGTCCAGGAAACAGCCACAATTAAGCGGTGATGATAGGGAACATCAGTGGCAACTAAGTACAGAGCCAGGTTCAAATATAGGTCAGATAGTTTAGAGAGCGGCAAGTTGTCCTGAAGCAGCCAATCAAAGGCAGAGCGGTAAGTGACGTTATCACTGAAGTTATTAACCTTTTTAAACTCAAATTGAAGTGCAAAAGCAAAAAACGGTTCAATCAAGTGGTTATAAATAGGTAATGTAAGTTGACTAATTGAATTTACACTAACAATCGGTTTTTCCTGAAGGTTCCAAGTTCAATTCCTGTTAGAATCAAGGCTAGAATACACCCTGGTGTCAAGTACTTTGTTGATGTGCTGTTGTGTCTTTGAATTATTGACAATTTTATCCATAAAATTAATGGAGTCAGGGAAGGAATCCCTGGCAGAGTGTTATTGCTTTGGTTATTCTGCTTGTTAGGGTGAGGGTTTTTCTTTGCTGTGGGACTCTTATTTTGCTTGTTTGTTGAATGTAAGTTTTCAGACTTCTGAGCTGCGCATTTTCCTTCCAATAATACATCTTTGAGATTCTTGCAGTAATTAATGTCAAAATGACGTCTAATGTGTGTGGGGAAGCCATTGGGAAGTCTAATAGTGGCCCAGGTTTGTCAGAGTTAATGGTTCTGGGGGCTTGGTTGTGTAAGTTTTCATACACTGCAATGTACTCCTCAATTTTTCCTGCATCTTGAAGGTTTTGAGTTCTGTCATGATCACCATGTTGGAGTCCTTCATGGAAAACCTTTCAAGGAAGGCAGTTTTGAACATGTTCCAGTTTTCATTTTGGTCAGGGTGTTGTTTGAGCCATTTGCTTACCAAGCGTGAAGCAGTCCCCGTGACCCAGAGAGCAATTTCACTGGCCCAGAGTCTACAAGGATAGCCCACTTGTGTAAAATTTCTTTGTGTGCTGCTGATTCAGAGGTTGGCATTTTCCCGGCGTAATCCTGTGAAGGTCCCAATCTCTGCTGAGCCTAGGCATTGGAATACAATGTTGGGTATTTTGGGCTGCTGTGGTTCTGTTGGATTTGGAGGCCAGTTCAGGAGTTTATGGGCTTTGATATAACTTTAATGTTTGATGGGGAGAAGGATATTGTCAAAGATGGCAAAACCTGCAGGGACGTCTTGTCCTTCTTCATAGTCTCTCCAGCCTGTGGGGAGGGCCATTTTCTGGATCTTTTTCTTGGACGGGATTTTTCCTTTAAGTTGTGTAGGTGTGGATAGCCTACCTGTGCAACCACTGTTGAGTGTATACTTCTGGGAAGTATACTAAACAATATAAAGGTGAAAATTAAGAAGAGAATGATACTTTATTGGATATTGTCAGGGACCCAGTCTTGGGCGGCTGGCCCGCCGTTTCCGGGGGTAACTTGGGCCGGGGTTTTTGCGGGCAGGGCCCACCACAAGAGAGGAGCTAACTTTAGAAGGTAGGAAGCAGACTTCTCCACCCAAGACCACGGGCTGGCAGCCAGTACAATGGTATCCACCACCCCTGTGAGGGTGATGTACACTATTCCAAAAAGCTTGCTGGTATGGTTGGTTGGAAGGTCAGGTGAAGAGGCTGGCATCAGTTTGGGTGTTACAGGCGGTTCCATGTAGATATTGTAGGCCAGGAGATAATTGAATTTTCCTCTAAATAGTTTTGGGGTGGAGAATATGCATGGGCCTTGGTGGTTGTATCTAAAAGCAGATTAAATGCGGGCTAGCGGGTCAAGTTCAAGGATTTTCTCTGGTGTATAATCCTTATATTTGGGCTTCAAGGGATAATCAGTGAAGTGAACGGGCCCAAAGGGTGCACCAGATGGACAGAAAACTGCAGGCAGTGGGGCAGGAGGGCCAGGAGATCTCAAACTGAATTGATAGACGGCAAATACAAAATATGGCAATAGCTGTAAGAACCAAAGTAACATAACCTTTATTTAAAAATGGTGATAAGGTTCAAGCGCAGAATCTATAGGCATATATAGCATTCTGCCTCCAAACTTAGTATTTTCCATCAGGGCTTTATCAAAATATTGGGAAAAGTGCAGGCAGGCAGCCAGAGGGCCCAGGTGTGGGAGCGGCAAAATGGCACCTTGGCTGGGTATTCTCTCATTGGTCAGAACGTCAAATTGGGTCACTAAATTTTCTTGATTCTTTACTGTGATCACAGGGCTGGGCCCAAAGCCCGGGTTTATCTTTGGAAGTAGGGTTTGATTAGTTACTTGAGAGTACTTCAAACTCATGAAATTCACGGAGGCGCCATCTCTGCTTCCATTAGGCAATTTGAGAGGCTCCTCTTTGGGCACCACCATGGTTGAGCTGGTGCAGGTATTCTGACTTTGGGACTTAGCAGGAGCCTCAGCTTGCAGGGGCTTGATCCCAAAAAAACGCGGGCGGGCGGGCTCTTGATCCTTGGGCCCAGTGGCCCGCAGGAATGTGAGTTCAAGGTTTGAATCCCACCCTTGGGCCCGGGTTTCCCAGGGTAATAAATTGTCAATCCTGACATATATGGATATTATTGCAACTGAACCAATGAAGATTCAGTATTTGGAATTGGGGAATACAACAGTCCAATAGAAAGGACAGAGTAATAAGAATAAGGTATTGTTTATTGTAGAATATTGTGATTAATATACTATATGTGGAAAGCCACAAGGCCACAAGGGGGTGGTATAGTGGGAAGTTCCATGTAAGGTTTGAAGCTGAGGAATAACTTGTGCAGGATCAACAAGTCAAATTGGTAGTGCTTCTAATTAGGATGAAGTACTTGCCATTTGATATTGCCATCAGATTAATCCATAATGTTAGATACGTCAAGGGGCGGCTCATCAAGTGCCCCCTGTGTATTGTAAGATACATTAGCAGGCAAGTCTGGAAACTTGGTTGCAACACCCCCCTTGACCCCTGCTTGTTGTCAGACACCAAGACCAGAGTCTGTGGAAGGTCTGGGAAGGTCCGCACAAACAACTTTTGTGTGGGGATGGTGCGGCAGGGGTGCAAGCAATCATGGTGAAGCTTCTTGGTGTTTCCTTGGGCAGCTTCAAGTTGATAAGTGTGATTGTCATAAGCTGCAGCTATCTTGAAGGGCCCTAGGTGGTTGGGTTCCAACTTGGCAGAATTGGGATTGAGGGTATAGACGGGGTCACCTACAGCGTATCTAGCTTTGAGGTGCTTTGTCCCTCCTACAATCTGCTTGTGTTTGATTTCCTGGGCTTTGGCACGCCATTGGTCTAGGGATGGAGTTGTTACTAGGGGAGGCTTGTCAGGAACCTTGGACTGTAGTTTTCCCTGTTCAACTCCTGTCAGACTTTCAGGTGTTCCAAAGGCCAGGGTACTGGGGCTGAACCCTGTGCCCCTGTTGATTCTTGCTTGCAGGATAAGTAGAGCGGTGGGCAGGTGTTCAGTCCATGCGGTGTTAGGGTGCTCTTGTGAGAGCTTGGTAATCATTTGAACCAGTGAGACATTTAACCTTTCCATGTGTCCATTGGCTTGAGGATGGTAGGGGGTCGTAACTATACGTTGGAGCATGTTCTTGCGCAGTATGCCTTCATGACATGCCCAACAAGTTTGGGGCCACCATCTGTGATGAGGCATTTGGGCCGCCCAAAGCAGGGCACAATTTTCTTGCCAATAAAGCAGATAATGGTGGTGGCAGTGTGGTTGATGGTTGCCCAGGTCACTGGCCAGAAAATGAAGTAGTTGATGGCAGTAATAATGTACTTCTTTCCCAGTCTGTCTTTGGAGAGTGGCCCCACAATGTTTAGAGCCCATTGCTTGAAGGGTTCCATGGCCTTGATGGGCAGGACAGACTTGGGGGGTGCAGGTTTGGACGTGTTCCTTTTGCACAACACGCACGTTTTGAGGAGGTCCAAGATGTCTTGACGCATGTGCGGCCATCAAACCTTCTGTTTCATGATCTCAAAGAAATTACGCCCTCTGATGTGACCCAGGGTTTGGTGGTACTGCAATATTGTGTCACCTCATTGCATGGTGGGAATATACAGCGTCTTTTCACCTGTCTCTTCCCAGTGGCAGAAGTTACCAGCATTGATGGTGAACTGAATTTTGTTGTCCTTCAATTTGGAGATGATGACCAAGTTAAGGCCCTTGTAGCAAGTTGCCTCAGGGCGGAGGTAGAGCATGGGCCAATCTGGGTCCAAGCCATTGTCCCCAGTGATGGATGCTGCATAAAGTCACAAAAGAGCGTCAGCTGTGACAAGTTCCTTTCCAGGCTTGTACTTGATGCACAACTGGTAGGGGGACAGACTCTCAACCCATCCTGATTGGCAGAGTGTCAAGTGGGACTGTGTGTTGAAGTACTGGAGCAACTTGTGGTCTATCAGAACGCGGGATGGGAAGGTAGCTCCTTCCAGGTAACAGCGCCACTTCTCAACACAGTGTACAATGTCCGCCAATTCTTTATCATGGATGGAGTAGTTTTGTTCTGAGTCAGTAAGTTTCCTGGACTCATATGCCACGGGAAAGAAGACGCCATTGTCAGTTTCTACCCTCAGCATGCCCCCTATAGCCCTGTCAGAGGCATTGGTCTTGAGTTTGTACTGTCAGTTTCAATTGGGGAACTGCAGTACTGGTGCTGTTATGAGCCTTTGCTTCAACATCTCAAAGGCTTGATCTCTGACGGGGGTCCAATGAAAGCACTGATTGGTATTGAGGAGCTCAGTGAGAGGTGCAATTAGTTCCCTGCAATCGGGAATGAACTTGTGTACGTAGGCAACCATGCCTAGGAATGTCTGCACCTGACCCACATCAGTGGGGGCGGCATGCTGGTGATTGCCTTGATTTTGGCAGGGTTGAGCTTTATCTGTTGGGCCAAGATGATGTGCCCAAGGAATAACAGCTCCAACTTGAGAAACTCACATTTGGAGTGTTTAGCTTTTAGCTGGTTTTTCTGAAGGGTGTTGAGGACAGTACGGAGGTGTTGGGGGTGCGTGGATTGATCTTGACTGAAGACAATAATTTCATCAAGGTACACAACCACATATTTTCCAATCAGTTCCTCAAATGCTTTGTTCATCAACATGGCAAAGGTGGAGGGAGCGTTGGTCATTCCAAAGTTCATGACACAACACTCAAAAAACCTGTAGCGCGTGCAGAAGGCAGTTTTTGCCTCATCCCCTGGTGCAATGCGGACCTGGTTGTACCCTGCAGTGAGATCAATCTTGCTAAAGACCTTCACATCTGCAAGTGTATCAAACAGGTTGTCAATCAGCGGCAGGGGGTACTTGTTCTTAACTGTCACCTCATTTAGGGCGCAGTAGTCTGTGATCAGGCAAAGGAACCTGTCCTTCTTAGCTACAAAGAAGACAGCCGCCCCTTATGGAGAGAGCAAGGGGCAAATGAAGCCCTTATTGAGAGCGTCCAAAAGGTGCTGGTGGAGGTTTTCATCTTCCTTTGATGTGAGACAGTATAATGGTTGTGCTTTAGATAACAAACCTTTAAGTTGTACAGCATGCTGGATCTCCCGGGGAGGAGGTCAAGGGAGGGACTGTGGATGGTTCAGTGCAGATAACTTTGACTGAGCATCGGTTAAAGTCTAGTTTCCCCCCTCAAAATTGTACAAGCTTGTCTCTGTTATTCTGAAAAACACAGTATCATGGAGTAAATTGCTCATTCCCACAAGGTAAATCTGGAACCCCACCCCGTTTCTGTTGAGGGTGATGACAGAGGTATCCCAATTGATGTAGGGACAGTTGTGCCAAAGCCAGTTGAGACCAGCAATTACGTCGTGGCTGAGCCCTGCCATGATTGGCTCAGAGAGCTTAACCTGGATGTTCCCCATTCTCACAGAGAAGGGTACCGTCTTGTGGGTGATGACAACTCTGCGGGAGTCAGCTACTTGCACTGCTTTGAACCTGCTAGGCACTTGGTCTCATTGCTGAGAGTTGGTGAATGCCTGGTCCACCATAGTGTGGTCAGCCCCGGTATCTACCAGTAATTTGTGGGTGTTCCCACGGAAACAGAAGGGATAGGAAAATTGTGTTACTTTATTTGAGGAGTGGCTTGCTTGCAATACGGGGTCGTCACTGTGGACTTGAAATACGTCCAGGGTTTTGACTTTGTGAATGTTGTAGTTGCAGGGATTTTTTGTGAGTAGGGATTGAGAGGATGGGTCAGGTGGGGTTGCAAGGTCTCTCGTTGCTACAACCCCAAGGCTTTTCCCTGAATCTTGATCTGCGCTAGCTGAAGCTCCCCCTTTCAGGGGCGTTTAGTCCCATTATCCTGCTGACGGGGCTGGCGGCGGCCTACTTGATTGTGGCCACTGCCAGGTGCGGTATGTGGTTAGGATGGAGTGTCACTGGTATGGAAGAAGCCCATTGAGGCCTGGTTGTTAGTCTCCATAATGGCCTTATAGAAGTCATCAATGGAGGTGCAATGACCTATGAGGACCCACTTACAGATATGGGGGTTTAACCCATTGATGATGAGAGTGAGTAGCATTGCATTTCTGTCAGTCACAGTTTCAGGGGCGGCAGCAAGAGCTTGTTGCCAGGCAGCCAGGTACTCAGGAACAGAACCAGTTTGTTTGATTGCTAGAAGGGGAATCCCCACTATAATGGGAGAGAAGGTTTTGCTGTAGCAGGACTTGGCGGCGTCTCGGAATGCCGCCCAGGTAACGTCAAGTTCCTGGATGGCCCAGTTAGTGAACCACACAGTGGCAGGCCCCGTGAGGCAACCAGATGCAGTGGCAACCCACATAGGCTCAGGGACCTGAAAGATGCAAAGGCGGGTTTCACTATATTGGAGCCAGCTAACAATATCAACCCCCTTGACGCCACCAGCAAAGGATTCTAGCTGAAGGTTGAGCATGCGCTGGGACAGATCTGACTAGGGTGGGGTGACGCTGGCGTCACGCTGCCCGAGGCAAAGCCAATTTTACATGCTGATGAGAACTAGCTGGTCTTGATAGATGATGTACCCGCCAGGATGACCCCCTCAGGGATTGGCAGGAAGGTCTCTTGTTGGGGAGTAGCCATACGGCTGTAATCCGTCCTTTCTTGGGGGGAATTTTGTTTTAGGTAGGTTGTAAAACTACTGCTGCTACCACTGTTGCAACTGAACCAATGAGGATTCAGTATTTGGAATTGGGGAAGACAACAGTCCAATAGAAAGGACAGAGTAATAAGAATAATTTATTGTTTATTGTAGAATATTGTGATTAATAACTATATGTGGAAAGCCACAAGGCCACAAGGGGGTGGCATAGTGGGAAGTTCAATGTAAGGTTTGAAGCTGAGGAATAACTTGGGCGGGGATCAGCAAGTTGAATTGGTAGTGCTACTAATTAGGATGAAGTACCTGCCATTTGATATTACCATCAGATTAATCTATAACGTTAGATATGTCAAGGGGCATCTCATCGAGCACCCCCTGTGTATTGTAAGATATGTTAGCAGGCGAGTCTGGAAACTCGGTTGAAACAATGTAGAATAATATATAGTATCATGAGAAGTCACATACTGTCCATGTACGGCATGGTAGTCATGGGGCTTATCTAAGTAATGTTCCTCTTAAGTCACAAGGCTTGTTCAAGTTGTGTTCCACTTAGGATATGGAATGTTTGATTCCTGTAATAGATGGCCAAATGATAGTGGTGCCACTGACCTAATTATCAATTGGTGAACCATTTGGTGAATCATAAGGTGAGTCACTTGGGGCATTAATTCCCTGAGAGGGAGTAATAGAAGATGTTGCAACATTGGATTGGTGTTTTGCTTTACTATAATTATCTAAAACAAAGTGTGGTACAATCAAAGCTATCACTGTAAGATGATGGCAGATAATGTAAATTCACTGCCACCCTTGGCCCTGGATCAAACCATTTTCCCTGGTCGCACCAATTAAGGCCTAAAAATAACCGCCAAGCCACTTAATTCCTTAGAGTATTTGGCGCACACTGTGGATGAGAGACTTGTTCCAGCTTACCCTGTGGATCCCCCGGCTCTGGCTGCTCTTCCCTGGGAAGAAACACTGATCAATTATGATTATTTGTTGGCATGGTGTTGCCTACTTTTAAAAACAATCAGAAACGCCCAATCAAAAGACACCACATCAAAGCCCAGAAAGTCAAATGAATATGAAATACCTGGGATGCCTTCCAGCCAATCAGGTGGAGCCGCAGAAATTACTTTGGAACTCTCCAGCACCCCTGGCCTTGGTCAGGAAAATTTCTCTCCTAGCCAATCAGATGAAACTCTTGGGGTCATGTGATTTATCTCCTAGCAGCTTACCCCTTTTAACAATGCCAGGGGACTTTGAGTCCCCTGCTTGTCAATTTTCCAACTTAATAAACTCTAAACAGTTGTTTAAAACCTAGTCCTTCTTTCCTGACTCTGTTTGGAGTCCTCTTATACTCAAAGCAAAGTGTTAGTGGTTGTCTTTTTGAAACTTACTAATATACGGTACTTTCTGTACCCAGTGGCCCCTCTGAAATCCCTAAGTATAGAGTTAACACATAGCTGTTGTGTTTTCTGCTTACTCTTTTGAATTCACAGCTTGAACTTGAAAGTTCCACTTAAAAGCTCGTATGAATCCTATTGTTATTCAAGTTTTTCTTTGATTTTACTGGTTTCAAACCAGCCCTTGCTTTTACGCCACCAAGCCATCCCAGACTGCTGCCAAGGCCCCCAAGTGTCCCCTTCCGTTCACTCTTGGTTTTCCTTGTAGCTGCCTCACCCACCCAAATCTTTATTACTTTGAGGTCAGAAATTAGACCCCTCCAGTTCCAAATTATGTGGGCTTTATCATTATGATCCTCCCAGCTCTAAGATCTGTGGTATTTTCTCTGGCCCCCTTTTTGCTTCTCCCTTGGACACTTCCCCCAATTTATGGTCTTGTATCTCTTATTCTGCCCACCTCGCAGGAGACAATTGTTCTAGTCTCCTGCACCTTCCTGGTAAACTTCTCATTTCTGGGAGACTTGAGTCAAGAGCTTGACTTGTGATGGCTTGGACTTTCATGCTGTTGACTACACTGTGCCTTCCCCCACATGGGAGGGGGCGCTGGTGTCTACCCTTCCCAGTTTGGAGGGGAAGGACTTGGTACCCCTTCAAGCACCTGTGAAGCTGCCTCCCACTCACACGCCCTGGTTGCTCACCGGGTTAGTGCTGATGGGGTTAAAGGCATACTTCCCTCAGCTGTCCCCTGTGTCCTCTCTTTGGTCCCCTCTCTGAGTGGCCATCCCAGTACTCTGCTGGGCGGCATCCTGGTGGTTCATCTTGTTGGGATTGGAGCCAGACTTGGTTAGTTAGGCCCCCCTCTCTTACAGATAAAGCTTTAATAAATTCAGTTAAAGGATAAAAACTACAACTGGGCCTGCTCTCGCTTTCATCTGGCACCTTGCAAAAAATGACACCATCCCTTTCACCCTTGAGAGCCTTTCTGGCTTTACATCGGGTGCCCCTTCTCAGGATGAGATCCTCTGTCCCATATTTGAACCCCCCTCCCTTTATATTCTGTGATATCCACAGTGGAGGGAGCCACTGTTGTGGCTGGCTCCAAATGTTGCCAACAACCCCATCCAGATTGGTCTGTGGCACGATCCAAACCATCCCAGAAACGGGTTCTGTGGCACCGGGTTTGCACAGCTGCTGCTCCCGCCCCTACCCCAAGCTAGATCTCCTACCCCTGGTAGGGATTGCCCCAGCAAGGGATTTGGCGGTATTGAACACCAGAACAAGGGACCGTGAGGAGGGCAATGGATTCCAAGCGGGTTGATCAAGCTTAGGAGAGCTTGGGTGGTCAGGGTGGGAGGGGACTCACCAGCCAGCTGAGGTGTACCGGCTACAATTGGGGTAGGGACCAGAACAGCAACTGGCTAAACCAAGCGCCACACCCCAGTTTTGGGATGGTCTAGATCGTGCCACAGAACAGCCCACAGGGTTTTGTGCCGCATCGTTTGGAGCCGGTCATGATTGTGACTCACTCATTTATGGATAGCGCAGAATATAAAGGGAAGGTGGTTTTCAAATATGAAACATATGGTTTCTTTCTGTGAAGGGGCACTGGATGAAAAATTAGGATGGTTTTCAAGGGTGAAAGGGGTGGTGCCAATTTGTGCAAGGCACAGGATGTAACATTAGAGCAAGTCCAGTTGTGGGACTTTACTTTTAATCAAATCTATTAAAGCTTTATCTGCCATTACCTCATGATGATAGATTTGATTGTACCACAGTTTGCTTTAGATAGTTATATTAAAACACTATTGGCATATTTATAAATATCAACTTCAATTGAAAGGAATAGCTTGCATGCTTATGGTTGGACATGACACAGAACCATATGAGATTGTGCTAGGTCACATCACAATTTGTGCAGGTTTGTTTATGACTTTAGGAGCAGGGCACAAAATGTGGCAGTTGCAATTGTGAACGGCTCCCTAAAAACACAAAACAGATCTGCATGAATTGTAATGTGGCATGAAGGTGTCACAAAATGATTTGTGCTCAACTGACAAAGTCACCAACCCAATTGTGTTGATTTTGGTGCCCGTCCCAACCCTAGCTTAAATCGACTAGATCTATGCCAACCGTGGCAGAGTCTAGTTTCGTTCATCTTTAGACCGAAACTTCTCTGAGAATCTTTTAGGGGGCTCGGTAAGGGTGGTCCCAACCCCTGATAATGTGCTTGGACACGAGCTTGGGGTTCAAATGGACCTTCTTAAAATCGCCCCACGATCTAAATGGACGCTGGGTGGCGTTGGTTCTAGCGGCAGATGCTCTCCCTATCGTACTAAACATACCTTGGAGACTTCCAGGAAGCGGATCCATGCAGCTACATGGAAACTTGGGGAGAAACCAGGTCACGTGGATGTTTTTCTCACTTCAATTTGGGATCTATCCTAGCGGGTTAGTTGGATCAGATATGTTATCGATTATGCGGCAAGGGGTGGAACCAAGTTGACAAATGTTTTTTTTAATTTGGGGTCGATAACGGCGTTTAAGTTGAAGGTTCCCTTGAGTATTTGGTGACAATCTGATTCGACGTAGAGGGTTGGAAATAAGGGTTTACGGAATATGACGTCATTTTAATTAGCTGCTGGTTTAGTATTTACTTTAAGGGAGGGTTTAAGTTTTGATGTTGAGAAGAGAGCATAGCCGGTGGTAGAAGGTGGAGTGGGCCAGAAGGATGAGGCATGGGTTGGCAACGGAGATGAGGAAGAGGGTGAAGTATATGGCAATGCAGATGGCTTCGCGGGCGCTGTCAGGAGCAAAGGCCTCTACGGGGATGAGGATGCAGGTGGGGGATATGATCAGGAAGTAGATCAGGGAAGTGGTCCCAATGCGGATGAGGAGGAGGCGGCGTTGGCGGTGATGGGGGCTGGAACGGAGGAGCTTGGCTTCCATGTTTACTTGGGTGGCGTAGTTCAGGATGCGGAGGTAGCAGACGAGGGTGGTTATCAGAAGAGCGGTAAGCATAAGGAATAGCATGATGGACATTATCTGGGGAAGGAAGGCGTGTGGCAGTGGGTTGCAGCGGATGCCGGATTTCCCCGTGTCGTAGCCTACAAAGCCGGACAGGAGGAGGTTGACTATGAAGAAAATACCACACAGGCTGGCCAAAAAGGAGTGGGTCCTTCGCCACAGCTGCATGCCAAATACTGCCGAGTGGCGTTCCAAGGCAATGATGCATACTATCGTCATGGACAAGACGGGGAGGAAGAAGTGGAGAGGCCCCTGGATGGTACATGCCACTGGGTTGCCTTTGATGCTTAGGTTGGCAGAAAAGTAGAAGACAGAGTCCATGACTGCCAGCACAGGGAGAATCATGTCAACAAGCGCCAATCCAACTGCATAGTTGATCTCTCGACGCCTTGCCTGGATGTTGAGGGCAATGTATATCAAGAGTATGTTGAACGCAATCCCCATCAGCCCCGCGACGAAGAAGAAGACATTGAAAGAAAGTGTCAGCTCGTGGTACATGCCATCCTCCCATCGCCATCCTAGCTTAAGTCATCTGTCCCATCCTGCACATGTCCAGTGTTCTTTCTTTAGGCTTAGAACAAGTTCATCCAACTATGGCAGGAGTGCGTCTATAAAAGGTGTGACTTTTACATTCCAAGTCTGATAGACAAGTCTATTAGATATTTCGCGCCAGCATTTAATAAATCCTAAACTAAGGCCCATTTCACCACGAGCCTCACTGATTCGCAAGAAGCGTGGGAAATGATTGGATATCATAGATGCTTGGATATACCAAGCACACGAATTATAGCTGCACCGCTAACTACATTGGCCATACGCATCCACCAGGGTACTGCCATTGATTCCTCCAACTTATTTTTAATTCGATCCTTCATTGAGCGCAAGGGATCTGTTTAACCGCACAGTCACCGATCAGCAGCAAAGTTTCAAGTAGCTTTAAATCCTAGACCAAGCCATTGGGTTTGAACTATGCAGACTCCCACCCTATAAAATCAAAAAGTGCATTCATTCTAGCATATCGTTTGAATCTCTGTCGCACATTGATCAGCTTTGAAACGAAGCCTCCATGATTATAAATGCAGCAATCCATTATTTTAATGCACATTTCGCCACTAAATAGAACACCGATTCCGCATTAAGCAGGCTGCGGCCAGTTTCTGGTCCTGGCCACTCCCTCAAAGGTTTATTTTAGATAGGTTAAATATAACCCATTCCGTCTTGGCCGTAGCTGCCTAGAGCCGGAAGCTAGCCGGCCTAGGCTGGAGCATGCCTACCCGTCAATACAGAGTGGCGTACACTGACCTCAATCCCCAGATCTAGACAACCAAGTCATCCCCCATTTTAGCAGATCCATACCCCATAAACTTATACCCAATCATGCCATCAGCAAGCAATAAAACTATCTATCAACATATACCAACCAGCAGTTACACCTGGGCGGCCTTGAGCGGAATAGATTCAAGAACACTGTAGCTAGTTAAGGGTTCTGGCACAAAAGTTTTTAGCAGCATCCCGAGCACTCCATGAACAGGGATCCTATCCATCCTGCGGGGAACATTATGCACCAGAGCTGCTCCAACCCATCCGGCTTGGGCCCATGCCCCCAAAAAAGTATATTCATGACCAGGATATCCCACCAAATCCCTGTAAACCTGGCCAATGCAGATGTTCCCGCCAATAGCTTGCCAAGTCGGATAAACACCCTCTGATGGATAGGCAAAAGTTGGGTAAACCAGAGCTCTTAACCCTAGCCTGAATCCCAATAACCCATTACTAATACATCCCTTACCGCTAAATCACATCAATATACCAAATAGGTTTGATGGATACCTTTAAAGACATGCTGAAGTCGAGGATATCCTCCTTGGAAAAATATATAACGAAACCAGGGGATTTAAGAAGAGAACGTACTTTATTTGATATGAATATAGGGTACTATATAGTATCATGGGAAGCCTCATACTGCCCATCTATGCCATGAGGCTTATCCAGGCAGTGTTCCACATAGGGCTCAAAAAGTTTCATCCCCATACAGCATGAGGGGGTGAGTTTCTCAGATGGCATTCCGCTTCTTGACTGGAGCAAAGCTACAGCTGGAGTTTGAACCCTGGAGCGCCCAGGCCAAAGGACCATCTACCCATGCTTTTTTGGGCTTGGATCTGAAGGTTATTTTAATAAGTAACCACACTCTGTAGAGGATTCAACCAGAATAAGCATATGCCACTTGACCCCTACGCTTATGCTGAAGTGGTAGGCCTTACCATGGCCAAATCTTCCTGTAAATTCACTGCCCCCTTTGGCTTTGGATCACACTGTTTTCCCTCATTGCACCAAGAAAAGCTCCCAAATGCCAGTCAAGCCACTCAACTCTTTAGAGGATTTGGCGCACACTGTAGATGAGAGATTTGTACTAGCTTACCCCGCAGATTCTCCGTCTCTTGTTACTCCCCCTGGGAAGAAACACTGATTAATTTGGACTATCTGTTGGCATGGTGCCACCCGCTTTTGAAAAAATTGAGGCAATCAATCAAGAAATGCCACATCAACACCCACAAAGTCAAATGAATCTCAAATGTCTTGGACCAGCACCAGCCGATTGGATGCAGGCTTGGAAACCAGTATGGAACCCTCCAGCCCCCTGGCCTGGTCCAGCAAAATTCCCCCCTATCCAATCCAATTCAGGCTGTGTGATTCACTGATTTGCAGCACCCCCCTTTAACTTAGCAAGGGGACTTTCTGTCTGCTGCTTGTTCATTCTCTAGCTGTATTAAAGATTGGAACCTACTGCTGCGCTGTTTTTTTTAGTTAAGTCTGAGCTCTATTTTGGAGCTCCCTGTTATCCTTGATACAGTGTTAGTTTTCCCTTATTGATCCTTACCTTTGTTTGGCCTGTTTTGAGCCAGGCAGCTTCTCTGAAACCCCTAGGAGAGTTGTTGGTGTATAGTTGTTGTTTGAACTACTTACGCCTTTGGGGCGACTATTCAGGCTTGGATTTTAAGTCAATTTCTGATATAGAAACTTGCTTGTGCTTCAACCTTTCCTGCTCCAGCTTGGGTTTGGACCCGCTTTCATTGAATCTACCCCAGCCCCCCAAGGCCATCCCCAGGTCCCCAAGCTTTGTGAACCAATGCTGTTAGAGTTTGATTGTGGCTACTCTAGCCGCTTCAAGCTTTACTACAGTGAGGCTTGAACCCCCAACCTTTGGGCTGCACCTTTCTTGGAGTTTCTGGAAACAGTCCTCCCTGCCCTTAAGTTTGTGGTTGCCGTAAATTGTGCTATTAATGCTATTTTGATATGGCCTATGAATAGTGATATGTGCAAAAATTTGGTTGTTTTTGTGTTTGACTTTGGAAATTCCTCACTTTCCGTAAATGGGTCTGTTCCGATGTCCACCCATTCCGGAATACCTTACCTGCCCTTGACTGATCCTGGTATGGCCTCACCACAACGTGACCCCCTCAACCACTCTGTCTACCTAATGAGTGATCATCAACCTGTGTCTACTATTTAAGTAGAATCATCTCTCCTAATAAAGACAAATTTATCCACATTTTTGTTGGCTTAATATTCTTCAAGCTTTTTCCTTTCCTTTTTTTCAAAAGGAATTCCTCATCTTTTATTCCAGGAAATTAAGGTATGTGCCCTTAATTTTGCCCTGAAGGCTAACCCAAGGCTAGCTTCCAACCTCAAATCTTTTGTTATAAAGATTTCCTTCTGTGTCCTCCTGGATGTCCTCCCCAGGAGCCAGACACAACAGTGGTCTTTTCCCTGGCCCATTTTTGTTGCTCCTTTGGTCCACCTCCTTGTATATTTGGGTCCAGATTTCCTCTTCTGTGCGCCTTGTGGAAAACAACCCCTCCAGTCTCCTGCACCTTTTGAGTAGTCCCCTTATCTCAGGGGAGGCTCTGGTCAAGAGGCTGACTTGTGATGACCTGGTCTTGTACTCCCCTGATCATGACTCACACGCCCCCCTTGCTGAGAAGTACCTGTGTCCTCCCCTCCTCTTCTGGAGAGTAATGACTCTGTCCCCCTGCTGGTACCTGAGGTCCTGGTTCACGCCCCCACTTTTACACCTTGGTTGCTTACTGGCATGGTGTTGATGGGACGCAATACCTACTTCCCTCAACTTTCTCCAGTGTCCTCCCTCTGTTCCCCTCTTAGAGCGGCTGTCCCAGTGATTCAGTGAGCAGCATCTTGGTGGTTTGTCTCACCAGGATGGGAGCCAGACTTATTTGGTTTATCCCCCCTCTCTTACACTTCCCTGAAGGTTCATCCAATACTAAGCATCCAGGATGGAACCAAATACCAGCTATCAACACAGCTTTCCAGCCATAAAACTAAGGCCCATAAAAGAAGGGTTCTGATGCCTATTCTCAAAACTGGCCAACAGTTTTCTTCCCAAGCCTGATGCCACTCCACCCCATATTCTTGACACCAAGCTGCCCAGATTGCAGCTCCCTGTCCAAAGATGAGGTCTGGCAAGAGGGTATCTGTACCCAGCCAAGTCAATGCCCAGCCCCGCCATCATCCCAATAATAAGGTTGTGATGAACCTTTGATTAAAACAGATCCTACCTTTCCCTATCCATGCCTTCTCCCATTCCCATCCCACATCAATAGCTTAATGTACTTGCTAACCCACCTGCAGACCTTTTCCTAAACCCCACCATGTTTCTTGTCCTCCAGGCCCACCCTTTGGCCCAGCTAATCTCACCAAACATCCACCAAATCCAGCCCTTCAGGATTTCAATTTCAAGAGCATCCTCCCCAAAGATCTGCCAGTCCAAACCAGAACCCAGACCCAGCAAGCAGGGAGGGAGGGAGCTTGGTACACCATCTGTTTTAAATTGCACTATTCATGCTACTATACTGCTACCGGCCGGCTGGTATCCCTGAAAATACTTACCTGTCCTGTGGCAGCTCCAACAGTGCCCTGCCTGGTTAAATCCAGCTCTACATCATCCCCACATCTGGGGCCTGTAGCATGATCCTTCCTGCCCCATCCCATGGCCAGGCAAACCATCTTTTCAATCCCCCATCAGCGCTCTAGCCAGCTATACTGGCTTCCATCCCTCCCCGACAGAAGGGAGCTGGCCCCATGCATGTTGGTTGTGTTTGATCCAAGGCCTCCCTCTGCTTTGGGGGCAGCTCTTCTTTCTCGGCTTGCCAGGAGACTGAGGTAAGCTCCAGGTAGCCTCTCCCGGAAGGCCAACCCTTGGCTGGTTCACACCTGGAACCTTCTGATACATGGGGTTGCCCCTGTGTCCCCTTGGATGTTGGACTTAAGGGTTGAGTGTGAGACTTCAGACTTTTCCAAATGCTGCTGCAGCTGTACCAAAGCCCATGCTCAGCCATCACCAACAAGTTACTGTTTCCCAAGGATAAAGGAGATCCCGCTAGGAGCAAGGCAATAGTTTATTGGTGGGCCTAAACAAGAGGAAATTGAACTGCTTGGGATTATAGAGCCAGTAGGGGGTTTATACCCAATTCTCTGAAGAGGAGATGATAGGGGAATCATGTTCAAGAAAGGTTGAGCCATAGCTCTAAGCCAGAAATTTATTGTTCATAGTGAGGTTTGGAAAGCTGGAATCCAGGGCTTTTGGCCAACCCCAGTTGGGGCTAAAATGGTTCAGCATTTGCGGAAACACAGGCACCAAAGATGTTAAAGGAGAAACAAGTAAGCAGAAGCCTTGACATAAACTTCACCAGAATAGGAAACATCAGCTGAGACTTGAACTCCCAGTCCTAAAAACATACCCCCACTGTGACGGTCCACATTTTTGGTGGTTTGCAGACAGGGCTTATGTTAACCAAGTGGAATTTTAGTGACTTCTGTTAAATAAGTAGCTGTAGGACTGGTCTGAGCTGTTGGAGACTGAAATGAGCCGGCTAAAGGATCATAAGATGATTAAGAACTGGTGGTCCGGAGAAATAAGCCAAGACTTTGCCAAATCAAATTGCAAAGGTGGTAAAATGTGGAATATTTTGCCTTGGTTTAGTAGTAAACTCAAGAAGGAATGTAGATAGAAGTATGGGTAAGATATATATTTTTTAAGTTCATAGGATAGATGAAGGTATGTTGCTATGAGAGCTGGATACAAAATTGTTTTGGTGGGATGTTTTCCTTGGATTTTAAAATATTTGTAAGTATATTGGGAAAACGTTGAAGAGGTCCAGAAAGAACAAATTAAATAGTATTCTACTATTTAAATGGGTTTAGGTTGAATGCAGGAAGAAATGGTGCCGGAATAATGAACCAGTTAACGCTTTGGTGCACAAAGAGTTGTCAATTTGAGCAGTTTGAGCTGTGGAATTATTTTCCTAGTTAAATCCTGGTGGAACTTTAGAAATGATCTATTTCTGCGCTCTGCATTCATTGGTTGAGTTCTGGCAGGTTTCCTGATGAAAATGATTGGTTGGAAGCCAAAAGCTTAAAGTATAAGCAAGGAAATAGTGAATTAATACTTTAAGCTTTTGAGAAAGTAAGTATGTAAGCTTAAGTTATTATAGGAAAAAGTGAGCAGCAATGGTTTAAGATTCTGAAGAAAGACATTTCAAAGGCGGAACCTTTGGGAAAAAGACACTATAAAAAGGTGGTTGGCTGGAAAATTATGGGGTCTTTTGGGGGTCTTTTTGGAGGTCTTTCTGGGTCTTTGACAGGATCTTTCTGAAGCCTTTTGAGTTTCTACCAAGAGGGTTTTGGAAGCCTTTTGATCACCAGCAGGAGCTTGGTTGGACTGATACAACCCAAGATAACAGAGCAGGAGCCCAAGAATAAGAAGCTGGATCCTAAGCGTGGCGCCAGAGTCCAAGTTTAAGGAGCAGACGTCCAAGACTAAGGTGCAGGAGTCCAAGATATTGTTGGAGGACTCCAAGTATTGGCAAGTCCATATTGTTTCCTTGACCCCCTGGGCCATATACCAGAAGGTTTCTAAGGGGATCTTCCTTCTGAGAGTGAATAAAAGCCCATCTTGAACCCTATACATATTTCTGAGATACATTTCCCTTACTAGAGAATGACAACCCCTTCCAGCTGATCCCTGGCTACTATCCAGGACACACTTTGGGGACTGGTGGACAGGAACCTCACACCCACCTATTGTGCTGCTGCCTAGGCCCTTAAGCCCCCCACTCCTCTCGCTTAGCTACAATCAGGTTCCACAAGCTAACCCTCCCCCATAGACTCTGGTACCATCACCATACAATTTCTCCCTGGCTCTGCCTGGGGTCTACCTTGGTGGACCTCTATCCCTTCTGGTTGGACTTTAGTCTCCTCCTAGTTCAATAAGATCTGCAGGCATAGTCAGTGTGCTTGGGATTGCTCTGTATGACCTGACCTGGCCTGTCATTGGCTGGCTCTGGGGCCCCATCCCAGCTTTGAGCTGCCGTACCTGTGACGGTTCACATGTTTGGTGATTTGCAGGCGGGGCTAATGTTGGCCAAGCAAAAGTTTGGTTGTTTGTTGCAGGTAGAGGCCTATTAGGTAACATAGGACTACTAAGGTAAGTAAGGCTTGGCTGGTAGGTAACAAAGGACTACTAGAGTCAGATGTTGCCTCCACCCAGAAGAAGATATTGGCTGCTTTGGGCTATAGTTCTTCACCTAGCAGGGAACTGTGGCTGCGGAAGGGTGAAGACTGAAATAGCAAGCCGGGAATTTTGTCTGTCTAGGGGGGAGAAGGTTTTGGACCCCTGGCGGATAACACGGGCTGCCAGGGAGGGGAAGAGCTCTGAGGGATCTACGTACCCTGATACACTTACAGGAGGTCTGTGAGCAAGCATCTTACCTAACAGACTGGTAGGGTGTCCTTGTTTATGCCCCTATGGGAGCTTTGGGGAGAACCCAAAGTGAGCATTGGAGGGTATAGATTTGCTTGGAGGTGATACCAAGGCGGGTTTCTCAGAGAAGCAGCTTCAGAACTTAGTGTTATCAGGCCTCTGGAAATTAGAGCTGATTACTCTGCAACTGAAAGCTCAGACTTAATCACCTGGGTGAGTAAAGACAACACATAGATATTAATCTATGGTTGAATGGCCTAAGCGGAGTGCCACTTGCAAGGGCCCAGTCAAACACCAGTTCAATGTAGACTCATGCCTGGGTCTACAGGTTCTTGTAACAGGGACTGAGATAAAGAACCAAGGTGGTTCACAGAATCAGCAGAGAAGACTAGTAAGAAGGACTGTTTGATCACAGTGAAGACTATTTGAGGGACTGTTAGTTCATATTGAAGTTTGGAACCAAAATGGTTCATTGTGCAGGTGGAACCAAGATGGTTCCTAGTGAGGATAAGTTGAAGTGTCATGGCCTGGGTGACTCCCAGGGGAACCTTTGGTCAAGGGGAAGGGTTGAGCCTGGAAGGCCCAGTAGATGATGGGGGCCATCTTCATCACATAATTAGCAGCAGTAGCCCAAGGATGCCACACTTCCATGTGGGGTATCACTTGCTTAGTTAGCCCCAGCATAGTCAAATAGGCGAACCCAAGCTTACTGTAGTCATGTGATGAAGCAAAAGGAATGAGAGGAAATTCTCCTGTGGTGGCGCTCATGGTCAGGCTTGCTTGGGCAAGTTGTTGGAGCAGAGGAACACCAGGAAAGGAGGAGCGCGGTGCAGGAGCAGGAATTAATTCTTGGTCCAGCACTCTAGGAGATGTGGTAAAGGCTGGTGGTGGTTGGTTTGAGGCAGCTAGAAGTTGCTCTGTTTCCCAGCGCTGGCGTTGGTAATGGAGGTACTCTCTGTTTGAAAGCACCAGCAGTATAAAATTTGTAATGATGTAATAAGCCCCTGCAAAGTATAAATGCTCAGTGTGCATTAACCAACAAAGTTTATTAGATGAAGATGTCAACAAAGAAAGAAGATGCCAGTGTTCCCAGCTATATCCTGCTGGGAAACTGCAATTGGACTTACTGGAAACTTCTTATTAGTTTTCAATGAGTTATTCTCAAGCTGGGCCCCATTGGTGACTCCTGACTTGTCAGTTAGATGGATCATTTCATTATTTTTGCCCTGGGGAAGCTGGTAGGGGAATTTTGGGCCATTTGGCAACCCAAGTCCTCAATTCTGGATTTCAGAGGGTGTGGGAAAATTAAAATCTTTTTTGCTTGGCTTTAGGACAGTTTCCAATTGCCCCCAGGCTTGGCCTTGAACAAGGTTCAATTTCCCACTGGGAATTAAAGTTTCCTTTGGGTAAATCTGGGAAATTGACAACACAATCAATTGGTAGCGCAATTGCTCAACTGCAGGGATTGAACCTATGTAACATAGAGTGTTGTCTGGCTCATTCCGGGCCCTGACATGAAGAGCTCAGAGATCATGATGCATGAGTAGCTGGTCATGATAAAGGAGTAGCCAGAGGGCTAATAAGCTGTTGAAAGACTGGAATGAGCTATTTGTTGTCTAGGATGGACTGATTGCTGGTTAAGTTGAAGAGCTGGAAAATGAGCTGGCGGAAGAATCAGAAGATAATGATGAAGAACTAGTGGTCCAGAGAAATGTGCCAAAATTTGCCAAATTGATTTGCCGAGGTGGAATGTGGATAGAAGTGTGGAGCTAGAAACAAAATTGTTTTGGTGGGATGTTTTCCTTGGATTTTAAAATATTTGTAAGTATATTGGAAAAATGTTAAAGAGGTCCAGAAAGAACAACTTAAATAGTATTCTACTATTTAAATGGGTTTAGGTTGAATGCAGGAAGAAATGGTGCCGGAATAATGGACCGGTTAACGCTTTGGTGCGCAAAGAGTTGTCAATTTGAGCAGTTTGAGCTGTGGAATTATTTTCCTAGTTGGATCCTGGTGGAACTTCAGAAATGGTCTATTTCTGCGCTCTGCATTCATTGGTTGAGTTCTGGCAGGTTTCCTGATGAAAATGATTGGTTGGAAGCCAAAAGCTTAAAGTATAAGCAAGGAAATAGTGAATTAATACTTTAAGCTTTTGAGAAAGTAAGTATGTAAGCTTAAGTTATTATAGTAAAAAGTGAGCAGCAATGGTTTAAGCTTCTGAAGAAAGCCATTTTAAAGGCGGAACCTTTGGGAAAAAGACACTATAAAAAGGTGGCTGGCTGGAAAGTTACAGGGTCTTTTGGAGGTCTTTTTGGGTATTTGACAGGATCTTTCTGGAGCCTTTTGAGTTTCTGCTAAGAAGTTTTTGGAAGCCTTTTGATCACCAGCAGGAGCTTGATTGGACTGATAAGTGAAATAACAAAGCCACTGGAGATATAAAGAGAGATGAAGTCCACAATAACAGAGCAGGAGACCAAGAATAAGAAGCTGGATCCTAAGCGCAGTGCAGAAGTCCAAGATTAAGGAGCAGGAATCCAAAACCAAGTACAAGGAGTCCAAGATACTGTTGGAGGACTCCAAGTATTGGCAAATCTATATTGTTTCCTTGACCCCCCCCAGCCATATACCAGAAGGTTTCTAAGGGGATCTTCCTTCTGAGAGTGAATAAAAGCCCATTTCAACCCCTATACATATTTCTGAGATACATTTTCCCTTACTAGAGAATGAAAATCCCTTCCAGCCAGTCCCTAGCTACAATCCAGGACACACTTTGGGGACTGGTGGACAGGAACCCCACACTACCCACAGCTTTTTTGACTGCTGCACCTGGGGTACGCCCTACCCAGTGTGACCCGAGGCATATCAGCACCACTGTGGGGTTCCTGGTCACCAAAGTGTGTCCTGGATTATAGACAGGGACCATCTTGGAGGAGACATCATTTCCTAGTAGTGGGAGGTGGCTTGCTAGAAGTTTATACTTAGCCTGCATGACTGCAAACTCTTCCAGTACTTTTCTGATTACTAGGCGGGCATCCCCACCATGCCCCTGTACTTCAGCTGGCCCCAACTCCTCTGGGGGTCCGTACCATTATTTCAACAACCTAGTAAACTCATTTCCTATGAACTCTCTTCCTATCTGTCATCTCAAGATGCCTAGTTAATCTTACCACTCCTCCTGGGAAGTCTTACTGGTGGCTAATATTCTACAACTTTGACAATAGGTATATTCCTCCTTTTGATTAGGGTAAAAGATATGGGGTAGCTCACTCATAGGGCTTGTATTTTTATTACTGAAAGATTAGGGCAAGGGTCAAAATAGCCTTTTATTACTTTCAGAAGGAAGATCCCCTTAAAAACCTTCTGATATATTGCCTGGGTATGGGAAGCAATATGGGTTTGCCAATAATTGGAGTCCTTCAACAATCTCTTGGACTCATTTTACTTGGTCTTGGACTCCTGCACCTTTGTCTTGGGATCATCTCCTTAGTCTTGGGCTCCTGGGCTTGGCTTCAGCTCCAGTTCCTTATTCCCAGCTATAGCTCCTTTATCTTAGGTTTCTGCACCTTTATCTTGGTCTTCAGCTTCTTCTGTAGTTCTTGTGGCCTTTGTAATCCACTTTATTTAGTCCCTGTAAAGCCTCAGATAGCTTCCTCTTTTATAGCTCCTTGTTTCAGTCAAAAATCTCTTTCAGAACTCTTGTTTTCCAAAGCTTAAACTATCCAGTTTTTCTCTCTCTATAATATATTAAACCTTTTAATTTACTTTAGCCATTGAAAGCCCTGAATTTTCTGCTTCTGCTCCTCATTTTTTAGGCTTTATTTCTTCAGTTAAAGCCCTCAAAACACTGATTAAATAAGCTTTGACTCACAGCCAAACAAACGCTCTCATTCAATGATTTTGCCAAAAATTTCCCTAAAATGACTCTCTCTTGACTATGGTTCAAGCCCAAAGCTGTCTTGCTCCAGATAAACAACTGCTCTGCGTTTTGAACGGTTTTGCTGTAATTCCTGTCATGTTTCTCTGGCAAAACACCAGCGCATTTGCCTATGTTTTCCATAGGGGATTTTTAAACCCTCAATTCTTCAACTCTTCTATGAGTTTCCCTGCATTTTCTTCAGCATTTTACAACTTTGAACTTGCCTGTTGCTTTCCTTTTGTCTCTCCTAATCATTTTGGCAAAACTCCAGCACTTGTTCTCATAGTTTCTCTGTCCTGTTTCCAGCCTCTTCTACCTCTGTTCCATTCAATTAATTCTGAATAAATCCACAATTTAAGACAATTTAAATTATTCTTTCTCATCCTCTTTTAATATGATATTTAATACAGTCTCTATATCATATTTTTGGCAGCATTAATTAAATCTTTGACTGCTTCTTTTCTATCATTTTCTCTTTCAAGAAATCAAAACCAGCATTCTAGCTCCTGTATTCATTCTAGCTGGTCCTTCTAGGCCATCTTGCAGTTCCTCAGCTAGTCCTGCACCATCATCTTCTGGTCCTTCAACTAGATCTTTACCATGATATTATATTCCTTCTTTATCCATTAAAAGCCTTTTCAGTCTAGCAAGCAACCCTTTCCTGTCATCAAACAGCTTAAACCAGTCCTTCAGCTACTCCTCCATCCTTATCTTCTGGTCTTTTTGGCCAATCCTGCATTATGATCAGCTACTCCTGTATCATGATCTTCTAGTCCTTCAGCAAATCTTTCATCATGAACCACATTGGTTCCAACTGCACAATGAACCATCTTGGTCCCAAACTTCAACATGAACCAAAAGTCCATCTACTAGTCTTCACTGTGATTATACAGTCCTTCTTACTAATCTTCAAAACTGATCCTACACTATGAGCCACTTTGGTTCCATATCTCAGTCTCCATTAGTAATACCTCAGATTCAGACATGAGTTTACAGGGCTAATGATGTTTAACTGGGCCCTCGCAAGTGGCAATCACTTAGGCCATCCAATCATAGATCAAAAAAGTCTATGAAGTTGCTTTTACTCACCCAGGCAATTAAGTCTGAGCTTTCAGTTGCAAATTAATCAGCTTTACTTCACAGAGGCCTGATCCCACCAAGTTCTGCAGCTGCTTCCCCAAGCAATCACCCTGGTGACACCCCTGAGTATATCCATGTTCCCTAATGCTCACTTTGGGACCTCCCCCAAAGCTCCCATGGAAACATAGGCAAGGACACTCTACCAGTTTGTTAGGTAGAGTGCTTTCTCACAGACTTCCTGTAAGAGTATCAGGGTACATAGAGCTCTATAAAGCTCCTCCCCTTCCTGGATTCCCGCGCTACCTGTCAGGGGTTCAAAACTTACATCCCTGGTAGGCAAGTCCCCTACCATGTTGGCATACACTTCTACCCTGGAAGCTCTTGTTACCTGCCAGGGTCTAAACAACATCCAGCCTGAGTGTCAGGGATCCAGTCTTGGGCAGCCAGCCCATTGTTTTCAGGGGTAACTCAAGACGGGTTTTTGTGGGCAATGCCCACCACAAGAGGGGAGCTAACTTTAAAAGGTATGAGGCAGACTTCCCCACCCAAGACCACAGGCCGGCAGCCAGGATTATAGTGTCAATCACCCCTGTGAGGGTGATGTACACAATCCCAAACAGCTTGCCAGGATAGTCGGTTGGGAGGTTGGGTGCGGAAGCAGGCATAGGTTTTGGGGTCACAGGTGGTTCCATGGATAGATTCTAGGCAGGGAGATAGTTGAATTTCCCTCTGAACAGCTTGGGTGTTGAAAATATCCACGGGCCTTGTTGGTTGTATCTAACTGCAGATTGTATGCAGGCCAGGGGATCAAGTTCAAGTATTTTTTTCTGGGGTGTATTCTTTGTGTTCAGACTTCAGAGGGTAGTCAGTAAAGTGGACAGGTCCAAAGGGTACTCTGGGAGGACAGAAAACAGTGGGCGGCAGGGCAGGAAGGGCAGGAGATCTCAAACTGAATTAGTAGACAGCAAATACAAAATAAGGCAATAGCTGTATGAGCCAAGTTAACAAAACCTTTATTCAAAAATAGCAATAAGTTTGGAGCGTGGGGTCCTTGGGTCTATATATTACCCCCCTTCAAACTTAACATTTTCTATGGGGGGGTTCATCAGGGTATTGGGAAGGCCAGGGCCAGGGGAACTGGGAGGTTGGGTCCAAAGGCGGCAAAATGGCACTTGGCCTGGGGGTTCCCTCATTGGTCAGGAATCCTGATTTGGCTGCCTGATTATCTTGCTTTAGTATTGAGGTCATGGGACTGGGCTGCAGGCCTGTGCCTCTTTCCTGGGTTAGCTCTTGATTGGTTGCTGGTTTAGACTTCAAGTTTGAGAAGCTAATAGTTTCCAAATCAGTGCCTCTAATAGGCGCTGTGATTAATCCTCCTTATGGCAAAATGATTTCTTTGGTTTGTCTCCTTTTTCTGCATGGGTCAATACACTTGGTATCAGCTTGTGGGGGCTCAATCCCAGAAAAACGCAGGTGGGTGGTTCTGTGGTCCACAGACCTGGCGGCCCAAAGGAATCCAGGTTTGGGGTTTGATTCCTGCTCCTGGGACCTGGTTTCTAGAGAGGAAGAATTGATAATCCTGACACTGAGTAGCACACACTACCCACCAGGCAGGACCACTCCCCATCCTAAGCATCTAAAGTTCCCTGCTGAGCTATCTCATTCCTCACCCCTAGCAGCCACAGTTACCTGATGGGTGAGGACCTCTAGCCCACAGCAGTCAATATCTCCTACCAGGTGGGGACATCATTTGCCTCTAGTAGATCTTTGTTACCTACCAGCAAGGCCTTATCTTCCCTAGTAGAAATTATTCCCTACTAGACCTCTACCTGCAACTAACCAACAACACACTGTCAATTTTCAGCATAGTGTCTTTATTTGAAGCCAAATCAACCCTCACCTGCAAAACTGCTCACATGTGGATTGTCACAGTCACCTCTGGCAATCCTGGGGATCCCTTGCCTCCCAGGCCTATCCAACATCCTCCCCAACAGACTTTGCCCCTCCCTCCCCACCACATACAGGGTGTCCTGCATGAGCTATATGGCTACCATGCCATATGGTGGGGTAGGTAGAAGATACCCCTGCATCTTCCACAGCCTTGCATTTCTGGTAGGGGCCCAGCTAGCTGGTTATAGCAGTGCACCAATCCCCAACCCAGCTTACCTGGATCCCACCTGCATGGCTGGGGCAGGAAGCTTTTATACCAATGGGAGCCAGGAGAAGCTGCTCTGGAGCTCCATCTTTATGCTGGTGGAAAGCCTGGCCTGGTTCCCTTATTGCCCTACCTCCTGGGAGTGGGCCTGCCCAGGATCCTAAGTTTTGGGGGTGGCTGTTGAGCTTAGATCCATGAACTGCTGTCAAGCTGTAAATACAGCTTCATGGCATGTTCTGCCCCAAATGGCAGGCTTTATAATATATTTATGTTTCTTTTTATGGCATGTCTTTATTATTAAGATTTGAGTGTAGAAAGTTAATCATTTTGTATTTTAAAGTATTTACCTTGTTTTTACAATGATTTGATTTTTGATTGCTGCTGTTGTCCTCCGTTTTTGCTGCTATTTAAAAGGCTATATTTTCTACTTTAAATTAGAAGATTTTAAATCCTAGTTACCTTTTTGCAACTCCTGTTATGTTGTTGCCCGCTTTTCCCCAGCTCATGTTGCTGATCTACAGCTGCCTTTGTTCTTCTTTTTCCCTACTCCTCTAGGTTTCTTCCTGTCTTTTTTCTCCTGTTGTCCCTTCTCTTGGCTGCTGTTCCCCTATGCCCATTGTTTTTCAACTGAATGAGATTAACTATAAATAAAGAGCTTGTGAAGAGTAGGCTTTAAGCCAAAATTCTAAGTGATTTTTTCCCTTCAATCTTTTTACCAATTTAACTTTCAACTTTACAATTTTAAGAGTTTCATTTTTAATTTATAGTTTAGTGCTTAGTTCAAAAACCTTTCCTTTTTTCTTCTTTCCTAGTTAAATAATGGAAGCTTTTAAACAACAAGCCTTAGTATTGTTGTATCCATTATTTTCCATCAAGGAATCTTTTAATAGTTACATGTATCAACTTGCTGATGGAGAGTATCTCAATATTGATATTCCTTGGTTACTAATAGGTCATGTTAAATACTTTGTTTTACCTACTTTTTAGGGTTCTTAACCTCTATCACACCTTTTATGACCCAGTACAAGTTTTTGAAAGGATTCTGTAAAATTATATTACAGACTGTCCCTACCTTTTTATACCTTTTGGATATTTACCCTATTTTTTTACACACTTCAGTTTATAACCTTGCATCATTATGGGCAAGACCTTACACTTCACCTGTTGCTGCTCTGGTATCTGATCCTTGTGTAGTGTTTGGTTAAATATATAGCTACCCTGCAGTGGCATACCAATCAACCAGGTGGCCCATCCTCAAGCTCAGATGGTGAAGAAGGAAGAATAGATGAGGATTAATGATTAGAAGAAGACAGAGATTGTGTTGTCTGGGCCTGAAGGGTCAGTTGTGTGCCTGCTGCCCCTGGATTCAGACAGCTTGGCGTCTATTGAAACTGATGCTACAAGCCAACAAGTTTCTCTGGGGAGAGAAGTGCCAGACCAACACTAAAGCTAATCACTTGGATGAAAGACTCACCCCACATACCCTCAAACAATCATGCTAAATAGCAAGGCAATAGACTGCTGGAGCCATGTCAGTCCAGAAGATGAGGGTTAGCAACCCTGTTACCTTGGCCTCTGTAGCAGGTGGCTTGGGAGTTGTGGCGCTCCTGCTCCTAAGAGGTCATCAAGGTGTGTCCTGTGTCAAAGCCAGGGACTAGCTGGGTTGGGGTTTTCATCCTCAGATATACTTGTTAATGCCTCCTGATTATCATTGAAAACTGATAACTAGGGGAAAGCATATTTCACAGCATGCATGGGCTACCAAAGCAGCTCTACCATCTATGGGGACATTTGCATGATAATCTTCAGTAAAACAATATCCTGGATCTCAAGTTTATTTGCACTACTTTACTCATTTCTCAACCAGGAGTTTTCTATGACTGAATAGACTAAAGTTCTTCCTCTTCTGATCCACTTGAACATCTTCAAATTTATTATCACTACAGAAGTTCTCTGTCACAACAAGGGAGAATAGGGGTTGATATAGTCTTTATTAACAGAAGGAAGATCACCTTAGAAACCTTCTTATTTGTCACTGGTTTGAAGTCCTTTTGAACAGTTAATCCTTCAAAAAGGACTTATTAATGCTTTAGAAGACATCTGGTTACCACAACCCAATCAGACGTGTAACCATTAAGATGCATATCCAGCGCCCCACCAAGCTCCTGCTTGTGACCAAAAGATTTCCAAAAAAAACCCATAGCTTTCTAGCTAGCCTCCTTCTTATGGTGTCCTTTTGCCAACAGCTCTGCCTTCAAAACGACATTATTCAAAAGCTTAAACCATTGGCACTTACTTTTTCCTATAATCAATTAAGCTTACATACTTACTTTCTTAAAAGCTTAAAGTATTAATTCACTATTTCCTTTCTTATACTTTAAGCTTTTGGCTTCCAACCAATGATATCCATCAGTAAACATGCCAGAACTAACCCAATGATTGCAGAGTGCAAAAATAGACTGTTTCTGAAGTTCCACCATGATTTAACTAGGAAATCAGTTTCCACCACTCAACCTTCTCAAAGCGTCAACTCCTTGTGCACCAAAGTGTTAACCAGTTCACTGTTCCAGCACCAGTCTTTCTTTCATTCAACATTAATCAATTTAAATAGTAGAATACTTTTTAATTTTTCTTCTTTATATGCCAATTTTATCAACATTCTCTCTTGGCAAATCCATTTGGCAAACATTGGCTTATTTCTCCAAAACCACTAGTCCTTCTGTTTCTTCTGCTAGTTCTTCTCTAATAGCCTTCTCCTACTTCTTCTACTCCTTCTTCTCTAGTGGCCTTCTCTACCTTTTTCTGCTCCTTCTCTGTACCCAACTGTCACTTATCTGTATGAACCACAAAGGTTCTTTCCTTCTCTTTAGTCCCCATTACTAGCACCTCAGACTCAGGCAATAAGTCTCCACAAGTGAGTTAGTGTTTGACTAGGCCCCCATTAGTGATCACCACTTTAGATCTTCAATAATAAACAATCCTCATATCTTTGAAGCTGTTTTCACTCACCTAAGTGGTGAGCTTGAGCTTTCAGTCACAAAGTAACCAACTTTACATCCCAAAAATCTATCAATTACCAAGTTCTTCAGCTGCTTCCCCAGGCAGATACCTTGATAATGTTCCTGGGCATATCTATGCCTATCTGGTGACTTTAAGACCTTCTCAAAGCTATCAGGAAGACAGAAAAGGAAACCTTACCCTCAAACTAGGTCAGGTTAACTATCTGCAGACCTCATGCAGGCAGTCTTAGGATCTCAGAGCTTCCTCAGCCCATCCTTTTCTAACAGCCATAACTTCTCTACCTGCTCATAGCCTCATCCAGGCATCACCCCTGTATCATTCTTTTCCTCATACTACAATAAACATTTACCTGTATTAGGCCACTATCTTTCTCCTTTTGGCCAATATTATTTCCGCCTGCAAAACTTCTTAACATGTGGGTCATCACAGGAGTACCAAGCCCCTCTGCTTTGGGTACGCTTGGAAGAAGCCTCCATCTTCTATGGACTAGATAGCCAGAAGTGGATCCAAGGCTGATTTCACCCCCATCATCACCACCCCAACACTGGTGATGGCAGTCAATGCACACCTTCCCCATCAATCCCAACTGTGGTGCTCCTGCTCTTGGGAGGTCACCAAGGCGTGTTCCAGGCCAAAGCCTGTCAGGAATATTCCTGATATTAACCAAATTTCCATCAAGGTGCCAATTTGGGGCATAAAGGGAATTTCAAGCCCAAATAATTCCCAATAAAAATTGGATTTCCCCCTACCAAACAGGGAAAATAAAATTAAGTCAAAACAGAACTTGAAAACACCCAGAATAATTTATCATCCAGACAGGCGCCTGCCAGCCTCTCACTGCCCAGCCAGCCCCCTGCTTGCTTGAGCACCCCCAGGGCCAAAATTAGAAAAAAAATAACTTCCCTTCAGAACAAGGTCAAACCAATGCTGCAAGTTTGAGCACCAATTCTAACCCCAACTAATGGGGATATGAGACCCATACCTCATGGTTGGGCCCAAACTCCAGCCAAACTATGCCCTATAGTACAGAAATAGCCTCTGGGAGTATCAGGGATCCTTTACTCCACATGACCTAATACCAACAAAAGGGTGCTGGCTCCATTCAAGAACTACCAAGCCAGCAACATATTATAGGGGAACAAGAGTGGCCATTATTCCCTACATCCAATACTACTGTATCACTGTCTAAACTCTTGGGATCCCCAATCCCCTGTTTTCACTCCCACTTGCAAAACTTTGCACAGTGGGAGCAACTATGAATAAAGGATCCCCTATCAATGATGGCTTTTGCTATTATTGAAAGCATTACCCCCTCAATAAATATCTTCTAAATACTACTCTTAGCCAAACCCTAGACTAGTTTTACTTCACCCACAATCCCCAATCAAGTGAAGATGAATCATCTCATCTTCACAGCTGTTCTTACAGATTGCCTTGGGATTTTATGGTATCAACAAGGACCTTCTCCATTTGGACCCTCACAAGAAGATTTGGGTCAAAGGTACTACAAATACCCAGGCCAACTCAACTCTTTGTACACTAGTTCTTGGCCTCCTCTGGTATCACCCCACCCCATCATATCTGTTTCTGTGTACACCTCTGTCTAATATGTATTGAAATACTTTACAGAGAGCTTTAGCAGGTACAACACTCATGCCAAGGTCTTCTAGTGGTTAATGATCATCTATCCCATTGTCACCACCTTAACAGGGTTCCAGTTTGAAAACCTTCTTCTGTACCTACTTCAGGTAGTACCAACCATGCTTGGGTATTACAAACCCAGGGACTAACTGGGTTGGGGTGATATTCTTGATGATACTTGTTCTATGGAAAGAAAAAGGTGGATCATCTTAGCACCCCAGAATAACTCACCATTCCCCCTGCTGTAAATGTTGCAGATTATGGTGCTGAATTCTACAACAGTTAGAGAATATTCTAAGATTCTTATCAATGACCCTTTCAATTAGTATAGAGCAGCCTTTAGTGGGAAAAAGAGATAGAGATAATTGGATCAAACCAGTCACTTTATTATTTAGCAAGTAGTTATATATTAGGGGGTAGTGGAATCATCACTAGGGAAAAGGGGTACCATCAAAAGGACTTGCCAAAAGGAGGAGATAGAAGTGACACACTAAAAATGCCTACACGCAAAAACAACCTGTTCCACACACCTTCTTGAATGGAGGTAAGTGGAACTAGCTATGTATTTTCTATTATTATGCTTGGAAGTGAAGCCTGTAATTTATGCACCATTATAAATAAAATTGACTTCCCTTTTTACAGGTGTTTTAAACAGGTTTATATACATAAAATATTAAATGCAACAGGACAATCAAACAATTGTGCAAGTGTTTTATTGTCAGTAGTATAGATGGATATCCTATTGTTCTTGATCTATTAGGGATCTGAAGCGCCCCCTAATCACCACTAACAAAAGATAACTAGGGGAAAATTTTTTCACAGCAATGCATGGGCTACCAAAGCAGCTTCCTCATCTAGGGAGCTATTTGTATGATAATCTTCAGTAAAACAATATTCTTGATCTCAAGGTTATTTGCACTGCTTTACTCATTCCTCAACCAGGAGCTTTCTATGACTTAACAGACTAAAGTTATTTCTCTTCTGATCCTCTTGAGCATCCCCAAAACCATTATCACTAGGGAAGTTCTCTGTCATAACAAGTGAGTATGGGGGTCAAGATAGTCTTTATTAACACAAAGAAGATTCCCTTAGAAACATCTTTATTTGCCACCTTTTAGAGTACTTTTGACCAGCTACCCCTCCAGAAAGAACTTCTGAATGCTTCAGAAGACATCTGGTGAATCTTAACCAATCAGGTATTTAACCATCAAGATGCAGATCAAGCGCCCAATAAAGACCCTACTCACAACAAAAGATTTCCAAAAGACCTCTTCAACTTTCCAGTCAATCTCCTACCTATATCATCTTGTTCCCAAATTCTGTGCCTTCATAATGACCCTCTTCAAAAGCTTAAACTATTGGCATTCACTTTTTTCTATAATAAAATAAGCTTACACAATGCTGTAAAATATGACTATGGGTTGCAATAATTCTACTAATAATTAGTCTACTACTTCTTTATCTTAATACTATACCTGTAGTTGGTATAGTGACAGCCTTGATTAAGACAGAAGAATAAAGTTAAATATGACAAAACTGCTTATTTATTTGATATGTTAGAAGTTTATATAATGGGGGTGGGAGAATTATTGTCAAAGGAAAGAGGCACCAAAATAAGGACTTGCCCTATGGAGGCAGTGGAGAAATGGCATTGAAAAGTGCCTGGGTGTGAAAACAACCGGTTCCATGTGCCTTGCCAAATAGAGGAAAGTGGTTATTAAATGCTACAAATCTATTGTTAGCCGCAGAAGTGGAGGCCAAGCTCTATGTGCAATAAACCCTCAATTCAAGTATTGCTTTTTAGATGCAATTAAACAAGTTTACAGGCATAAAATAGCAAATGCAGCAAAAAAAGTGGGCAATTGGGAAATTTTTTTATTGCCCTTAACATAAACAGACTATGTTTTTGCTGATCCATTCAATAATATGGCATGTACTTACTTCCCCAAAAGCTTAAAGTATTGATTCACTGTTTTATTGCTTAAACTTTGAGCTTTTGGCATCCAACCAATCATTTTCATCAGGAAACCTTCCAGAACTCAACCAATAGATGCAGAGCGCAGAAATAGACCATTTCTGAAGTTCCACCGGGATCCAACTATGAAAATAATTTCCACAGCTCAAACCGCTCAAAGCGTTAACTCCTTGTGCACCAAAGTGTTAACTGGTTCCCTATTCAAGCACCAGCCTTCCCTGCATTAAAACTTAACCATTTTAAATATTAGAATAATATTTGGATTATTTTTCTTAATCTTCTTCAACGTTTTGCACATAAATTACTCTTATAGTGAAATCCAGGGAAAAGTTCCACCAAAACAGCTTTTTGTCCTTCAATTTTTCTCAACATTCCTCCTTAATTTTGATACTTCAAAAAAATCAAAGAAAAACACTTCAAATTTTTTTCCTCAGCAAATCAATTTGAAAAAGTATTGGGAAACTTCCCCAACTTGCTCCAGCCTTATCCTAATAGCCTATCATACCTATTAAACAACTTGTCAAGCCTTTACATGTGACCTTTACCCTGGCTAAACTATGTGGGTTCCAATCAGTAAAACCACTCAGACTCAGACAATAAGTCTCCCAAGTGATTTTACCTAGACCTGACCCCATCAGTGACCTATAATTCAGGTCATTAGAAGCAATCATTCTTATGAGTTACAGCTGTTTTACTCATCCAAGTGATTATTGTAAATATTCAACATGTGGGAAAGTATTCTAGCAAGGTAGGGTGCCAAGTTTCAAACTTGGGACCCTGTCAGGGATGTGAAAATTGGGCATACTGTCAATACCTAATGGAACACCTTGGGGTGTACGTTAAATTGTCCAAAATTACAAACAAAATACATTATTACATAGTATGTAAAGGTGTATACAGCTATGGACAAGGTCAAGTGGGGCAAAACCAATATGGGACAGGAGTAGGGTTAGAAGGAGTTTAGTTGTTCTGGATCCTTGTAGTAATACTTGTTAGTGGGTTTGTGGAAAGTTCCATATGGTTTAAAGGTGGTCTGGTGGCCCCTGATCCCTAGGCAGGCTGTAATAACAGTAGAGAAGATAAGATGGTTCATCTTCTAGCTCCTGGGAAAGGGTTGATAGAGTTTAGTGTCTGAATTTCTGTAGTGTTAAAGTCTTTGGATATTTTATATGATAACTATTGAGGGTAATTTTACTCAATGATAGCACAAATATTATCAAGTGATTTATCTTTATTATATGCTAGTGCCCTGGTATGACATGAATATTGAAAAGCATTGGATTGGGAATCCAAGACACTTGATGTTGCCTGATATTCCATTTCTTGATTGGCATTGGGATGGTTAAAGTGGAAATGTACTATCAATTCCTGGCTGGCAGTGGCATGAGGAAGATTGGGGATTCTTTATGCACCCAAATTCATTACTTGCATTTGATGCATAAATATTTGTGCAGCTGGGCTTGTCAGCTTATCCTGCATTTATAAGGTTCCCAATTTGGGAAGCAGTTCCTCTCAAACTGGGCCTTGAAGAAATTTCCTTTTTTGGTTTCCCAATTTAGAAGTTTCTTCATTGGGCAGGGGACAGGCTGGCTGTGGGGGGTGCACTGCCACCAGCTGGCTGGAGCAGGTACACTTCCAGGCTTGGCCTGCAGCCAGTAGGAGCCTGGTGGTTGGCTGTGCGGTCTGCAGCCAGCCTATAAAAAGCAGTTTTGCTAAAAATTGAATTTTTAAATTCTTATTTTTCTTTTAAGTTTTTTGTGGCAGCATCCCCAATCAGGGGGGAACTGCTGAAAATAATTTTTCCTTTGTTTGGCACAAACGTACTGCAAATGCTGATTTCTGTTGTTCCTTTGTCAGGAATATTCCTGAAAGTTATCTTGAGCTTTCAGACACAAAATAGTCAACTTGTCTTCCCAGAAACCTCCAAATCATTAAGTTCTTCAGCTGTTTCTCTTGACAGCCACTCCAATGATAGTTCTAGCCATCTATTCTTCAATAACAACCTTAAGACCTTATTAAAGCTAACATTAAATCATATAAAGAGAAGCTTTACCTCCTGCCCAGGTAAAGTAACCCAACTGTATTATCACCCCAGTTGGTATCATCATTAAAATGCTACCTCAGCACATAAATCCCAGGGTAAAAAAATAGCTGCATTCTCACCCAATATATTATAAGGATGCATATATTTATTATTATAACTATCCCAGGGTACAAACTTGTATATACTTCCAAAGTAATAACAAGGATCACTTTACTAACAGCCCAAGACAAAAACCAAAGCCCAACCACCTTGGTTGAGAAAAACCCCTGCCATCACATCTGGGCAAACAAGCAAAACAATAAACATTTGTCTCTCAGGCAATCATTCTCTACCTGTCCATAACCAGCCCACATCTACAAAACAGCCACAAATGTGAATCATCACACCCATTGTACTCTCTCAAGAACTGATTACCTAATATGAGATCATATATTTTTTCTCCATAAAAATGGCAGTAGAGTCAATGAGAAGCTTTGCAAATCTCATAGGCAAGACAAAATAAGCTCCAATAGTGCAGTTTCAAGCCATGTTCACAGTTCCATAGGGCTGTATGTAACGAGGTCAAGGGCTAAATTAAGTTTCTTTATCATCTTTGAAGAAATTATGTTAACATGAGGGCATGTGTTCAATATGGTCTTTATTTTGACCTTCTGGATTGACACCTCTACCTGAGTGGTATCTTTACCAAAAAAGGCAGAGTTGCAGGAACATCTTTTTTAGCTCCCAATATTTTCTTGCATCAGCTAACATATACTTTAAGGTAGGGATCTCTTTATATACATCCTGTACAGATAGGGATACAGAAACCTTACATAAGAAAGTTATAGCAAGCTCTGCAGCCTTGTCTTTAGAGTCAATCAGGACAGGAGGGCAGTGAGCCTGGACTAGGTAAGGACAAGCTAATGTAGCTTTGGCCTCAGCTGGGGGAGGTGATTAGTAGTAGTGGTTTTCCCTGGGTGGATTTTAAGAGGTAGACCCAATTCAGGGAAAGTTAGTATTGAATATCATAGCTATCACTATCATCAAAATCTGAATAATTGAGTTCAGATTCATTCAAGATATCATGTTAGAGCTACAAGATAGTTGAATCATACAGAAGAAGTAGTTCTATATAAGTAGTAGTAACAAAAGAAGACATATTAGGTTGGTCAAAAAAAAGTCTCTGCCTCTATTTTGACCTCTCTTTTCCTACCTGTTATTTTGGGTCACAACCCTCTACTCAAAAGTTTGTGCAATACTTTGTTTGATAATCTATATTCCTGCAGTTGCGGCAACCTTGACATTTGGGCTATCCATTTGAACCTAAAGTCATAGTATGAGGAGTGTGGGAAGTAGTGTCATTGTCATTGTTATTGGACTTATTTTTGAGCACCACCTTCTCATCATGAGTCAGGTGCATGTCCTGAAGAAGTGTTTTGATGTTCTTTATATCTGTGAGGGACACATTATGTGTCTTATATTGTAATCACATGATTTAGTTTACTCTGAGGGTGTTAGGAAAAGTAGTGTAAGACTCTCAATGGGTCAACTGCTGACTGTTAATGATTTGCTGCCCTTCAATGTAAAAACAATCTTTAAAATCAGTTAGGGCCCCTTGAGGTTGAAGAAAATATACATAAATGCATCCTTCTTAGCCTCCAAACTAAAGTCACCTTCAAAACCTTCAATCAACTGTTTTTTCATGCTATCCCAAGTAGCAATAAAAAAGAGTTTGGGGATAACAAATTCTTGGTAAGTAGGGTGTATAAATGTGAAAATATGCTCCTATTTGAGATCATCAGTGGCCCTCCTCATGGTTATCTTATAAATAGTCAGAAACGCTGAAATGATGGAAGTTTGGGATCAAAGATATGTTTGAAGGTTGACTTGTAGTTGGGGTTGACAGAAGAGGAGGTAGACTGACTTTTATCACCCACATTGTGGATATTAATGTGTGGGTAGATGTGATGTTCCATGTGGAAGCAGTTGTGCAGGTAAGTGTCATGAAACGTCCTGACACATATTATGTTACAGTTATGCCTTGGGAAAAATTTACTATCCTTTATAATCACAATGCTAGTTTGATGACTCTCCTAGCTGCTCTAGACAATGAGTTATGGCTTTTTAAAGTTTGCCCACCAGCCGAACTTCCTAACCAGTGCAAAATGACAAAAATATGCGACCAAGGCACAAGAAATGACAAGAATCTTAATTTGAGCATAACTCAGCAACTACTGGACAGATTTGGACGTCCAAACACAAATTTTGAAGCAAAACACCAGGAGAATCAATCTAAACTATTTTGGACAAAATACAGATTCAAAGCCCAATGTGTGAGATTTTACAGAGAAACATGAGTCATGCTGTTCAGAAGATGCCCCAAAACCCCAGCCTGATGCCACCAGTAGAGTCCCTAAGACTATCTAGAAGATTTAGGAAGATTCTAAAGAATCTAATAGAATGGTATATAAAGGTGTTGCTCACAATAATCCCCTTGTGATTATTTTAAGTTTAGCCCAATAAAATAAAGTTGAATTTAGTTGATTTTGAAAAGTTTATATTAAATCTGTGTAAGTTGTTTCTTACAAGCGCATACTGGTCAGCAGACTGTCAAAAGCAAACAAATCATTCACATTGTTCATGATTAGTTTCCTTTTAGACAGTCTGCCTAAATCTGACCCCAAGTCTCTTGCTTGGAATGCGCTTTTTAAAAGATTTATTTATTAATACAAATTAATAAATATTTAGCTGCAGATAATTAATGTTATCAGATAAGGTTTGGTAAAAGGAAAGTTGTGTAAGGCAGGCTGCCAAAAGAGCAAAGATGTGCTACGCTCAGCTTCACTCTTTTACAGCAGCCTGCTGGTATGTGTTTCTAGTCTATAGCTGATAAAAGGAAAGGTGTAGAGGCTGACTGCCAAAAGAGCAAAGCTGTGCTAATTTCAGCTTCACTCTTTCACAGCAGCCTGTTGGTATGTGTTCTGGTTTCATAGCTGATAATTAGCTTTGTTTGGAGGTCAAGGTATTTTTAGATTTTATATTTTTACAATGTTTTTAGCCATGGTCATAAAATCTTAGCACAAATTAGTTATTATAAAGCTATGAGTGGAGGGCAGGGTACCAAAAGATAACAGTTGTTCTGCAATCAGTTTTTTTATAGCTGCTCACTGGTGCTTCTGTTACCCTAGCAGAAATTCTTTGATTAGTTCAGCAAAAAATCTAGTTTTGTTCATTATTCTAGTTTTATAAGAGTATTAGTGGTACACAAAGCTATAGTTTTTATTATAAAAATGATAATTGTTTTGTTTGCGCAACTTTCTTTAGAGAAGTATAAGGAGATGATATGCAAATATTTCTATTACTCTATCAGCAATGTCTTATTTTATAATTTTTACTTTTATTATGAATTATACTTTTGACATATAAACAATGGGAGATTGAAAAATTCTTGCATTATCTCAAAACTACAATACCTTTGAAATATTTTTTATTTTCAATAACAATTTTTGAATTCTAAAGATAAATAATACCTTTATTTTAAATTTTATCATTTGATATAAATATATTTTTTCTCTGTCTTAGCTGATGTAGTCTATAGTCAAAACCATATAATACTCTTTTTTTAACTGAAATATGTATGTTTAATTTAGTATGTCATATAATTTGTGTTTTGAAATGTTTAACTTTTTTATTGTATATCTAAAATTATTCTTTTTTACACCAATAGATGCCACTTATCAGATTACACTTTTTACTTTTTAGCAGTATCTGGGTTAGTTGTAGAAGTTTCCTAAAACATTTTAATATTTTTCTATTTGCCTGGGTACAATTTTCCCAGCATATTTATCCTTTTAATTTTTGGCAAAAAGTTCAGAAATAAAAGCCATTTCAAATAATTTTTTCTTTAGTCTGTCTCAATTATTTAGGGTATTAACTTTTGATAAGTAAACAACAAAGTAGCTTTGAAGATAGAGATCTTTAAAATAATAAGCCAAATGCAATCAAAATAAAAGCATCTATAATAAAAAACTCTTTTTAATTATTGTAGTTGTTTTTTGAAACTTTAAAGTTAAAAAATATTTTTGCAACAATGTCAGTTGGATCTAAAAACTAAAAAAAGTTGCCAAAAACTTTCTTTCAACTCTATAAATAAATAATCTAAGCATATGTCTTGCTTAAACCATTTAACAATTACTGAATGATAATATGTAGTTTTTGGCAGTAAAACTTTGCAAATGACAAAAAGTAAATCTTTAAAGCAAATAAATCAAGCGAAATAAAAGTAAAATAATTAAGATAGATAATGGTTAATTTTAAATCAAGTGAAGTGTTTAATTTCAATATTTACTTAAAGAAAAACATCTTTTTTAAGTGAAAGTTGGATCAAATATTATCAGAAAATAGTAGATATCATAATGATCCTAGAAATACTCACCATACACAAATTTTCTAAAAAAAACTTACCCAAACCTAAGATCATCTTAAAGCCAAAATCTTGAGGTTTAAATTTTCGTTAGTAAAATTGAAATTTAAAAAAAACTTACCCTAATCAAGAGCAGCTATACGGTGAAAACTAACATTAGGTATTTGGCCCAAAGTTCTCACCAAACCCCAAGATCTGCTGCTGTAAAAACTGGCCATTTTTTTAAAAAAATGTTAGTAAGTAGTAAAATGACTTACCAAACCAAGATTGGTTTCAGGGCAAAAGTCTGGTTTTTTAAATCTACTTTGGAAAATTAGTAAAAATAAAACTTACCAGCCCCATGATCTGCTGCAGGCTAAGTCCATCTAAAAGGATTTGAAGGTGAGTGGTTTTTTTTGAAAATAGTTACCTGAAATGCAGCTTAGAAAAAAATTAGTGATTGAACACATTACTTACCATTCCTATGATTAACCTCAGGGCAAAAATCTAGTTTTCTTAATCTAGGTTAATAAACTTGATGAAAAATAACTTACCCACCCCAAGATCTGCTTTGGACCAAGTCTATCTAAATTGGAAAGAAGGCTAGTAATTTTAATGAAAAGCTTACCTGATTTGCAGCTCTAATTTTTTTTAATTGAATTAGTTTTTTTAAAAATTTACTACCTTTTTAAATCAAAGTTAGCTTCAACCTTTTAGAATATGCTTACCTTGAATATCCTTGATTTAATATGATTAAAAAAGTTAGTATTATGTATATATTTTGAAGATTACCTTAAGTTTGAAGTGAATATATAGATTTTGAGTTGAAAAAGTTAGTATTGTGTTTAGCTTAGCTTACCTGAATGCTTGGTTGATCATCCTACTCTTCTAAGCCAATCAAATCCTTGAATTTAAGCATTCAAGAAGCTTAATTTATTTTAAACTGATGATCTAGCCATCACATGATAATTTGCAGGACTACTTTACATATTAAAATAGATATTTATATTAAAAACCACTTGAAAGCTTTACCTCAAAGCTCCAAAGTCCACCCTGGTAGCACTTCTCATTGTGCCAAACTACCACTCATCCAGAAGCCTATCAGTGGCTTAGCGGCTCCGCTGACAGCTCTGCCGACCACAGGGCAGCCTGACAGGCTGCCAAACAAAAGCTTAAAACCATGACTCCCAAGGTTAAATAAGATGGAGACCTGTCAATACCTACTAGGCCCTGACAGTAAGGGCTGATTTGGCCACAATAAAGACTCTATGCTTAAAGTTAGAGAAGTATAGTGGCTTTAGGGCAGGTAAAAGTCTAATAGGTAATAAATGATTACTAGAGGTAGATAATATACCAGCTTAGTAGGTAACATAAGACTACTATAATGCTGGATGGTGTATGAACCTAGTAGGTAACAAGGGCTACTAGGGGAGGAGGAAGTCCCTACCTATTATGTAATAAAGGACTACTGGGGAAGGATGGCTCTTTGACCTAGTAGGTAACATGAGCTACTAGGGAGAAAGGGTGATGCAAACTGGCAGGTAACAAAGGACTTGTGACAGATCCAGGTCAACCAGTCAAACTAATTGTTATCTTGCCCTTGACTCTTATTACTTTTACCTTCCTGTGACAAAGCTTCAAAGAGCTTTGCCTCCAGAGAGGCAATCTTTTGAGACAACACTTTATTTTCATCTTGCCAAAAGCCATAATTTTGAAACTATTTTCCTTCATATTTTCAATGCCTCAACTTCACAATTGGCTCTGTCCTTCACCTGTTGTAAAATTTCATCAAACCCTAATAGCAAGTTCCAGTAATCCCATGTATAAACTTGATTTCCTTGTGCAGGGGCTCTTTCTTTAGCAAAATATTCAGAATATAGTTCTTCAAATGCCGCTTTCACTTATACCAAAGATTCCTCAGGTGCTGTCTTAGAGACCTCCAGACTCTCCCAAGCCTCCTTGAGTAAACTGGTAGGAACTTCCTTTCTAGCAGCAGCAGTTTCTACACAAAGCACCCCAAATTTTGCTCTTTCAAATGATAGTAAAGAAGACATGATAATCTAAAACAATAGTTGAGGGGAAAGCGTCAAAATTGATAATAATATCTTTATTAAAATTTAGCTGTTTTTGTTTATATACCATTTGGGGCATATTTGACTGAAAGCCACTCTGGTTCCTGAATCAACTGTCAAAACAACAGGCTTGACCTGCCAGAAAGGTTCCAAGCAAGCAGGTTTGTGACTTGAAATCCAATTACCCGGCCACTCAAAGCCAGACTAGGAAGTCAACTTGAATTGCCAAATCCAACAACATGAACAAATGCTGATTTACTACGGTGGACACCTTGTTTTGATGCTTGACTCATTACCAGGATCAAGCCACCCCCTTCACCATCCAACTGTGTGATCAATGCTATCATGTTCCTGTTACCCATGATTCACACAAAATATATAATCAATATCTCCCAATAAAGAATATTATCTAGTTTCTAAATATTTTTCCCCTTGTAACTCTGCTAAAACAGCACAGTTACAACACAACCTATAATTCATATCATGTGGTCTATGACATTCAAGTCATCTAAACCTAGATCTTTACCTAAAAGATCATCAATATTTCTCAGCCTATGAGAATCAACCTACAATGGGAAGAAGTCACCTAACTCCATTCATCCCAATGTACCAATTCAGCATGGAGCTTTCCCATCTTTTGGCGCCAAAACCCTGTGGATTACACATCCCAAAAACTCAGCTATTTATGTTTCTACTGGGAACTAGCTGATAAAACCTGAATTCCTAGGCATCATTACCTTTATTCAGTTATTGTTCCAATTAATGGGTTTCTTGCGTTTTAAAAACCTGTTAAAACGCTTCAAACCTCAAACAAAACACCACCATGGTTTTCTAAACTTGAATTTGGGGGTTTACCTATGGTTTTCCTTAACCATACTTCTTGACACAGTCAAGGAAATTAACCCATATAATTAAATCCTCATTAGTTATATTGCAATGTTTTTATTAATCAACCTTCCCAGTCAATTAACTCGTTTTTGAGACACCTAGTCTCCAAGATTGATTCAGCCAATCTTGCCTTCTGTTCTTTTATTAAATACAGACACTCAGTTTTCAGGAATCTTTATCTGAAAATTCCTGCCAAACTATCTACATAAAATAAACAGCAAAATAGAGCAACTTTATATTTTGGAGTATTTATTTAGCTAAATACTCAACAGTGACTTTTGTACAGTCACAAGACTGCTAGGGAAGAGAGGAGCTGTTATAGTTACACAATCTCTTGGCCACTTGAAGGAGGTTGGTGAGTGGGGGGCTTACCTAACAGACTAGTAAGGTTTCCTTGTCTGTGTTTTCCTGGAGGCTTTGGGGAGGTCTTAAAGCCAGCAAAGGGGACATGGATATGCCTAGAGACGTTATCAGGGTAGCTTCTTGGGGAAACAGCTGCAGAACTTGATAATGAACAGGTCTCTGAGAAGTAAAGTTGGCTACTTTACAACTGAAAGCTCAGGATTAACCACCTGAGTGAGTAAAGACAAATGCACAGAAATGAGGATTGTCTGTGATTGAATGGCCCAAGTGGAGGTCACTTACAAGGGAACAGTTGAACACTGGTGTCCTTTTAGACTTATTGTCTGAGTCTGAGGTATTAGTAACAGGACTGCAATGAGGATGGAACCTTGGTGGTTCATAGCTGAAGGACTAGAAGATCATAAAAAAGAGCTAGATGAAGGACTGGAAGTTGGCTGAGAAGAACTAGAAGAATTAAAAGAAAGAGCAGTTATAATAGACTTGGAAAGTTAAAAATAAGTTTGATAAAAAGAAATAAGCAGATAAAAAGTTAAGGAAAAACTGCAAAAAAGAATTAATAAAAAGTTTAAGATAAATAATATAAAGAGATCAGGAAAGAGTAGAAAATATTTCACAGAAATTATACTATGAATTTATAATAGATTGATTTAGTAAGAAGGAGCCAGAGCAGTCAGAAACAGAACAGAGAAACTCTAAGAGCAAAGGCTGGAGTTTTTCCAAGATTGTTAGGTGAAGCAAGAAGCAAGCAGCAGGTAGTTTCAAACTGATGAAATTTTGAAGAAAATGCGGGTAAATGAGGAGAAAAGTTTAATGAATTAAGGATCAAAAATGCCTTAAGAAAAACATGGGAAAAAGTGCTAAAGTTCGCCTAGGGAAACGTGACAGGAATTGCAGCAAAAGTTGTTTGAAATGTGGAACAAGTATTTATCTGGAGAGAGACAACACCAGGTTTGAACCAGGATCAAGAGCAATTTGTTTGGGTAAACATTTTTTCAAAACAGCTCAAACTGGGAGGATGATTGTCTGAAGGTTGAATCTTGTTTGATCAAGGTTTTTAGGGCTTTAAATGAAGAGTTTAAGCCTAAAAAATGATGGAATAAACCAGGAAAAGCTGATTTATAATTGAAAAATGTAAGTAAAAAAGTTTAATATATTATAGAGCAGATAAAACTGGATAGCTTAAGCGTGGAAAACCAAAGTTCTGAGAAGAAAAAAAGAACTGAAACAAGGAGCTATAAAAGGGGGAGCAGTCTGAGGCATTTCAAGGATTGGAAACAGTAGATTACAAAGGCCAAAAAGAAAGAGCAGAGAGCTGAAGATCAAGATAAAGGTGCAGAAGCCCAGGATAAGGAGCAGGAGCCTAAACAAGGAGAAGGAGTCTAGGAATAAGGAGAAAGAGCCCAATACCAAGTATAAAGAGTCCAAGAAATTGTTGGTGGACTTCAAGTAATGGCACAAATAAATTTTTTCCTATACTCATGGGCCATATAACAGAAGGTTTCTAAGGGGATCTTTCTTCTGAAAGCAAATAAAATCTCATTTTGACCCCTACCCATATTTCTAAGTAATACAGATAGTCCCTATGAGTAAATTGTCCAACATCTTCTATCCTAGTCAAGGGGAGGAGAATACCTACCGTCAAAGCTGTCAAAGGTTTGCCACTAGTAAAACTTCCCAGGAGGAATGAAAAAAGTTGAGTAGACACCTTGAAATGACAGATAGGGGAAAAAAGTTTATAGCAAATGAGTTTACTAGGTTTTTAAAAGACTGATAAAGATCCACAGAGTGTCTAGCACCAGCTGAAATACAAGTGCATGGAGGGGATGCCCGCCTAGTGATAGGGAAAGTATTGGAAGAGTTTGCTGGAATGCAAGCTAAGCATAAACTGCAAGCTAGCCACATACATCTACTAGAGAATAATAACTCCTTCCAGCTGGTCCCTGGATATGACCCAGGACACACAATGGGGACTGGTGAACAAAAACCCCATAGTAGACTCAAACTCATATTTAGAAGCAGATTGTCTGGCCAAAAGAAGACAAAGGCTTTCTTCTAACATATCTAGAGTGGAGATATTCTGGCCTCCATTGTCTCTAGCAGTAGTTGCCACAGTATCAATCTCATTAATCTAAATTCAATGAATAACCAAGCTTCCTGTAATTATGTTGACCTTGTTGTTCAAGGCCACAGCCTGAGGCTCCAAAGAAATGATCTTCCTGTTTATAGTCTCAGCCAGCCTGGATAAACCTTGGACCTCTTTTTCTAAAGTGCCCTGTCTTTCAGCAATACCATTGATCACAGAAGCCAAGTTGTCCAGAGCAAGAGTGCAGTTGGTGTGTGGCTGCCCTTTTATGTAAAGACCCAACAATTGGGGGAGTATTTTAGCAAAATAAGGTACCAATTTGGCGACTTGGAATCCTGTGAGCACTGTCACAATGGGGTAGACCGTCATCATCCATCTGAAGACCTTGGCGTGTATGTTATATTGTCCAAAATTACCAGCAAAATATGTAAGTACATATTATAAACAGGTGTATATAGCTACAGACTGGGTGGAGTGGGGCAACACCAGTGTGGACCAGGAGTACTGCTTGGAGGAGTATAGCTGTGCTGGCTCCTTGTAGATTTACTTGATGGGTGGTTTATTGAACAGCCCATGCTGGTGATTGTATTGGTGGCCCCCAATCCCTAGGAAGGCTGTGAGTACAGCTGAGAAGATTAAATAGTTCATCTTCTGATCCTGGAAAAGGGCAGACAAAGCTTAGTGCCTTTGACTTTCTTGTAGGGTAAAATTCTGATTGATTTTTCATACTATTGAGGGGTAATTTCATTCAATGATAGCACAAACTATCATCAAGTGAATTGGCTTTATTATCTACTATCATCCTTGTGATGGCATGAATAGATTAAAGCACTGGGCAGGGAATCCCAAACACTTGGTGTTGTCTGGAATTCCCTTTTGGGATGGGAATTGGGAGTGGTGTGCAGGTAATGAATTGTTACTTCTGGGCTTGCATTGGCTTGGTATATCATTGGATGTTTTCATGCATCCAATTTTGGATTCTGCAGTTAATGCAGGAATGGGTGGGTTGAGCAGCTTGTCAGCCCCTCCCAAATTTGGCAAATTCCAAATTTGGGCAGTAGTTTACCCTCCATTTGGGTTTGGGGAAATTGCCTTTTTGGGTTTACCCATTTGGAAATTTCCCCATTCAGCGGCTGAGGGGACTGGCTGGCTGGAGTGGGTGGGGGCTGGCTGGCTGGCTGGCAGGAGCAGGCGGGGTATAAAACCCGTCCAAATTAAAAAAAAATTATTTTTAATTTTTGTTTCATTGCCTTGGCTTTTTGCGGCAATTTCCCCAATCAGGGGAAACTGCTGCCTTTTTTATTTGGTTTATCAAGTTTGATTGGGCACAAAATATTGTCCTGAATCAAAGTGAATGTCAGGAATATTCCTGACATTTTAACCCAGGGCACCATCCATGACTATCATTATCAGATTCACCTCCTGTAAATTCACTGCCACCCTTGGCATTGGATTGCACTATCTCCCTTGCTGCACTAAGAAAGGTCCAAAAATATCAGCCAAACCCCTTAATTCTTTAGGGGATTTGGCACACACAGTTGACTAGAGATTTGTGTTGGTCTATCCTGTGGTTTCATTGCCCCTGGACACCCCCTTCTGGGAAGAAACATTGGTTAATTTGGATTACCTTTTGGCCTAGTGTTGCCCACTTTTGAAAACTATCATATCTACCCAAATAAGGGACGCCACATTGGCGCTCAAAAAACAAGATGAATTCCAAATGCCTGGGAGTCCCACCAGCTAATCAGGCAGCACCAAGGAAATTAAGATGAAACTCTCCTGTCTCCCTGGCCCTGACCAATAAAATTTCTCCACCAGCCAATTAGATTCAAGTTCTGTAGTCAGGTGCTCCTCCCCCTGCAACAACTCTCTTTTTACACAGCAAGGGGTCCTCCAGTCCCCTGCTTGTCTACTTTCCAATATCCTTAAATTTTGGTACTTTTTGCACTTTATTTCAAGTTCTATCTTGCCAGGAACCCCTGTTTGGTGTTTCTACAATCTAAAAATTAAAGTGTTAGTTGTTCTGTTAAAGCTTACTTTGTTTCAACCTGCTTTAAACCCGGCATCTCTTCTGGGACTTTTAGAAGAGGCTCTGGCATATAGTTGCCATATAGTTATGCTTTTGCTTTTGAAAATAGCCTTTGAACCTAAAATTTTAGTTAATTTTCAATATAAAATCTACTTTTAAATTGAATTTTCCTTAAATTCTTTTATTTTTGAATCTGCTCTTTGTTTTTGATCAATTCAAGGTGCCCAAGATCATTGCCAAGCTTCCCACACCCACTCTGCTGCTCCCTACTTTACTTCCTGCTTGTGGGTACCCCTGTTTTCTCCCATTTTATTGTTTGTGATCCAGGAAATTACACCAACCTATTATTGCAACCAAGTTTCCAGAATTTCCTGCCAACACATCACACAGGGGGCGCTCAATGAGCTGCTCCTTGATGTATCTAACAACATGAACCAATCTGATGACAATGTCAAACTGTGGGCACTTTCTCCTAATTAAGAGCAATACCAATTCAACCTACTGATCCCTGCACAAGTTATTCCTCAGCTTCAAACCTTACATGGAACTCCCACTATGCCATCTCCTTGTGGCCCAGTGGCTTTTCCCATATAGTATGTTAATTGCAGTATTCTATAATAAACAATGCCTTATTTTTATTATTCCTGTCCTTTCTATTAGACTGTTGTCTCCCCAATTCAAATACTGAATCCTCATTGGTTCAGTTGCAGCAATGATAGCAGCAGTAGGTTCACAACCTACCTAAAGAGAAAATTCCCCTAAGAAAGAACAGAGTATGGGCCTTATAGCTAATCCCCATCAAGAGACCTTCCTGCCAATCCCCAAGAGGGACATCCCCAATGGGTATGTTATTTACCAAGATCAACTGGTACTTACAAGTGTGTACAATTGACTCCTCCTTGGGTAACGCAACGCTAGTGTCATCCTACCCCAGTCAGACCTATCACAACACATGATTGACCTCCAGTTGGAAACCTTTGCAGGTAGTGTGGAAGGAGCTGACATTGTCATCTGGCTCCACCCCACTGAAACCTGCCTTTGTGTATGTCAGGTACCTGAGCCTATGTGGGTTGCCACTGCTTCAGGCCGCCTTACAGGACCTGCTGCAGTTTGGTTCACTACCTGGGCCAGTCATGAAGTAGAAATCACTTGGGCATCATTCAGGGATGCTGCAAAGTCCTGCTACAGCAAGACATTCTTGCTCATTGTGGTAGGGAATCCCTTCCTGGCTATCAAACAGACTGGTTCCGTTCCTGAATATCTTGTCATCACCCCAGAAGCCGTGAATGACAGGAACACCATGCTTCTTACCTTGATAGTTAATGGGTTAAAGCCCCATATCTGCAAGTGGGTTCCTGTAGGTTGCTATACCTCCATCAATGACTGCTACAAGGCCATTGCAGAGGCCAATAACCAGGCTTCCATGGGCTTCTGCAGATCCAATGACACTCTACCTCAACTCTGCCCTGCGCCTGACAGTGCTCACAATCAAGTAGGCCGCTGCCAGCCGTGTCAACAAGAAAATGGGGTTAAGCGCCCTACAAAGGGGAACTCCAGTTAGCACAGATTGAGGACCCAGGAAAAGCCTGGGGGTTGTAGTTACAAGAGGTTCTACAACCCCACTTGACCCTCACTCTCAATCTCTTCTTGAAAATAATCCCTGCAACTACAATATCTACAAAGTTGAAACCCTTGATGTCTTCCAAGTTCATAGCAATGACCCCATACTTCAAGCCAGTCAATCTCCAAATAAAGTAACTTTCTTGGCCTACCCCTTTTGTTTCCGTGGGAACACCCACAAACTACTGGTAGATACTGGGGATGATCACACTATGGTGGACCAAACTTTTGCAGAAGCCCAACAGCTAGACCAGGTGCCAAGCAGGTTCAAGGCAGTACAAGTGGTTGATTCCCAAAGAGTGACAATTACCCATGAGACAGTACCCTTCTCTTTGATAATGGGGAACATCCAGATTAAGCTTTCTGGGCCAATCATGGCAAAGATCAGCCACAATGTCATTGCTGGCCTTGACTGGCTTCACCACAACCAACCCTACATTGACTGGGATACGTCTGTGATCACCCTCAATAGGAATGGGGTAGATTTTCAGATATATCCTGTTGAAATGAGCAAGTTGCTACACAATACTGTGTTTTTCAGGATCACAGAAATGTGCTTGTACAATTTCAAGGGGGAACTAGACTTCAATCAATGCTCAGTCAAAGTTATCTGTGCTGAACCACCTGCGGCCCTTCCCTTGACTAATCCACCTCCACCAGCATTTACCGCTCTCCTTGAGGAGTATAAGATCATCTTCAGTGAAACACTGGACCAACTACCCCCTTCCTGGGAGATCCAGCATGCTGTACATCTTCAAGGGTTGCTTCCCAAGGCGCCCCCCTCTATTTATTGACACCAAAAGAAGATGAAACCCTCCGCCAGCACCTTGTAGACGCACTTGACAAGGGCTTCATACACCCCTTGGTTTTGCCATACAGGGCTTCTGTCTTCTTTGTAGCCAAGATAGACAGCAACTGTGGCAAGTTTTAATCCCTGGTAATTGACCCCCTGGTACTTGGCACTTTGTTGAGCACCAGGGAGTTGAGTGCTGCATATGTGAATCTATTAGTGTTTTTGGCTTAACCAATTTTAAGCTAATTTTTACTAGTAATTTAGGGGTTCGAAACCAATAAACAAGGTTGAATTTACTTGAACTCAACTCTGTTTAATAATTTGGTTAGCTAAATACCAATTTAAGGGGCAATTAATAAGTAAATTTACTAAAAGAAATGAAAAAACCTGTGTTTGACACTCTAAACCAAAAAGTGACCAGTTTGACACTTTTTAAGCCAAATTTTAATTTTATTAATAAAATACATATGCGCCTATATAAAATTTATTATTTACTATTATATTTTTATTATTAGTGTCCATAGTTGTCAATTAAGCTACCAAGCACCACTATACTGGATTTAGTGGCATAGACATTAATCAAATACCTCACTTGTTTTACATTATGCCATTCCCGGGTTTTTGGATTAAGTGGTGCCACATAAATTAAGCCCAATTTATTAAGAGATTTCATATGTAATTTATAAAAAAACTAAAGCTTGACATCTTGTTTGCTTGACTCTATCCACTTGACACCCAATTGGTTTTGGATTTAACTAATCAAAGGCTCAGAATTAAGGCTAAATTAATATGTGACGCACTATGAGCGCCACTTAACACTCACCCACTTGACACTTTAACTTGGGGATTAGTAAAGAGAGCTTCTTAACGTTTTAACCAACACTATGGTAAAATAATTCAATCCCAGCTCCTCACAGCATGCCCTAATTACTAATAAACATCTTCCTACTCATTTACTTTTTTATGTTTTTTTCTTGATAAATAAAACTTTATTTGCATACTTTTCATTTAACTTTTACTTTGCTTTACCTCTGTGTTTAATATCTTTCACACTATTTTATTTACAAAACTAAACTTTTCTTTAGACAATATCAAACAAGAACAGCCAACAGCCCAAGAGCCAAGCCTCCAAGGGCTCCAAAGAAACTGCCTCCACTCCCAATTGTGCCAAGAAGCCTGCAAAGGTAAAGTCTCTAACCCCATCTCCTCCTACTCCTCCCCCTCCACCCTCATCTTCCACATCCCCTTCACCTTCCCCCAAAATTTTCTCCCCTAATAAATCTGATGGTGATCTTACTGACCACTCATTTTACCACTCACAGGTCAACTCTGAGCCCACCAAGGAGCAACATACCAAGAAGTCAAAGGCTGCCAAGGAGCCCACCTCTTCTTCTGGTAAGAAAAAGGAGGCATCCAAGCAGGCCTCAAAGAACCCTTCTCCTCTCCCTCCTGATGGCTCTTCCCCCTCCTCATCTGATCCCCAAGATGAGCCGGAGGAGTACTCCAAGAAGTTCAAAGCTTCTGGTCATGTGGCTTGAGATCCAATGGCTATCCACAATATCTGTAATGTGGACAGAGAGTTTAAAGTCCCCAAGCGCTTCCCCCGGTATTTCCCAATTATGTCCGTAAAGAGAGGCCCTGGCTATGTTGCTGACAATTACATTTTGAATTGTAACAATCAAAAGCGCCAAACCAAGAGCAAGCACTTTGTATGTGAGGATAAGACTTGCAGGGCCTGGTTAAACACTGAGGGCTGGAAGGCAGTAACAGCAGAGTAGGGGGAGCACACATGTGAGCCTCCCAACCATCTAACCACTCAGATGTTAAAATGGTACCTTGTTCAAGTAATACCCACATCCTCTCATCTCCGGGCTTCTGATCTGACCATAAAGGCATTGCAACATCTTAAACCCAACAATCTTAAGTTGGTACCAACACAGGAGCAGTTGGTCAAATTCATCAGCAATAAGCATATTGCCTCCAATCCCCCTCCCCCAAGGCTTCAGATGTCCTCTTGGAGCTTACGCTCACCCATGAGCTCAAGCAGCTTCCATGTGGGGAGCACTTCCTCCTCCATGACAATGGGCCTGCTGTCAAAGACCGCATAATCTGTTACTCAACTCAGCTAAACCTGATGGAGTTGAAAAGGGCTTCAACCTGGCTAGTTGATGGTAACTTTGCCACTTGTCCCCAGATGTTCAAGCAGCTCTGGATGATCCATGCCCAGATTATCATCTGGGTGATTCCACTTGTGTTATTTCTTCTTCCTGGGGCCACTGAGGCCATTTACACACGTGCGTTCACAACCTTCTGCCAAGCAATTGCCCTCCTTCCTCCTGCCAATAATGAAAAATCCAAGAAGACTCCCCCCACACTTGTGCCAACCCACCTGCCTCTGACAAGGACCAGGACACCCTGGACTCAGAGGAAAAGGCAAACTAAGAGCTCTTGGGCCTTGTGTATGCATTATGGACTTTGAGCCTGCTCAGTTCAATGCATTTGAGCAGCTGTTCAGCAGGGAGGTGCAGGGGTGCCACTTCCACTTCTGCCAAGTAGTTGCTTGTAATGTGCAGGCCCACACCAAGCTTAGTAGGTTGAGCCAGAGGGACACTTTGGACACCTGCAGATTTGTGTTGGCAAAATTCAGTGCCTTGGCTTTTTTAAAGCCAGAGCACACTGTGCAAGGGTTTGAGATGCTCTCAAAGAATCCCTATATAGCAAAGCACCCAGAGTTCAAGCCTTTCCTTTAGTACTTCAAGCCCCAGTGGATTGGGAAGGTTGTCACACAGAGGCAAGGCAAGGCCTGCGCCAAGGCCAGCTGGAACATGTACTGGGCGGCTGTCAATGGGGAGCTGAAGACCACTTTGGCATTACAGGCTTATCACAAGCATCTTAAAGCCAACTTTGGGCTTCATCCAAAGTTCAATAAGTTCTTCTCTCTCCTGCAGCACAAGCAGGAGAAAACCATCTCCAAGCTGTGTGACTTGGCAAACCGCGTCCCCCCACCAAGCCCACAACCTGTTCCACCCTATTCACCAAGGTCATTCAAAATGCAGCCAATCATAAATACAAGGCCTCAGAGATCAAGCAGAAGCTTAAGCTCATTGCAACTGCCTTCTAGAAGGGGCCAAAATGAAGAAGGGGAAGAATGGGGAGGAATAAACTTGCTGTCTTGCTTCTATGGTTTTAATTTTTACTTTTTAGTTTTGATCAATTATTTTTAGTTTTCTTTTTTCTTTTTTTTGATTTAAATTAGATATGGCTGATTATTTTATGTATACATGGCAAGTTTGAGATAAATAGTTATAGTTGAAACTGATTGCAATAACTTAATTTTTATAAATTACTAGTAAAACATAAAATATTCAAATTTGTACTTATTGAACTATATCAAATAAATATTAATATTTTTTAATATTTTGTATAACTTCTATTGTTGTGCTTATGTTTATTTTTGGTTCATTGTAATTTTATTTTTTATGGTAATCAAAAATATTTTTATAATAAAAAGTGTAAATTACATAGTAAAATGAGATTATTTGCTTATTTCTCCTTATTTTTATTAATTAGAATACTGTTTTTATTGCATTTTTGAGATTTATGGTGTCACTTTAGTATACCATAGCTTTAATTTTTAATTTTTTTATATTAAAAGTTTTCAGTACATCAAGATCTGTTAATTAAAAAAGTGTCAATTTCAAGTTGTCTATCAGGGCAAAGGCTGAATTCTCACTTTACTATAGTGTCAACTACCAGGGAGTTGAGTTTAAGGGAGTTGATCACCAGGGAGTTGAACTTACCACAGTTGCCAGATGGACAGGTCCCTTTGTTTAGTCACAGATTAATGCGCCCTCAATGAGGTGACCATTAAAAACAAGTACCCCCTGCCATTGATTGAAGGCCTGTTTGACACACTTGCAGGTGTAAAGGTCTTTAGAAAGATTGATCTCATCACAGGGTACAACCAGGTCCGCACTGTGCCAGGGATGAAGCAAAAACTGCCTTCCAAACACGCTACAGGTTGTTTACTTCAGAATGACCACCACTCCCTCCACCTTTGCCATGTTAATGAACAAAGCATTTGAGGAATTGATTGGAAAGTGTGTTATTGTGTACCTTGACACCATTATTGTCTTCAGTCAAGATCAAACCACGTACCTCCAACACCTCTGTGCTGTCTTTGACACCCTTTGGAAAAACCAGCTGAAGACTAAGCCCTCCAAATGTGAATCCCTCAAGTTAGAGCTCTTGTTCTTTGGGCACACTATCTCTGCCCAAGGGATAAAGCCTGACCCTACCAAAATAAAGGCAATCACCAGCATGCCACCTCCCACCAATGTTGGTCAGGTGTGTACCTTCTTGGGCATGGTTGCCTACGTGTGCAGGTTCATCCCCAATTGTGGAGAACTTATTGCACCTCTCACCAAGCTCCTGAACACTAAACAGCTCTTCCATTGGACCCCTTCCAGAGATCAAGCCTTTGAGAGGTTGAAGCAGAGACTCACAACAGCGCCTGTATTACAGTTTCTCAATTGAAACCAATAATACAAACTCAAGACTGATGCCTCTGACAGGGCCATAGGGGGTGTGTTACAGGTAGAAACTGACAAGGGCATCTTCCTCCCTGTGGCATATGAATCCAGGAAGCTCACTGACGTGGAACAAAATTACCCAATTCATGACAAGGAGCTAGCAGCAATTGTGCACTGTGTCAAGAAATGGTGCTGTTACTTAGAAGGGGCCACCTTTCCACCCTGTGTCTTGACAGACCACAAGTTGCACCAATACTTCAACATGCAGTCCCACTTGACACGCCACCAGGAAGGCTGGGTTGAGTGTCTATCTCCCTACCAGTTGTGTATCAAGTACAATCCTGGGAAAGAGCTTGTCACAGCAGATGCTCTCTCAAGGATCTACATGGCATCTATCACTGGGGACAACAGTTTGGATCCCAATTGGCCAATGCTCTACCTCCGGCCTGAAGCAACTTGCTATGAAGGCCTTAATTTGGTAACCATCTCCAAACTGAAGGATAATGAAAGCCAGTTCACTACCAATGTGGGCAATGTCTGCCGCTGCTCAGAAACAGGATAAAAGACATCCTATATTCCCACCACACAGAGAGGAGACACCATACTGCACTACCACTGCACCTTGGGCCATGTCAGAGGATGGAACCTCTTTGAAATCATGAAATGTAAGGTTTGGTGGCCGCGCATGCGTCAAGACATCTTAGACCTCCTTGAAACGTGTGTGCTGTGCAAAAAGAACACGTCTAAACCTGCACCACCCAAGTCTATCCTGCCCATCAAGGCCATGTAACCCTTCAAGTAGTGGGCCCTTGACATTGTGGGGCCATTCCCCAAAGACAGACTGGGGAAGAAGTACATTATCACTGCCATTGACTACTTCACTTGCTGGCCAGTAGTGTGGGCAACTAATAACCACACCGCCATCACCATCACCATCACTCAATTCATTGGCAAGGAAATTGTGGCCCGTTCTGGATGACCCAAACGCCTCATTACAGACGGGGGTCCTGAGCTTGTTGAACATGTCATGAAGGTGTACTGTGCCAAAAATTCCCTACAACAAATAGTCACAACTCCATACCATCTACAAGCCAATGGGTGTGTAGAGCAATTGAATGGCTCTCTGGTCTATTTGATTTCCAAACTCCCACAGGAACATCCTAATACTGCATGAACTGAACATCGCCCAATATACTGCTCATTTTAAAAGCAAGAATCAACAGGGGCACTGGGTTCAGCCCCAGCACCTTGGCCTTTGGGACGCCTGATGGTAGGTCACACCATTTCAAAAATGGCATATCAAAAAACGCCATATTGAAACACACCATCTCAAATTTCTGCTATCTCAAATTACTAGTAAGAACGCCATTTTGATTTAAAGCATTTTGACTAAGAAAAAACGGTTTTAAAAATTTTAGATTTTTTGAACTTCAAAAATTAACCAGGAAATTCCCAAAAATAAAATTCAAGACCCATTTCTAGGCTTAAAAAGCCTCAGAATTTCAAATCTGCAATAAAAAATGGGGTCGATTAGTAGCAACATAGTTTTGTAAAGCCCAAAAGTTAAAATAATCCCAAAAACAACTAATTTCATCTAATTTAACTATAATCTATACTTTAAATTAAGCATAGAATTGTACCAATACTAAATAAAACTAAAATAATGATAAAATTAAAGGAAATAAGAGAGCAAATAAAGGAGTGTTTATTGCAAATAGGCTCAAACATTGGTAGAAAGAGCAACTGAGATAGCTTGGAGATGCTCAAGCTTGCTATCCTTGGGATAGTAGGCAAGGACCACCTTGCTGATCTCAGTATACTTTTTCACTGCTTTGGTCATCTTGGGGGGATCACCCTTGGTCTTCATACCAGTCTTGAAGAGGCAGGCAGAGATGGCTTGTTGGGTTTTGAGATGGACCATGATCATATTGAATTTGGGCTTATGAACCCTAACCCTTGTGGCAAACTGACTATGCCACCCCTCAAGGGAAGAGGTGGTCTTGATCAACCCGTCTTTGACCTGCTTATAGCAGTTCCAGATGATTGAGTTACCGCCTTTTCTAATGCAGCGTGCTCCTTGGAAGATGCCAACCCATTGAGTCTCAAAATACTCAATAAAGGGCGCAAAGGCTGCCTGGTTGGCCTGGATATAGGGATGGTGGAGGAGGGCATCATAAAAGGCATTGATCTCCTACTTTTGCACAAGGGCAAGGGCAGCAAAGCAGTTGAAAACGTCCTTGGCTTCTTTAGTGCCTTCAGAGTTGACCAGCTCATGAAGATCAGAGCACTTTTGGAGACGGCGGCAGAGTACCTGCCTGAAGTGGAAGTAGCATCCCTGAGGGGAGCTCTTAAAGACACAATTAAAGACATTTGCCTTAGCCTGTTCAAAATCCACTACCAGATATTCATGTTAGGGAAGGCTTTCAGGCTTTTTTTGGTTGAGGTGGGAACGTCTTCTTCTTGGGAGATAGATTTCTTCTTGCGCCCTCTAGTCTCCTTGGGCTCCTCTTCAATATTTGGGAGGATTTCATCAAGTTTGGCCTTTAAAATTGTGAGTGCCTGGACATAGGTTTCCTGCTTCTTATTTGGGAGAAAAAAGAAAACCAGGGGAAGAAACAGATTTCCAACCTGCCCATGGATATTCCAAAGCTGGCTAAAGAGCTTTAGGCAGGTGGAGAAAGTGCCATCTGCAAGCCAGGTCTTGCACTTGAGGAGGTTGCGCAGATCCTGGCTTGTTGCAAAGCAGATGATATGCTCTGGGGAATGTTGACCATCATCATAGAGGAGGAATCTCTCTTCACGGCAAGATAGGTTTTGCTCCTCAGTAATGATCAATTGGTCAATGGAGCTTGAACTGACGCCTTCAGTGCTCAGAGCATATCTTTGATCAGTAAAATATCTCTGTATTTTTGAGGCACCACCAACAGTTGCTAGTTGGGTATCATTTAAATTGAGGAGTGCATTGTTGACAACCTCAGTTGCAGTTTGATCCTTTGTAGTTGGGATCACCTGGCAAAGAAACCAGCAGATAAGTTGATAGAGAGGGTCAAAAGGCTTGGCGCAGTTGTGGTTAACAGTAAGGGCCTTAAATCTGGTTAACCCATAAGTTGTGAGCCTTGCTGGTCAGCCAATGTTATCACATTTGAAGTGATATGGGAAGATGGGCTTCTTCTTGTCATTACAGCTGAATCTATAGCCCTTGTAGACAAAACCAGCTCCCCCTTTCTTTGTCATAATTGGATAGCTGATAGGGTATGTTGTTAGCACAGCAAAGGTGCCATTTTGATTGCATATATTGCGGATAGAGTTAAGATCCTAGAGCTCAATTGGCTCATCTGCAGGAGCACCAGGCTCAGGCTCCTTCTCCTCTTCATTCTCAGGCTCTGAAGTGGGGTCAGAATGGCAATTGAAGATAAACAACTTCTCTTGAAGATCAGATGGGGAGTAAACAAATAGAGAATGGGGAGGGATAGGACTGTTTCCCTCTTGTTCAGGTGAAATAGTTGGGGTCTTGGGGGAGCTTTGGCCTTAGAAGGCTGCTTCTTTGGGGTTGTCTTGGCCTTTTTGGCCTTGGGCGGAGTGATTTTGGACTTTGAGGCCTTTGAGGCCTTGGGCGCAGCTTTGGCAGTTGACTTGGGAGGCATCTAAAAGTAAATTAGTATCAAAATATGAGCAATTTGGGGGTTGTTTTTAAAGAGAAAAATAAGAATGTTTTTAGTATAAAAGTATCAATTTTTTTACATGGAATTGGAGAGGAAATTTAAAATATATATTATCAAAATTTCAATGTTTTTTATTCTGTAAAAATAATTTTTTTATTAGTAACACAAGTAGGCAAACTTTGAGTTTTGACTGAAAACTTGCTCTCAAGATGGCAGTTTTAAAGTGACGTAATTGAGGTGCTGTAGCTCAAAAACATAGCGTTTTTGACTATTTTTATATTAAATTAATAAATCTACGGTGGAGCTACCTCAACCAGGCCAAAGAGTAAAGCCTGAATTTCTCAAAAACTAGCTTATACAACTGGGGTTAAAAAGTACTCGGTTGTTTAGAGGAGATTAAAAAATATATATTTGCAAAGTTTCATGTTTTCTTACATTTTTTGCTTAAGTGGTTTTAGACGTGAAACTATACTTTTGAAAAGTGGAAAGCAAGAATTGCAGTGGGGAAATGATCTAGTGTAGCCTGGCATCATAGGTAATTTCCCCTTATTTTCCCCTATCCATTGTGCGCCTTGAATCAATTGGGTGATATTAAACTTGGTGGAATTTGAAGTGACATAAATCAAAATGGCGTAATCCCCCCTTCCATATTAAAATTACTATTAAAATATTATATTAAGAAAACCCTTATCAATGTATCCATGTATAATAAAGTTATAAATTACATATAACAAAACTGGTTTTTTTACTCAGCAATGACAATCACTAGAAGGACTATCATAGTGGTGTCTATTTAGGCTGCTCTTATTATAAGTGTCTTAGATTAATACTATAGGAACATCTTCTGGCACTATACCACAGGCTTTATTTTTGTTTGGGTATAAGCTTATTTTAGTTTAAGATAAATGGTGTAATTTAAATTGATGTAAAGTCAAGATGACGTAAACCGCCCACACTAAGTGATTTCATATGTAAATAAAGTTAGCAAAATAAGATTTAATTAATCTGACTTGAAGTGACAGAATTGAGATGGCGTAAATTTGAGATGCCGCATTATAAAGGTTTATGTAAATTTTAACTATTTTTTTGTGGTTTAAAATTACTAACGCAAAAAATGCCATCTCAAATTAAATTCAAGATGGCATTTTTTGAGATGCCGTTTTTGAAATGATGTGTCCTACCTGCCTGATGGTTTGGCAGGAGTAGAACAAGGGAAATTGCAATCCACAGTTCCCGCAAAACCCCCTTATTGCCTACTCCTTCCCTGAGCCAGTGGCGCGTCAAAGCCTGAGACATTGAGCATAAGCAAATTAAGGGAGGGACAAGGCACCTTGAGGCCAGATATGCCATAGTGAGACCCTGTTTACGCCCTCAACCCCAATTCAGCCAAGTTGGAGCCTAACCACTTGGGGCCCTTCAAGATAGCCGTGGTCTATGACAACCATACCTACCAGCTGGAGGACGCCCAAGGGAATACCAAAAAGCTTCACCACAATTGCTTGCACCCCTGCCGCGCCATCCCCACACAAAAATTGTTTGTGCAGACCTTCCCAGATCTCCCACAAACTTCAATCCTGGTGTCTGACAACAAGCAGGGGTAAGGGGGGTGTTGCAACCAAGTTTCCAGACTTGCCTGCCAACATATCTCACAATACACAGGGGGCGCTTGATGAGCCGCCCCTTGACATATCTAACAACATGAACCAATCCAATGGCAATATCAAACTGCAGGCACTTTCTCCCAATTAGAAGCAATACCAATTTGACCTGCTGATCCTGCACAAGTTATTCCTTGGCTCTAATCCTTACATGGAACATGCCACCATGCCACCCCTTGTGGCCCAGTGGCTTTTCCACATAGTATATTAATTGTAGTATTCTATAATAAACAATACCTTATTCTTATTGTTCCTGTCCTTTCTATTGGACTGTTGTCTTCCTCAATTCAAATACTGAATCCTCATTGGTTCAGTTGCAACACTATTCAAAATTTTGTGAAGATCACAACCATGATACTCTCTATTTTGAAGTTTGTGGTATTTTTCTTGGCTCAATTCCTGCTGCTCCTGTGGTCCACGCCGCCAGATTTGTGGTCTAAAATCTCCTCTTCTATTCAACTTGTGGGCAACAATCCCTCTAGCCTATTGGATCTCTCCAGTGGCCTCCTATTCTCTGGAGAGGCCATAGTCAAGAGCTTAACCTACAACAACCTGGATCTGGATGTGTTTGACCATGCCTTGCCCACTCCTGTGGATGGTGAGGTGTCAATGGCCTCCCTTCTCAGCCTGGAGAAGGGCAACTCAGTGCCCCTCCTGGCTCCTGTGATGCTGCCTCCCACTCCCATTCATACACCCTGGTTGCTCAATGGTCTGGTACTGATGGGATTGAATGCTTAATTCTCTCAGCTTTCCCCTGTGTCCTCTCTGTGATCCCCCCTTTGAGAGGTTGTCCCAGTCTTCTACTGGGCGGCATCCTGGTGGTTTTTTTGGCGGGATGGGAGCCAAACTTAGTTAGTTTAGCCCCCTTCTCATATACCCCCATTCTCATTATCATGGTTTGTCTCTGTCCCAGGGGAATAGTCTTGTCAATCATAGATTTGCTGCTGAAGATAGGAAAGTTCACCTTACAATGTGGCTACTTGATCCATAAGAATAGTAATGCAAGGATCAGATATGAGATCTTGAGCAAGAGCATTGACCTGGACAGATTGGTAAAAAGTAGTAGACCTAAGCTCAGCAATGGCCTTCCAAAGTTTAGCCTCAGAAACAGGGGGCCTCAGGAGGATTAGTGGGTGGTACCATGGAATTAGCTTTGAATTTTTCATGGACGTACTTCTGAGCCTGACATAAAGTAACCCTGATAGCAGCTTTTTCCTGCTCATATCATTGCTGAAAATTATTGTCCCACTCATCTACACAAGTCCCAATCAACTTGAACTGATCATTGGAATGATTTTTAAATTTATTAAGCTCTTCAATCAATGATTCAAAGTCTTGACAATAGCATAGAGAGGGTAGCTTCAACATGTCCTTGCCAGATGGCATGGTGATCATCAAGCTTGCATAGACAATCTTGAATATACTCAGAGAGAGATAAACAGAGGGTATGTATCAAAGTAGTTAAGTATTCTTGAGAGGCTAATAAATCTTATTATTTATCAGAAATACAAAAAAAGAGGCTGTGTTTCCACTCTTTATAATCCATTGTCTGGGTGTATTTTTTGTGGTCACAGTTGGTACTGAAGTCAGGAGTTGGTTTTGGGAACCCAGAGCCAGTTGATGATGCACCAAGGTGGAGTGAATGAATTGATTCACAAGCACACTAATGGTATCCATTGAATCCATTAAGCTTTATACAAGGCTAAAATTCAGAAAGAAGGAATGAAGTTCTTTAAAAGCATACCAGGACAGAGTCCAGGGATGGAATGCATGGCTACTGTGCCAGTATGAAGAAGGAAGTGAGCAGTGGTGCGCTTTTTATTAAAGTCAAGAGATAAAGTGGGGGCACATAGGCCCAGGAAACAACATGATTACCATGAGTGTTTGTGTAAAGCCAGAAATATCATCTTTGGGAGACAGACTAGAGACCTTAGAGAAACTGTGTACTTCACTAACTATGGGGGAAGGGTCAGAGAATGTAAGGTGAATCAGAGTAACCAAGGGCTTGTAGTTCCTGTAGTGAGCACTAATTTGTTGTGTTTGGCTATTGGGAACAACATTCAAAAGCACATGGTGGAAAATTTATTACAAAAAGTTTGAGATTCAAAGCTAGCCTTGGGTTAGCCTTCAGAGAAAAGTTGAGGGGTGTGCCTTAATTTCCTGAAAAGATAAAAATAGTTTACTTTGAAATAGAAAAGAACACTTGAAGAATATAAAAGCCAATACAAATACAGATAAACTTGTATTTATTTAGAGAAATAATTCTACTTGTATAGTAGTCTGAGAGCAGGAATTTTTCACTAGATAGACAAGGTGGATAGTTGGTTTTAAATTGTACCAGGATCATAATAATAAGATAATACAATCCTGAATTGTGAACATTGAAGTTGTCATATTTAAGGAAATGGGACAACTGTTGAACTCAAAACTAAACCCAATTAGATTCTTATCAATATTACAATTCATAGGCCATATCAAAAAAGCATTAATGAGTGATTCACAATAAATATGGCATTTTTCAAGATGGCTTTTTTGAGATGGTGTGTTGCACTGCAAAAACAACAGAGATTCAAATCAAAAACAACTCAGATGAAAAATAGACGAGTTTTCAAATCTATTGCTAATCAATATAAATTAATTGTTTTTTATTTCATCTGAGTTGATTTTGTTTAAATATCAGTTGTTTTCACTTAAATCTTAATTTTTTGCTTGGTGCCATAGCTTTGATGACTATTGTAATAAAATGAAGATTTAAAATAAAGAAGTCAACTCAATTGATAAAAGTGTGTTTTGAACAAGGATATCACAGCTGTATCCAAGAAGACTGTCTAAAATTAAATAAATATTGTAAATTATGAATGATTTGTTTCTTTTTAATAGTCTTCTGAGTAGTATGTACCTGTAAATCATTGATATTAGTTAGTTGCACCACACTATCAGTTAAATTCATTTTTTATAAAACAAATAAAGACGTAAAATTGAATTTTAAATCACTATTTTTAAGAATACTTTTTTGTCAATTTTAAGCCATTTTAAGCAATAAAAAATACTGGCACTGAAATATGACAATTTGGTACATACATAATATTGAGAAAAATTAAACTTCAAAGCAATAAACTTTAATTCCCAGCTAAAAAAGCAAAATTTTGCCTCTTAGCAGATTTGAACCACTGACCTTTCCCTTACTAGAGGAACACTCTACCCCTGAGCTATTTTTTTAAAAACCAAATTTTTTCTTTATTGGGGGGTTGGGGGTATCCACAAGGAGCGCCCATTTGAAAAAAACAGCTCATCTTTGGTAAGGATTAAGAGCTGGAGACCAGCAAAGCACTAGTTGGCCTGTCATGTAGTCATAGAAGCGCAAGCTCTTAGACTTGGTGAGGTTAGCTACCTGTCTTTTCCCTCCCAGAATGATCTTTCCAAACTTGGAGATCCTCTTGAGAGTTTTGTTGACAAGGGCTGTGAAGCCTAGGAAGGAGAGTTGTGGTGTTCCTGATTGGTTTCTGAATACCTTAGCTTTCTGAGTCATATGGATCTGCCATAATATGGCAGAGTGGAATAGGACTGCTCAAAGCTGAGCAGGGGTCTTCAGAAGCAATTTTGAAAAGAAGAGATCTTGTCCTGGGTGGGTCCATAATGGGTCCTTGATGTCCAGGCTCTGATATATTTTCTTCCATATGTCTTTAGAGTGGGGACAGGTAAAGTATCTATGTGTTACGCCAGCTGTGCTAGCTCTGCATATACAACAACCCTTATATGGGTATAATGGGCCGCAGTGTTTGCCTGTTCTGTAAGTCCTGTTCATTACCCTCCATGTTGTTGCTTGTACTGACGCACTTACTAATTTAGAGTTCATCATTTCTATCAGGTCTTGTAAGGGGGGCGGGACGTTGTGTCCATCTTTTGTCCAGTCTATGATAAGTTTAGGTTGTTCTCTTTGGGGGCATTGTTTTTGCACTTGGTCAAAGTCCTTAGATAATGTTTGTGTGTTCTTCCAGAAGGTGAGATAGGATAGTGTTAGCAGTTCCACCATTAACTTCTTTTTTTCTTTGTGTTTGTTATGGTTGATAATTTTGTTCTCATGCCGGTGATTTTGGCGTCTGTTTCCTTGTTTGGTTTGGCTTTTTTCACCTTCCATTGTGACATCTTGGTTGCTCGCCATGATTCTTTCCAGAACGCTGTGGATTCTGTATTTGCTTGGAGACTTGGGTGTGTCAGCATCCATAGTCTTAGGGAGCAGTTTGTCACAGGGGACAAGGAGTTCATTGATGCAATCCAGTTAGTTGCTCTACCTAGGGCTGTTGACTTTTCTGTAGCTTCTATGGCCGCCAGGAAGCCCTTTGACCAAATTTGTCTAGCCTTGTCGGCTACAAAAGTAGTCCCAATCCTCCCGCTTTCTTTGGGGTCTGGAGGTGACTGAGTTTAATTGGAGCCGATATCACCTTTCCCCATAGGAAAGTTCTGGTAAGTGTGTCCACTTTCTTCTCAAATGATTTTGAGAAGGGGATCAGGCTCTACCCCTGAGCTAAAGAGGCTTTTTTAGTTTAATCGAATAGACTTTGCTATATGTAGCAAGTATTACATCAAAATTATTCAATACTTATAATACGAGAATGTGCCTTAAAGAAAAAAATTAAAACTATCTGACTTATGTACTATTTAAATAATATATATAAGTTATTGAAGAAACTTACCCTTATAAAATAATTTAATATCCGCTTATTTGGCTACAGAGAAAACTCTTTTTGTAATTACTTCCGACATACTTTTACGCTAATTAGAGATTAGGTATATGGTAATCTGATCTTTAAAGTCTATTAGTCGAAGATATGATCTCATCTCAATTGGATGATATTTAATAATATTATATATGATCAAAAATACTATATTAATTACAATATTGTAAATATCTAGTTTATCCCTTTTGAAATTCTATATACCGGTTAAACTAATTTGATCAGATAAAAATCATTAACTTTAACTAATTGCTTAAGTCAATCAGATTCCACGATTGCTTAATGCAAATATCAATATCCAGAACAAGGTAGATTCAGCTCACTGTGAAATATATATCACATTTAAAGATATATTCATGTTTTTATTTAGACTTTAATTCTCCTATAAAAGCAAATGATTGATTCTAAGCATCTCCAACAATGCAATTCTCAATTCTCATCACTCTCTTCTCAGCTGCTCAAGCTCACCATGTCTGTGGCAAAAGCGAAGAGCCCCAAGTAGAGCAGACAGGCCCTTCCGTCATCAAAGGCTGCATCAAAGAGACCCCCATCTATAAAACTCACTACAAGCATATTCATGGCTTCAATACCGTTAACACTCAAGTGAAGGAGATGGTTCCTGAAACAAAGGTAGTCAAGTCATACCGTACTGTTGAACGCGTTGTCAAAGATGTTGTTCCTGAGTTCAAGACTGTTGAGTGTCTACGCCCTGAGTACAGAACTGTCACTACCCAAGTTCCCTATACCAAATCTATTCCTTATAAAGTGAAGAGTATGGTGACAGAAGCACTTCCTCCCAAAATCATTGATGAGCCTAAGGTTATGGAAACTCACCACTCTCAGCCTTGCTCTCATAACGAGGTCTAAGTTTGATGGAATTGGTTATGCTCTTTGATATATTAGCTTATATTTACTAAAAATAAAGTGATATACATATTAAATAGTTTTAAATTTAAATAAGATATAATAAATAAACTATAAATATCATATAGTAACTCAAACATTAAAATTATCAAATTTTTGTAATATATTCATAGTTGATATGATTAACTCAACACTTTAACATTATCAATATGTTATTCCAGAGATAAAAGGGAGTTTAAAAAACTTTTGTCAAAACAACAGGGTTGACTCACAGCAAGGTTCCAACTAAGCGGGTCTGTGACCTGCAATCCAACTTCCCAGAGACCCATAGCCAAATGAAGAAGTCAACTCAAATTTCCAGAAATAGCAACATGAGCAAACAATGATCCATAGGGTGTATACCTTGATTTAGCACTTGACTCAATACCTAGATCAAGCCACCCCCTAACCATCCAACCAAGCGATCATAATTATGTTCCTACTATCAATGATTCACTTATACTATATAATCTCTCATATCACAATAAAAATATTATCTAGTTTCTAAAATATTTTCCTCTTTTAACTCTGCTAAAACAGCAAAGTTGCAACACTTTACACTTTTCTGAATCAAGTTTATATTTTATAAATGATTTTAAAAAATAGCTTTAACTGTAAGAAACTAAAAATCTGTAAATATAGCATGAGTTAATTATATTAAAATTGCAGGGTCACCTGTAAGGTCTTGCACCAAATGGAACAAGGTTATAAATAAAGGCATGTAAAGCAACTAGGTTTAAGTTTAAGAGACAAAGAAAAGTAGTGATAAGGAGCACATTTTGGGGAAGCTTCAAATATGGAATTAAGAAAGAAGAGAAGTATATTTTATTGGATAATACTTTAGACTTATATAGACTTGACTGTGGCAGGGATGTAGTTGGATCAAACCTAGGGGTTAGTCATGTACTAGATGGGTTTGAGCCACTGGATACTTGGACAGTCAGGTGATATTGCTTGGTTACCATTCTTGGTATGTCAAACGGTATATTAGAAGGGGACTAAATCAGGCAATGGCTGGATGTTAAGTAGGTTGGTAGTATCCAGAATGCTTGTACATCCAGACCCTTGACACCCCCCCTTAAGGGGTTACTCTGGTGCATCAGGAGGGGGCTTTGTCTTAAAGGCTGTTGCCTGATGCTCCTGGAGATGTTTGCTAGTTGGAACCAGTCTGGTCAAGTGCTCTCCTTTACTGAGGCAGAGACAGGTTCTGTGGTATTTCTTGATGATTGGGTTCTTTGCACTTTGGAATTTTACTAGGTAAGTGTTGTGCTCTGGTCTGTATTTGATGACTCTTCCTGGTACCCTGTGTACTGAGTCTAGTTTCTTTCTGTTGCCAGCTAGAATCCAGAAAGGGGAGTTGATGGGAAGTGGTTCCTCTGTGGAGGTTACCTTTTGTATCTTGAGCTTCTTCATTTCAGCTATTTTAGCTTTGAGGTGGATGTGTTGTAGGTTTGGTGCTTGCTCTACTGTGGGAGGTTTCCCTGGGGGGATCTTTATGTAGGACTGTTTATTGCGGGTGATTACTTCCGGTTTGTACCTGTAGGTTAGCTCAAATGGTGAATAGTCTGTCCCTTGGTTGGTGCAGACTCGGGATACTAATAAGGCATGTTTCACGTATAGTGGCCATGTGTCTTTGGCTTTGCCATCCATTATTTTTCTAGGGTCCTGATAAGGCTGCTGTTTAGGCATTCCACTCTACCGTTGGCCTGTGGCCTGTCTGGAGAGGTTGTGGAGTGTTTAATGTTTTTGGATTTCAAGTTGTCATTAACTATGTGACCTTATAACTCTGTTGCTCCATCAGTTATGATGTAGTCTGGAGTGCCATAGTTGGCTATGATTGCTTTGTTAATGAAACGGTTGATGGTCTCTGCTTTGTGGTCCTTTGTTGCCCAGCAGATGGGCCAGCGTGTGGCAAAGTCAATAGCTACAATTAAGAAATGTTGGTTTGTCTTTGTTTCTGGGAAGGGCCCCACTACGTCTAGCCCCCAAACCTTAAATGATTCAGGTCTGGTACTGGGTTGACCGTTGGCTGAGGATCCTTTGTACTGCTGTATTTCTTGCACACCATGCACTTTTTCAGAACATCAACTATATCCTGTTTGAGGTTGGGCCACCATACTATCTTCTTTAGTTTGAGGTATAGGTTTTTAGCCTTTATATGGCCTAGCAGGCGGTGATGTCTTAGTATGGTGTCAACTCTTTGTGCAAGTGGGATGTACAGAATATGTTTGTCATTAATAATTTGGTATACTGTGCCATTTGATACATGGAAGTACTTTTTGTTTCTTACTAATGTATTGTGGGTCAGTTGATGTGTTGAGGGGTCTTTCCCTTTGGTTTTATACTCAGTGTTGTACAGGTTTGGCCAGTCAGGGTCCAGGGGGTCAGGGTGTGGCGCTCAAGGATTGGAGGAATGGCTTGAGAGTAGCTGAGCAACTGGAAACACAACAGGACTATTATCTTCTTACTCAACAGAACCTCTATTTTCGGGCTCTGCAAGTAGTCTAAGATTTGTAAGTCAATTGTTCTGTATGTGTATAATTTCTTATTTATTGGGGACTCCTGGGGTCTTTTTATACTTGGATGGGAGGAGGGGAAAGAAAGAGTGAGTCATGCTGACTAGGGTCTAGGCTGTTAGGCAATGAGCTTATTATTAGAGGGCTGAAACATACTGGGGAATATTCAGAAAGAAATGGGTTGGATTGGGCAAGAAATGAACATTTGGGCATGTGATCTGAGGTCAGGTGGTTGCAGCACATAGTAGGGCTGTCTCTGGGGAATTGAGTGTAGAATAAGGTTTCAGGCTACTCTCTTTCAGGGTTCCCACTTTAGAAAAAAGAGGGGCAGAAGATCACTATACCAATTTACATAGTGGGCACAAGCAATGGGTTGATAATTGATGCATCTGCAGCTAGCCGCAGATGCGTCAATGGGTTATTAATTGTCATATATAAACTTCTTTTGATGGGTCACCAATTGATGCATCTGCAGCTAACTGCAGATGCTCTGATTGGTCACTAATTGTCATATGAAAATTTCAAACCAATGAGTCACTCTCTGACGCATCTGCGGCTAGCCGCAGGTGCGTTGATTGGTCTATAATTGGAGACAATGCTATGTAATTTGGAGGGTTACCTTCCAATGATAATAGCAAAAAAGGGCAGCAGTTCCCCTTATACTTTTCCAAATAAGGAAGAATTCCAAATAAGGCAATAATAGTTGGTGGCACCCAGCACCACACAGGGTGATCCTCTCTAGGCTGACATAGTCTAGAGAGAGCATCAGTTGTGACCAGCTCTGTCCCCTTTTTGTACTGGATGACCATGTTAAGCTGTTCCAGCAAGGACATCTATTTGGCTTGCTGCCGTGCAAGTGCGTTCTGAGTTTTGATTTAGATTAAGGATTTATGGTCAGTTAGTACTCAGACGTTTAAATGTCCTTCCAGATAACATCTCCATTTCTTGCATGTGTGGTATATTGCTAGCAATTCCTTATTGTGTATTGGGTATCTCTGCTCAGCATTGGTTAGTTTTCTGCTTTTGTAACATACTGGCAGGAAGTCTTGCTGCCCTGGCTGGCAGATGCACAGGACTGCGCCAATGGCGGTGCTGCTGGCATCTGACTTGAGCTCATAGCACCCGTTATTGTTAGGGTATTGCAAGATTGGTGCTTCAATCAGAGCTTTTTTTTAAAAATGGAAATTCTTGTCACATTCTGGAGTCCAGATTAATTTCTTTTTGGCATTACCCTTGGTTAAGTCATTGATTAGTGCATTTAGTTTTCCACAGTCTTTGATGTATTTCCTTAGGTAAGCTACCATACTGAGAAAGCATCTAACTTGTTTAACAGAGGTGGGATGTTGCATGTTATTTATGGCTTTAATTTTGTCTGGATCTGCTTTGATGCTACTGTCATAAACAATGTGGCCCAAGAACAAGAGTTCCTTTTCCATAAATTGGCACTTACTTGGTTTTGCGTAAAGTTTGTGCTTTGCAAGTTAATCAAGTGTCTTGCGGACATGCATGAGGTGTTCCTCTTTGGTTTTTGGGAATATGATGATATTATCAAGGTAGCATAATGTATTTGAGAAACCGTTTAGTGCTTGGTTCATCATGGTGACAAACGTTGCGGGAGCGTTGGTCATCCCAAAGTTCATTACTCTTCATTTGAAGGATCCAAATTCCGTACAGAACACAGTTTTTGATATGTCCTTTTCCTTTACTTCAACCTGTTTTACCCTGAGGTGAGGTAAATTTTGGAGAAAAATTTGGCACCTGAGAGTCTTGCAAACAGATCCTCTATAAGTGGAAGAGGGTATTTATTCATTACTGTGCTTGCATTGAGAGCTCTATAGTCAGTTACTAGATGTAGAGTGCCTTCCTTTTTCTTTACAAAGAATACTGCTGCCCCCCATGGGGATTCAGACAGGCGGATGAAGCCTTTTGCTAGATTGTCCTCAATGTGTGTTTTGAGGGTTTGGGTCTCCATGGGGGAGAGTCTGTAGAGGGGTGCAGGTTTGGTCATGGCTTTGCATAAGTTGATGCCATGTTTGACCTCCTGTTTGGGGAGTAACTCTGTGAGTTCTTTTTTGAATACATAAGCGTACTCATTTAGGAGTGCCACAAGTTCTGGGCATTGGATTTTGGTTGTTTGTATATTATTGAACTCAATGTACCTCATTATGTGGAGGATACTATCTTTGGTTAGACGTTCTGAGTTGCCTTGGTTTATGACCTGGACAAATACTGTGTCTCTTAGAATGAGGTTGTTGGGTTCTTTGAGGATATTAAAATTAACTCTGTTGCATTTGATGGTCATGGTTTTTGTTTTCCAACATATTCTGGAGTTCACTTGGGTGAACCAGTCCATGCCTGCTACAATATTGTAGTTTATGTTGTTCATGACAATTCCTTTGATGGACGTTTGTATGCCTTGGAGGTCAATTCTGAAGGGAGTTGTTTTGCCTTTAAGTAGAACTTTTTATTTATTTGCCATTTTGGTGTACTTGAAGTTGGATTTGACAACTGGTATCTTGTACTTAGTTACAAAGGGTTTGCTAACCATAGTGTGTTGTGCACCAGAGTCAAATAAAATTTTGTGTGTATGTGATTTATAAGTGCATGGGTAGACAAGAAGTTGTGAGTGATCTTTAATTTTTACGTTCATAAAAATGGAGGACTTTGGGACATGGGGAATGCGGGTAGCAAAGTTTGTGCCTTGGTACAATTTCTTGTCAAGTTGGGGGGGAGACAGGGGCACTTAAGCCTGTTCCCCCTCCTCTTTTCCCTGTTCCTCTGTTTTGAGACCTTTGAGGTCAGAGAATATGGGGTCAGATTCATAGAGGGTTGCTACTTCAGCATTGTTAACTTTGGCAGTGACCTCTTTCTTGGGACAGGAGCAATTTGTGCTTTGGTTGGGATTGTCATTGCTGCAATTGGAGTTGCCGTTGTTATGGTTGGTATTTTGGCGTTTATTGCCATTGGAGTTTTCTCTGCCATTGCTGTTTGAGGCGTGGTTGCTGTTGTGTGCAGCATATTCCATGTTTGCATGTTTTTCAGTGCGCTTAGCTTCTGCAATGAGCGCAGGCATGGAGGTATTTGCCTCTGGGTGGATGAGAGCAGCAACAGAGGGTTTCATTCTGTTGATAAATGAGGCTCTGGTATGTACGTTGTCAGCTTGTGCTGGGTTTTGGATTTTGCAATGTATTTCCTCAAATTTGTTGGCGTAAGCTGCAATAGTGGTCTTCTGAGGAAGATCACTGAGCTGTATTGCAATGTCTTGGAGGGATTCAGTGACGCAGAAATTGTGGGTTATGTCTGCTTTGAACTCTTCCAAGTTTTCAAGCTGGTTGTCAGTTTGTGAGCCAACCCAGGTGGCAAACCAGTTAGCTGCGGCCTCATACAGGCGCTTGCTGGCTTCTTGGACCCATTTTTTGTGGGGGATGCAGCTGGTGCAGAGTTTAGCAGCTGTGTGGGAAGCCAGTTGATGATGTTTTCTTTGTTTTTACCAAAGAACTTGTCAATAACAATGTACTTAGTGTTGGTAACTTTTCCTGTGATAGGCAGTTATGCGTTTGTTTGTAGTTGGAGAGAGCAACTGTATTGAATTATCTTGGCGCATGCTTTGGATATGACCTGACCTTTGAATACAGTGCATCCACTAGGTATATCTTTAAGGGGGGGGTGTTAAGTAGGTTGGCGGTATCCAGAATGCTTGTACATCCAGACCCTCAACAGTAGGAACAGGTTGGAATAGTATTTTAATAGAAATTTATAACAACATATACTTGGTAAAATGAGGGGACAAGGTCTGTAGAGCTCCCAAAATTATAGCACAAGACAAGAGGTTAACTAGATTTCTAGTAGCAACCAATGGTATATTGATATTAGAGAACTATACATGGGAATAAGAGGTTAAAAATCTGTATACAGTAACCTTTAAATTTAATATACTAAAGAACAAATCAGCAGTGTGCTGATTTACAATCTCCATTTATAACTATAGACTTATTTAATATAAACAGTAATTCTCTTTAAGATTTCAAAAACTAAGTTAATTTAAGAAGAGCAGAATTTTATAAAACCAAAAGAAAGATATAAAATTTTGGAATTGTAAAGATGAAAATAAAATTAAAGCTAATTTTAAAAAGATCTGAAGCATAATTTAAAGATTAAGGAAAGTAAACTAAAATTTTGTCTTAAGCCTACTCTTCATTACCAGTTTTTATTTATAGTATAAGACAGAAGATCAAACTTCTAGTTTCCAACTGCAAGCAGGAAAATATAAGTTTGGGGTCTTGTGATTTGAGTATATATTGAGACATTGCATGTTACATCATCAGTTTGAAGAAATTGAAACAAAGATGGAATTTAGTCATTGTGTCAGCAAGATGAAAGAAGAAGTAGCTCTCAAAATTCAAAGCTGAAACCATGACAAAAAGGTAGTTAATTTTTTTAAAGCAATACTAACTTTTAAAATTTAACCTCTCCTTTTAAATTAATTAAGGGAAGAAAAATCTTAAAAATCTTAAAAATTGATAAAATCAAAATAAATTTTCTAAAGCACAGCACAGTGATCTCTTTGTAGACAGCTTTGAGGGCAAAAAAGAAATATTTGAAAGAGAGCCTCAGCAAGATCAACAGGCTTCCCAAGAAAATTCAACTATTACCATAGGGAAATGTGCTTAAGCTAGGTAAGGACAAGTCATAACATCTTTAGCTTTGGTTGAGGGCACACAGGGAGTGATAGTCTTTCCAGAGTGCAGCTTATAGAGGACAGAAAAAGTTTTGAGGACTTTTGAAACTGAAGCAATAGTAGTTATGTATTTAGATTGATGAATATAACAGTCCAATAGAAAGGAAAATACAGTAGTTTTGTCATGCTCTAAGCTTAAATTTTGACTTTTAAAGTTTGGAAATTGATTTTCCTTTGGGAATTTTAAATTTTGAATTTTTAAGTTAGTAATTTTGAGTTAAATCCCCTTCCCTTTTTTGACACTTGATTTTTTGCTTGATGTCAAAAGCAAAACATTAGTTACTTCTCAAATGTTATGTAATCACCTTGGTTACCTCTTAATTTCAAAACTGTTATAGATGCCCTGCTTCTGTTTGAAATTTACTCAAACTCTCCCCCTCTTATGACTTCTGTTGCAGTTGCAACTTACTTTTCTACATAAATAAACCCAACAAGAGCAACAGTGCCCATGTCAACTTGCCTTAATCAAAACTCTAAATCTCCTATGTTTTTTGCTAGTTGTGCTAGCTTAATTCTTTTTTTAAAGCGTTCAGGGCTGCAAACCCAGAAAACACAACAAAATTGTGGCCATCTCAACACAATTTAATATTAAGCTTAATAAAAAAACTCAATTTAACCAGATTTTCCTTTACATTTACTAATAAAATTTAGTTTATTTTGTATTTGTTTTCACAACGTAAAAGTGTCAATGTCAACACTTTTTAAGCATAACTTATTTTTAATAACAAAACTGATGCATCTACAACAAAGAAATTAAGTGCACATTTAAAAATATTTTTTATTGAATTATTATATTGAAAAAGACAGTGCACATACATTTGATTGTTGGAATGTTCATGTTATAAATATATATGTGGCACTTATTACGGCTTTAATATATTAAGTGGATTGGTGGCTAACAGCAATTCAATAATTTAAGCGTGAGTTACTATGTAAGTTACTATAGAATTTATTATTAAAAATAATGTTGACACTTGTAAATGTTGTTTATTTGCTTATGATCATCCCCTGGGGTGGAGTTAAGCAAATTAGAGTGGCGCAATTAAGCCTAGATTAATATGTCACCTCATATAAAGAATGTCGTAAGTGACGTTGTTGACACTTTACCCTTTTCAATATCTACCAACAACTTATTAACAGCTTCTTATATACACAATGGTAAAATATCATATTACCACTACCCAAATATTATTTTTAATAAAATAATAAAGAACCTTGATACTTTTTTACTTATTTTCATATGTTTTTTAAATTTTTATATGTGAACAAAAATACACAGGAAACGGTTAATTTTTTGCTAGCCCGCGTAAATTTAATTAAGCGTACTATGAAAAAACATAGTAAATTTTTAAAAAAAATGTTAATAGTGATAATGTCGTCAAAAATAATGCCTACAATTTTTTGTAATCAACAGTGAGAATTTGTCTTTTTTTACTAATTGTCACTCATAATGTTGATCTTTTCAGTTCTCACATATAAAACTTTATGTTTTACATAATAAAGACTTCTCATTTTTTAATATGTTGTATTTTTAACTTTTCTCTTTCATATTTTTTAATTTTTAAAACAAAATTTATATATAAAGCTACTACTTTTACATAAATATATTAAATTTTTACTTGTTATTTAAAACTATAATAAATTAAAAGCTATACAATTTTTTTTAAATTTTAAATGTCAATAAAAGCCATATAATGTTTACTTTTTATATATTATGCTTTTAAAGTTGTTTTTTTTGTTTTTTACATAAATTGCTTTATTTTAAACCATTTTACTTATTATTTTAGGACAAAAACACTTCCAAACATCCCAAAGGAACCAAGCATCCTTCAAAGCCAACCAAACCCACCAAAAAGAAGCCTGTCTCATCAAAGAAGGCCACTCCAAAACCATCCCCAAAGCCCTCCCATGAGCCCTCTCCTGAGAAGAGCCCTGATCACTCCACTGGGAGAGAGGAATCTGATGGCTCCCTTACAGAGCACAGTTTTTTCAACTTGGCTTCTGACAAGGAGCCAACCAAGAAGAAGCACTCAGCCCAAAAGTCCCCACCCAAAGATAAGTCTCCTGCATATGAGGAGCACCACAATAAGCTCCCTTCTGCTTCCCCCCACCAAACTCCCCCCTTCAAGCTCATCTGGGGATGATTCAAAGCCCCACCCCAATTACTTCCCTGGCTTCTGCCATGCTTCTGCTGGCCCCTGGGACCCTCTGTTGGCCCACAACATCTGCAACGTTGACAGCAAATTCAAGGTTCCCTCTTCCTTGCCCAAATACTTCCCAATCATGAGCGTAAAGGGTGGGCCGGCTATGGTGGGCAATGGGTATATTTTCTCTTGCAACAATGCCAACCAGGGCTTCAAGAGCTGCCATTACACCTGCAAGGACCGCTCCTACCCAGTGCGGCTCAACACTGAGCGCTGGGACCTGGTCTAAATCATCAAGGGCAAGCATACCTACATCATGCCAAATACCACCATTTCCTGTCTCCTCAAGTGGTATCTCGTCCAGGTGATGCCCACCTCCAAAGATCTTTCTGCCACCCAGCTGGCCGTGCTTGCTTGCAAGTACCTCTCCCCAACCAACTTGAGGAGGGTGCCAACCCATAATCAGTTGGTCAAGTTTGTAAGTGATAGGCGTCAAGCCTCCAATCCCCTGGCCAAGAGTGTCACCAGTATCAAGGACCTTATCCTCACAGATGCCCTCAAGAAGACGGAGGATGTTGAGATGTTCCTGCTCCATGAAAATGGGCAGGAAGTAGAGGATATGATTATATTCTACACCACAACCCAAAACCTGGAGCAGCTGAACACTGCTACCACCTGGCTGTGCAACGGCACATTTACTACTTGCCCCTCCCTATTCACGCAGCTTTGGGTCCTTCATGGGCAATTTAATGACCAGGTTATCCCCCTTGTCTTCTTCCTCCTTCCTGGTGCCAAGACTGAAGTCTACACCAGAGCCTTCAAGATTGTCCAGGATGCTTTGAGCTCCCTTCTCACTAACCAGCTCCCCCTCCCACTCACGCCACAAGGGAAAATCCCTCCTCTGCTGAGAAGGATGAGTCAACCCTAGCCGCTGAGCAGCTAGCTCATGCACACTCACTTGGACCAGAGGTTATTATAATGGACTTTGAGCAAGCTCAGTTCAGAGCCTTCAAGGCCACCTTCAATGTAAAAGTCCAGGGCTGCTTCTTCCATTTTAGGCAGGCCCTCATCAAGAATCTCAAGAGTGAGAAGCACCTTTTCAAGAAGTATCTTAACAATGGTAAGGGGAAGTGCTGCTTTGCCTTGACTCAGTTTTCTGCCTTGGCTTTTGTGCGCCTGGAGCATACTGGGATTGGCTTTGAGGCCCTCCTGGAGGATGCTTACGTGAAGAAGCACTCCACCATCTTCAAAGGTTACTTGGATTAATTTGAGCGCCAATGGGTGGGCAAGAAGGTGACTGCCCGGAGAGGTAAGAGTGGGGCCACTGCCCCTTGGAACTTTCAAGGCGCCTGCCTCAAGGGGGAGATGAAGACCACCTCTAGCCTTGAGGTTTGGCACAAGCACCTGAAGGTGAAGTTTGGGTCAAACCCCAAATACAACAAGGTCTTCTCTAAGCTACAGGAGGAGCAGGCCCAGACTGTCACCAAGTTTTGCAACCTGGCCAACCAGGTGGCCCCCAAGAAGCAAAAGCCCAAGGAGCAGTACTACCAGGAGGACATTCAGAAGGTGGTAAAGAAAAAGTACAAGGTGGCAGAGATTAAGAAGTACCTTGAGGACGTTACCACTGCTCTTGCTGGTGGCTTTAATTAGCTTAATAAACTTTGCTTTGCCTGTATATTTTTTACTTTTAAACTTTTAATTTTTTAATTTATTTATAGTTTAATAATTTTTTTATGTATAAATGGTAAGTTTCAGATACAGTTTCAATGTGGTTTAGTAAGAAATATATTACATTTTGTTAATTTATCTTTAAGGTATGAGAAATTTTCAGTTATGCTTATATAAAGTATAATAAATTAAAATTAGAATTTCCTTATATTTTGTAGTTATTATGATATATAAAATATCTTTATTTTTGGTTCATTGGAATTTTATTTTTTATGAGAATAAAAAATAATTTTATAATAAAGAGTGTAAATTACATAGTAAATTGAAATGTATTTGTTTATATCTCCTTATTCTTATTGCTTGTAGTAATTTTTTATTGCAGTTTTAAACTCTATGGGGTCATTTTAGTATAATAATATGATTTTAAAGTAATTTTTTATATTAAAAATGTTCAGGGTAAAGTGTTTTATTAATTGAAAAAGTGTCAACATCCAGGAAACAACATTAAGTAAAACCAGGTCGTCACTTTACTATAGTGTCAACATTATTATTGTTGACATGGGCGCTGTTGCCAATAAAGGCAATGGTATCTAGGGATTTAGGTTTGATAAGCTGGTTCCCAGTTGGAACATTAATAACTGAGTTTTGGAATGTGTATATTCCACAGGGTTTTGGAGCCAGGAGCTGAGGAAGCTCCATGCCAAATTGGTACAATGGGTTGAATGGAGTCAGGTGACTTCTGCCCATTGTAGGTCAATTCTCATAGGCTGAGAATTGTTGGTGATCTTTCAGGTAAAGATTTATGTTTGGATGACTTGAATGCCATAGACCACGTGCTACGCAAATCATTGGTTGATTAAGGAACCGGAGGGGTTTTCAGCCAAATATGCCCCAAATGGTATATAAACAAAAACAGCTAAACATTAATAAAGATATATTCATATTCATTGTTGGTTTTGACGCTTTCCCCTCACCTATTTTTCAATTGTCATGCCTTCTTTGTTAAAATTTGAGAGAGCAAAGTTTGGGGTCCTTTGTGTGGAAACTGCTTCTGCCACAAGAAAGGAGGTTCCTACAAGTACATTGGAAGAAGCTTGGACCAGCCTGGAGGTCACCAAGACTGTTCCTGCCGAATCTTTAGTAGAAGTAAAGGCTGCGTTTGAAGAGCTGTATTCCAATTACTTTGCAAAGGAAGGGACTCCCGTCCAAGGGAACCAAATCTATGCTTGGGATGCTTGGAACCTGTTGGTAGGATGGGATGAAATCTTACAACAAGTAAAAGAGAGGGTGAATTGTGAGATTGAGGCGTTAAGAGGACGAGAGGAAAAGAGCGTTGAAATCATGGCTTGTTGGCGGGATGACAACAAAGCGTTATCTAAGAAAATTGCCTCCCTGGAGGCCAAGCTCCTCAAAGTTTTGTCACAGGAAGGTAATGGCAATAAGAGTCAATGGCAGGATAATGGTAAGTTGGACTGGTTGAACCTGGATCTGTCACAGTGCTGTGATGGTACTTCTGCTTCTATCATGGAGAGGGTCAATCCTATCCTTGACACCACATATGAGCCTTACGTGAGTGATGGCAAAGGGCAAGTCAATGATACAAAACCACAATACTATTAAACTGTGGATGGGCAGCAGGTGCTCAAAAAGCTTTCTGCATTCAAAAGCAAAGTGTCTATGCCTTGTGTTGTGGCCAAGCCCATGAAGTTGCTTCCTAATACCAAAAACCCTAAGTACCACATCATTCCCAAATCCACCCACAAGAACTTTATCATGCTCATTGATGAGACACAGGACTACAAGAAGGCCACAACAATTGATGATATTTTTGGCAAAATCTGCTCATTGACTCCATAGTAAATTCCAAAAAATGGGTACCATTCTTCTTTCAGAGAAATCCCATCCTGAGCCATCCCTATTGGTTAAGGAGCACAAATGGGACATAAATCTGTGGATCAACCAGAATTGTCCTCTTTAACAGGAAAATATACAGTCAATGTTTGAATCCATTTTTAGAACTGAGGCCTTAATTTTGACTTGCTATTGCACTGTCAAGAGTTTAAAATTCTTGTGGAAAAAACTCAGGGTATCTCTGTACAACAGGAATTGCCCAGTGAACATTGAGAACTAAAAAAATACACCCATATGCTTACTGCTCTCAAGGAGAAGGAAACAATAAAGGCTTACTATATAAATGAGTTGTCCTTTGCATCATTCATGTGCAATGCCTACAGCTATGTGCCCAAAGGTACCAAGGATGATATATCCTGGAATGTGGCTGTTTTTACTGTGCCCTTCTCAATGGCAAATCTTCTTGGTCCAAAAGGGATAAATATGTATCAAATGATCAAGGGCTCTCACAATAGTGGTACCTTCATCCAATTTCTCTAATGGGTTCAGGAGCACCTCAGGATACTTAGCTCTGGGTTCACTAACATCATTGTGTTGGATAATTTTAGGCCCCACAAAGTGGCTAATATTCTCAATGAATTCCTAATGGTTAAGACAGGAAAAAGAAATTTGCTCACAGCAATTGGCCACAACGCCTTTACACCTATTATTTCCCCCCCACCTATTCCTCATTCCTGAATCCAATCAAGGAGGTCTTTGGGTGGCTCAAGAAAGTTTTCAAGCAGGGGACATCATCTGGGCCTAAAGACTTGTTTAATTTGCTGCAGGTTGGGGTCCATACCCTCCCAGCTGAAACTGTGACTAAATTCTATGGCAATGCTGATTTGTTTCTCTCTGTGTGCCTGATCAAATAGCCAACCAATTAAATGCTTAGCTGTTACAGTAGAATGACATGCAAAGGGTGTCACACATGTTCTAATCAAAGATGTATTGGTGGACATTAAGTTTAAAGTCAAATCAGATTTAAGTACATATTAGGAAATCTTGCAATCAATCAAACAAGAACTTGTGGACACCAGAGAATTCTGGATTCTGCTCAAATCTCTTTGGGAATTGGTTCACTCAAAGGTTCTACTTAGGCGTAATCAACAAAGCATCTAATTTCATAATTAGATGTCAGGATTAACAATTATTTTCCCCTTGAAACCTGGGCCCAAGGGCAGGATTCAAACCCTGACCCTGAATCCCTGCAGGCCGCTGGCCCTGAGGACCAAGGGGCTGCCTGCCTGTGTTTTCCTAGGGTCATGCTCCTCGCAAGCTGAAGCCAAGAATGATGGCTTGAATGGTGAAGCAAGCCAAACCAAAGGAATCATTGCACCAAATGAGGGAACAATCAAGGCACCTAATGGAGGCAACAAAATTCCAACCATTAGCTTCATGAGCTTGAAGTCTACACTAATGGCCAACCAAGAGTCATCCCCAGAAGAAGGCATGGGCCTTTGGCCCGGCCCCATGACCACAACCCTAGAGCAAGGGGTATAGTCAATTTGCCAATTTGAGATCTTTGAACAATGAAAGAACTCCTGGCCCAGGTGCCATTTTGCCGCCTTTGAACCCAAACACCCAGATCCCCCAGGCCCACTTTTATCAATGCCCTGATTAACCCCCATAGAAAATATTAAGTTTGGAGGTGGGGTGCTATATAGACCAAAGGACCCCATACTCCAAACTTATTGGCATTTTTGAATAAATGTTATGTTATTTTGGCTTCCACAGCTGTTGCCTTATTTTATCTTTGCCATCTATCAATTCAGTACAAGATCCTCTAGCCCTCCAGCACTTCTGCCCGCAGATTTTTGTCCCCCAGGTGTTCCCTTTGGTCCTTTCTACTTCACAGAGTACCCTCTAAAACCCAAGTATAAGAAATACACCCTGGAAAAGATCATTGAACTAGATCCCCTGGCCCACATAAAATCAGCAGTTAGATACACCATCAAGGGCTTTGGATCCTATCATCACCTGAATTCTTTAGAGGCAAGTTCAACTATCTGCCTGCCTTTAAACTTGATATGGAACCACCCATGACCCCCAAGCCAATGCCCGCCTCCTCACCCAACCTCCCAACTGACCACTCTAGCAAGCTGTTTGGGATTGTGTATATCACTCTCACAGGGGTGATTAGCACTATAATCCTGGCTGTTGGCCTGTGGTCCTGGGTAGGCAAGTCCTTTTCCTACCTTTTAAGTTAGCTTCTCTCTTGTGATAGGCTCTGCCCACAAAAGACTCAGCCCACATAATCCTGGAAAATGACAGACTGGCCACCCAAGCTTGGATCCCTGGCATTAGAGCACACACTTGGCGCTTGAGTCCAGAAGACTAAATGGAGGTGGAATCAACAATTCAACTGTCCAATCAATCATTACTTCTGGACCTAAATTGATAGCTAATATTGACACTGACACCAAGCCTGGCTCTAATTCCCCATATCTCCTATTTTCTTCTTCCCAATTTCCACCCCATTATATATACTTAGTAATATATCAAATAAAGACAAGTTTTCACCCCCAATCCATTGTTAACTCCTATTGAATTTACTATCCTGCTATCAGGTATAGTAATTGAACAATTACAGGGGCTAATTATTATTCAGCATACTCACATGTCTGAATTGAAACAGAGGGAATAACACATCCTCAAAGATCAAGAAACCAACAAAGGTCTGCAGCCAAACCTCTAAAGACTTTGGACAATTTAAATGTTGTCATTGATAAAAAATGGGTTAAAGCTGGAGTTGCCCAGATAGCCCTCAAAAATCTAGATCTACCTTTCTTTGCAAAAATCAATTAAAATATAAAAATCACACAATATACACTGTTCAATGAGGGTAGCACTTAACCTGCTTGTTGCCAGAATTTTTCAAATTATGATGTCATTGACTCAAATTCCAATGCAGGCCCTTTAACTACTGAAAATGTTTGCGCCAGCTAATCAGATGTTTTGGAACCTCCACCAATCCTAACCTAAAATTCCTTAGAAATTTCCCTCATCCCACCCTAGAAACTTGTTTCTAGATACTTTAATCACCCCAGAAATAAAGAAAGTTTTCAAAAAATGATTGAACATTTGGACCTTTTGGCCCCTCTGTTTGACAATTTTGCCACTGTAGCTGGTTGCTTAGCTGCCAACTCCTTGGCTGTACCTTTACTAGCCCTTTATGCTTCATCTATTTCTAATTATTATTCTGATTTAAAATGCTTAGAATGATCTTCTTGTCTTCAATTTTGACCTCTTTCTTCTGTTATACCTCTTGAGGATCTTGAATTCTTGCACCCCATTCCCAATTTGGCCTGTTGCTCCTCAAGCAGCTCACAATTTTTTTACTATATCCACATTGCTTCTCTTTGAATAGTGCTGCCTGCCACTTGACTATAGCATCAGCAATTCCATATATTTAGTCTGTATTTTATTTTTTAATATTTGTTTTTATTTAGTTTAATTTGCATCATTGCACTCTCTGCAATTCCGCTTGATATACCATCAGATATAATAAAAAATTAATGGAGAAAGAAGAAATAATCAATGAAAAGTTTTATTATATATATTTATTTGTTTTGAGGTAATTTTTAAATATTTTAGATTTTAATGAAAGAGATATATAAGCAGATTAAAATTTGTATATGATTCAATGAGATTTATTGGGGATTTGATCAGTGGATTTTAGGACCTGTTTTTGAAATGAAGTAGTCATTTATATGGCCAAGGTGTATGTTTACATGGCTCTCAGACTATATAACTTGCAGCAACTTGAATACAGCATCACTGTGATACAATTAGACAGGATGATATTTTCTGGTGGAGCTGACATTCCATAGGTGGTGGCAAGAATAAATGCATCCTGAATAACATGCTCAATTGAGTTGTAACCAGACACAATCCTTTTTTAATATAGATATTGTCAAATTTTGTCCAGTTTAATTGTAATTTCAAGTGTGTTACAATCCTTTGCTTTAATTCTCATCATTATAACAGGACCTAGGTAAACAATTAAGTGAAGTCTCTTCTCTACAAATAGGGCCAAGAAATCACAAAATTTATTATATAAAAAGCTTATTTTAATTTTTAGGAAGGTTGTTACAAAGGTTTTTCATGGTCTGCAGTATGCCAGTCTTGTCAGAGCACCAGGAGGCCCCAAAGTCTCCAAGGATGCCCACAACAGTGGGCAGGACAGTCAACAAACTATAAGTGAGGGAGGTTATTTTTTCTTTTAAATTTTTTAGGACATGTGATATTGTGTATTCAGGCAGGAAACAGAAATGAACTTCTTCTTGTCCTCTCTCTATTTTAGGTAAGTTTTGATATAGAATGGTGTTGATGAAGTCCCAGACAAGGAGGACAAATAGCTTGCAGAATTTTGGGGGCAGAACATACTGGTTGATGTGGAGCTTAGGGGCTGCGGCCAAAGCCGCAAACCGCTATTCAGTGTCATCTGGTTTTGGTTGGAGGTCTGCTAGTTGTGGTGGTTTCATAGGATAATTTTTTGAAATTTATTAATCATTTCAGAGGCAGTGGCTGGCGTCAGGACCAGCTGAAGCCCTATGTGGGGGACATAATTGCTGTAGAATGTTTGCAATATGTACATACTTAGATACTGGCAGACTTCTCCTTCTGTTTCTTCTATAAATAAAAAAGTTAGCATACTATTTTTTATTTATTTAATATTTTATATTTTATTTTTACCTTCTTCTATATCCTTACCTGTTGCCCCCTTGACAGGGGCTGCTTCACAGGACTTGTTACTTGATGATTGCTGATCATCTACTATTGGTTTCTGTTTTTTATTCTTTTAAATTGCTTAAACATATCAGAATTCTTTGCCCATGCCTCCATGGTTGCAAGCCACTTTGGCTTGAACTGTAGGTCTGCAAGAACATCTTTCTGAATGTTTAGGAGCCTGACCACAATTTTTTTATTGTATTAGGTATCTTTCTTTTTAACACCTTCACTGTAAGTTTGTTTAATTTTTCACCTTCTAGAACTGCCTCTTTGAGATTGTCCTTCACCTTTTGATTAACCTCCGTAATCTTGGCCACCACCACATCCAACTCATTACTCAGTGCTTCCAATTCTGCAATTTTTTTGTCCCTCCACCTCCCCATTTATACCAATAAAAAATCCCAATAAAACACATATATGCTTTTAAATTGTATAAATATTTAATAAATTTTCATCAAATATAATTTTGTAATTTTTATTAACTTTAGGTACATAATATTGAAATGATATTGCTATTCCATTGTTGAGAATTTTGACCAAGCAATGATGCCAATTATGACAGAGCTCATGGATTAGGATTTCAACAACCAACCCCATAAATTAGCAGTGTAAAAATCAATGATGCCAACTATGAAGGAGCTTGAAGATATGAATTGCAGCTGCCAAACACCATAAATTAGCAATATAAAATACATGTATATTAAACCAGCAGCAGTCTGCTGACCTGAACCATAAATCAGCCAATGTTAAGCGCCACCGCAGCGCTTAGTTAATACATGATTTGCTGCCGTGCCACTTTGGAAAAGTTGCAGGCACCAACCAACTATTACCTAGGCACCAAACTAATTATATTTTAGGCGCTGCAGCGCCAACTGAAAATTATTGCAAGTGCTGCAGCACCGCCTTTCAAATATTGTAGGCACCAAAGCGCCACCCTACTTTTACATCAAGCACTGAGGCACTGGGTTTAATTCCATATAATCTCAAATTCCCATATTAATCACATTATTAAGCATTGAACCTGAAGTATTTTCAAGATAGGAGGAAGTGATCCTGAAGCTACTAAACTAACCCACGCCAGCAAGGGCTACCTGTGCTGGATGAAGATGAATATATTCTATTGGTTGATGTGCAATAAGCGCCAAACCTAGATTCCTGATTAACCAAAATAGAGGTGTGTTAGAATGTCATAGAAGACATTGCTAGCAGCCCAGGGATTAACCTTGAAGAAAGTACAAGAGGAATTAACTGTATTACAATAAAGATAAGCTTTTAATCTTGAATCACTTTGATATATCTTTAATCTGTTGATCTTTATCCTAATCCTTAAGTGCTTCTGAGCAATCAGAAGCCATTCCTTGACAATAATCCTGATTCCATTTGAATCTGGCTCTTCTGATACAATACTACTCATATCCTAACATATGAATGTATATATGTGAATGCCCTGTGCCCTACAATGTTAACTAATTGTGGCGCTGTAATGCAAAAAGTGCAACATCCATATAATTATTTGTATATATCAACCAACTATGGGTATTCTAAGTGACATGCTTTGTCCAGGTACAATATAATTTGTTCTTCATTTAGTATACTAATTATGTGCAAAACACCAATTTATTAGAAAAATAATGCCTTCCAGGGGCTATATGTAAACAATGAGTTTAGAGTGTATATAGGTGGTGAAATGGATTATTTCTTATTAGACTATTTTAGTATATGTTTACATATTATAAATGTAATATTTTATAGCGCTAAAATAAAGTCAATTTAAAAAATTATAAGTGCTACAGACCAGCCAATAATAATTGGCATTAATTTTTGTTGTCTGTGGTGCTTGGCTCAGTCAAGGCACACCTCTGTTATTGCGCCCAGTTTAACTTAGTAAATTAAGCCTGTTAAAAAACCTGTCTTTCTTTCCACTTGGCAAACAAAGTCATGTTGTATTTTCAACAGGCTTAATTTAAAAAGTTAAACTGGGCGCAATAACAGAGGCATGTATTATCTGAGCCAAGCACCAAATACAACAAAATTAATGCCAATTATGATTGGCTAGTCTGTAGCACTTGTTTTTTTTGAAATTTTCTAGATTGTATAACTATAAAAATATTAAGTTTTTAATAGAAATAAATAGAATCAATAAATATTAAATCAGCTGAATTTAACTTGTGGCCTTATTAAACTCAATCATCACTGTAGTAAAGTGTAAAATATATATCATCAAAATAAAAATACCTACAATTTATTAAAAAATATATTGTAAAACAAAATTGTTGGAGGATAAGGTTTATTCAGCAAAATGTGGGAGTGGACAGGGCAAACTAGTTGGTGGACTGGGTTGTGGGGAGAACTAGATTGGCAGGATGGTTGGGTTCCAGTCAACCTGGAGGGTTTGCTAGGGGCTGTGGCAGCTGGAGGTCCTAGGGAAGTGTTATTGCCTTGATTGGCGTAAAGAAATCAAAGATACATTATATCATACTCTTGATCAGGGAGCACATTGATTGGCTTGTACACCAGGGACTTTCAAGGAGATAGCTGTGGATCCTTTGATGATTGGCTAATTATGTGGGCATTCAGGGCCATCTCAGTGAACATTTCAGAGGCCTTCTGACAGGGGAAAACATTGTGGTTATAGGCTGCAAGAACCACCTGATTGAAAGTTGTGGGGCTGCGCTATCTGATTGTGTCCCCAATGCTGAAGAACAACACATCTCCTAGGTGTAATTTGGCATGAACAGCAGGAAAAATTGAGACATCATGACTGCCTGCTCAGATTTTCTTGGAGGCCACTTCAGCGCACTCTGTTTGATGGATCAGGAAGATTTTGAAGCTGGAATTGGCCAAGCTCCAGATGGCAAGCAGGTTGGATAAGAATTTTCTGTAACAGTACCCATTGGTGTAACTGGTTGTGGTTTGGTAAAATACAGTCCCTTTTGGGGAAACTGCAAGGAATGCACAAATCACAATCCCCTCTGTTTCCTTCTTTTTACCATTAGGGGTGGTCTTTTTATCCAAAGTCCCATAATCTTGAATTTGTAATGACAATTTATAATAGGATATAAATATGACGTTGTTCAAAATACTTGACAGGCAGCAGAAATGGTGGCACAAATCACAGGGCTGTATGGCAAATTAAAACCATCATCTAACTCATACCCTGGCAAATCAATTAGAACCAGAACACTAACAGCAAGCCCATGCATCCAGAGCTGTGCAGTGCAGCTATTGTTTTTGTCTCTTGGGGGAAAAATACAAGAGGACACAGCAGGAAACCTTTATTACAAAAGAGTTGATGCTTGAAGCTAGCCTGGGGTTAGCCTTCAGGGCAAAATGAAGGGGACATACTTTAATTTCCTGGAACAAAATATGAGGGTTTCATTTTGGAAAAAAGGAAAGAAAAAAACTTGAAGATTATAAAAGTCAACACAAATGTGTATAAAACCTGCCTATATTTGGGGGAAAGATTCTATTTAAACAGTATAATAAGAACAGAGTTTTTTTAATAGGTGGACAATGTAGCTGATGAGGTCATTATGAGCTGAACTTGTACCAAGATCAGACATGTACAGGTAGAATAATCTGAAATGGGTGAAAATTGATGCTGACCCATTTAAGCAGGTGAACAATTGCAGAATTTGAAGGAAAAACCAACTAATTCTTTACAAGTATCAATATTTGAAGGCCATATTGAAATAGCATTAATTTTTCAATTTACAACACTATTAAGCACTTAGGAGACTACAAGTTCTTCTCTGTCATAGACCTGGCCTTCAGGTATTGACAGGAAAACTTATCTCAAGAAGACAAGGAAAAGGCTGCATTAATTACGTCAGAAGGCCTTTTTGAAGCAATTTTTATGCCCTAAGGACTCTGAAATGCCCCTGCCACCTTCCAATGGGCTACAGACTCAATTCTCAGAGACATAAGGCTCTCCTGTCTATTTGTATATCTAGATGATACAACAGTATTTAGCTCTACCTTACAGATCATCTAGAGAACCTCAAGGCAGACTTCCTAAAGATCTGCAACACAGGCTTAAAACCCAAGCCCTCTAAGTGTGCTTTCTACAAGAAACAACTCAAGTTATTGAGCCCATGAAGTCACTTAGAATAGGATTTAATCTATGAACAACAAGGGTAATTTTATCAATAAGATGCTGCCCCCACCATCCTTAAAGAAGTCCAAATATTCCTAGGTATTATGGAATATTATTGTCAGTTCATTCAAGATTTTTATAAGCTGAGTGAACCCTTGATCCAGTTGCTCCAAAAAGTCCCTTTTGATTGGACTGATAGCCAACAACAGTTACTTGAGGCCCTCAAGACTAAACTCAAAGAAGCTCCTCATTCTGGTCTACCCTGATTATGACAAGAAATTCATCTTTTACACCAACACCAGTAGGGTAGTTGTAGCGCAATCTTAGCCCAACTAGATGATAATAGCGTAGATAAACCAGTGGCTTATTCCTACCATGTGACCAATAAACAGGAAAAAACTATAGTGTTACTGAGAAGAAATGTCCGGCTGTCCTTCACACAGCCAAAAAAATTTGATACTACATCTTTGTTATCCATTTTACTGTAGTTACTAATCACTCATCACTCAAGTGGTTGCAACATCTGAAGGAACCTGAAAGACAATTAGCCTGTTGGGCTTTAAGCTTGAAAGGGTATTATTTCACTATGGCATACAGGGCTGGCGCTCAACATCAGAACACTGATGGTCTCTCAAGGATGCCTATACTGGCCATCCATCTTGCTGGCACCAATTGCCTGTACAATTTAATCAGATAGCCTGATGCTTGAACAACTGAACCCAAAGAGATACACCTGGCTCTCCAGTCCTTATCAAAGAATACTATCATTTAAGACAGGTAACTGTTCAAGAAGATCAACAATGTCTACCTGCCCTACATTTGTTCTAGTATGGGAATAGCCATTATCCTCCAAGCCCACATTGATACTGGGCATGAGGGTATAACAAAAACTCATGACTGGTTGTGCAAAAACTTCTACTTGGAAAACATGCACCTTCTAATCCCTGATGTCCTTGCTTCCTGCCACTCCTGCCAACTCCAACTCCCACAGACCATCCCAGCATCAGTTTAAGCTCATTCCCCAAATCATGCCTTCCACACTGTGAGGATTGATGCAGTTGGCCCCCTCCCCCGCTCTCACTCTAGGTGTTGTTTCATTCTAGATGGCAATAGATCACTTCAGCAAATGGATTGAGGCCAGAACTACTGAGGATATCACTGATGAGACCACAGCTAGCTTCCTGCTCCAAGACATCTTTTATAGACATGAATGGCCACAGAATTTGCTCTCCAACAATGGGGTCAATTTCAACACCAGGTTAATCACATCTATTTTAGAGGCAACAGGCACTCATAAGTCCTTCTCAGCTCCCTAAAAACCTTCCACTAATGGTAAAGTTGAACGTTTCAATTCCTCCCTTGTCTTCATTATGAGGAAGCTCACTCTTTCTAATGCTGACAATTGGGATATTTCACTTCCTGCTGATCTCTTTGCATACCGCCTAAACAAACACAAAGTGACAGGACAACCCCCATTTGCTATCACAGTAGATTAAATAATGCTTGAAATTATTCAGCCAAGTAGGAAGGCTTGAAAAGCCAGAAAACCTTTAACAAAATTAACCAATTTAACAAATCTGAATCAAACGGTTGATTGAAAATGGGTTATAGCTGCTCCAGTCTGCCAGCTGAATCCAATTCCCCCTGCAAACTGACATTGATAAATTAACATAATTTGAGGGTCACCAGATATGAGCTTATTAATCAGCATGGTCATCAGAAGTTGGTCACTCAAGGTTTCTTTGAAAACTGGACTAGATACTCACTTGACAATATGGAAGGAATAGGAGCTCAGGATTCAGGCAGTATTGATTAGTCAAATTTTGATATATATTGAATAATTTTCACTGTTTCAACTCTTAAGAGTTGAGTCCTCCCAAAATTTACTCAATAAAATCAATCATCCCTTGGTCTAATCTTTATTTTAAATGCATCCTGTAGTTGGCCTTTTGCGCTACATCCCCTACAATTTAATCCTTAGCCGGATTATTACAGGAAGATGGGGGCCTGCTGTCAGTACTTTGTTGTTGTTGCCGCCAAATGTTAATTCAATGCCTGTCAATCTTGGAGATGTTCCTTCTACTGCCAAAGCTGAAACTCTTATACTATCTCAATGTCCAGAATTTTATGCTGAAGACACTCTGATCCTCTTGCAGACCATTTATCTAGGGCTTTTTTTGGTTGGGGTTAATTATTTTACTTAACCCTAGCATCTCATTTGGAAATTTCACAGAAACGGTATCAGAAGCTGCATTGGTGCTTAATCATTAAATCTATGTGGATTTGGGTGGTAATTCCCCACCACATAGAGAACAGCTTCATAATATCCCACAATTTCCGTTACATTACTCAACTCTTCCATGTCTGAGTTTTTGGAAGCAGTTCATCATAAAATTCTGTGTTTATTTTCTCCTTTTCTGTTGAGATATCTGCTTTTACCATGTTTATTTGCATCAGCCCCTTTATGAGTTTTTAGTTTGGGCTTTTCTTTAATTTGTGGTTTCCATCTCCAGTTGCAGTTGTTGAGACTGGATTATCTGTTTCTTATTTCCGTTGTGTCATGTCATTTTGGCACCTGGATTATTTTCCTGCTCCACCCACTGATGAAATTTTTCCTGAAGTTTTGTTGGCTTTATCATTCTATTCTGGTTATAGCCTTAGTCACAAATTGCAAGTTTACCATGTGATTTAAAAGTGTTTCAGAGGATGCTTGTAAATGGTTATTGTCCACGGTTGAGCGCAATCCACGTGTTTTAACTGAAAGTGCATCTCTATACCCTTTGTTAAATAATGCATGTGTATCGATTGAGGAGCTCTAAGTATATCAAAAGTTGTACTGCCTTCCTTCAGGGTACTACTCCGCTTTTGGTATTCCTTCCTCAGTTTCTGGCCTACTGCCGCACAATTGATGTTCCCAAAGTCAATAAGCTCTCAGAGTTGTGGTTAGCAGTTGACCAGAATTCCCAGTATCTTTCAGTTTGGGATTCCCTGTTAACCACAACTGAGGCCCTGGTAAGCCAAATTCTTTCTCTAGCCTCACATCTGTTGACTTCCAAACAAGGTTTGATGGAAGTTGAAGCCAAACCTGCTGCATGCTCCTGGTTTTCTGGGACTTGTTCTGCGGTGGTGTCCTCTAGCCAGAGTCAGGATTAATCTCCCTGTGGCTCTTTAAAGTTGCAATTGGCAGTGGTGAACAAACCCATTGAGGTAAACGTAGCACCAGTGGAATCACCCACCAAAAGTTTGTTGGTTATACTCCAGCATGTTGTGCCTGCAAAGTCTTTGGTAGTCAAGTCCAAGGAGTTACCTCTTATTCCCATTGACTGTGATTGCTCATCTCCTCCTAGATGCTGTCCAAGAAATGATTGAGCATTATTTTCAGGAGCACCCTGCCTCTCTTAGCTGCTTTCTGTACCACTGAATGAGAAGCAAGATCCTGCTGAGGGTTGATTGTTTGCAGCAAATAAATCTACTTCTGGTTACTTCTTGTTTTATAGTAGCATCAATAACAACCAAACTATCTTTCAACCAGCAACTCTGTTGGATACTAGTGCTTATGAGAATTTCATGAGCGTCAAGACTTCCAATTTATTACAACTCAAGTATCACCCTGGAATATTAGTTAGGAGTGGAAACTGTCAAATGTTTCCCTCTTTCCAACTTAAGAAGCCAGTAAAATTTGTAGTTGTGGGTCAATCATTTACTGCAAGGGTATTCCATATGCTCTACTCTTATATACCCAATCATCTTAGGAGTTAGGCTGGTGAGCAGGACCATAATGTATCGACTCTTGCTGAAAGAAAATGCAGCTACAAGTGGACCACTCTTCTGGGATTATCCATCCATATTTGTTGTTGGGTATGTTAGTAGTTAGAGAAGTCTGTCCCAGTTAATCCAGTTGGTTCCTGTCCCTACACCTACAAGTTTGGGCTTACCAGCATGCCTTCAGCCTTGGTCTGCAGCATTTGATGCAACTAAAGGCAAGGTTCTCCCCAAGCATACTCAGTTTGACTTTGACTTCAAAGTTACTGTTTATCTGATTTGTATTGCTTCTCTTATTTACCCTTTGACTTTAAAGGAAGACACATGCTTGGAAGAGTGGACTAGTAACATGTTGGCCAAGGGATGCTTATTCAAGAAGGCTTTGTCAATTTGCTCTCCATTGTTGTTTGTCCAAAAATCTGATGCATTGCTTAGACCTTGTGTTGACTATGAAAATTTGAATAGCATCACAATTCCTGACCCCTAACTGTTGCCTCTTGAAGCAAAGATTTCTTGGTGTGTTGAAAAGACAAAGACATTCTCAAAACTTGATCTCTTGAATGCATTCAACCAGATCAGGATCACAGGAGGAGTGAAGTGGTTGATAGCGTTCAGAACAAAGAAATGTATCTTCCAGCTCTGTGTTATGCCTTTTGGATTGAAGAATGCCCCAGCTTGCTTTCAGCAGTTGATTGACTCAGTATTGGGAGATCTCCTAGGTTTATGTGACATTGTGTACATGGACAACATCTTGTTATTCTCTCCAGATGAGGAGTCACATAAGGCCCACCTTTCAGCAGTCATTGAACGCATCCTCCAGGCTAATTTAATCATCAAATGAAGTAAGTATGAATTCTTTAAACATAAGGTTACCTTCTTGGGTAATAATATATTTAAAGGATGGTCACACTATTGCTCCTGGACAAGGAAGCATGCGGTTTGCAGAGTATTCTACTCCTGTAACAGTATCCCAACTCCGAAGTTTACTTGGGAACCTGTACCTTCTTGAAGAAATTTACCCCTCATCTTGTCTGAGGTGGCAGCCCCCTTGTATTTGGCTAACAGGAAATCAATTTTGGTATGGACACCTGAGTGTGCAGAAGCGTTTGCAGCAGTCAAGGCTCTTTTATTGTCCTCTCCAGCTCTACAACTTGTAGACCCAGAGCTTTCTTTTTTAGTCTCTACGAATGCATCCAAATATGCTGTTGCTGGTTTGTTGCTACAAACTGCCAACAATGGTGTCAAAAGACCGGTGGGGTACTTCTCCCGGAAGATGGAGGCTTGTGAATGCAATTACATGATTTACAATAAGGAATTTTTGGCTGTTGTGGAATTGTTAAATCATTGGATCACCACCTCATGTTGGTGTATCTATCCTTTTGTGGTAAGAATCAACCATAAAGCTCTCCTGTACTATTGTCAACCTAGAGTTTTGTTGGGCTGCCAATCTAGATGGCATGGGGATCTGACAAGATACAAGTTCTACTACAAGTTTATTAAGGGAATTGATAATCACTTGGCGGATGCGTTGAGCAGAAACCCTTCCCATGTCCCAGATGCTAGCATGGACAGCAACTTTAACACACATAATTTGATTCCAGATGAGGCTATGGTCCCCTTTTTATTATTTCTGCCTGTTATGACTTGCTACCATGTCTTTAAAAGAGGATGCCAACTTAGACTTATATTCCAAAGTCAAGTTCTTACAGCCCCTGTTCAAGGGTTATGATAGGCTATGGGAACTAGCATGTGCACATCCAGTAGGCCAGCTGCAAGTTTATCACAAGATAGGACCAATTCTATATCATCAAGGTTGCTTGTGGGTCCCAGAGGGAACCATTTGAGATGAAATCATGGAGGCTCATCACACCTGTCTTACGGCAGGCTGCCCAAGGAAAAACAAAACAGTGTAACTAATTTGCCAACAGGTTTCTTGGAAAGGTTTGATAGTGCAGGTGGCAGCTTTTGTTTCAAACTGCCTGGTATTTGTTTGATCTAAGGCAAGCTGGAACAGGACAACATGGTTTATTGGTTCCACTGCAGCCTGCTGCAGGACCCTAGATGTCAGTGTTGGTAGATTTCATTGGTGAACTTCCCAATTCCAATGGGTTTAATACAATCATGGTGGTGGTAGATTGCTTCACAAAAATGGCACACTTTGTACCCTGCTCAACCAAAATTACTTCAGTGGAAACAGCTAGGTTGCTTGTGAATAGGATCTTTTCCCTACATGGCATTCCAATGGAGGGCTGTACCCGCCCCCCCCCCCTTGCCTTCATATACCTACACCAGAACGGAACAAACAAGACACTCTCCAGGACCACCCCCCCCGCCTGACCACCCCTGGTTTATCCAACTAAAACCCCGCCACACAAAAATATAAGTCTAAATATTACCAAAAAATATACTTCTCTTCTTCTCATTTCCATTTTACCCAGGAGATTATAAGTGACTGTGGGCCTCAATTTATTGCTCAGTTCTGGGAAGCTTTCACTGGAATTCTTGGTATCAAATTGTACTGTTCCACAGCTTTTTGCAACCCCAATCTGATTAAAAAACAGAGAGGGTAAACCAAAGTTTTGAAACTGAGCCAATGAGGATTCAGTATTTGGAATTGGGGAAGACAACAGTCCAATAGAAAGGACAGGAATAATAAGAATAAGGTATCATTTATTGTGGAATATTGTGATTAATATACCATGTGGGGAAAGCCACACAGCCTCAAAGGGGTGGCCTGGTGGCATGTTTCCATGTAAGGATTAGAGCCAAGGAATAACTTGTGCAGGGATCAGCAGGTTGAATTGGTAGCACTCCTGATTAGGAGAAAGTGCCTGCAAATCAATATTGCCATCATATTGGCTCATATTGTTAGATACATCAAGGGATGACTCATTGAGTGCTCTCTGTGTATTGTAAGATATGTTGGCAGACAAGTCTGGAAACTTGGTTGCAACACCCCCTTGCCCCCTGCTTGTTATCAGACACCAGGATTTGAGTCTGTGGGAGATCTGGGAAGGTCCACACAAACAACCTTTGTGTGGAGAATGGCGCAGCAGGGGCGCAAGCAAGTGTGGTGGAGTGTCTTGGTGTTCCCTTGGGCATCCTCAAGCCGATAGGTGTGATTTTCATAGACTGCAGCTATCTTGAAGGGCCCTAGGTGATTGAGTTCCAACTTAGCCAAATTGGGGTTGAGGGTTTAGATGGGGTCACCTACAGCGTATCTGACTTCAAGGTGCTTTGTCCCTTCCTCAATTTATTTGTGTTCAATTTCTTGGGCTTTGGCACGCCATTGGTTTAGGGATGGAGTCATCAACAAGGGGGCTTTCCAGGAACTATAGACTGTAACTTCCCCTGTTCAACTCCTGTCAGACTGTCAGGCGTCCTAAAGGCCAAGGCGCTGGGACTGACCCCAGTGCCTCTGTTGATTCTTGCTTGTAAAATAAGTAGAGCGGTGGGCAAGTGTTCAGTCCACAAGGTATTGGGGTGCTTCTGTAAGAGCTTCAACAATCAGCTGGACCAGGGAACCATATAACTGTTCCACACCACCATTGGCTTGCAGATGATAAGGGGTGATGACTATCTGTTGGAGGGCATTCTTGGCGCAGTATGCCTTCATGACCTATCCAACAAGTTTGGAGCCACCATCTGTGATGAGACGTTTGGGCTGACCAAAGCAGGCCACAATTTCCTTGCCAATGAAGCGGGTGATAGTGGTGGTGGTGTGGTTAGTTGTTGCCCAAGCCACTGACCAGCAAGTGAAGTAGTTGATGGCGGTTATGATGTATTTCTTTCCCAGTCTGTCTTCAGGGAGGGGCCCAATCACATCAAGGGCCCACTTTTCAAAGGGTTCCATGGCCTTGATGGGCAGGACAGACTTGGGGGTGCAGGTTTGGATGTATTCTTTTTGCACAGAACACACGTTTTGAGGAGGTCCTAAGATATCTTGGTGCATTTGTGGCCACCAAACCTTTTGTTTCATGATCTCAAAGAGGTTGCATCCTCTAATGTGACCCAAGGTGCGGTGGTAATGCAGTATTGTGTTACCTTATTGTGTAGTGAGAATGTAAGGCATCTTCTCACCTTTCTCCTGCCTGGAGGCAGACATTACCAGTATTGGTGGTTAACTGACTTTCATTGTCCTTCAGCTTGGAGATGGTTACTGAGTTAAGGCCTTTTTAACAAGTTGTCTCAGGACAGAGGTAAAGCATTGGCCAGTTTGGATCCAAGCCATCATCCCCGGTGATGGACACTACATAGAGTTGTGAGAGGGTGTCAGCTGTGACAAGTTCCTTCCCAGGCTTGTACTCAATGCACAGCTGGTAGGGGGATAGGTGCTTGACCCAACCTGCTTGGTGGCGTGTCAAGTGGGACTGCATGTTGAAGTACTGGAGTGACTTGTGATCTGTCAGGACATGGGGCGGAAAGGTTGCCCCTTCCAGGTAATAGGACCATTTCTCAATGCAGTGCACAATTGCCACCAACTCTTTATTGTGTATAGGGTAACATTGTTCCAAGTCAGTGAGCTTCCTGGACTCATATGCCATGGGGAGGAAGACACCTTTGTCAGTTTCTACCAGCAGTACACCCCCTATGACCCTGTCAGAGGCGTCAGTCTCAAGTTTGTATTGGCAGTTCCAATTAGGGAACTGCAATACAGGTGCAGTTGTAAGTCTCTGCTTCAACGTCTCACAGGCTTGATCTCTGGCAGGGGTCCAGTGGAAGCACTGTTTAGTGTTCAGGAGCTTGGTGAGAGGTGCAATAAGTTTTCCACAGTTGAGGATGAATTTACGCACGTAAGCAACCATGCCCAAGAAGGTACACACCTGACCAACACCAGTGGGAGGTGTCATACTGGTGATTGCCTTGATTTTGGAAGGATTGGGCTTTATCCCTTGAGCAGAGATGGTGTGCCCAAGGAACAGCAACTCTGACTTGAGGAACTCTCATTTAGAGGGTTTAGCTTTTAGCTGGTTTTTCTGACAGGTGTCAAGAACAGCACAGAGGTGTTGGGGGTGCGTGGTTTGATCTTTACTGAATACAATAATGTTGTCAAGGTACACAGCCACACATTTCCCAATCAATCCCTTAAATGGTTTGTTCATCAACATGACAAATGTGGAAGGAGCGTTGGTCATTCCAAAGTTCATGACCTGGCACTCAAACAACCTGTAGCGTGTTTGGAAGGCAGTTTTTGTTTCATTCCCTGGTGTAATGCAGACCTGGTTGTACCCCACAGTGAGATTGATCTTGCTAAAGACCTTTTCACCCGCAAGCATGTCAAATAGGTTGTCAATTAATGGCAGGGGGTACTTATTTTTAACCATCACCTTATTTAGGGTGTGGTAATCTGTGACCAGGCAAAGGGACATGTCCTTCTTTGCTACAAAGAAGACAGCCACCCTGTATGGAGAGAGCAAGAGGTGAATGAAGCCCTTGTCAAGCGCGTCCACAAGGTGCTGGCAAAGGGCCTCATCTTCTTTTGATGTGAGATGGTATAAGAGACATGCTTTAGGTAAAGACCCTTGAAGTTGTACAGCGTGCTGGATCTCATGGGGAGGAGGTAATTGGTCCAGTGTTTCACTGAAAACGTCCTTATATTCCTTGAGGAGTGTGGCAAGCGCTGGTGAAGATAAAGTGGTCAAGGGAGGGGCCACAGGTGGTTCAGCGCAGATAACTTTGACTGAGCATTGATTGAAGTCTAGTTTCCCCCCCCTTGAAATTGTACAAGCCTGTTTCTGTTATTCTAACAAACACAGTATTGTGAAGAAGCTTGCTCATTTCAACAGGGTAGATATGAAAGCCCACCCCATTTCTATTGAGGGTGATCAAAGACATATCCCAGTCAATGTAGGGACAATTGTGACAAATCCAGTCAAAGCCAGCAATTACATTGTGGCTGAGGTCTGCCATGATTAGCCCAGAGAGCTTAACCTGGACGTTCTCCATTCTCACAGAGAAGGTAACTGTCTAGTGGGTAAATGCCACTCTGCAGGAGACAGCTACTTATACTGCCTTGAATCTTCTGGGTACACGGTCTAACTGCTGTGCATCAGCAAACGCCTGGTCAACCATAGTGTGGTTGGCCCCAGTGTCTACCAAAAATTTGTGGGTGTTTCCACAAAAACAGAAGGGATAAGCCAAGCGGGTTACTTTATTGAGGGAGTGGCTTGCTTGAAGCATGGGGTTGTCACTATGGACCTGGAAGACGTCAAGGGTTTCAACTTTGTGTACACTATAGTTGCAGGGATTCTTTGTGAGGAGGGATTGAGAGTGCGGGTCAGGTGGGGTTGTAGGACTTCTTGTGTCTGCAACCCCCAGGCTTTTCCCAGGTCCTTGATTTGGACTAGCTGGAGCTTCCCCTTGCGGGGGTGTTTAGTCCCATTATCCTGCTGACAGGGCTGGCGGCGGCCTACTTGGTTGTGGGCACTGCCAGGTGTTGTACGTGGTTGGGATGGAGCATCACTGGTACGGCAGAAGCCCATTGAGGCCTGGTTGTTAGCCTCCACAATGGCCTTGTAGCAGTCATTGATGTAGGTGCAGCAAACTACAGGGACCCACTTACAGATATAGGGTTTTAACCCATTGACAATGAGAGTGAGTAGCATTGCATTTCCGTCAGTCATAGCTTTGGGGGTGGCAGCAAGAGCTTGTTGCCAGGCAGCAAGGTACTCAGGAACAGAACCAGTTTGTTTGATTGCTAGAAGGGGAGTCCCCACAACAATGGAGGAGAAGTTTTTGCTGTAGCAGGACTTTGCGGCGTCTTGGAATGCCGCCCAGGTAATGTTGAGTTCCTGACTGGCCCAGTTGGTGAAACACACAGCAGTGGGCCCCGTGAGGCACCCAGATGCAGTGGCAACCCACATGAGCTCAGGAACCTGACAGATATACAGGCAGGTTTTGGTGGAGTGAAGACAGCTGACCATGTTGGCTCCTTTGACCCCACCTTCAAAGGATTCCAGCTGGAGGTTGAGCATGCGCTATGAAAGGTCCAACTGAGGCAGGGTGACACTGGCGTCACGCTGTCCAAGGTGGAGTCAATTGTACACACTTGTAAGAACTAGCTGGTATTGGTAAATAACATACCTGTTGGGGATTTCCCCTTTGGGGATTGGCAGGAAGGTCCCTTGATAAAGAGTAGCCATAAGGCCCATACTCTGTCCTTTCTTAGGGGGGATTTTTTTCTTTAGGTAGGTTGTGAACCTACTGCTGCTACCACTGTTGTAACTGAACCAATGAGGATTCAGTATTTGGAATTAGAGAAGACAACAGTCCAATATAAAGGACAGTAATAATAAGAATAAGGTATTGTTTATTGTGGAATATTGTGATTAATATACCATATGGGGAAAGCCACACAGCCTCAAAGGGGTGACATATTCCATGTAAGGATTAGAGCCAAGGAATAACTTGTGTGGGATCAGCAGGTCAAATTGGTATTGCTCCTGTCAGAAAATCCTGATCCATTAGGTTTGACTGATCCATATCCCTATCACTGAAGCTGTGGGTTGACATTAGACGAGACACAGCCATACTGAAACAGCTATTTCAGAATATGGAGGAACTATAACAAGATTGATATAGTTTACAAGTCAGAAGACACCTGAGACATTCTGGGTCTCAGGTCATGGGACAATCCAGAAGCTTCTATAATTAGATGCTAGGCATTATGGATTCTGAATTAAGACGCAAACCCAACTCAAGGATTAGAACAGGGAATTACAACATCCTGTTTCACCGAGAAGTGAGACAGAGGAACGCCTGTGCATATTTTGCACATTATACCAAGCACAAGGGAAGGTCAGCCAAAATGAATGTCAACTTAGTTTGCTATAACTAAGTCAAGGTATATCTAGGCTGAAGAGGATAAATCAGGAGCCTAGAATATTACCTCATCTCAGAACCTTATTCAGGTTTGGGATCCAACTCTAGGGGGTGAAACTAGCAGCTTGGGGATGATAGGCTAGCTAGTAAGAGTTTTCCACAGCTAGACGCCAGTTTGGCCGCTAGCTGTCAACTATAAAGGGTCCTTCCAAGATCACTTGGAAGGCAGACAATTAATACCCTTCAACATCACTACTAGTCCAAATAGTAGCGGTGTTAAAGTACAGTAAGAGCAACTTATTGATACTTTTGAATTACTACCAAACCATCATTGACAGTGTTGCGTCTCCAAAGGACCACAAGACTTCCCCATCACTTGGATCAACCCGCAATGGAACACAGCCCACTGCAACATCCACCATCACCAATAGGAAGCACATCTGTCTTCTTACAGATTCAATCATCCCCACATTCATGATATAAACAATAAAAACTATATCTCTTATTCCTCAAGATCCAAAAATCTTTACAGCTCCTAATTAGGAGAAAGTGCCCACAGTTTGACATTGCCATCATATTGGTCCATGGAGTTAGATACGTCAAGGGGCAACTCATTGAGCGCCCCCTGTGTATTGTAAGATACATTGGCAGGCAAGTCTGGGAACTCAGTTGCAACAAAAGTTTGAAGGTCTACCTATGTTGCTACACTAATGCACAACAAGATGACTGGTGTGCTAACCTACCCATGGCAGAGTTCACATATAATAACGCCCCACACACATCAACTCATGTCTCATCATTTTATGCAAATGTGGGTTGCAATTCCTCGTTCAATATGGGTCCTCAATTGATTAGCAATGTGGAAGCTGCAACTGATCAAGCCGCTGCATTGAAATGTGTTCATCAGGAGCTTCAGGTTACTCTTACTGCCGCTGTGACAACTTACAAGGAATACACAGATTGCAAGTGCCAGGAAGGTCCTACCTACAGGTCAGGTAATCTAGTCATGGTGGATACCCGCAATATGAAATTGAAGGTCCCCTGTAGCAAATTAGGGCCCAAGCAAGTAGATCCCTTCAAAGTTGAACATCAAATTGATCCCTCCGCTTATTGGTTAGATTTATCCCCATCCTTTAAGATTTTTCATACCTTCCACAAATTCTTACTCACTCCCTTTAAGGGTACTGAGACTTCTTCTTCCCAAACTATTCTTGTGGAAGGAGAACTTGAGTATGAGTTGAATTGTATTCTGGCTTCCTGTAAGAACCAACACCGGTTGTAATATTTGGTCTCTTGGAAAGGCTATCCCAATTCCAAAAATTCCTGGGTTTCTCGTTATGATTGTTCCAATTCCACAGATCTTATCTAATAATTCTATAAGTGCAATCCCACTGCCATTGGTCACCCTGACCTTACCTTAGTGGCAATGAAACTTCTGCCTGCCCACAAGAACTTCTCCTTATCCCATCTCCTGGATGGTGGTATTGTGCCCCAGGCTAAAGCAGAGGGTAATGTCACAGTAGATTCCATAATTCCGGGAATTATTTGGCCAAGTAGGAAGGCTAAAAATCTGGAAACTCTTTAAAGAATTAACTGATTTGGCAAATTTAAATCAAACAGTTGATCAAAAATGGGTTACAGCTGCTCCAGTCTGCCAGCTGAATCTGATCCCCCCGCAAACTGACGTTGATAAATTGACGTAATTTGAAGGTCACCAGATATGAGCTTATTAATCAGCATGGTCATCAGAAGTTGGTCACTCAAGGTTTCTTTTAAAACTGGACTAGAGACTCACTTGAAAATGTGGAAGGAATAGGAGCTCAGGATTCAGGTGGTATGACTTAGTCAAATTTTGATATATATTGAATAATTTTCACTGTTTCAACTCTTAAGAATTGAGTCCTCCCAAAATTTACTCAATAAAATCAATCATCTCTTGGTCTAATCTTTATTTTAAATGCATCCTATAGTTGGCCTTTTGTTCTACATCCCCTACAATTTAATCCTTAGCCGGATTATTACAGGAAGATGGGGGCCTACCGTTGGTACTTTGTTGTTGTTGCTGCCAAATGTTAATTCAATACCTGTCAATCTTGAAGCTGTTCCTTCTACTGCCAAAGCTGAAACTCTTGTGCTATCTCAATGTCTGGAATTTTATGCTAAAGACACTCTGATTCTCTTGCAGGCCACTTATCTAGGGCTTTTTTTGGTTGGGGTTAATTATTTTACTCAACCCTAGTATCTCATTTGGAAATTTAAAAAAACGGTATCTGAAGCTGCATTGGTAGTTAATCATTAAATCTATGTTGATTTGGTGGGTAATTCCCTACCACATGGAGACAGCTTATTATTACTTGCAATTTCTGTCACATTTTCCATGCTTTAAAGAAGTGAGGCTACTAACCCCTCAATATTAGGAATTCTGTTGGTAGAATTTAATGCTGCAGTCAACCCCAAGACTCATGTGAAAAGACTGACAAATCAGATCATTGATATTCAGGCTTCTGCTTACACATCTTCCTACAAGGTTAAATCTCTGGAGTTGCTGCCTTCCAATGCTTCCAGAACATCTCTCCCCAAGTTTCAGGTAGGTGACCTGGTCCTTTACTACCAGAATTATACTGGTGGCTGTGCTCCCAAACTGGATTCCCTCTGGGTTGGTACCTGCAAGATTACCTTCAATAAGGGCTTAGAATATACAGCCAAGTTATTGTCTTCTGACCATCCCTTCTCCCACATCTATGTTAAATTCCTCCACAAGTATCAACTCCCTGTGTCTAAATTTGAGGGAGGAGATATCTTAAATTGCACTGTCAATACTATTTTTATATGGAACTTAAATCTTGATACTTGCAATAATTTGGTTAAATTTTCTTTCAGATTTTATAGCTGCCTCTTCCTGCAAATGGGTTGGTATCAATATTCACACATTCTGGATTGTGATAGCTGTGCTATTCTGATCCTGGTATGATTTCAGCTCAGTTGACCTCATCAGCTACACTGTCCACCTATTGAAAATATACTTTCTCATTCTAATATTTAATTAGAAGATTTCCCCCAAATAAAATCAAGTTTATCCACATTGGTGTTGGCTTTTAATCTTCAGGCCTTTTTCTTTCCTTTTTTTCAAAAGGAAACTCACTTCACCTGTTCCTGGAAACTAAGGTACATCCCCTTAATTTTTCCCCAAAGGCTAACCCCAGGCTAGCTTCAAGCCTCAAACCTTTTGCAATAAAGGTTTCCTGTTGTGCCCTCTTGGATGTTGTCCCCAAGAGCCAAACACAACAACTTCAATTTTTTAGATTGGGTTGATTCTGTTCATCTCAACAGATTATAATTCTACTTTACTAAACTGTCAGGAATCCTTTTGAGAATATTTCTGACAACAATCAAGCATTCTCATCCAAATCAGAGAAATTTGCTGCCCTTGCTCTAATTGATTTACCTAGGAAAGATGAATTAATAGGTAGTATATGATCTGTTTTACCTTTTAACCAAGCCCGGGTCAATTCACACTATTCAACAGTGTTGGGAACAGGGATCTAACTTGAGTTGTCTGCACACTTAATTGTTGGCCTACAGAAGGTGATTAATGTAAATGTTAAAGACAGCCAATTGTTACCTTTCAATTTTGGTTTCAACTAATCATTGGCTTCAGAACTTAATTCAAACAACAAATTAACCACTGCTGGTGAGGTTGGTCAAGTTTTTGGCTCTTTTTTTCAATTCTGGGTCTGTTGCCCTCTGTTTCTGATCCTAGTACTTACTCCTGGTCCCATCTTCTGTGTGGAGTAAACAGGGAATCTCCAAGCCTTGCCCTGTCAGTTAGGATTATAATTTAGGGTATTTTTACAGTTCTGTTGAGAGGATCATAACTATGAGAAAGGTAGGTTGAATTCTCCAGTTTTAAGCTCCCAACTACGCATTTTCTCCAGAAACATCCCTGAATTCCCTTAACTCCTTTAAATCTTGCTTCAAACTGACTTCTGCTACCATGCTATATAAGGTTGGTGATCTATACTTATGAGTTTGTTCAATCAATAACATCTTTACCTACCTGCTTGATTTTCCTTTAAACAAACTTCCTCTTGTCACCACTAATAGCCATGGGATTTCCAAGTAATTTCTTATGGATGTCCATTGGGTATAAATGGATCTTGTGGGATATCTTGCTGTAGGTATTAAAGGCCAGCGTTTTGCTAGGGACCAGAGCTGATTCTGGTTCCCCTTCTGACTCCCAGTATTTAGATAGTCCCTGACAACGTGTGATCCCTGGAGTATGGTATACAGCCACACCCTTGTCCCATAATCCACCTCACAAGGAAAAGCCCCAGATGCACAAATCATCAGGTATGCCTACCAAACCCAAGGGGTTCCATCTGCTAGCCTCTGCCTTTCTCCTAAGTTACCTGGGGGCGTACTTCTTCTTGGGCCGGTTCAACCTGCTTCTGGGTCAGTATTGTGTATTCAGAGGGCTGTTTCACCTAGAAATGGTGTCCCTCCCTGTAGGTTCCTCAGTTACCAGTCTAAATCTCTCTGACATCATTCATCACCTTGGAAGTTTACTTCCAAGCGGATGGGTGCCTGACATAAACTTTGATAAGTTTAAGAGCTTAAACTTATGATCAGAGATGGTCTGTTTAGAATTATTGCTTCTGCTGGCACAGGCAATATTGATGTTAGTAAAGCACAACCCAGGAAGACAAGTTAGAAGAGACAGCACAGCAAAGCACCTCCTTGGGTGCTTAGAAAGTGTCTCCTGTGTTGAAGATGTTGTGATCAGAAGTAATATTGAAGAACTTGGGTGAAAAGGGGGTTTTCTAGCCGTCTGGTGTTGAGAGGGGCTCAAGCAGTGTCTTTCTTCTGGAAGACCTACTACTTCAAGCAGAATTCAGAGTGTTAATCTAGCCAATTTAAGGAGTATATTTGCTTCAAAATTCCTCCTGAAACCTTCATTATCAAGCACTCTGTTAAGAAAAAGGCTATGGTTGATATCTACCAACAAAACCATGGAGGCCAGGAGATTCTGGCGCTTGGACAGTTCTTGGTTCTGAAACTTGCAGCAGCATGGCTTTTTTTGGAAGTTGTTTACGCCGTTGTATAGGTCAGTGGCTAGCTTTTGGGCATCTGCCACTGTGTTTCATAACTCCTGCTTAATTTCTAGGCATTTGCCATGCTTTAAGCAGCAGTTGTGTAGCTAGCTAGTGTCTAACTTAGCATCTGCGCTTTACTGGTGGCCTTTAATTTTTTGACTAATTCAGCAATTCTTTTGACATGATTGGTTACTGTCATAATTTCAGGCTTACGCAAGGCCTATGAGACAGGAACCCCTGTAGGGGTAGAGCCTAACCCTGTTGTCCTAGGACTGGTTGACTATTAAAGGAGGACTTATAATAGATATATGAATAAAGCTTATTTATTAAGAAAAGGAATGAGGGGATTATATAGTCACTCATTTCATCTTCAGGATGGACAGAGGGCAACATTAACAGTCATGTGAACATTCAGGAAAGGTTCTATTGATCCTAGTATATCATGTGAGGGATCTACAGAGATCAGGTGATACTGGATAAGTCTCAGAATAAGGTTCGAGTCCCTGGTTTCAGAGATATGAGCTCAACAAGGCAGGCACTGGTTTGGAGCTTGATAAGAGAAACAATGTATTATTATCCAGTAATAGAATCACAAACACTGCTGTATCTCTGGAAGTACTGAAGATTAGATCAAAGTAGAATAAGCCTTTCTAGGGTACTTTTGCATGAAGAGTGTGATGATGTAATAATATTGATAGGCTAAATATCAGTTAAGCCCAAATCAATAGCATCAATGATATTGCATATATGAATCAAATTAGTACTAAGCATATCATAGTGAGATATCTTAATACCAAAATTCACGACAGTTACTTTGTGATTTGCCTTAATATTTGGAGTTGTTTTCTCCATTGTCTGGCAAAGCTTCTCCTACTGGTTGTTCAGGTCTTGGTAGTCATATGTGTATCTAATGCCCATACATGCCAGCTCAGTGCCACACAATGATTGGTAACATCATCAACTCATTGCTGGGGCATACCATAGCTGTCTAGAATACCGCCTACAAGTTGACCAGCTTGATTGTTGAAATTTCTGAATATCTCTTCTTCTCCACTATGGGCAGTGACTGTTGAATTCCATAGATCTGCCACAGCAGACTTTACAGCGTTAAAACCGACCTTCAGTTGGCCAATCAAAGCCAAATCAGCAAGCTGTGGCCTGGCACAAACAGTGGCAAGCTCATCCAGCCCCAAGCCCTGTCCAGCAACCTGGCGCTGGAGATGCCAAATAGCAGGATGGTCAAAGTAGGCAAGTACATCTCTAACCCTACCCTGTTTTTTGTTCAGAAGCTGTCCCAGTTGGTGCAGCTGGCATCCAGGTACTTGCTAGAGGCAACTCATTAGCTACCAGGGTTTCTATTGATACAGAAAAGTTATCACCAGCGTCTGCCTGTGCATCACTAAGATATGGCAGCCTTGCTGGGGTGTTTTCAGGATTCTATGCACCTGCTTTATGCTATAGCTCCTAGGAGTTTTGACAGTATCAGTTCCAGATACGTCCAGATGATCATATCTGCTGGAAGTGCAGGGGCTTGGTAAGAAGCTGGAGCAAGGTGGAAGGGCTTGTCTCTTGTTGTATTGCAAGTCTGCGGGTAGCCAGTATGCTTATAAACAAAGCTGGGGTTCTGGGGTGGCAAGGCAGGACCTTGACTTGACACCATTGTAAGTTTGCAGTGAGCACTGCTGCCAGGGTTTTGGGACCTTGAAAAATTTCGGGCTAAGTATTATGGCAACATGAAGACATCTTAAAGTGTTGGTGATGAAAAGTGGATCTGTATGAAGACAGATGAGCGTTCTATCAGTGGTGATGATTGGTAGTGACTGGCATGCTGCTGTCCTGAAGCCACTGGAGGCAATCAAGAGAAGGATTGTTTTGAGCCAATAGACAAGGCACTAGCAGCTTTGGGCAGAAGATGGCTTTAAAGAAATCTGTGAAGTAACAATCATAAATTTTTCTGTCTACTTGACACTACTAAAAATCACACAACAGCGATGTGGTTAAGTGAGAATTGTCTGCTTCTCAAGTTGTCTTGGAAGGGCTTTTTATGAAGATAAAGGCTCTATGGCCAGACTTGTATCTAGTGCCACTAACTTTTTCTAACCAGCCTATCATCCTCAAGCTGCTAGTGTCAACTCCCAGAGTTGTGATTGCAAACCTCAATTGTGGTTTGGAATGATATCGTTATTCTCTTACTAGATTTTTTCTATTCCATACAGGTGTTCCTTTGATAATGTGGGTATAAAGTAGCGATAATCATTGAATAAAATCTCATTTTTGCTCAGTGAAATAAAATCAGCCAGGCAGTACTCTGCCAACTTTTTGGTAAATCAAGTATCAATCGAGCGGGCCCCCTTCTATCGATGACGAGGTTTCTCCAAGCTAACATTGTCAGATACAGCTCTGGCGGTGGTACACCCATCCTTATCTTCTTGAAATGATTTGTTTGCCTTTGGAATTTTTATGACCTCTAACCTGCCAATGTGGCTAATTCAAAATTTCCCAAGTACTTCTCAGATACGGAAATTCTATTTATAGATTCAATTTATTTCACATAATCCTATTAGTGTCCAATCAATCTTATGGCCCTATGATATAGCACCTAGAATAGAGGGTCATAATCTGGTGGTGCTGCGTCTATTTTTGTCAATGGCTGTTGTGATGGATCAGTCAACCCTAATTAATCAAGGTTTTCAGACAGTCATCTGATGATAACTCAGTCTGAAAGTTTTATCTGGAGAATAAGTTTTACTACTTTTGGGTTGGTTGAGCTGGGGTTGCTTAAGATATTTCACCCCTGAAGAGATCTTTAAACCCACTAGGGGATCGCCTTATTTGTCCAAGGTCTTGTTATATTGTGCAGTCGGCTTTTGACGTGAAACAAGCTATCCTTTCAGTCTCAAAGCCAGCTATGCATTTTTTAAAGACCAACAATCCATTTTAAATTTCTAAAACTCAGAGTCTCTTTCTTGAAGTTTAACAAGATCACATTTTCATTTTTTAAATAGTAAATCCATATCCTCTTCCTCAAAAGCTCTCTTAGGGAGCTGTGATTCCAGGTTCCACCAGTAAGGAACAAGAACCTACCCCCAATAATAATTTCAAAGCTTACAGTTTAACTAAAAAGCCCTGTATCGCTCTTATTCAACCTTGGTACCTCATATTTATACTGTCTTTCTTTGCTCAGATGAGTTGCAGGTTAAGGCATGTATGGCCATGCTCCACTTACGATTTCAGTGCGAAGGCCTCTTATAGAAAGTCGGTATTTAGAGAGATGCTGAAAGTATAGTTTTGTCTTACTAGGGTTCTGGTCTAGATCCAGAATTAAAGGCCCAATACTGATGGCTTCAATCTTGATTTTCAGGGAAGCGATTTGTCGAGAAACAGTAATCGGTGTGTGAAGCAATACAAACTAATGCATGGAAATATACTATCGTTGCCATCAGCTCCAAAATATAACACGTTCTAAAAACAGAGCAGATCTTATTAAACGTAACACCTAACTTTTGTTGCATTGCGAAGTAAAAGTATATAAATTATAGCAGGAACCTTTAGCTCATAGTCGTAAAGCATACTGGAACCATATCCTTGAAGATAGCTTAAGAGTGGAGCTTTCCTGAGCATAAATCGGTGCGGCTGCATCCAATCAAGGGGTCTAGAATTTCTTTCAATTCAGTGAAGGGGCAAAATATTGAGGAGCAGGCGGGGAGCTTGACAGGAGCTTCGTTGACAATAAATCTGACTTTAAGATCGGCACCACATCTGTAGGTTTCAATAAACACGTTGCTCGCAAATGGGGAGATTTGGCTTGTCTTGAAATCTCTTTTCAGCTTGAGATCCTTGTCAAGGTCCCAGGTCAGATTAAATTCATCTTTAAAAAGCCCCTAAAGGTTAGAGGTGATCTTGATGTGCTTTACCAATGCAGTTATCAAAAATTGAATTGTCTGGGAATGACCAAACTGAAAGTCACCCAGCAAAGGGGAGTCATTCGTGGAATAGTCCTCGATCTTGTTGATGAAGTCTGAGATGAGAGAGCAGCTCATTTTAGCGTTGATGCTGTTACCATACGCATATGTAAAGTAGTAATCGAGGTCTTCCAGATACTCCAAGTCAAGAATATCTGTTTCTTCAAGAAGAGAGCACCATTGGGTTGGCTTTGAAAGCGAAATTTCATAGGCACACGCCTTGTAGATCGCTTGGACATCCTCCACTGTGATTGTAGAGTTGATGGCTTCACTAAGTGTTTTGGCGATTGGGGAGATGAATTCCTCGATATACTTTGCTATCTGGGCCTTTTTGAAAGAACTTCCTTTGACGTTGGCTTTCCAGAATAGACAATTGCTTTTTGGCTCTAGAAGGAAGCCTTCATTCTTTAAAGTTAAATACAAACAACATAAAACCAAAACCTCTGGGTAGGTCACAATCGATACTGGTTGGGTCTCTGATGAGTTGATTTTCTCAGCCTCTCCAAATAAACCCAAAGAATAAGCTGAAGCCGACTGGGAAGTTCTACTTGGCTTAGTTGGTTAATCAAATAGAAAGTACCTTGAGGTTGGGGAATTATGGAATGCAAACCTAGAGGGAGTATAACCGAATTGAAATATCGAGGGGTATAGAGATCGAGTACGCTCGCCCAAGGTGTAAAGCTCAGTTTCACCTCTTTTATCAAGCAGCATATTTTCTTCGGTTATATATGGGGATTTCTTATGCTTTAAATTTCCCTTTCTAAAGACCACTTACCCAAGCTTTAATCCAAGCATAGCTCTGCACCAAAACACTAGTCTTCTCAAAGAGCATGAGAGATTCGATTGCCTTTATATCTTTTTTCGAGGGATTCCTGGTCCCTGTAAAAATAAGAAGAAGACAGCATATCAAAGAGTACCATGTCGAGATATCTAAAGTAAACATTAAAGAAAACGTCAAAGCATACGAGCTGAATATGGGCGATAATGCAGTTGGAAGCGGCAGATTGCTGTACTCGTTCATCTAAAAGAGAATATGGTGACTTAGTGCTGAGATGTTTGGAAATATCAAAGCATATATAAGTCAAAAAGAATATGCTATTGAGTAAATACACATTGAACATCTTATCAATTTTAAAACAAAGGAGTATTTCAGCGGTCAGAAGATTGTGAAAATCTTTAACAGGGTACAGCTAAAGAATTCTTCCATGTATATATTGATTTATACAGATTTTATAACTTATTCTGTTGGTAATAGGACTTTTTGGGGGGAATAGGGGGCTTTGACCATGTGAATATTAAGATCACGCTTTTAGTAAAAGTGACAGGTGCTGTGGAGAAGCACATGCTTGATCAAGTGCTACTGGCAAGTTCTATTTGATTATAAATGAATATATTTTCAGTTTAAATGCATTACTGAAGGGAAGTCAATTTCTTATGATGTCACACTTTTGAAAATAAAATGTAGTTTATTTGGCTCGCAGTTACAAAGCATCGTTATTAAATGAGCAGGCAATAGTAACTTTAATTTTTTAATCAAGCCTTCATAGATGCCATACTCAGACGATTGTTCAAGTTATCATAATTTGAGAACCGCTAAAGATGTTATTCAAAGCTTTCTTTTAATTTTATTAAGCTTATTATTAGTTTCGGCTGCTTGTGAATCTGAAAACTTCAAAAGTCTTGCAAAAATATTTTCTCCTTTCATCCAAGCCAAGCGCTTCCCCCTGACCCTCTTAGCAATTGAAGCTGTAATATATTTATCTTTTCAGACGTTTAGCTGCAATGACCCCAACGGAATTAAAGAGCATGAGTCGGTTGTACATCCGGATCCAATGTCCCAACAAAGGTCAACTTTCAGGTCTAGATTCCAGGAGCTTAATCATCAAGTAACCAAAGATTACCCTATCGTATTATTTTCCGTTTTGATTGCAGTCTTCTCTGGAGTGACCAGTTCAAGAATGCAGGGGCTAACCCTGGTCATGCTACTTTCACAACTGTTCTCGATCCTAGAATTGTTTATGAAATCTTCCTTCTTGTCTAGGCTCACGCGCTGTATAACTCTTATTTCCTGCGGATACTTGCTTGGGTTTGGCCTCATCTACAAGTTTAGGAACGTGTCTGAGTTCTTCTCGAGTCTTTTTGCTGCTATGCTTGCGACCCTTGATAGACTACTCTTTGGATTGTCTACTTAAATCTCCTTCGTCCCCCATTTAAACTTTGGAAGGTTTTTGCAATACTCCTCAAAATCAAAATAAGCATTGCCTCTATTGGTTTCTGATTTTAATTTATTTTTGTAAATAAATCCCCAAAAGTAGCCATGATTTTCATTGTAGAGGAGTTTAGGATCAGTATTTTTAACATGAGTTATTTGAGGCTAACCTTATTCTACATGTTCAGACTGGTTATCATTTACATAGATTGTCATAATGTGATCTAGCATGCTACTCTACTACTTTGTTTATAGATCTGGGGCTATGTTTCAATCCATAGTAGCCTTTATCCATGCCTTATTCAAATTGATATTCAGACTTTTTGAAGCTATTGATAAGGAGCGCCTTTTGGGGAAGCTTCAAATATGGAATTAAGAAAGAAGAGAAGTATATTTTATTGGATAATACTTTAGACTTATATAGACTTGACTGTGGCGGGGATTTAGTTGGATCAAACCTAGGGGTTGGTCATGTGCTAGATGGGTTTGAGCCACTGGATACTTGGACAGTCAGGTGATATTGCTTGGTTACCATTCTCGGTATGTCAAACAGTATATTGGAAGGGGACTAGATCGGGCGATGGCTGGATGTTAAGTAGGTTGGGGGTAGCCAGAATGCTTGTACATCCAGACCCTCAACACCCCCCTTAAGGGGTTACTCTGGTGCATCAGGAGGGGGCTTTGTCTTAACGGCTGCCGCCTGATGCTCCTGGAGCTGTTTACTAGTTGGAACCAGTCTGATCAAGTGCTCTCCTTTACTGAGGCGGAGACAGGTTCTGTGGTATTTTTTGATAATTAGGTTCTTGGCACTTTGGAATTTTACTAGGTAAGTGTTGTGCTCTGGTCTGTATTTGATGACTCTTCCTGGTCCCCTGTGTACTGAGTCTAGTTTCTTTCTGTTGCCAGCTAGAATCCAGCCAGGGGAGTTGATGGGAAGTGGTTCCTCTGTGGAGGTTACCTTTTGTGTCTTGAGCCTCTTCATTTCAGCTATTTTAGCTTTGAGGCAAATGTGTTGTAGGTTTGGTGCTTGTTCTACTGTGGGAGGTTACTTCCGGTTTGTACCCGTAGGTTAGCTCAAACAGTGAATAGCCTGTCCCTTGGTTGGTGCAGACCCTGGATACTAATAATGCATGTTTCACATATAGTGGCCATGTGTCTTTGGCTTTGCCATCCATTATTTTCTCTAGGGTCCTGATAAGGCTGCCATTTAGGTGTTCCACTCTACTGTTGGCCTGTGGCCTGTATGGAGAGGTTGTGGAGTGTTTAATGTTTTTGGATTTCAAGTTGTCATTAACTATGTGACCTGATAACTCTGTTGCTCCATCAGTTATGATGTAGTCTGGTTTGCCGTAGTTGGCTATGATTGCTTTGTTAATGAAACGGTTGATAGTTTCTGCTTTGTGGTCCTTTGTTGCCCAGCAGATGGGCCAGTGTGTGACGAAGTTGATAGCTACAATTAAGAAACATTGGTTTGTCTTTGTTTCTGGGAAGGACCCCACTACGTCTAGCCCCCAAACCTTAAATAGTTCAGGGTCTGGTACTGGGTTGACCGTTGGCTGAAAAGCCTTTGTGCTGGTGTATTTCTCGCACACTGTGCACTTTTTCAGGACATCAACTTTATCCTGCTTGAGGTTGGGCCACCATACTATCTTTTTTAGTGTGAGGTATAGGTTGTTAGCCTTTGTATGGCCTAGCAGGCAGTGATGTCTTAGTATGGTGTCAACTCTTTGTGCAATTGGGATGTACGGGATATGTTTGTCATTAATAATTTAGTATACTGTGCCATTTGATACATGGAAATACTTTTTGTTCCTTACTAATATATTGTGGGTCAGTTGATGTGTTGATGTCAGGAATATTCCTGACAACACTGGCGTTCAGGAAGTTGCTCTGAGCACACTGCAGGATAACAAACAAAACAAAAAGGGCAGCAGTTCCCCCTTATTAGGGAAACTGCTGCAGAAAGCTAAGATTTACAAACAGAAATTAAAAATATTTTTTTTAATTCAGACGGGTTTTATACCTCGTCTGCGGGCCGCGCGGCCGGCTGCATGCCAGCCAGCCAGCCCCCACCTGCCCACCACTGCCAGCCAGCCCCCCACCCCACCCGCCAAATGGGGAAATTGCCAAAGGGGGAAACCCAAAAAGGCAATTTCCCCAAACCCAAATGGAGGGGGAACTGCTGCCCAAATTTGGAATCTATCAAATTTGGAGGGGGTTGACAAGCAGTCCAGCATTACAAATAATGCATCAACTGCAAAAGCTGGATTGAAATGCATTACTGTGCCTGAAGATGCTCCAATCCCATGCCATGCCAATGATAACAATTCATTGCTTGCAAAACCACTCCCATCCCACTCCCAAAAGGGAATTCCAGACAACACCAAGTGTTTGGGGTCCCCTGTCCAATGCCTTGTACTATTCATGCCCCACTAAGGATGACAGTATATAATAAATCTCAATCACTTGATGGTAGTTTGTGCTATCATTGAGTGAAATTACCCCTCAATAGTATCACATAAATCAATACCCAAGAAACTTTTACACAACAGAAAGTTAAGACACTAAGTTTTGTCTGCCCTTTCCCAGGAATAGAAGATGAACCACTTGATCTTCTCTGCTGTCCTTACAGCCTGCCTTGGGATTGGGGGCCACCAACACTCTCATCAGCATGGGCTGTACAACAAACCACCCAACAAGTACTTCTACGAGGAGTCAGCGCAGCTCAACTCCTCCAAGACGTACTCCTGGCCCACACTGGTGTTTCCCTGCTCCACCCAGCACGTAGCAATCTATTTCTTTGTCTTCTATGTGCTTATGTACTTTGCCAGTAATTTTGGACAATTTAACGTACATGCCAAAGTCTTTAGATGGATGATGACGGTCTATCCCATCTTGACAGCACTTACGGGATTCCAAGTCTCTAACTTGGTACCTTACCCAGCTAAAGTACTTCCTCATTTTATGGGGCTTTACAGTTGAGGGGTCTTTATCTTTGGTTTTATACTCAGTGTTGTACAGGTTTGGCCAGTCAGGGTCCAGGTGGTCAGGGTGACCCTCTCTAGGCTGACATAGTCTAGAGAGAGCATTAGCCGTGACCGGCTCTGCCCCCTTTTTGTACTGGATGTCCAGGTTAAGCTTTTCCAGCAAGGATATCCATTTGGCTTGCCGCCGTGCAAGTGCGTTCTGAGTTTTGAAATAAATTAAGGATTTATGGTCAGTTAGTACTCAGGCGTTTAAATGTCCTTCTAGATAACATCTTCATTTCTTGCAAGTGTGGTATATTGCTAGAAATTCCTTATTGTGTATTGGGCATCTCTGCTCAGTATTGGTTAGTTTTCTGCTTTAATAAAATATTTTCAGGAAGTCTTGCTGCCCTGGCTGGCAGATGCGCAGGACTGCGCCAATGGCGGTGTTGCTGGCATCTGACTAGAGCTTGTAGCACCCATTGTTATTAGGGTATTGCAGGATTGGCACTTCAATCAGAGCTTATTTTAGTAGTTGGAAATTCTTATTGCATTATGGTGTCAAGATAAATTTCTTTTTAGCATTACCCTTGGTTAGGTCATTTATTGGTGCAGTTAGTTTTCTGCAGTCTTTGATGTATTTTCTTAGGTAATCTACCATTCTGATAAAGCATCTAACTTGTTTAACAGAGGTGGGGCGTTGCATGTTATTTATGGCTTTTATTTTATCTGGGTCTGCTTTGATGCCACTGTCAGAGAAAATGTGGCCCAAGAATAAGAGTTCTTTTTCCATAAATTGGCACTTGCTAGGCTTTGCATAGAGTTTGTGCTTTGCGAGTCAATTGAGTGTCTTTTAGACATGCGTGAGGTGTTCCTCTTTTGTTTTTGAGAATATGATGATATTGTCAAGGTAGCATAATGTATTTGTGAGACCGTTTAGTGCTTGGTTCATCATGATGACAAACGTTGCGGGAGCATTGGCCATCCCAAAGTTCATTACTCTACATTTGAAGGATCCAAATTGTGTACAGAACACAGTTTTTGGTATGTCCTTTTTCTTTACTTCAACTTGGTTGTACCCTGAGGTGAGGTCAATTTTGGAGAAAAATTTGGCACCTGAGGGTCTTGCAAACAGATCCTCTATAAGTGGAAGAGGGTATTTATTCTTTACTGTGCTTGCATTGAGAGCTCTATAGTCAGTTACTAGACATAGAGTGACTTCATTTTTCTTTACAAAGAATACTGCTGCCCCATGAGGATTCAGACTGGCGGATGAAGCCTTTAGCTAAGTTGTCCTCAATGTGTGTTTTAAGGGTTTGTGTCTCCATGGGAGAGAGTCTATAGAGGGGTGTAGGTTTGGGCATGGCTTTACATAAGTTGATGCCATGTTTGACCTCCCGTTTGGGGGGTAGCTCAGTGAGTTTGTCTTTGAATACATGAGTGTATTCATTTAGGAGTGCCGCAAGTTCTGGGCAGTGGATCTTTTGTGTTTGTATGTTATTGAACTCAGTGTACCTCATTATGTGGAGGGTACTATCTTTGGTCAGATGTTCTGAGTCATCTTGGTTTATGACCTGGACAAATACTGGGTCTCTTAGAATGAGGTCATTGGGTTCTTTGAGGATGTTAAAATTGACTCTGTTGTGTTTGATGGTCATGGTCTTTGTTTTCCAACATACACTGGGGCTCACTTGGGTGAACAAGTCCATGCCTGATACAATATCATAGTTCATGTTGTTCATGAAAAGACCTTTGATGGACGTTTGTATGCCTTGGAGGTCAATTCTGAAGGGAGTTGTTTTGCCTTCAAGTAGAACTTTTGATTTGTCTGCCATCTTGGCGTATTTGAAGTTGGATTTGACAACTGGTATTTTGTACTTGGTTACAAAAGGTTTGCTAACCATAGTGTGTTGTGCACCAGAGTTGAATAAAATTTTATGTGTATGTGATTTGTAAGTGCATGGGTAGACAAGAAGTTGTGAGGGATCTTTAATTTTTAAGCTCATAAAAATGGGGGATTGCGGGACACATGGGATGTGAGTAGCAAAGTTTGTGCCTTGGTACAATTTCTTGTCAAGTTGGGGGGAGACAGGGGCACTTAAGCCTGTTCCCCTCCCTCTTTTCCCTGTTCCTCTGTTTCAAGACCTTTGAGGTCAGAGAATGTGGGGTCAGATTCATAGCGGGTTGCTACTTCAGCATTGTTAACTTTGGCAGTGTCCTCTTTCTTGGGACAGGAGCGGTTTGCGCTTTGGCTGTGTTGTGTTCTGAGGCGCGGCACAGACACACAACAGGAAATACTAACCTTAGGATTGGATTCATACTAAGTCTTGGTTAGATGACAGGGAAGGCAATTGCATTTACCTTGCGGCCCTGAAAGAATAATCTTTACTAGTTGTGGCTAGAGAGAGGCGCAGAAGTACAGAAGACACAAAGACAAAAATGTGAATAGAACTTAGTTTTATTGGTAAATAAGGAAATGTAATATATAGTGGTTGAGAATACCCCAAAACACTACCAGGACGGTAGGATCACTTGCCATCAGCATTAGTGGGGCAAGTGAGTTGCACAGGGAGCAGGAAACTGAACAATTGTATTTTCTGAATCAGTCATCAACTCATTTTGAGTAGTGAAAGCAAAAGCAAGAGATTTTTCCTCAAAATGGCCCACCAAAGGCAAAATCAAAATACTGTGAATAGCTGCATTCAAAACATTGCCCTCCTCTAGATTGGCATTAGGGGGGTGGTATTTATGAAGGAACTTTGCATGCACTCGAGCAAAAAGATGGCCACTAGACAGGAGCTTTACAGTGTATTCAGACCCTCACTTAAAGGTTACTTCTAGAGGACTGATCCACAGAGAGTCCAACTTGTGTGCGCAACCACCTACTCTGTGTTGGTAGTAAAGGACATGGTTGCCAACATTAAACTCAGGCAGGGGGGGAGCGTCTAGCATTGTCAGGAGAGATCTCAAGCATCTTAGTCTTATATGCAGAAGTGTAAGCAGTGGCTTGAATATTGATTGTTTGGTTGACTAAATCCTTGATGTGGTTGTCAGGATTCATGGCCTTATCCAAGATAAGCAGGGGGCCCCCAAGAGCAGTGGGGTAGTAGCCTCTTGCCCATATAGCATAGAAAAGGGGGAATATCCTGTGACATAATGTTTGCTAAGGCGGTATGCAAAGAGGGCAGCAGGTAAGTACAAGTCCCAGTTGGCAGCGTCCAAGTAGGTGAGCATCCTCATGATGGAGACCAGTGTAGAGTTAGCACGTTCAACTGCACTATTAGTGGAAGGATTGTAGGAGGCAGAGAAGGACTGGTGCAATCCCAGAGCTTTGACAAAAGAGGTTACTAGCTTGGCATTAAAGTTAGTCCCATTATTGGAGAGCAACACTTGAGGACAGCCATGGCAGTAGAAAACGTCTTGCAACAGGAAGGCAGCAGTTGTCTTAGCCGTGATGTCCTTTGTAGGGCAAGCCTCTACCCATTTGCTAAAGTGATTGATAGCAACCAGAATAAAGTGACACCCAGAACAAGAGCGGGGAAGAGGACCTACTGCGTCAATGCTAACAGTGTTAAAGGCATGTTGAGGGGGAACTAATTTGAACTCGTGGGCAGCAGCTTGAGGCCTCTGTAGCTGGCAGTTGTGGCAGCTAGTAATGACGTCTGGAATCAGCAGGAAAAGGTTCTCCCAAAAGTAGTTCTTCTGAAGCCAGTCAAAGATCTTGGAAATGCCTCCATGCCCAGTTTCTTTATGGGCTTGTGACACCAAGGAGAGGCAAAGACTGGGCCGTACATAAGGCAGATACTGGTCCTGTACCTTTTTGAAGAGCTGATTGTCGCATATAAGGGTATCTTTGGATAGTCTGGACAGGGCCAGTTGTACCTCCTCTGTCTCACTTTCCCAAGAAGAAGGATACCCAATTAGTTTGTATAATCGGTCAGCCTCTACAGGATGCAAAGCAAGAATAGGCATTTTGGAGAGCTCATCAGCGTTCTGATGTTGAATTCCAGGGCAATGGAGCACCGTGAAGCCGTATCCCTGCAGACGTAGAGCCCATCTAGCCAGGCGCCCTTCAGGTTCCTTGAGCTACTGTAACCATTTGAGAGAAGCGTGGTCAGTGACAGCTTTGAAGTGGGTGCCATATATGTAATGACAAAACTGCTTGACTGCATGCAACACGGCAAGGCACTCCTTCTCTGTGACACTATATTTCTTTTCATGCTTGTTTAGCATGCGGGAAGTGTAAGCCACAGGATGGTCTACACCCTTGTTGTCCAGTTGGGCCAGAATAGCTCCAATAGCTAGATCACTAGCATTGGTGTACAGGATGAACTCCTTATCATAGTCAGGATACACTATGATTGGCGCCTCTTTGAGTTTTTGTTTAAGGGTCTCAAAGGCTTGCTGCTGACTGGCAGTCCACTCAAAAGGAGCATTATGTAAAAGCTGGACTAAAGGTTCACTAGTATTGGCAAAGTCAGGGATAAACTGTCTGTAGTAGCCCATCATCCCCAGGAAGACTTGTACTTCTTGCAAGTTGGTGGGCAGAAGCATTTTGTCAATGGCTTCAACCTTCTTAGTCATTGGGCAAATCCCTGTCTGGGTTACTTCATGGCCCAAGAACTCAAGATGTTCTTTGAAGAAGGCGCACTTGGAAGGCTTTAGTTTGAGGCCAGCTTCTTGAATCTTTATGAACACCTCTTTGAGATGAGCCAGGTGATTGGTTAAGGTAGCGCTGAAAACCGTTAAATCATCCAAGTATACTAGGACACACAACAATTTCAAGTCACAAAGGATGGAGTCCATGGGCCTTTGGAAGGTGGCTGGGGCGTTGCAAAGTCCCTGTGGCATGCAAGTAGGCTCAAAAAGCCCTTCAGAAGTAATGAGCACAGCTTTATGACAATCCTTGGAGGATAGATCAACTTGCCAGTATCCAGACGCCAGATCCATGGCGGAGAAGAATTTAGAGCCTCCAAGACATCAGAGAGCATCATCAATACACGGCAAAGGGTACAAGTCCTTATTGGTCAAAGATTACAGTTGGAAATAGTCCATCACAATACAATGAACCCCATCCTTCTTCTTTAAGATGAGTAGTGGGAAAGCCCAAGGACTTTGGAAAGGCGCCAGCAGCCTAGCATCTAGCAGTTGTTTGAGCTCTTTAGATACTTGGGCATCTTTCACACAACTGCGGCAATATGGTTTAGCACAGAAGGGGGGAGCATCACCAGTGTCTATCTGATGGATAACACCTTTGGCTAACCCATAATTGGTACTGTCCTTAGCAAAGATATTGGAAAATTGATCTAGTAAATCTAACACCTCTTTCTGTTGAACCGGGGACAGTTGTGGGAAGTCTTGTGCAGTGAACAGAGATAAGACTTGCGGCTCATCCTCTGGTAGGTTAAAATCTTGAAACATACCAAAGGGATGAAGGGACAGGACGTCAGGAGCGCCCAACAACTTGCCATATCCAAAAACCTGTCCCCTAGATACGGTCATGGGGATTGCAGTCAGGTTGGCTACCAACAACTGAACAGGGTCTTTATGAGAGACATCTAGGATCCCAGGACAGAGGTAAGGTTTGTTGCGTCCTAAGGAGGGGGGGAGAGTACAACTCCAAGAAGGTGCGTTCAGGTAGTTCATAAGATATCTGGGAGTCCAGGATGGCCTGAGACCCAGGTGGGATGGTGACAGCAGACGTGGCTAGGAGAGGGATTCCTTAAGACGCAGGACAAGCCATGGGTGGACACTTCATGTTTGAAGAGTGGGTGCAATACTTGAGGTTGAAAACCCCAGTGGGATATTCCAAGGTGCAAGTCTTGAGGCATTTCCCCAGAACTTTAACTGGCTCTTCAAAGATTAAGGGGACTTTGTATCCTAGAATAGAGAGGTAGCCATCTTTCAAGTTGATTATCCCATTATATTCCCTAAGGAACTAGGTGCCAACTAGAAGATTGTAACTCTCATTCTCCAGGACAACTGCTGGCGTAGCTAGGAGAAGCTTGCCAAACTGCATGGGCAGAGAGGAGTAAGCCCCTATGGTGCAGGTCATAGACAGTCCAGCTGTGCCATATGACTAGTGATAATTAAGGTCAGGGGCAAGTTTGAGTTTCTTCACAAGCTTGGAGGATACAACATTGACTGGCAAGCCAGTGTCTAGAACTGCCTTAATCTTCACTTTTTGAATGGATATCTCTACTCAAGTGGTAGTGCAACCAAAGGGGGGAAGGACAGCCAGGATATCTTGAGCCTCTGCTAGTTCCTTATCCCACTTCTAAATCATACATCTTAATCCCGGGAACTCCTTATAAACAGTCTGGAGGGGGAGCAAAACAGATACATTCTTGAAGACAGCATCAGCAACCTCGGCAGCTTCTTCTGACGACTCCACTAGCATGGGGGACCTCTTAGCCTGAGTGAGGTAAGGGCGCAAAACAATCTCTTTAGCCTCAGGCAAAGGCTTAGCAGTAGTTGTAGTCTTTCCTGAGAGTAACTTATAGGGAACTGTAATGGTTTTGGGAACGGTCAGAACAAGGTACCCATATGCATCAGTGTTGTCAATATCAGAATCATCCAGGTCAGAGTCATCAGAGATATTGTGAAACAGGAGGAGGATAGGAGGAGCCTCATTATCAGCAGGCTTGGATTCAGCAATAGAGGGAGGGATTGGAAGAGACTGGGAAGAATTGTCAACCAAGAGCGTCTCTGCCTCTAGGTTGACTGTTCTTTTCCCGCCTGTTCCTTTGGATCAGCTCCTTCAACCCGCAGATTGGTGCAGACTCAAGAATGATGACCTATCTGACCACAGTTGTGGCAACCTTGGCATCAAGGAGGATTCTGTGAATTCATAGTAAGAATGCAAGGACCACGGGAAGATGAACCAGAGTTAGAAGCAGCTCAACTTTCCCTAACAACAGCACCAGAGTGGGTAAGATGCATATCTTGCAACAACGTCTTTATGCTCTTCATAGAAGAGAGCATAGCCTTATGGGCTTTGAAGTGAAGGCACAGAAGTTGGTTAACCTTGAGGGCTTGAGCGCAAGCCATGTAGGCTTCATGGGCTGTCAACTGTCTGCTCGTAATCAGTTGCTGTCCTTCCATGTAGAATCTGTCTGCAAACTTGGCTAGTGTCTCCTTAGGCTTAAAAGCAATATGCATGAAGGCATCCTTTTTCACTTCCAGGCTAAGGTCACCACCAAACTCATCAATCAGAAGCTGCTTCATATCTTCCCATGTCTCAATGGAGGGTAGTTCTGGCACAACTACCTCTTGGCAGGTTGGGTGTAGACAGGTCAGGATGTGTTCCTTTTTGACGTCATCTGATGCCCTTTGCATGGCAGTTTCATAGATAGTTAGGAAAGCTGCAATGGTCAAGGTTCTGGGGTCAAAGACTTGCTTAAAGATAGGCTTAAAATGTGCCTTGGGAGTTGGGCCACCATTGTTGCTATCAAGTACATTGATACGTGGGGAAAACTCTGCCTCAGATTCCGAGGGGAGTTGTCTAGCCCATAGCTGGCAAACACTTTCTTCAAGGGTGGTAAGAGTCTCAACAGCACGGGCCCCAGTATTGGCAGCTTGAGTGGTCTGTTGTGCAGTAGTATCTAGGCGTTGACCTTGGGTGGTCACTATTGTGGAGAGTTCAGCCAGACATGAAGTAAGGGATGGCCCCACTGAGAGGCAAGGGGCAAATATATCATTTACAGATTTGATTACTTCATTCATTTCTTGTACGTCTCTATCCAGCTCAGTGTGGTCCCGCTTCAATTGATCCACCTTGTCAGCTAGGGCAATTAATTCCCTAGCACATTGGATTTGAGGTGCTCCAGATAAACCAGGGCAGCAGCCATCTTCATTGACAACCCCAACTGGACTAGCAGCAGTTGCCATCATTTCACGTAGGGCAGCAAGTTCTTGCTGTAGCTCCGCAACTTGGGTAGTCAGTTCAAGAACCCAGGGGTCAGGTTGAGGCGCCTCAGCAGGACGTCCCTGACTGCAAGTAGTCAAACATAGTTCTCAGATGGCGTCCCATATTCTCTGTTCCCTATCCACCAAGTCATCAGAAGGGGGAGAGGGCGGAACATCTGGCTTGGGCGTAGATAGCTCATTTACTTGGCTCTGGAGTTTGGCTATGGCAGCAGCGGTGGCCGCTCTTTCTTGCTCAAATGCGGTACTGAGTTCATTAAGGCCGCTAGCAGCAAAGTCCTCTACCTGCTGTAGTTGCTCAAAGGAATATGTACTGAAGGCATTGAGCTGTTGCACAAGTCGCTCAAAGTCAGTGAGATAAGCGTTTAAGGTGGAATCCACCTGAGTTTGCCAGGGTTGTTCTAGCTGGTGAAACTTGTGTAGACGTTCTCTCATGTATTTGGGGATAGACTGGCGCATTTATTCAATAGAATTAACCAAATGGGCCTGGGAGGTGACAGAGTTGCGTTGATTGTCAGATACCAATGAAAACAGGGAATGAATCCACTGTTGATAGGCAGCAAACTGGTCCCAGTGATGAGTAACTGCAGCTTGCAGAGACAAGATTTCTTGGACGTGGAGCCCCAACACCATTTGATGGTGGGCCAAGGCAGGCTGCACAAAGGATGATAGTAAGTGTTCAGCAGAGCCAGCCTCTGAGAGGAGATGTTGTAGAAATTGAGGAGCCACAATTAATTTGTAGTATTCAGCCCAACTGAACTGCAACTGAAGGCAAGGGATGGCTCCTTCACGGGCTATCCCAAGGGCTACCAACATGACTTGATCTAAGTCAGGGGTACCCATGGGGTAAGCAACTAGGCGGGGACCATTCCTGAGGTTCAGTATTGTGGGGGTAATAGGTTGGTTGGCAATGTCCTCTTCAATAGGAGGACTGGTAATTTCAGGTGAAGTCAACTCTTGTATAGGCAGAGGCAAAGGACCTGAAAACATAGATGTGAAGGGGACAACCAAGGGGCTTACAGCCCCTGTAGTGAGCACCATTTTTGTTGTGTTCTGAGGCGCGGCACAGACACACAACAGGAAATCCTAACCTTAGGATTGGATTAGTACTAAGTCTTGGTTAGATGACAGGGAAGGCAAATGTGTTTACCTTGAGGCCCTGGAAGAATAATCTCTACTAGTTGTGGCTAGAGAGAGGCGCGGAAGTACAGAAGACACAAAGACAAAAATGTGAATAGAACTTAATTTTATTGGTGAATAAGGAAATGGAATATATAGTGGTTGAGAATACCACAAAACACTACCAGGACGGTAGGATCACTTGCCACCAGCATTAGTGGGGCAAGTGAGTTGCGCAGGGAGCAGGAAACCAAAAAATTGTATTTCCTGAATTGGTCATCAACTCATTTTGAGTAGCAAAAGCAAAAGCAAGAGATTTGTCCTCAAAATGGCCCACCAAAGGCAAAATCAAAATACTGTGAATAACTGCATTCACAACAGGCTGCAATTGTCATTGTTGCAATTGAAGTTGCCGTTGTTATGGTTGGTATTTTGGTGTTTTTTGCCATTGGAGTTTTCTCTGCCATTGCCCTTTGAGGAGCAATTGCTGTTGCGTGCAGCATATTCCATGTTTGTGTGTTTTTCTGCGCGCTTGGCTTCTGAAATGAGCGCAGGCATGGAGGTGTTAGCCTCTGGGCAGATGAGGGCAGCAACAGAGGGTTTCATTCTGTTGATGAATGAGGCTCTGGTATGTATGTTATTAGCTTGTGCTGGGTTTTGGATCTTGCAACATATTTCCTCAAATTTGTTGGTGTAAGCTGCAATAGTGGTCTTCTGAGGAAGATCACTGAGCTGTATTGCAATGTCTTGGAGGGATTTGGTGATGCAGAAATTGTGGGTGATGTCCGCTTTAAACTCTTCCCAGTTGTCAAGCTGGTCGTCAGTTTTTGAGCCAACCCAGGTGGCAAACCAGTTAGCTGCGGCCTTGTACAGGAGCTTGATGGCTTCCTGGACCCATTTTTTGTGGGGGATGCAGCTGGCAAGGAGTTTAGCAGCTGAGCGGTCTAGCCAGTTGATGATGTTTTCTTTTTTTTACCAAGAACTTGTCAATAACAATGTATTTGGTGTTAGTAACTTCACCTGTGATAGGTGGTATTGCGTTTTTTTGTGATTGAAGAGGGCAACTGTATTGAATACTCTTGGAGCATGCTTTGGGCATGACCAGACCTTTGAATACGGTGCATCCACTAGGTATATCCTCATCAATGTTGTGGGCGCAGAAGTACGTTTTCCAGGTATCCTGGGATGTGGCCTGGTTAGGTACGTGAGCAAAGGTGGGTGGGTTTTGGTCAGTTGTTTTCTCTCTCATGGGCGTGGTCAAAAAACTGTAGCTGCTACCAGTGATAAGGAACGCCTTTTGGGAAAGCTTCAAATATGGAATTAAGAAAGAAGAGAAGTATATTTTATTGGATAATACTTTAGCCTTATATAGACTTGACTGTGGCAGGGATTTAGTTGGATTGAACCTAGGGGTTGGTCATATGCTAGATGGGTTTGAGCCACTGGATACTTGGACAGTCAGGTGATATTGCTTGGTTACCATTCTTGGTATTTCAAACAGTATATTAGAAGGGGACTAAATTGGGCAATGGCTGGATGTTAAGTAGGTTGGCGGTAGCCAGAATGCTTGTAATTCAGACCCTCAACACTATCCTCAATCCAAGTTGATAAATACCACTGAAAATCTCAAATCTGCCAAAATCTTTACAGAGGTAGGGCACTGTTGTTCTTTTTACCAATTTTGGAAAAAAGTTATGCAATCTGGTCTCTCAAATCTGCTATTATCAATAAGAAGACTACACTGACTCAAGATCTGCCAGAGTAAACTCACAGGAATTCTACATTGCTACTAAGCAGTTTCAGCAATGCCTCAGCTTCTAATCAAACTTTACAATTAGAAGCTGTGGCCTTTACAACTTTACAAGTAGGAGGATACAGTTCCAAGCGTTGGGACTGTTGACTAGGGATGAGGAAACAAGCTATCAAATGCCCAATTTAGTTCAACTAATGATACTTGGCTGTGGCTTAGTGTCATAAGCTAAGCGGAAGTGCGTTACTAAATATAGCGCAGGCTGGATTGGCAATGCACCACAAACTATTAGGATACATGGCAACCTGCCAATTGTAAGGAAAAGATGCACTGAGCCATAAAACACAAGAGAAATTGGCACTGAGTTGCCAGCTGTTTTTCAAACAAGAGCCGAGGTGTCAAAAACAAAAAGTAAAGTAAAATACTATGTTTGAACCAGGCTATCAGTTAAAAAAGTATCAAGAGACACCTACCTTAGAAGAAAATAAGGTGATCCTAATATTTTCACCACACCCACAAAATATCCATAGTTCCACAGAAAAGGTATGGTGTTGGTCAATTGATCAAAAGTGTATCAAGATAAGGGCTGCAACGGATTAAAAACGTGACAATTATGGCAAATACCGTAATTGTTCCATCCAAGCATCTTTTTTGTTTTTAGGATCCCCTCATGTCAGGGGAATCCAAAATTAAAAATGGTTGCAGACAGCTTTTTTTTGGAAATGCTAAATTATATATACTAATGAATTTTTATTTCTGAACCAAAATTTAATTTGAGCTCTTGTATTTTTTTAAATTTTAAAATCTGAAAGAAAAAACATATCCTTTATTTTAAAATTTTGAAAGAAAAACATCCTCCTGTGGATGTGCACAACTTCAGTTCCAGAAAACCTGTAGCCAAGACAATTTTCTGAAATTGTTTTCAGATCTTAAACGGCTGGCTGCCTTTTTCTAAACCAGCCACCCTTTCAGATCCACCCCAGCCCTAATCAAGATTGATGGCCACTGCACAAACCAGTGCAGATCCCCAACTGGTTGGGCAAAGAACAGGACTGCAAAATCCAACAACTGATTTTTTTTAATTGTACGTGCAAGCAACTTGATCAAGAAAAATTTAGAAGATCTAATAAAGTTAACTGTTTAATAAGCATTTCCTGGTATGTTTGAACTTGCACACCTGGAATCCCGGTTGCAAATGATTCAACTTGGGTCTGTAAGGTCTGAGGCTTCTGTGCAAATCATTATAAACCAAAGCCTTCAATCCCAGAATATTTTTATTGGTTAAATATAGAAATGTAGGTAAGGTTTGCAATAATAACTGAATTACGGCTCCTAATAGCTTATAGGAAGTAAAGCAAGGACTAAGGTAATTGATTAAACCTAAGAAGATAAAACAAAGCCCAGCCTCAGTAACAGAAGATTGGGTTAAGAATTTAATTTCTAGGCCAGGGTACTGATCACCACTAACTGGTGGGTTAAAGCTATTGACTATCAAATTTTGTGTATTGCTAAAAAGGTACCCAACTGTTGGGAACAATAATCAAAAGGGATCATGAAATAAAGCTAAGCTTCAAAGATGGAAATATAAAGAGATAAAATATTCAGGAAAAGAAACACAAGCCACAAAACCTAACCAGTACCTTTTTAGGATGCAGGTCAAACAATGTCAACTTAAGTTGAGATTGCTAAAACCCAAGCTCTTTTATTGTTGCTTGAATTTTGAGGTAAAGCGAGGTTAAAAAACATTAACCAAACATGATTAATCCTTGATAAAGGATAGTTTTGGTGGTAAAAATTGTGGCTTTGGTGTAAGGAAGAAAATTTAATTATTTTAACTAAAGATAGTTATAATTAGAAGCTGGAGGTGCAAGCAAGCCAAGGGAAGATGAAATCTTCAAAGACCAAAGCAGAAAGAGCAAGAAGAAAAATCAAGAACCAATCCAGGATCAAAACAAAAGAGTGGTGAGAAAAACAAGGTATTTAAATTTTTTAACTTGACTACACAAACCAAAGTGAGCATAAGGTTCTGGGTTCAAAACCTGCTTATAAGAAAGATAAGCTTCAGATGTTTGAACTAACTACTTTTGTCAGGAATATTCCTGACATTAACCAAATTTCCATCAAGGTGCCAATTTGGGGCAAGAAGGGAATTTTGAGCCCAAAAAGTCCTCAATACAAATTAGATTTCCCCCTCCCAAATGGGGGAAATAAATTAAAAGTAGAAAACAAAACTTGAAAACACCCAGAATAATTTATCATCCAGGCAGGTGCCCACCACGCCCACCAGCACCCCCTGCCAGCCTCCCACTTCTCATCCAGCTTCCTGCCAGTCCCCTGCTTGCCCTGTCAGCCACCAGCAGGCCAGCTGCTAGCCTCCTTCCCGCTTGCTCCCCAGGCCCCAGCCTGCTGCCAGCCAATCAGAGACCACCCAACAATACAGCCAATCAAATAAGTCCCTGGCCACAGGACCAAAATTAGAAAACAATCCCTGCCCTCCAGAACAAGGACAAACCAAGGCTGCAGGTTTGAGCATTAATTCTGACCCCAACCAATGGGGATATGGGGCCCAGACCACGTGGTTGGGCCCAAACTCCAGTCAAACCATGCCCTCTAGTACAAAATTAGATTCTAAGAATATCTTGGATCTTTTCCTTCACATGACCCAAGACCAACAAGAGGCTATTGGCCCCATCCAAGAACTTTGAAACCAACAACAGATTATAGGGGAACAAGAGTGGCCCTTATTCTCAACATCCAACCCCACTTTATCCCCTCCTAAACTCTTGGAACCCCCAATCTGTTAGAGTGAAACAGTAAGCTGCATGATTCAAGGACAAACAATGAGGGTACAGTAAACAAATTGTGAGTTTCTTGAGCAACAGGAGACCAAGTTGGGAGGACGGCTTCAACATCTTGGACCCCATGGCAGTATAGCAGAAGGTTGAGATGGAAATTGTCATTAGGCAAATGATTTGCAAGGGCAAATTAGAGAGAGAATCTGAAGGCACCAACATGTAAAGAGCAGGCCAGGTTGCAGCCATGGAATCAATGGCAACCTTGACAGCAACAAAGGCTAATCTCTCAAAGACGGGGGCAAACAGCTCCAGATGATCCCAAATTTTTAGGAAAACTTGCTTTTTTATTTGAGTGAAGATAAGCTATCTAGAAACAAGTTTCTAGAGGGGAATAGGAAAGTCTTAAGGGAGTTCAGGATGGGGGAGGAGGGAATTCAAAGGCATCTGATTGGTTGGCAAGAATATTTTCAGCAGTTGGAGGTCCTGCATTGGAATTTGAGTCAATGCCATTGTTATTCAAAAAAATCCAGTGATCAGCGGGTCAGGCGCTTTCATCTCTAAATAATGGGTCATTATTTTAGGAATTAGGCCATTTTCTAATACACATGCTGCTCAAGCCGCAGCATAACACAGTTCAATTTTGAAAAAATCAAATTACAAATGTTTATATTTAAAACAGTAATAACTCACAAATATTTAATATTTTTCCACACTGTAAGCTATCAAAATGAAACTAAGAATCTTATCTTTTTATTTTGGTTAAAATATTAATATGTATATTATATTGAATATCAAAGCAAAAGCAATTTAAAAGAGCATGTTTCAGACTTTATTATATTATTTTGATAATGAAATAAAATAGACTGCTTTAAGCTAAAAAAATTAAATTTTTATTAAACAATATATACTTTTTTATTTAATAAAATTAAAGACAAGATTAAGGGCTTTATTTTTGCACTTTATTTTATTCAGAAAGCTCAATTCTTTACAATTTTATAGTAGTTTGAAGTTAGAATATTATTATTACTGTTTAGATTAATTTTAAGGTTCAAGTGAGCTTTGAACCTCAAATTAAGCATTCTTTAAATAGATTTCTTTAATATCTTATCATTTTAAAAACGTGCAGAAGGGTTACAACTAAGTGAATACATTATTTTAATTGATTTGCATTGATTATAAAGAGGATATGATGTAATAATGATGCTTAGCTGCTTCACATGAATCACTTGTGCATAAAAGCTGGGTATTTAATTAATTATAGAAACATAAATTCAAGTTCAAAATATAGTAAAAGTTATCACATCATTTCTTTCAGAATGGTGCCTGTCAGGAAATCCTGATTAATTAGGATTGACTGATTCATATCCCTAGTGCTAAAGCTGTGGGTTGATTTTAGACGCAACACAGCCAAAGTGACACAGTATTCTGGAATACTGAGAAACTATAATAAGGTTGATATAGTTTCCAAGTCAGAAGACACCTGAGACATTCCGGGTCTCAGGTCATAGGCCAATCCAGAAGCTTCTATAATTAGATGCTAAGGATTCTGGATTCCAAATAGGGACACAGACCCGACCCAGAGATTGATTGGGGAATTACAACATCCTGTTTCACCGAGAGTTGAGACAGAAGACCGCCTGTGCAAATATTGCGCATTACACCAAGCACAAGGGCAGGTTGGCCAAATTGGGTGTCAACTTAGTTGCCGTAACTAAGTCAAGAAATATCTGGGCTGAAGAGGAGAAATCAGCAGCCTAGAATATTACCTCATCCCAAACCATTATTCAGGTTTTGAATTCAACTCTAGGGGATGAAACTAGTAGCTTGGGGATGATAGGCTAGCCAGTAAGAGTTGTCTGCAGCTAGAAACCAGTTTGGTTGCTAGCTGTCAACTATAAAGGGGCCTTCCAAGATCACTTGGAAGGCAGACAATTTAATACCCTTCAAAATCCCTACTAGTCCAAATAGTAGTGGTGTCAAAGTACAATAAGAGAAAATTATTGATACTTGCAAACTCCTGCCAAAACCACCACAGACGGTGTTGCGTCTCCAAAAGACCACAGGACTTCCACCCCAATCAAATCAACCAGCAACAGAATACAGCCTGTTGTCACACCAATAGAAGTAAATCTGTCCCCATACAGATATCCTATCCCAACATGATTAACTCACCTAATAAAAATAATCTCTCTTCTTCTTCAAGATCAAGAAATCTTAACAGTGGTGCTCACTACAAAAACAAGCTTCCATTGGTGTCAAGTCAAGGCGCTGCCTTGCCTCCGCTGACCCCCGTCTTTGTTGATAAGTACGGGGGATACATGCAGACCAGCAATACTGAGCGCAACCAATCCTTCTGCTTAGAGCTGACTCCATACAAAGCACCCACGCTTCCACTGGAAATGATCCAGCTCAACATTACTGGGACTGTTGTTGCCATGGGCCAACAACAGTATGACATAGAGGAGGTGCACACTGTTTTGAAAGCATTGCAACATGGTAGACGTAACCTCAATGATCCCCAGGGCAATGCCAAGTTTAACTTGTTCCAGATTGATGGGACTACCAACAACCTGAGTAACAATTTCCACAGGTACCAGGATGTCACTTGCACCCAGATGGGTCAGATTCTCTAATTAGACCAGAGCAGGGTCCAGGAAGTGCTAGCATTTTTTGTGCACCCAGCAATCAAACATCTCTAACTTCTGGTCACCAGGAAGGAGCTGGAGTTGAACGAGCTTAACCGCTTTTGCTCCAAGCTACAGTTGGCCAACCATAATTTGGTCAGTCAAATGAACGTCAGCTTCAAAACTGTACAGACTGTTGTGGCAGACCTATGTGACTCCATTGCCTTTGCCCATGGCAGGGTAGACAAGATAGTCAACCAATTCAATAAGCAGGTTGATCAGCTTATGGGCAGTGTCCTGGATAATCAAGGCTTAAGCGCACAATGGGTTGCTGATGTAACAAACCATTGTGTAACACTAAGCTGCCATGTACAGACATTGCCAAGCAGTCAAGATCATGTAGATCTTGTTACCCAGCAGGAAGACTTGCACCAGTTAATTAGAGACAACTGTAACAAGCAGGACACACGTCACTCCAAGGTAGTCAACTATGTCAACAGGATTGTGGAAATAGTCAACAAAATGAAGACCACCAGCCATAGCCATCACACTGTTTGCAATGAACAGGAGGACCATCAGTGCTGCCTGGATCACACATAATACACCAAGGATCAGAAAAAGCTATGGGACGCAGTAAAAGATGCACAGAGCTTAACATCTGAGCTGTATGAAGACATAGCAGAGCTCTGCTAAGATCTTGCTGCTGCTGAGTTTCAGACCAAGGAGCTGTCAAACCACCAGGATCTTTTAGTCAGTATGGTCTTAACAGCAGAGAGCAACTACAGCTCTCTACTAGAACAAGTACAAAGAAATGAGACCTCACGTAAGGAATTTGAAGCTAACATGCTAGCTAGACTGGCTAGATTGGAAAGTTTAGTCTCCTTGGAAAGTAGTACGTCTTCAGGCAGAAGAGCGTTGCCTGTACCAGCATCAAGCCCAGAACAGCAAAAAAACTCTTCTTCTCCTGACTTCTTTGACCTCTCTCCTGACAGTGTGAGCAACGGATCAGGTGACACCTGCAGAGTTCCTAGAGGAGTAGCAGCCTTGCCACCCCTCACTCCCTTGTCAGTGCTGCGTGCCAATAATACTCACACCACTAGAAAGGACAATACAGAATCAACTGTCCCTGATAAAAAGTTTAAACCGCTCAACCTGCCAAAGTTCAACAAAAATGGGAACATTTGAACTTTCATCCGCCTCTTTGAAATGTCTATGAGAGGCGCGAGTGATCACATGAAGGCAACCACCCTCATAAACACTCTGGATCCCACCTGCGTGGACGTCATCATGCCCCGCCTGCCAATAGACAGTTGGACTTATAAAGATGCACACAAGGCCGTTATCAAGGAATTTGGTAGTGATACCAGATTGCAAGCTCAAAAGGCGGAGTTCAGTAACATCTTGTTCAAAAAGTACGAGTCTGTTCAAGACTTTGCCGGCCGCTTCTATCATGAAGCGCAAGTTCTTCTAAGTGCCGGGGTCCTTTCTGAGTTGGACTGCAGAATCACCATGGACTGTGCACTGCAACTATACCGGGAATTAGCCAATGTCATGTTACCTGTTTTGGATCAATCCTGCTCAACCCAATGGATCATCAGTTATTTGAGCCGCCTTGGGGCCCAATTTGGAGCTCCAAATAAAGGACATAATAATTGATTGTCTACCTCCACCAAGGACAAACCCTGAAGACCCAAGCCTGAAGATGCTGCTTCTGACTCCAATGGTAAATCAGGAAGTGACTACAAGGCAAAGGATCCACCAGGCCCTTGCCACAAGTGTGGTAAAAGAGGACACTGGGCCAGCGTCTGCAAGGGGAAAGGGCGTGAGTCCTCAGTAAATGTGGTGGTCAACCAAAAACAGGATGACCAGGGAAAAGCCAAGGCGGGCCAGTAGAGGAATATACTGAGTCCGCCACTTCCTCAATTCCAAAAGAACCAGACCTCCAGTCTCCAGAGGTAGCCATGTCCAATACAGCCCCTCCTGAGACTATACCCAAGAGGCATCAATATTTGATCCGCCTTTGGCCACTCAGACGTCCCACTTTGCCCCCAAACAGGAGTTCAAAGAGGATCCTCTACACATGCTTGTGTCAGATGACCTTTACGCTATTCCTGCTAGAGATAGGGGACGCCCAAGGAAGGTTGCATCAAAAGCTGTAGAGACAGTTTCCAAACTGTACACGGCTCAAGTACAAGAAACTTGCCTTGCTTCAGAACCCAGCGTAGCCAGCAACCTGCCTTCCTTGAAAGGAGTCCAATTCTCCCTTCCCATTGAGACCATTGCGGCCAACTTCCCCAAGATTGATCAAAGTCTTAAACAGTACTTCAATACTCTGGCACCCTTGGGTGTACACGTATTAAATTTACACTCTGAACTCTACTCTGGATGTACATACACATATATCTCTGTTAATAAAGTCAAGGTGAGCGTCATAATAGATAGTGGCGCCCCTATTAATATTGTGTCAACCCGCCTTGTCAGGAAGCTAGGTGTTGCTCCTGACATTGCGCACACCAGAGTATATGGTACTGCCAGTAAAAACACCACCACGTCAGAAGGAGCTTACAGTGCTCTGCCAATGCGCTTTGGTTCCATTGCCTTGTCCTCTCCTGCTGTGGTCCTGCCCATCAAAAATTATAATGTGTTCATTGGTACTGCATTTCTACGTAAATACAGGGTCAACTTGGACATGAAGGGCAATACTCTGACAATCCTGCGCCAGACCATCCCACTGTACTAAACCTGGGATGCAAAAACACCAGCTAAGATAAAACCTAGCATCAATATGGCATACAAGGACGGCGTGGTGGCATTTCCCTACACCTGTACAGGGAAAAAGGGAAAGTGGCTGCCAACCCAGATCAAGGAGCACAAAGGAATTCTGCTCTGCTTGAGATTGACTCTTACACTTGGATCTGGCCAACAGCAGGTTGTCAACACAGGTTTAACCTTAGACATCCCTGCAGGATTATATGGTGAAGTTCATCAGCCTTGGGGACGTTCAAGATTTGAACTGTGTATTGCCCCTGGGATAATCATTCCTGGCCATGGCAAAATTCACATCCTACTGGCCAATATTCAAGGGCATGACATCCACATCAAGAAGAACTAGATTGTAGGATTTGTTCATCTTCTACCGGTTGAAGAACTGGACAGCTTTGAGTGTATTGGAGACCTGTCTGAAATGGGTCTCCCTGATCAAGTTCAAGCTGCCGTGTATGTAACCACTCCATTGGCTTATTTATCTTCCCTCAATGACACTAAACGGGAACAAGCCAGCACACTCTTTGAAAATTATTGTTACATATTTGCAGAAGACAACTTTGATCTTGGGTGCACCAATGAGGTCACTCATCACATCAACACGGGAGATAACAAGCCTGTCTGCCTTCGACCAATTTGTTGCTCAAAGGCCAGTGAAGAGACTGTGAGCAATGAAATCCAGAAACTTCTAGACAGAGGCATGTTGATCCCATCCAAGAGTCCCTGGGCGTTGCCCATCCTGATAGTAAAAAAGAAGGATGGGAGTAATCAAGTAGTAATAGACTACCAACGCCTGAACTTGATAACCAAGAAGGACTCATACCCGCTGCCCAGGATTGATGGTACACTGAATTGACTTGGAGGGGCCAAATACTTCTCAGCCATGGACCTCATATTGGGGTACTGGCAAATCAAGCTTCCACCCAAGGAACAAGAGAAGTGCGCCATAATTACTTCTCAGGGCCTTTTCCAGCCAACCCAAATGCCACAAGGGTTATGCAATGCGCCTGCCACCTTCCAGCGGGCCATGGACACCATACTGGGTGATCTCAAGCTCTCCTGTGTCCTAGTTTACTTGGACAATATCAATGTGTTCTCAAAAACCTTCACTGAACACCTTGAGCATTTGGAGGCCGTCTTCAAGAGATTGGCAGACGCCAATTTGAAGATCAAACCCCAAAAATGTCAATTCTTCAAGGATCAGTTAAAGTACCTTGGATTTGTGGTTGATACATCAGGACTCCGCCCTCAGCCAGCTAAAGTGGAGGCAATCACTAAGATGAAGCGTCCAGAAAGCAAACATGATATCCAGGCCTTCTTGGTGATGGTAGGCTACTACCGTTGCTTTATCCCCAATTTTGCCCGTACTGACAAACCTCTGTTTCATCTACTGAAGAAAGGGGTCCTCTTCCTATGGACAACAGTCTGCCAAGACGCTTTTGACGCCCTCCACACTAGCCTGTCCTCCAGTTTAGTATTGATGTATCCAGACTTCAGCAAACCTTTTGTTGTACATACAGATGCCTCCTTATTGGCCTTAGGAGCTGTCCTTTCCCAATTGGACGGCACAGGGGCTGAACACCCAGTGGCATATGCTAGCTTCTCCCTGAATGTACATGAGCGCAACTACACAGTCACTGAAAGGTAATGCCTTGCTGTAATATACACCTACAAGCAATTTAGAGTATACTTGCATGGGGTACACTTCACTGTGGTCACTGATCACACCAGCCTCAGTTGGCTGCAAAATCTCCGGGAGCCAAAAGGACGCCTTGCCCAATGGGTGTTAAAACTTCAGGCTTTCGAGTACACTATAGTCCACCGTCATGGCGCCAATCACCAGAACGCGGACTGTTTGTCAAAACTTCCCACAGTTGCTATAGTAGCAACTCAGGCCGGCCTGTTATATAAAAATATGCTCACCAACAAGTTTGAGGACAAATCAGAAGAAGTACAGGCCATCCTCTGTAACTCTGCAAAGACTGTAAGGTGGAGAACCAAAAGCTGTATAAGTACCACAATGGTGTCAAATACATCTTTCCCAGACCTTCAGAGCGCTTGGATCTGATAATGGCCACGCACAAGGCAGTGGGTCATGGTGGCTTAAGAAAGACAATCCAACAGCTTCAACAACATTACTACTGGGAGTTGCTCCTCTTTGACATGAAGGAAACTCTAACCTACTGTACAGAATGTCAGCACAAGAAACCCTTCACTGGTAAGCATCAATACAAAGCAGTAGAGCCCAAGTTTGCTTGGCATACTGTTAGTGTGATGGAAATCACTGGATAATATCAAGCCGTTTCTAAATGATGGGGAATTACCACCCAAATCCACATAGAATTTATGATTAACCACCAACGTGGCTTCAAGTATTTTTTTGTGAAATTTCCAATTGTAACTCCAGGATTAAGTAGAACAATCAATCCTAACCAGAGTAAACCAAGATAAACGACCTGGGAAAGCATCAATGCATCTTCAGCGTAGAATTCTGGGCATTGAGAAGTGACACAATTTTCATTTTCCAGAATGGGGGGAGGAGCTACGAAATTGGCTGGCATGAAATTAACATTTTGTGGCGCCAACTACAAAGTTCCAGATGCTGGGCCCCATCTTCCTGAAATGATTCTGTTCAGAATCAGATTGTACAGGATATACCGCAACAACCCAAGCACAGGATGCATTTTTAAAATTTAAAATTAGAACTTGGGATAATTGATTTTTATTGAGTAAATTTAGAAGGACTCAACTCTTAGAGTTGAAACAGGGAAAATTATTCAATATATATCAGAAAAATTGACTAAGCAATACCACCTGAGTCTTGATCTCCTATTCCTTTGGCATCTTCAAGTAAGTATCTAGTCCAGGTTGCAAAGAACCCTTGCGTGACCAGTTTCTGACAACCATGCTGATTAATGAGCTTATATTAGGTAACCCTCATATTACATCAATTTATCAACGTCAGTATGCAAAGGGGAGCTGGTTTCATCTGGCAGACTGGAGCAGCCGCGACCCATTTTCAATTGACCGTTTGGTTTAAATCTGTTAACTCAGTCAATTTTGATACAGGTTTTCCGGCCTTCTGTGCCTTCTTACTTGGACAAACAATACCCAGCATTATGAAACCTACTGTGACATTACCCTCTGCTTTAGCCCTGGGCACAATACCACCATCTGGGAGATGGGATAAAGAGAAATTCTTATGGGCAGGGGGGAGCTTCATTGCGGCTAGGGTAAGTTCAGGGTGACTAATAGCAGTGGGATTGCGCTTGTAGAACTTGTGGATCAGATCAGAGGAGTTTGAAAAATTGTAGTGGGGAACCCAGGAGTTTTCAGAATCAGGATAACCTTTCCAAGATACCAAATATTCCAAACAGCGGCAATTCTTGCAGGAAGCCAGGATACAATTTAACTTGTACTCAGGTTCTCCTTTTACAAGAATGGGTTGGGAAGAGGGGGTCTCTGTTCCTTTGAAGGGAGTAAGGAGACATTCATGGAAGGTGTGGAAAATCTTGAAAGCAGGAGGTAAATCCAGCCAATAGACAGAGGGACTAATCTGGCGTTCTACCTTGAAGGGACCAACTTGCTTGGGACCTAGTTTGCAACAGGGAACCTTCAGTTTCATATTGCAAGCATCAACCATGACCAGATCACCTGGCCTGTAAGTTGGTCCTTCCTGGCGCTTGCAATCTGCATATTCCTTGTAAGTTGTCACGGCGGCAGCAAGAGTAACTTGGAGCTCCTGATTAACCTGCTTCAATTCAGCAACTTGATCAGTTGCAGCTTCCACGTTGCTAACCAAACAAGGACCCATGTTAGAAGAAGGATTGTAACCCACATTGGCATAAAATGGCAATACTTGAGTTGACGTGTACAGGCGTTATTATATATGAACTCTGCCATGGGTAGATTATCACACCAGTAATCTTGTTGCGCATTGGTGTAGCAACGTAGGTGTGACAGAAATAACTGGATAATATGATGCCGTTTCTAAATGATGGGGAATTACCACCCAAATCCACATAGAATTTATGATTAACCACCAACGTGGCTTCAAGTATTTTTTTGTGAAATTTCCAATTGTAACTCCAGGATTAAGTAGAACAATCAATCCTAACCAGAGTAAACCAAGATAAACGACCTGGGAAAGCATCAATGCATCTTCAGCGTAGAATTCTGGGCATTGAGAAGTGACACAATTTTCATTTTCCAGAATGGGGGGAGGAGCTACAAAATTGGCTGGTATGAAATTAACATTTTGTGGCGCCAACTACAAAGTTCCAGATGCTGGGCCCCATCTTCCTGAAATGATTCTGTTCAGAATCAGATTGTACAAGATATACCACAACAACCCAAGCACAGGATGCATTTTAAAATTTAAAATTAGAACTTGGGATAATTGATTTTTATTGAGTAAATTTAGGAGGACTCAACTCTTAGAGTTGAAACAGGGAAAATTATTCAATATATATCAGAAAAATTGACTAAGCAATACCACCTGAGTCTTGATCTCCTATTCCTTTGGCATCTTCAAGTAAGTATCTAGTCCAGGTTGCAAAGAACCCTTGTGTGACCAGTTTCTGACAACCATGCCAATTAATGAGCTTATATCGGGTGACCCTCATATTACGTTGATTTATCAATGTCAGTTTACAAGGGGGAGCTGGTTTCAGCTGGCATACTGGAGCAGCCGTGACCCATTTTTGATTGACTGTTTGGTTTAAATCCATTAACTCAGTCAATTTTGATACAGGTTTTCCGGCCTTCTGTGCCTTCTTACTTGGACAGACAATACCTGGCATTATGGAACTTACCGTGACAGTAGGTAGACCTCCAAACTTTGGTTTACCCTCTCTGTTTGTCCATCAGATTGGGGGTAGAAAGCAGTAGAATGGCACAATTTGATACCAAGGATTCCAGTAAAAGCTTCCCAGAACTGAGCAATAAATTGAGGACCACAGTCACTTACAATCTCCATTGGGATGCCATGTAGAAAGAAGATTCTGTTCACAAATAACCTAGCGGTTTCCACTGAAGTAATTGTGGTTGAGCAAGGTACAAAGTGTGCCATCTATGTGAAACAATCAACTACCACCATGATTGCGTTAAACCCATTAGAATTGGGAAGCTCACCAATGAAATCTACCAACACTGACGTCCAGGGGCCCACAGCAGGCTGAAGTGGAACCAGTAAACCAGTAGTCTTATTTTGACTGGCTCTGGATCAAACACATACCAGGCATTCTCAAAAAAAAGCTGCTACCTGCACAGTCAAACCTTTCCAGGAAAACTGGCGGCGGATAAGTTCCACTGTTTTGTTTTTCCCTGGATGACCAGCTGTTGGACAGGTATGATTAGCCTCCATGATTTCATCCCAAATAGTGCCCTCAGGAACCCACAAGCAACCTTGATGATATAGGACTGGACCAATCTTATGATAACCCTGAGGCTGACCTACTGGGTTTGCACATGCTAGCTCCAATAGCCTATCATAACCTTTGGACAAAGGTTGCAGAAACTTAACCTTGGAATACAAGTCCAGGTCTGCGCCCTCAGCTAAGGACATGGTGGCCAACGTAGCCGGTGGAGGCAATACAAAAGGCACCACAGCCTTGTCAGGAATCATAGTATGTGTGTTAAACTTGGCGTCCATACTAGCATCTGGGAGATGGGAGGGATTCCTGCTTAGAGCATCGGCCAAGTGATTATCAGATCCCTTAATAAACTTGTAGCGGAACTTGTATCTTGTCAGATCACCATGCCATCTGGATTAGCAACCTGACAAAACCCTGGGTTGTTGATAATATAGAAGAGCTTTGTGGTCAGTTCTTACTAAAAATGGATGACGTGCCAACATGAGATGGTGGTGCCAATGCTTTAACAATTCCACTACAGCCAACAATTCTTTGTTGTAAATCATGTAGTTGCATTCTTGAGCCTCCATCTTCCGGGAGAAATACCCTACAGGTCTCTCCATCCCGTCACTAGCCGTCTACAACAGCACACCAGCCACAGTGTTTTAGATGCATTGGTGGAAACAGCAAAATGAAGCTCGGGATCCACATGTCTTAACACTGGGGAGGACAACAAAAGAGCCTTGACTGCTGAGAAGACACTTGCACACTCAGGCATCCAGACTAAAGTTGTCTTTCCACTAGCCAAATATAAAGGGGCGGCCACCTCAGACAAGTGGGGAGTGAATTTCTTCAAGAATGTACATGTACCCAGAAAACTACAAAGTTGGGATACTGTCACAGGCGTAGCATACTCTCAAACCGCAGCTTCCTTGTCAGGGGCAATGGTGTGGCCATCCTCAAAGATAATATTACCCAGAAAGGTAACCTTACATTTAAAGAATTCACACTTACTCCTTTTGATAATCAAGTTTGCTTGGAAAATGCGCTCTACAACCGCCAACAAGTGGGCCTTGTGGGACTCCTCATCCGGAGAAAACACCAAGATGTCATCCATATATGTAATGGCACAAACACCTAGGAGATCTCCAAAGACTTAATCAATCAACCGCTGAAAGCAAGCCGGGGCATTCTTCAATTCAAAAGGCATTACGCAGAACTGGAAGATACCCTTCTTAGTTCTGAATGCCGTTAACCATTCCATTCCTTATGCAATCCTAATTTGATTGAAAGCATTCAACAGATCAAGTTTTGAGAATACCTTGGCCTTCTCAACACATCTAGAGATCTGTGCTTCAAGAGGTAAAGGATAAGGATCTGGAATTGTAATGTTATTTAAGTTCCTGTAGTCAACACAAGGACAAAGAGACCTGTGGGGTTCCTGTCTGCCAGTCCCCAAGTGTGTCCAGGATTGTAGCCAGGGACCAGCTGGAAGGGGTTGTCATTCTCTAGTAAGGGGAAAATGTATCTCAGAAATATGTATAGGGGTCAAAATGGGCTTTTATTCACTCTCAGAAGGAAGATCCCCTTAGAAACCTTCTGGTATACGGCCCGGGGGTCAGGGAAAAAAATGGATTTGCCAATACTTGGAGTCCTCCAACAATATCTTGGACTTCTTGTACTTGGTCTTGGACTCCTGCACCTAAGTCTTGGACGTCTTCCCCTTAGACTTAAACTCCTGCTCCTCAAATGTGGACTCTGGCTCCTTGGAATCAAACTTCCGTGCCGCGCTTAGGAACCAGCTCCTTATTCTTGGGCTCCTGCTCCATTATCTTGGGCTTCAGCTCTAACAAGCTCCTGCTGGTGATCAAAAGGCTTCCAAAACCTCTTGGCAGAAACTCAAGAGACCCAGAAGTGTCCTCTCAAAGACCTGGAACAACCTCCAAAAAAACCGTCAAAAGACCCTGTAACTTTCCAGCCAGCCACCTTCTTATAGTGTCCTTTTCCCAACGGTTCCGCTTTCAAAATGGCTTTCTTCATAAGCTTAAACCATTGCCGCTCACTTTTTCCTATAATAACTTAAGCTTACATACTTACTTTCTCAAAAGCTTAAAGTATTAATATACTATTTCTTTGCTTATACTTTAAGCTTTTGGCTTCCAACCAATCATTTTCATCAGAAAAACTGCCAGAACTCAACCAATGAATGCAGAGCGCGGAAATAGACCATTTCTGAAGTTCCACTGGATCCAACTATGAAAATCATTTCCACAGCTCAAACTGTTCAAATCAACAACTCTTTGCGCACCAAAGCGTTAACCAGTCCATTATTCCGGCACCAGTCTTCCCTGCGCTCAGCCTGAACCAATTTAAATAGTAGAATAATATTTAAACTGTTTTTTTTGGACTTTTTCAACATTTTCCCCATATATTTACAAATATAGTAAAATCCAAGGAAAACGTCCCACCAAAACAACCTTGTATCCTGCTCTCATAGCAACATACCTTTGTCTATCCTAGGAACTTAATAAATAAATATCTTACCAAAACTTCTATCCACATTCCTTCTTGATTTTACTACTAAACCAGGGAAAAACATTCTACATCTTCTCACTTCAGCAAATCAATTTGGCAAAATCTTGGCTCATTTCTCCAGATCACCAGTTTTTCACCATCATCTTCTGGTCCTCCAGCCAGCTTTCTTCAACAACAGTCACTAAACTTTCACTTGGCCAACATAAGCCCCGCCTGCAAACCACCAAACATGTGGATCATCACAGCTATCATGAAACAAGAAGTAACCAGAAGTGGATTTATTTGCAGCAAAGGTAGTAATCTTGGCAGGGTCTTGTTTTTCATCAGCAGTACAGACAGCAGCTAAGGAAGCAGGATGCACCTGGAAGTAACGCTCAATCATTTCTTGGACAGGAGCTGAAAGAATGGGGTTATCAAAATCAATGGGAACAAGGGGCAATTCTTCAGACGTAATAACAGAAGATTTTGCAGGTACAACATGCTGAAGCATTGCCAAGGAACTATCAGGAACAGACACTACAGGGGCCTCCTTTACATCACTGGATTTGTTCACCACTGCCAATTGTAGCTGAGACAAGCTAGGGAGAGAACAATCTTGGCTTTGGTTGGAAGGAACTACCTAGGAGAAAGGATCAGAAAACCAAGAGTGCGCAGCAGGTTTATCCTCAATTACCAACATACCTTGTTTGGAAGTAGACAGATTTGAGACCAGAGAAAGAATTTGGCTTACCAGGGCCTCAGTTGTGGTTAACAGGGAATCCCAAACTGCCAAATCCTGGGCAGTCTGGACAACTGCTAACCACAACGCTAAGAGTTTGTTCACCTCAGGAACATCAATCATACAACAGTAGGTAAGAAACTGAGGAAGGAATACCAAAAGCAGAGTTGTACCCTGACAGAAGGCGTACAGCTTACAATATACTTTCAGCTCCTTAATAGATACACACAAATTTTTTAACAAAGGGTATAGAGATGCACTCTCAGTTAAAGCACGTGGATTGCGCTCCACTGTGGACAACAAACATTCTCAAGCATCTTTGGAAACCTTTGTCATCACATGGTAAACATGGGATTTGTGACTAAGTCTAGAGCTGGAATAAAATTATAATGCTGACAAAACTTCACGCAAAATTTCATCAGTGGGTGGGGCAGGAAAATAATCCGGACACCAAAATGACATGACACAACAGAAATAGGAAACAGAGGATCCAGTCTCTACAACTGCAACTGGAGATGGAAACCAAAAATTAAAGAAAAGTCCAAGCTGAAAACTCAGAAATGAACTGATGCAAATAAACATGGTAAACGCAGATATCTCAACAGAGCAGGAGAAAAGAAACATGAATTCATGACAAACTGCTTCCAAAAACTCAGACGTAGAGGAGTTGAGTTATGTGACGGAAATCACTGGATAATATAAAGCTGTTTCTAAATGATGGGGGATTACCACCCAAATCCACATAGAATTGATGATTAACCACCAACACGGCTTCAAGTATTTTTTTGTGAAATTTCCAATTGTAACTCCAGGATTAAGTAGAACAATCAATCCTAACCAGAGTAAACCAAGATAAACGACCTGGGAAAGCATCAATGCATCTTTAGCGTAGAATTCTGGGCATTGAGAAGTGACACAATTTTCATTTTCCAGAATGGGGGGAGGAGCTACAAAATTGGCTGGCATGAAATTAACATTTTGTGGCGCCAACTACAAAGTTCCAGATGCTGGGCCCCATCTTCCTGAAATGATTCTGTTCAGAATCAGATTGTACAGGATATACCACAACAACCCAAGCACAGGATGCATTTTTAAAATTTAAAATTAGAACTTGGGATAATTGATTTTTATTGAGTAAATTTAGAAGGACTCAACTTTTAGAGTTGAAACAGGGAAAATTATTCAATATATATCAGAAAAATTGACTAAGAAATACCACCTGAGTCTTGATCTCCTATTCCTTTGGCATCTTCAAGTAAGTGTCTAGTCCAGGTTGCAAAGAACCCTTGCGTGACCAGTTTCTGACAACCATGTTGATTAATGAGCTTATATTGGGTACCCTCATATTACATCAATTTATCAACGTCAGTATGCAAGGGGGAGCTGGTTTCATCTGGCAGACTGGAGCAGCCATGACCCATTTTTGATTGACTGTTTGGTTTAAATCTGTTAACTCGGTCAATTTTGATACAGGTTTTCCGGCCTTCTGTGCCTTCTTACTTGGACAAACAATACCCTGCATTATGGAACCTACTGTGACAATTAGTATAGACGTGGTTGGGCCTTTGCCAATGTGTGTTGGTCAGTTACGCTACATTATTATGGCAATTGACCACCTCAAAAAATGGGTGAAAGCCAGAGCGCTGCAGCACGTCAGCGCCAAATTGACAGCCAGGTTTGTATTGGAACAAATTATCCATTGACATGGCTGCCCTCAGTTTGTTCTTACCAACAACAGAACAAACTTCACTGCTCATGTAATTCCAAAATTAAATAAGCTCATGGGCGTGAGAGGAGTGCTCTCTACACCCTACCATCCAGAATCAAATGGGATGGTTGAGAGAGCTAATGACACTTTAGTCAACATTCTGCAAAAGATGGCAGATTCCTGAACTTTGGAGTGGTATCTCTTCCTGCCTGCCGTCGTGTTTGCCTACAACATCTCAATTCACAGCACAACTAGCTTCTCTCTGTTCCAATTGACATATAGACACCATCCATCTATCCCGCCAATTCTGTTTTCAGCAATGGGGGATCTGGGTAACATAATATATCAACAATATATGTCTAGGTTAGCTGACACGCTCATCAAGCTTCAAGCTGAAGCCTTCACTGAAACCTCCATCACCAGGAACAAAGGACGCAAGACTGACAACAAGAATTGACGCGCCTTAGCCAAATTTAAAACTGGCACTCAGGTTTCATACCACAACAGAATTGTGAGGCGGGCTCATAAGCTTGACAGCATCTGGAAAGGGCCTTTTGAAGTCATCAAGAAAACCTCTCCTGATGCTTACACAATCAAGGATCTGGCCAATGGAAGACTCATCAACAGAGTCCACGCCAGGTTTCTCAAGCCATATTTTACCATAACAAATATTGGCTCACAATAAAGTTTACTAAATATATTCTAAAAGAAAAATCATAATAGGAAAAAGAGCTTTATTAGAACAACTAGGGGTCGCCTTCCTGATATTCAGGATCTTCTTCATCCTCTTCAGAACCAGCTACTTGGGTACTTCCTCTCCAAGACTTTTGCACCACCTGCCTTAGGCTCCAGAGGCTCACAAAAGGAAACTTCCTCCCCTCAGCAAACCAGAAAGTGGCAGCCTGCAGTCAGATTCTACATTCACTGGGGATAACCTGTGAGAAGCAAACAAAAGGAATTGGAATCTCCCTGGAGACAGCATTGACCTGCCAGAGCCTGGTGTCCAGAGGGAAAGCGCATGACAAGACCACACAATCCAACATGAAGTTGGATATATACAGATAGCAGCAAGGCAACAGTGCCTTAAGACTGCCCAGCTTGTTGCGGACTTTCTCCCACTGTGCTGCCATATTTTCTGCATTAGCCATTGACAGGCTAAGATTGGGAGTAAGCATTATGTCCCCACATAAGAACATCCTGCAAACCACCTGTTGTTTGGCGCCACTTTCAATGTTGGTGTAAACACTACAGACCACACAACAGATACAGCTGTCCCGCGCATCTGAGTTGTCCACACCCAGTGATAAGTACAACGTCGGAAACCCTGCCAAAGCGCCAAACCAAGAAGAGAAAACCCGCAAGCCAAAGTCCAGCATATAACTTTGGCAGGCCTCACTCACCCTGCCTGCGTCACCAGTGGCCACCAGGAGCTCCGCCAACTGCTCGCCTAACTGCCCCACCAAATCCTTGTCCTCTACGCTATGGAAGCTCTCGCTGGAATGATTGATGCACTGCTTAAGATCATGGCGCAGGCGCTGAGCCATTACCACAAACAGGAATTGAGTAATTATATCCATTCTAACATAAAGCTGGGAAATGGAAAAACCCTCAACACCTAATTGCAGCAGGGGCACAGAATTGAAGTCAGGCAGGTTAGTGTCTATCAAGCAATAAGTAAAGGCGCCCAAGTGAGGGTCCACAACCAAAGGCTCCCTCTCTAGATTTCAAAGACGGGTGCGCACTGAACTGGCCTGAGACTCAGCAAGGCGCTTTTCACCCCCAACAGCTGACTGCCCGGCAGAATCACCCTCCACCAGATTTCCTCACTATTCTCACCTGGCACTGAACTTTCCAGCCCAGACCAGAGTGAACTGGTATCTGCCTGCCAAAGCCCACGGAGCAACACCACCTTGGCTTCCTTGAAGAGCCCACAGAAAGTTGACAGTCTTCTTCTGACATCTGCGCCACCATTTTGCAGGCATCAGTCTTGTTGCTAACACCGGAGTAATTGGAATTATTGCCCATATTCTGGGCTTTAAGAAGTTCTTCAAAGGTTATATGGCTCAGTCAAGTGGGGGGAAATGTCAGGACATCCTGATTAATTAGGATTGACTGATTCATATCCCTATTGCTAAAGCTGTGGATTGATTTTAGACGCAACACAGCCAAAGTGACACAGTATTCTGGAATACTGAGAAACTATAATAAGGTTGATATAGTTTCCAAGTCAGAAGACACCTGAGACATTCCGGGTCTCAGGTCATAGGCCAATCCAGAAGCTTCTATAATTAGATGCTAAGGATTCTGGATTCCAAATAGGGACACAGACCCAACCCAGAGATTGATTGGGGAATTACAACATCCTGTTTCACCGAGAGTTGAGACAGAAGACCGCCTGTGCAAATATTGCGCATTACACCAAGCACAAGGGCAGGTTGGCCAAATTGGGTGTCAACTTAGTTGCCGTAACTAAGTCAAGAAATATCTGGGCTGAAGAGGAGAAATCAGCAGCCTAGAATATTACCTCATCCCAAACCATTATTCAGGTTTTGAATTCAACTCTAGGGGATGAAACTAGTAGCTTGGGGATGATAGGCTAGCTAGTAAGAGTTGTCCGCAGCTAGACGCCAGTTTGGTTGCTAGCTGTCAACTATAAAGGGGCCTTCCAAGATCACTTGGAAGGCAGACAATTTAATACCCTTCAACATCCCTACTAGTCCAAATAGTAGTGGTGTCAAAGTACAATAAGAGCAAATTATTGATACTTGCAAACTCCTGCCAAAACCACCACAGACAGTGTTGCATCTCCAATGGACCACAGGACTTCCACCCCAATCAAATCAACCAACAACAGAATACAGCCTGTTGTCACACCAATAGAAGTACATCTGTCCCCATACAGATATCCTATCCCAACATGATTAACTCACCTAATAAAAATAATCCCTCTTCTTCTTGAAGATCAAGAAATCTTGACAGTGCCATTTAGCTTGGTCTATAAAAACTAAAGCACCACAGAGCTTCAAATCCAAAAGTTCCCATTCAAAGGCCACACTCTGATCAGAACTACTCAATCATTAAGGCATATTTAAGAGATCTGATCTTATTACATATTCAAAATACTACCATGTCTTCAGTTAACTTTACTTCTGCCATGCTACCCATTTTTCCTTGGGAGCTTCAACAAAAAGAGAAATAATTATGATGTTAAAAAAGACATTCCTCTTTATTGCTGGTGATGATCTTGATACTTTCATCAAGCACTTCCTTACTCAAACTGAATTTTGGATATCTCAGTTCTTTCCTGCTATCAAAATCAGGGATTAAATGGGATACTTGATAACTTAAAGGATCTTCTGAAATCTTCTTCCCAAAAGCATCTCGCAGCCTTGCAATCTCTGGTTACTTCCAGCTACTCTTTGAAAGAGCTTAATGATATGGGGCTTAATATAACCAAAAGTGAGTTTGAATACTCAAGAAAAATAAATAAAAATAAAGATGTAAGCTTAAATAAAAAAGCCAAAAAATAAGAACTACTATTTAAAAAAAGAAATAATTAAAAAATTGCTGGAAAATTCTTTTGAAACAAGCCAGTTTACAAAAAAGTGCCTGAAAAAATTTATAAAGATATTGAAAAAGAAATGAGTGAATAATCAACTGCAATAAAATACTCTCTCTTAAAAACAAAAAAAGAAATATATGAAAATATGAAAATAAAAAATGAAATTTCAGTTTCAATTTCCACTTACTATAAATTAATCCCTAAAAATATAATAAAAAGTAAAAAACAAACTGATATGTGCAATATTTGTAATTTAAAAAATTCACTAGAAAAAAAGAAGGAATATTGTGAAAGTAAAAACTTACCATTACCAGAATCTATAGATAATGACTTAAAGACTATTAAGCAGCACCAAGACTTTTATATTCATCAAAATAGGTAATATAAAAAAGATATTAACAAATTAGATGATGAGTCATGTGTTGTAGTTATAGATTATATAGAAAACTTAAAGATTGGAAGTGGTCCATATATGACCAATAATTGCTTTTATTAAAAAACCTATATCATTATTATGGTTTGCATTAGTTTTTAAAGAAAACAATAAAATTAAATATGAATATCATTATTTTTTGTCTCAAATATTATCACACGACTCTTTATTTTCAGGTGAATGTCTAATAAGTCTTCTTAAATTAGATAGATTTAAAAAATAAGAAATATAAAAGTGTGGACTGATAGAGAAATCATTTTGATCATATGAATTTTTATATTACTTATTTAAAGAGGCACCTAAATATATTAAGGGTTCTATAAATTATAATTGTTTTATTGAATGTCATGAAAAAAGCATTGTTGATTGTCACTTTGGTGTAATATCAAAAATGTTAAAAGAAAAAGAAAATGAGCTTTATATTAACAATATTAATGATCTTGAAAATATTTTTGAGCAAGAAGAAAAAAGAAAAGCATTATATAAATCAGTGCTATCAGGCTCAAATGTTTCTCAAAATTCATTCTTTTATATGTACAAAAGAAAAGTTAGGCCTATAAAAAGAGAGCTTAAAGTTAAAAAACTGCGCATCAATCTTTCATATTTGATGAAAGATGGGAAGCTATATACTTCACCTCTAACATTTGAAAGTTTATCAGAATATTCTGAGATAACTTATCATTTGAAATCATGTGATGATACCAGAGAAACAAAAATATCAGAAGATGCTAGTGGTGCATTAGGGCAAGTTCATGAAGTAGGGAAACTTACTAGAGGGTGTATTTTAAATAGAGTGATTAGTCTTTCAAAAACAACAACCTTTTTTTCTGAAACAAAATAAGGATATTTATGATGAGCCAAAGATAGGGTAATAGCATTTATAGCTTTGGGGCTGCTATTACTCTCCCATGCAACTCATCATAAATATTTTTGGTTTGTAGTTTGTAGTAGCACTTAAGATATTTTCAGTAATACTATAAGTTGCAATTTTCAATTCTAAAATTGATGACTTATTTTTTAAAAAAATCATCTAAGCCCAAGATCAACTAAAGTTTTGGTATTGATTGTATTTTAAGCTTTCTGAATAATCTGAATATGAATAATGTGATTAAGTTATAAAATAATTAATCTGGCTCCTAGGCATAACAAGAAAAATAATGACCCAATGTATAGCGCATGATTTTCTTTTCATAATTATTTGGGCAAAAATATGGCAAGTCCAGATTTTCCAGGGCTATTTCAGCAGCCCCAGCTTTGACCTGTTTTTTTGTCAATAATGACGTTTAAATTGTCTATTTCTGTCAAGGGTTTTGCAGCAGTTCTTTGCTGGTTCTGGTCTTGCGGGGATGCACTATTCCTTCCATTTGGTTTTCTACTGTAACACAATCCCCTGTTTCACTCCCACTTGCAAAACTTTGCACAGTGGGAGCAACTATAAATAAAGGATCCCCTCTCAATGATGGCTTGTGCTATTATTGAGAGCAATACCCCCCTCAATAAATTCCTTCTACATCTTACTAGTAGCCACAACTTATACTAGTTTAAACCACACCCTCAATCCTAAAACCAAGTGAGGATGAACCATCTAATCTTCACAGCTGTACTCACAGCTTGCCTTGGGATTGAAGGGTACCAGCAAGGACCTGCTGTTTTTGGGTTTTTGCCAGAAGGATTGGACCAAAAGTACTACAAAGACCCCAGCCAGCTCAACTCTTTTCACACTGGTTCTTGGCCTCCTCTGGTGTCACCTTGCCTCACAATATCTGTTGTGGTGTACATCTCTTCCTACTATATATTAATCTACTTTAACGGAAGCTTTAACAGATACAACACCCATGTCAAGGTGTTCCAATGATTGATGATCATCTACCCCATTGTCACTGCCTTGACAGGGATCTAGTTAGCAAACTTTCTTCCGTAATTACTGATGAGGAGCAACTTATGGAGAAGCTTCAAATATGGAATTGAGAAAGAAGAGAAGTGTATTTTATTGGATAATACTTTAGACTTATATAGCTTGTGCTGTGGCAGGGATCTAAGTCAGATCAAAGATAAGGATGTTCATGTGCAGGATGGGTTTGAGCCACTAGATACTTGTACAAGTCATGTGATATTGGTTTGTTGCCTTTATTAGTATGTAGAATGGTATATTGGATTGGCACCAAACCAGGCAATGACTGTATGTTAAGTGTGTTGGCAGTAGCCAGAATACCCGTACATCCAGTTCCTTGACACCCCCTTAAGGGGTTACTCTGGTACATAAGGAGGGGGCTTTGTCTTGACAGATGCTTCCTGATGTTCCTGGAGTTGTTTGTTAGTGGGTACTAGCCGCATTGAGTGTTCCCCTTTGCTGAGGCAAAGGCAGGATCTGTGGTATTTCTTGATGACGGGATCTTTGGCGCCTTGGAACTTAACTAGATAGGTGTTTCTGTCTGGTCAGTATCTGATGACTCTTCCTGGTCCTCTGTGTACTGATTCTAACTTCTTCCTGTTTCCTGCTAGGACCCAGACAGGGGAGTTGATTGGGAGTAGTTCCTCTGCAGAGGTTACCTTTTGTGCTTTTAGTCTTTTGGTTTCTGCTATTTTAGCTTTGAGGCATATGTGTTGTATTTCTGGTGCTTGTTCTACTGTGAGAGGGGTTCCCGGGGGGATATTTACATATGGTTGGTTATTGTGGGCTACTATCTGTGGTTTGTATCCGTAAGTTAGCTCAAACAGTGAGTAGCCTGTCCCTTGATTAATGTGGACCCATGATACTAATAATGCATGTTTCACGTATAGTGTCCATGTCTCTTTGGCTTTGTCATCCATTATTTTCTTGAGAGTGCTGATAAGGCTGCCGTTTAGGCATTTAACTCTGCCGTTGGCCTGTAGGGCAAGATTGTAGAATGTTTGATGTTTTTGGATTTTAAATTGTTATTTACTACGTGACCTGATAACTCTGTTGCTCCATCAGTTATGATGTAGTCTGGAGTGCTGTAGTCAGCTATGATTGCTTTGTTAATGAATTGGTTTATTTTTTCTGCTTTGTGGTCCTTTGTTGCCCAGCAGATAGGCCAGCGTGTTGCAAAGTCAATGGCTACAATTAGGAAACATTGATTTGTTTTTGTTTCTGGGAAGGGACCCACTACGTCTAGCCCCCAAACCTTGAATGGTTCAGGGTCTGGTACTGGATTAACTGTTGGTTGTGGAGCCTTGGTGCTGGCGTATTTCTTGCACACTGTGCACTTTTTCAGGACGTCAACTATGGCTTGTTTAAGATTGGGCCAACATACTATTTCTTTTAGAGTGAGGTATAGGTTGTTAGCTTTTGTATTTCCTAGTAGGCAGTGGTGTCTTAGTATTGTGTCAACCCTTTATTCAAGTGGGGTGTAGGGAACATTTTTATCTTTAATAATGTGGTAAACTGTGCCATTTGATATATGGAAATATTTTTCATTTCTTACTAATGTATCATGGGTTAGTTGGTGTGTGGAGGAGTCTTTCCCTTTTTTTGTACTCAGTTTTATATAGGTTGGGCCAGTCAGGGTCCAGGTGGTCAGGATGATCCTCTCTTGGCTGACATAGCCTAGAGAGGGCGTCAGCTGTGACCAGCTCTGCCCCCCTTTTGTAATGGATGTCTAAATTGAGCTTTTCCAGCAGGGACATCCATCTGGCTTGCCGCTGTGTGAGTGTGTTCTGAGTTTTGAAATAAATTAAGGATTTATGGTCAGTTAGTACTCAGGCGTTTAAATGTCCTTCTAGATAACATCTCCATTTCTTGCATATGTGATATAGTGCTAGAAATTCCTTATTCTGTATTGGGTACCTCTTCTCAGTGTTGGTTAGTTTTCTACTTTTGTAACATACTGGAAGGAAGTCTTGCTGCCCTGGCTGGCGGATGCGCAGGACTGCGCCAATGGTGGTATTGCTGGCATCTGACTAGAGCTTGTAGCACCTGTTATTATTAGGGTATTGCAGGATTGGCACTTCAATCAGAGCTTATTTTAGTAGTTGGAAATTCTTATTGCATTATGGTGCCAAGATGAATTTCTTTTTGGCATTACCCTTGATTAGGTCATTTATTGGTGCAGTTAATTTTCTGCAGTCTTTGATGTATTTTCTTAGGTAATCTACCATTCTGAGAAAGCATCTAACTTGTTTAACAGAGGTGGGGTGTTGTATGTTATTTATGGCTTTTATTTTATCTGGGTCTGCTTTGATGCCACTTTCAGAGAAAATGTGGCCCAAGAATAAGAGTTCTTTTTCCATAAATTGGCACTTGCTAGGATTTGCATAGAGTTTGTGCTTTGCGAGTTGATTGAGTGTCTTGCGGACATGCGTGAGGTGTTCCTCTTTTGTTTTTGAGAATATTATGATATTGTCAAGGTAGCATAATGTATTTGAGAGACCATTTAGTGCTTGGTTCATCATGTTGACAAACATTGCAGGGGTGTTTGTTTATCACAAAGTTCATTACCCTACATTCAAAAGATCCAAATTGTGTACAGAACACAGTTTTTGGTATGACTTTTTCTTTTACTTCAACTTGGTTATAACCTGATGTGAGGTCAATTTTAGAGAAAAATTTGGCTCCGGAGAGCATTGCAAATAGATCCTTTGAGTGGAAAGGGAATTTTATTCTTTACTGTGCTTTCATTTAGTGCTCTGTACTCAGTTACTAGGCAAAGAGTGCATTCCTTTTTCTTTATAAAGAACACTGCCGCCCCCACAGGGATTCTGATGGGCAAATGAATATTTTGGCTAGGTTGTACTCAATATGGGTTTTGAGGGTTTGGGTCTCCATGGGGAAGAGTCTGTAGAGAGGTGAAGGTTTAGGCATGGCCTTGCATAGGTTGATGCCATGTTTGATCTCCTGTTTGGGGGGGGTAACTCTGTGAGTTCTTCCTTGAATACATGGGTGTATTTATTTAGGAGTGCCACAAGTTCTGGGCATTGGATTTTGGTTGTTTGTATGCTATTTAATTCAGTGTACCTCATTATGTGGAGGGTACTATCTTTGGTCAGATGTTCTGAGTCATCTTGGTTTATGACCTGGACAAATACTGTGTCTCTTAGAATGAGGTCATTGGGTTCTTTGAGGATGTTGAAATTGACTCTGTTGTGTTTGATAATTATGGTTTCTGTTTTCCAACATATGCTGGGGTTTACTTGGGTGAACCAGTCCATGCCTGCTAAAATTTTGTAGTTTATGCTTTTAATGAAAAGTCCTTTGATGGACGTTTGTATGCCTTGGAGGTTAATTATGAAGGGATTTGTTTCACCTTCAAGTAGAACCTTCAATTTGTCTGCCATTCTGGCGTATTTGAAGTTGGATTTGACAACTGGTATTTTGTACTTGGTTATAAATGGTTTGCTAACCATGGTGTGCTGTGCACCAGAGTCAAATTAAATTTTATGTGTATGAGACTTATAAGTGCATGGGTAGACAAGAAGTTGTGAGCAATCTTTAATTTTTACGTTCATAAAAATGGAGGATTGCGGGACACGTGGGATGCAAGCAGCAATGTTTGTGCCTGTTGAATTATTGAATGGATCAGCCAAAACATAGTCTGTTTATGTTAAGGGCAATAGAACAGTCACCAATTGCCCATTTTTTTGCTGTGTTTGCTATTCTGTGCCTGTAAACTTGTTTAATTGCGCCTAAAAAGTGCTATCTGAATCAAGGGCTTATTGTGCATAGAGCTCAGTCTTTACTTCTGCAGCTAATAATAGAATTGAAGTATTTAGGAGCCACTTTCCTCCTTTTAGCAAGGCGCGTGAAGCTGGTTGTTTTTTTCCCAGGCACTTTCTAATGCCAATTCTCCACTGCCTCCATATGACAAGTCCTTCTTTTGGTGCCTCTTTCCTTTGGCAATAATCCCCCCACCCCCAACTATATAACCTTCTAACATATCAAATAAGGAACCAGTTTTGTCTTATTATCTTCTTCTGTCCTTACCCAGGTTGTCACTATACCACAACAGGTATAATATTAAGATAAAGAAGTAGTAGACTAACCATTCTTAGAAATAAGCACCTAGGCTGCATATTTTACAATAGTGCCTTGGTACAATTTCTTGTTGGTTTGGGTGGAGACAGGGGCACTTAAGCCTATTCCCCCTCCTCTTTTCCCTGTTCCTCTGTTTTGAGACCTTTGAGGTCAGAGAATTGGGGCCAGATTTGTAGCGGGTTGAAGTTTTAGCATTGTTCACTTTGGTGTTGTCCTCTTTCTTAGGACAGGAGCAGTTTGCACTCTGGCTACGGTTGCCATTGTTACAATTGGAGTTGCCATTGCTATGGTTGGTGTTTTGGCATTTGTTGCCATTAGAGTTGTCTCTGCCATTGCTGTTTGAGGAGTGGTTGCTGTTGTGTGCAGCATATTCCATGTTTGCATGTTTTTCTGTGCGCTTGGCTTCTGCAATGAGTGCAGGCAAGGAGGTGTTGGCCTCTGGACGGATGAGGGCAGCAACTGAGGATTTCATTCTGTTGATGAATAATGCTCTAGTGTGTACGTTGTCAGCTTGACTGGGTTTTGAATTTTGCAGTGTATTTTCTTGAATTTGTTGGCGTAAGCTGCAATAGTGGTCTTCTGAGGAAAATCACTGAGCTTTATTGCAATGTCTTGAAGGGATTTTATGATGCAGAAATTGTGGGTGATATTGGATTTGAACTCTTTCCCGTTATCAAGCTGTTTTTCAGTCTGTGAGACAATCCAAGTGGCAAACCAGTTAGCTGTGGCCTTGTACAGGCGCTTGCTGGCTTCCTAGACCCATTTTTTGTGGGGAATGTAGCTGGTGCAGAGCTTGGCAGCTGAGTGGTCTAGCCAGTTGATGATGTTTTATTTGTTTTTACCAAAGAAATTGTTGATGCTAATGTACTTTTTGTTGGTAACTTTTTCTTTGACAGGTGGTTGTGTGTTTGCTTGTGGTTGGAGAGAGCAACTGTATTAAATTATCTTGGCGCATGCCTTGGGCATGATCAGTCCTTTGAATACGGTATATCCACTAGGTATATATTTGTTGATATTGTGGGTGCAGAAGTATGTTTTTCAGGTCTCCTGAGATGTGGCCTGGTTGAGTACATGAGTGAAGGTGGGCGGGTTTTGGTCAGTCATTTTCTCTTTCATGGGTGTGGTCAAAAAAACTGTAGCTGCTACCAGTGATGAGGAGCGCCTTTTGGGGAAGCTTCAAATATGGAATTGAGAAAGAAGAGAAGTGTATTTTATTGGATAATACTTTAGACTTATATAGCTTGTGCTGTGGCAGGGATCTAAGTTGGACCAAAGATAAGGATGGACATGTGTGGGATGGGTTTGAGTCACTGGATACTTGGACAAGTCATGTGATATTAGTTTTTTGCTGTTCTTGGTATTTAGAACAGTATATTGAATTGGTACCAAATCAGGCAATGACTGGATGTTAAGTGTGTTGGCAGTAGCCAGAATACTTGTACATCCAGCTCCTCAACACTACTACAGGTAATACCAACCACACTTGGATATTACAACTTTACATATGAAGTATGGGACCAAAGTGTAGGAATAATAAGGCAGGTGAATAAGAAGGAAGGGATAGTATAGAATTTTCATAAAATGCAAGATTGAAAAAATGTTTGACCCATAAAAATAAGAACAGAAGCTTAAGCTGTTGAATATTGTTCTCATAATAGCAGCTAGAAAAGTGAGCTCTTACAGGATTGGATAACCACCATTAAACAAGCAAGATGTTTACACATCAGAAATGAAGTTTTCAGATGTACAGTTAGAAATCCTTTGATCCTATTGATTTAAAGACATCTGAAACCATCATCAAGTTTGATAATTAAGGGTTGTCAAACCCAACAACTAAATTCCAAATAAAGGGGAATGTCATGAATGACATTTTTGCCAAAATAAGTGGGAAACTCCAACTAGGAGAATCAAACTCAGGACCTGATTCAGAGGATTTTGGGGATCTGCAGGCCCTTGGACTGCCTGCCTGTGTTTTTCACAACTAGCCAGTGGAAGAGCTGAAACAGGCATTGGTTCAAGCCTAATTAATCAGGGAAATTTGCAGGCCTGCCTGGCCGCAAACTTGCAGGAAAAAGCAGGATTACTGGGAGCGCTAAACCAATATGATGTCATTCCTGTTATAGTTGACGGGCAATCCAAAAAGGGGTTTGCTGCTCAGCACAATGGGCTGAAATCCAAAGGGAATTCTGATGATTGGCTAGAAACCTGGGCCACCGGGCCACGTGATTCCCTGTCATGTAGTGACCCCAAAGCCACTCCTGAAGATGTACAGCTTATGGAACAAAGGTTGTCCCAACTTAGGGTTTCTGGAGGTCACTTGGTCCCTGATGACAAGAATTCCAGAGGCAATGATGAAGGCGTGAATGGGTTGTGTATGGACTATCAGATGGAGATCATTCCAACAGAAGATATAACGGGCCTGAAGGATCAGAATGGGGCCGGAAATCTTGTCCTGGAGGAAACTGAGCAAACGCAGCCATCAGGTGATGGGATGGATTCCAAACTTAGCATTTTAAATGATATTTAAACCCTGTAAAGTCTGGAAAAATGGTATTGCCATTCTGAAATAAATAAGATTATGGGTCCTTGGTTCTACCATTTTATTCCTTATTTTGTCTTGGTTATTTTCCATTTTACTACTGTTCCAACCAAAAATCTTGGGAAGACAGCCCGCATTCCTGAGGAAGCCCCCAAAACCCGGCCCGTGTTTTATCATCCTCTGGGAGCACCCTTTGATCCACTGCATTTCTCTGACTACCCCCTTAAGCCAGAGTATTGGGAGTTGACCGTGAAGGATACCCCCTGCCCAGACCACCCGGCCCAACAGATTACCCCACAGACAGCTTTCTACAAAGGTGCTTGGCACAAACAACCTGCCCCCAAAATCTGTGTGAAGTATAAATATTTGCCTGCCTACCAGATAGATATGGAAGCACCCCCAACACCCAAACCTGACCGCCTACACCCTGCTCCAGTACTACCTCCACCCTTAGCCAACCAATATGCAGTTATTGCCTACATCACCTTGGCTAGGTTAGTAGACACTATGGTACCCACTGCTGGACCCTGGGCCTTAGTAGGACAATCAGCATCTTATCTAATCAAGTTAGTACCCCTCCTATGGTGAGCTCTATCCTCCTCCCAACCGCGCAAGTTGGCAGCTGAGGCTAACAGTCCCTCCCCTGGGATGTGGTATCCTGACAGGGACTCAAAATAAATTTAATCCTCAGCCATCTTAAAAAAAGGCCAAGGGATCCGGTGTAAACCCACAACAATCCTTTTGAAACCCCTGGCACTCTTGAAGCCCATCCAGCTTCATTTTAGGGCAACTAAAAAGAATGGAGACTATGGACCTTTTTAGACATACTTAATAATAAGATCAACTAGGATATACATTCCTCCTAGTAAGTTTATACTTATTTTAATACTATAAAATATTTTTTACCAACAACAAAACCAATAAATGCTCCATGGTATCAATTAAACTATTCAGGGGTATATTAGATCTGCCAACATAGTAGTCACAACCATCAGCAATCTCAACCCTTGGACCACCCTCAGAACATTATTGCAGAGTATGTTCTCTCTCTTGCTACATTCACCATGGTGTTTTTTGCTTAGCATTATCAGGCGTCTGCTAGCTGGAACCCCAACCTGGCATACTTACCCAGCAATAGCCAACCAAGTTGTGTTGCCACCCAGGGGCAAATGAAAATACCAAAACAAGTAGTCAACTAAACCCATCCTAATCAAATAATAGACACATTCCTGGAGCAGCAAGTCTGTGCTAAGAGCCAAATGAATCTTGCCACACCCATAATTGTTCAGCAACTAGTCAACAGGCAGGAAATGCTCATGCCATCTAGGAAAACTTTGGCCCCAGCAGGGTATGCTAGGTTCATTGCTGCTGTAATCCTACTGGCTCACTCTAACTGTGGCGTTCCTCTCAAGAAGACATCAACTGGTTCCTGCAATTTGGCTAGAAGGATAGGGCCCACAATTTCATGGTGGCTATTATGGAGGGTGACCCCAAAATTCTCCTTGTCCAGGTTTACCTTCAACTGCAATGCCCAATATATAAGAAATCACTTCATCTAAGTGTGAGAGCAGGTTGGAAAACTGGGATCCAATGACCGCCCTGAGAGTGAGGTAGTCTATCATAAACCAGAAAACCACCCTGGCATAAATATTAAACCAGCTGAAGTTTCCAAAAAATGAGGGATGAACACTGTAGTGTATACAGCAAAAGATATGGCTGAACTGGATGAACTAGGGGAAGCCCATAATGTACTGTGGAAGGGGCTAGGGGTGGTCTTCCCTTTAGTCCATGTCTTCAATGGCTTCTATCATGGGCCTATACTAGGCAAAGGTTTGCTTTTGGCCCCCAATCCCAAGACATGTTGTTAGCACAGTACAGCACAGCAGAGAAGATAAGATGATCTATCTTCTTTCTTGGGAAGGGGAAGCTAAACCTTAGTAGTATTTTATGTAAAGTTACACCTCCTTATTTGGTCTCTGCTTCAATCTTCACCAAATTCTTGGGGTTCTCTGCCAAATTACGCCCGTATATTTATCCAAATAACTACTGAAAAAGCCCAAGAAAAGCTCTCACACTATTAATTGCAGAATTATTTCAAAGATGCCCACCTAACCCACCTAAGAGACACCCCTGGTTAAATATCATGTGCAAGAGCGTCCAGGAGCAGTGGTATCCACATCCAAGACAGGCTCCTCAATTTTAGTTGATCAGTTTTAATTTTTGATTTTGTCTATTAAAAACTGTCCAGATTTGTCTACATCAAGAAATTCACCCATAAACCCTCATATCATTGGCTGATTTGTTTGGGACACCTAACCTCTCACTTTAAACCCATTACCTCCTTTAAATGATTGTAATAGCTGTAAAAGACTCTGCTTTATTATACTCTGAATCTAATAAAGTTCAATTTTTTAGTAATTTTGGTTTATCTGTAGCTTTGCAGTGCTCAGTTGTTTTCTTCTCCTCTTTGGCTCCCAGGAATTATTAGTGGCAACTGTTTGGTTGTTGCTAAACCATGGTTTTATTATGGTTGAGAGCAAGGTTTTATTTTTTCTAATCTGCCCCCAATTCTCACATCAAACTTCTAATTGTAAGTAAAAAGATTGATTTTTAACATATAACTTGGGGTATATCTATCTCAATTATAACCCAACCTATTGCTGGGAGATGATAATTTATTAAATAGTAGCACTGGTGTGGTCAAGTGCCAACTCAAAACATTGGACTGGGGCATTCAACAGCTTGAACTTGGTGGAGATTGCCTTTATAGGATGTTTATGGAACTTATCATGCACAGATGCTTGATCAAGTAGCAGATTGACACCATCCTGGTTGGGATGGGCCTTTTTGGTGCAACCAAATCTATTTGCTGGATTTGGAAAGTTTAAGCTGATCAAACCTTTGATCTGAGGGCTGGGTTTGACTATTTTCCAAATTAGGGCAGCTGTTGATGCTGCATAATTGATGAGAAGGTTTGTAACTTTTAGTGTCCAGATTTGGGATCTTTTAAATTGGTCTCCCAGGATTGCTCTTGGCATGCAGCCCAGGCTGGCTGATAGCTGGGTGGCAGAGTCCAGAGCAGGGCCCAATGTGGGTGATTTTTGGATTTAAAATCAATTTTCAATCCAAATTGATCTGTTTGGATTTTTTATGGCAGTTTCCCTGATAAGGAAAATAATGCTTATATTTTTGATGTGTTATATCATCCACAATTCTTGTTAGGGATGATTAGGTTTATTATTCTTTCCTGCAAAAATGACATTTTTAGATTTAATGTCAAGAATATTCTTTACAGCAAGGGGTGAACTATGCTTCCACTGCTACCAGGGCGGGAACTTATCAAAAGAATTTACTAGCCACTCCAATGGTGTTCAAGGTGGTACCATCTTGGCAAAAAAATAATGGTTAATGTATTATCCTACTATTTAAACTACTATGCTACCAAGTTCTTTAAGTAAACACTGAGTCCTACTAGAAAGTTTAGCCACACTCAACTACATGAAACATAGCTTAGCTGAGAAATTGGGTGTGTCAGTCAAAGAAAGCTCCTGGATGGTAACCTTGAGTGACAAGAAAACTGATCTTTTACATTAATGCAAAGAGTCTGTCTCTATAAAAACAAATGTAAAATTTGCTCTACCAGATTTTACTCATGGAGAAGGTTCTCAAACTATAGTATTAGACTTTTAAGGGTGGGTTGACAACCCAATGAATCTGGACTACAAGAGCCTTCAGGTGACTATCAGTCATAATAAACAAACCTGTGTTGTAACATCTTTGATTACTCCCTCTTGGGGAATTAACACCCCAAGTAAATCACCAAGCGGCTCACCAAGCGGCTCACCAAGTGGTTCCCCGCTCAGTCAATAAACCGGTGGCACCAGTATCAGTTAACCATCTATGACAGGGATCACTCAATCCAGATCCTAAATGGAACACAACTTGATTAAGCCTTGTGACTCAAGAGGAAAATTACTCAGATAAGCCCTGTGACCGCCATGACGTACATGGACGACATGTGGCTTATCATGATACTATATATTAACCTATATTCATATTCAATAAAGAATCATTCTCTTCTTAATCTTCCCCTTTATTTTGTTTATTATACTTCCCAGAAGTATATACACAACAGTGGTAGCATAGGTAGGTTATTCATACCTACCCAACTCAAAGGAAAAATTTCTCCCAAGAAAAGAACCCAAGCAATGTCACTCCCTAATGGTTGGAGAGATTACAAAGTAGGACAAGACGTCCCCCCTGGACTTGTCATCTACAATAATTTCCTTGTGCCCATCAACCAGTACAACACCCTCAAACCCACAGTCTGTTCTCTACCACGCCAATCACAACATCGTCTACGCAACCTGAGATACCCAACATTGTGTTTCAACGCTTATGTACCGCTGAGATTGGCGCCTTTGCAGGACTACGCTGTGAGAACGCCTCTCTTTGGATCAACAGCACTGAGAGCAAGTTCACACAAGTAGAGTACCCCCAAAGACTCTGGGTTAGTGAAGTTGCCCTCTGCGCAACAGGAACTGCCTTGCGTTTTGTTACCAAATGACTAGCACAACACTCTGATCAGAAGGAAAACTGGGAAGTGTTCAAAGCTGCATTCCTCAAAAGATTCTATATGAAGAATTAAGACATAGTGATCATGACAAAACTCCAGACCTTCAAAATGACAGGAACCATTGAGGAATATATTGCCGCATATGAAGGACTATGTGACTGTGCACCCAACACCATCAACTTTGATGAACCTGGACCACGCCTGGACTTTTACAATGGCCTTCCTACACATATCAGACATCAGTTTGACATGACCTGCTGCAAGAACCTTGAGGATGTATTCCTAAAAGGAAAACACGCAGCTCAGAAGTCTGACAATCTACATGCCTCCAACAAATGCAAGGACAACCCTGCAGTTAAAAGAGAGCCTCGCCCCAATAAGCAAATCAACCAAGCCAACAGTACCCAACCTTGGCACAGAAATTGCACTGCACAAGCCAACCAGGCTAGCACTGAAGATACCAACAAGGAGGGAAAAGCTCAGGGGAGTGCTTAGGTGAGCTGCCCTCCCCCTCTACACAAGACTCGTACAGAGAACAGGACGTGGACTCCATCACCATGATCCAAGTTCCCTCCAGCAACCCTCTCCTGTCTGCCGCCCAATCTGGAAATAAACTCCTTACCTATCCTTTCTGTTTTTGCAGATACCAGGGCACAGCGCTATTTGACACTGGAGCCAATCAATTGCTTGTTAACAAGAGTTTTGCAGACCTCATGAAGTTACCTACTATTTGAAGTAACATCATCAGAGTTGTCATGGTGGACAACCATAGCACACCAGTTACCCGTGAGACCAAACCTTTCCGGGCACAAATTGGAGACGTCCAAACAACAATTAGTAGCCCCATCATCCCAATTCTAAAATACAATATCTTACTTGGATTAGATTGGATGCAAAAGACAAAGCCTCACATTGACTGGGACAGTGCCACCCTCACAATCCAGCAAGGAGAAGTCTACCATCACGTGTACCCAACACACCTTGACACTCTCATGAGGGACCACATATTTGTAAAGATCATGGAAATGGAGAAAGAAACTGGCATCAGCAAAATCAATTGGAGCACATATATATGAAGTCATCCACTTCAAAAACACAGAAACCCAACACAAACAGAACCCAATTAGAGACCAGCTAATAAATGAGTTTCCCTCTGTATTCCAAGAATCACTACCCGGACTGCCCCCTGATTGGGGTATCCAACATGAGATCAACTTAAAAGGTAATGTGCCTAAGGCGCAACCCATCTACCGCCTCACACCACAAGAAGACAACGCTCTGAAAGCCTACCTTGACAAAGCACTCAAGAAAGGCCTCATCAGACCTTCAAAATCACCCTTTGGTGCTGCTGTCTTCTTTGTGGCAAAGAAAGATGGAGGACTCTGCCCAGTCACAGACTACAGGGCCCTCAACAAGGTCACAATAAAGAACAGATATCCCCTGCCCCTAATTGATGACCTTTTTAATGCCCTGGGGGGTCCCAAATCTTCACAAAAATTGATTTGACAGCAGGTTACCACCAAATTTGCGTGAAACCTGAAGACATTCCAAAGACTGCATTCCGGACTAAGTACAGATCCTTTGAATTTTTTGTTCTCAATTTCAGCATGAAAAACGCTCCCAGTACCTTTGTAACATTCATGAATGAAGTATTTAAGGAACACATTGGGAAAAGAGCAATCATCTACCTGGACAACATCATCATTTATAGTCCCAACCTGCACCAACACTGGGAAGACGTCTGTGCAGTCCTCTGCACCCTGGAAGAAAACCAACTAATTGCCAAACTGTCCAAATGCAAGTTCTTCTCAACTGAACTCCCCTTCCTTGGCCACATCATTAGCAAGGATGGTATCAAACCCAATCCAGAAAAAATAAGCGCTATGACAGAGATGCCAGCCCCAAGAAACAAGAGCAAGCTCCACACTTTCTTTGGAATGGTAGCATATGTACACAGGTTCATCCCTGACTGGAGCACCCTAACAGCCCCCCTATCAGCCATAACTGGGAAAACAACCAAGTTTTTCTGGACACTTTTACAAGATCAACATTTCCGCCAGCTAAAAGAGCGCATGGTCACTGCCCCCATCTTGCAATATCCAAACCGCGAGGGTATCTATGAGCTAGAAACCGACGCCTCTGACTATGCCATAGGAGGAGTCCTACGTATCCAAACAGCCCAGAAAGACTTCCTCCCTGTGATATATGAATCCAGGAAACTATTGGACAGCAAACAGAGATACCCTATACACAATAAGGAGTTGGTTGCCATCATACACTGTCTCATGAAATGGCAGTGTTACCTAGAAGGAGCTCAGACGTTCAAAGTACTCACCAACCACAAGTAATTGGTATTCTTTAAAACACAACAACACCTGTCAAGAAGACAAGCCAAATGGATGAGTCTCATACAGAGATACCCCATGAAAATTAAATACAAACCAGGCAGAGAGATGCTTACTGCAGACGCCCTATCAAGGCTATACAATAAACACATCCTCTGCACTGATGGTGACCCCAACTGGCCCATGTTAATTATGGGGAATCTCCAGGAAGGGTTCCCACCTGGCACACCAATGGAAATCCAAGAGAAAGTCCTCAAGAACAAACATCTGTTCAAAAACGTATATGGTACCCTCCACCAAATCCTTCCAAATGGTGACACAGTACCCTACGTTCCGTCAACACAAAAGATTGACACAATCCTCCAATATCACAGAGACTTGGGACACACCCATAGCAGAAACTTGCATGAATACCTCAAGACTTACTACTGGTGGCCCAATATGCTAGATGATATCAGAGAAGTACTAGAACAATGCAAGGTCTGTGAAAAGTATGCCTGAACCAAAGCTCCACCCAACTCAGTAGTACCTGTATCCATCACAAAACCCTTTAAGATGTGGTTTCTGGATATTGTGGGGACTATGCCTGGCAACAACAAAGGCAAAAAGTACATAATAACAGCCATTGACTATGCCACAGGATGGCCTGTAGCACAAGCCACAAAAGAGCACAAAGGCAATGACGTGAGACAATTCATTGGCAAGGAAATCATAGCTAAGTTTGGAAAACCCAACCTCTTAATCACAGATGGAGGCACTGAACTCAAAGCTATTGACACCAACATATAACTCTTCAAAATGGAATAAAACACGTCACAGCCAGCCCATAACACCCCCAGGCAAATGGAGGCGTAGAACATTTAAACAGCTCTCTAGTGGAAGCCTTCAGTAAGCTATCTACCAACAATCCAAAAGCCTGGGTTGACATGTTATCAACCGCCCTTATGGTCTGCAGAACACAAGTCAACCGCAATACAGGCAAAAGCCCCTATAAACTTGTCTATGGTCAGAAACCTTCACTTGTCAGTACAACCATGGGACCATGACTGCTACTTCCAAAGAAGATACCAGACAGTAATGACCTAAAAGTACTATAAGCCAGAAAGGACCAAGAAGTGATAAGACAACAAAGGGTTCAGCGGGAAGCAATCCCATTGCAACAAGAAAGGTTTCAAGTCGGAGAAAAGATCTGGGTTATCAACCACAACCAGCACAAATTAGACCCAGGATTATGCAGACCAGGCATTGGCATGGAGGTGAAACCCAATAACACGTACCTCATCAAAGGGATTGGAGCTCAAACCAAACTGAAACAAATGCATCATGATCAACTTTGCCTGTGTAAAGCAAGAGCAGCCCAACAAAACTCAAGACTCCCTGTTCCTAACACCAAACTGGATCAATACCAGGCCCATATTCCAGTTACCCTCAAGAAGATTCCCAAGGCTCCGCCTTCCAGCACCCCAGGGGGAGATATTGCAACATCTTTGATTACTCCCTCTCAGGGAATTAACACCCTGAGTAAATCACCAAGCGGCTCACCAAGTGGTTCCCTGCTCAGTCAATAAACCAGTGGCACCAGTATCAGTTAACCATCTATGACAGGGATCACTCAATCCAGATCCTAAATGGAACACAACTTGATTAAGCCTTGTGACTCAAGAGGAAAATTACTCAGATAAGCCCTGTGACCGCCATGACGTACATGGACAACATGTGGCTTATCATGATACTATATATTAACCTATATTCATATTCAATAAATTATCATTCTCTTCTTAATCTTCCCCTTTATTTTGATTATTATACTTCCCAGAAGTATATAAACAATACCTGGATAATCCCATGATTGAAACCCAGCACTCCCCAGAGTTAAAAAAATAGCTATGGTATCTTTTAAGGCCAAGATACCAGAATTCCTGAAGCCTTGGGAGTAGGTCTTTTTCAAAGAAGATGCCACAGCCTTGCCTAAACATATCCAGTTAGACCACACCATTGACTTCATCTCAAATACTCACCCTAATAATAGACCAGCTTACAGATGCAACATTAAGAAACAAGCTTCCTTGAAAGAGCACCTTGATAATATGTTAAAGAAGGGTATATCTGTGTCTCTAAATCCCCTTTTCCTTGCATATGCTGTTTGTAAGTAAGAAAGGGGGAGAGTTACACCCTTGTGTGAACTACAAAGATCTTAACAACATTACTTTAAATAATAGATACCCTGTACCCAATGAAGAAGACCTATATGACCAGCTTTATAAGCAAGCATCTCCTCAAATGTTGAGCTCATAGATGCCTTCAATCAGATCTGTATCAGACCTGATGATGAACAAAACATGCCTTTTAAACTATTCAATAACTGTATGAATACCTGGTTATGTAGTTTGGAATTTGCAACACACCAGCTAGCTTTTAAACTATGGTACATGTGATGCAAATTTTTAGGTAGCCTCTAAATATATAGACATACCACAGAAAAACAAATAAAGTACCTTAAATCTGTCTTACAACACTTCAAGAAGCATAGGCTGTTTTTCAAACTCCAGAAGTGTGAATTCTTCCTGGAAGAAGTAGAGTTCTTGGGATAAAAAGTTCTGACAGGAGGCTTTGCTATGTCTCCTGACAAGATTGAGGCCATGAGGTCATGGCCAGAACCCAAGAACTGCAAAGAAGCTGAAAGTTCCCTGGGCCTGGAAACTTTCTGCTGCACACCTGCTTAAAATTCTCCTTCCAACTGCTTGCCCTTGAATTGCCTCACCTCCAAGAAACACCCACTTGTGTGGGATATCAACACCAGATCTGCCTTTGAGATACTGAATAACGCCTTTGTATCTGCCCTTGTCCTGGAAATGCTAGTTTACAACAAACCCTTCATTGTGGAGACAGAAAATTCTGACTTTGCATTAAGGGGTGTTTCTTCAGAAAGGGGCATAATATTAAGCTGAACCCTGTAGCTTACTACTCAAGGAAGTTCACTCCCCTGAGTTGAACTACCCCATCTACAACAAAGAAATGATTGCTATCATTCAATCCTTTAAACACTGGAGAAGATACTTGTGTGACACCAACCACCCAGTGAGAATCATGTCAGATCACAAAAACCCAACATATTTCTTTAAGCCACAGCAACCAATCCAGCGCCAAGATAGATGTGCCTTATTCTTAGCAGACTACAACATGAAAAGCAGCTACAAACCCAGCAAGATCAACATTTTATCAGAAGTCTTGGGCCAGAGAGAACATCCTTTTGCTAGTGCCCAAGATATTGATGAATTCAACCCCAAATACTTACTGTCTCCCAATATGATTGAACCAACACTCCTGTTCCTAGGACTATATAGTAGAAGAGAAGAAATCTAATTAGCCCAGACCTTAGACAAGTACTTCATCTCCATCATAGAAGTCTCAAGGAAAGATATCAATAGCCAGTACTATCCAACAGGCTACTCCTTACACGGAAACATCCTACAGCTACACAGACACACCTATATACCAGAAAGATCACTCCACCTAAAGATAATGAAAAAATACCATAATTCTCCCATGCTGGGACACCTGGGACGTACAAAGACACTCAAAGGAATCCAGAGAGCCTACACGTGGCCCAGGATAAAGCCAGAGATTGAAGGATACATGTAAAGCCCCATAAAATGAGGGAGTATTTTAGCTAGGTAAGGTATCAAGTTAGAGACTTGGAATCCTGTAAGTGCCATCAAGATGGGATAGACCGTCATCATCTATCTAAAGACTTTGGCATGTACGTTAAATTGTCCGAAATTACCGGCAAAGTACGTAAGCACGTAGAAGACAAAGGAATAGATTGCTACATGCCGGGTGGAGCAGGGCAAGATCAGCTTGGGCCAGGGGTACGTCTCAGAGGAGTTGAGCTGCACTGGCTTCTTGTAGAAGTACTCGTCAGGCTGTTTGTTGTACGGCTCATGCTAATGAGAGTGTTGGTGGCCCCCAATCCCAAGGCAGGCTGTAAGGACAGCAGAGAAGATCAAGTGGTTCATCTTCTATTCCTGGGAAAGGGCAGACAAAGCTTAGTGTCTTAACTTTCTGTTGTGTAAAAGTTTCTTGGGTATTGATTTATGTGATACTATTGAGGGTTAATTTCACTAAATGATAGCACAAACTACCATCAAGTGATTGAGATTTATTATATACTGTCATCCTTAGTGGGGCATGAATAGTACAAGGCATTGGACAGGGGACCCCAAACACTTGGTGTTGTCTGGAATTCCCTTTTGGGAGTGGGATGAGAATGGTTTGGCAAGCAATGAATTGTTATCCTTGGCATGGCATGGAATTGGAGCATCTTCAGGCACAGTAATGCATTTCAATCCAGCTTTTGCAGTTGATGCATTATTTGTAATGCTGGACTGCTTGTCAACCCCCTCCAAATTTGGTAGATTCCAAATTTGGGCAGCAGTTCCCCCTCTATTTGGGTTTGGGGAAATTTCCTTTTTGGTTTTCCCCTTTTGGCAATATCCCCATTTGGTGGGTGGGGGCTGGCTGGCTGGCCGGCGGACGGGGTATAAAACCCGTCCAAATCAAAAAATTTATTTTTAATCTCTGTTTTGAAAGCTCGGCTTTCCGCAGCAGTTTCCCCAATAAGGGGGAACTGCTACCCTTTTTGTTTTGTTTGTTATCCTGCAGTGTGCTCAGAGCAACTTCCTGAACGCCAGTGTTGTCAGGAATATTCCTGACATACATCAGCAGTTTCAAGACATGTGAATGTACCAAGACCAAACAAGGAAAGCCATAAGGATTAATACAACCCCTTCAGACTGCAGAAGGCCATTGGAAGCCAGTATCCATGAACTACATTGCAGAGCTTCCTAATTCAAAGGGATTCAATGCCATATTTGTAATTTTCAACTGTTTCACCAGAATAGCTCACTTCATCCAAACAACAACCAAAGTAATTGCAAAGGAAACAGACACCCTATTCAGGAACCAAGTATTCATGAGCCACAGACTCCCACAAGAAGTGATCTCAGACAGAGGCCCACAATCCACCTCCAAGTTTTGGGCCCAAATACTAAAAGGCTTGGGAATAAAAAGATTGTTAACCACTGCATATCACCCTCAGAGAAACATACAGACCAAGATAGTGAACCAGGCCCTTGAATAGTACTTAAGATGCTATGTAAACTCAGAAAAACAGCTGGGTAACTCATCTACCAATGGCTTAGTTGTCGTACAACAACCAAGACCACATCTCCATAGGGATATCCCCATCCAAGGCCAACTAAAGGTTCATCTCCACCTGGTATAGACCTTCTACTGACAGCAACAACAGCTCTTATGGACAGAACTGGGTGAGCAACATTAGAACCTTCCATAAAGATTCACCTGGAGCCATAGAAAGGCTGTACAGGTGTTAAGGGCATTTGCTGACAAGAGATGTAGCCATGATACTCCAATCGAAGTTGAAGATCTGGTACACCTTAATGCCAAGAACATAATGACCTCTTCCCTATGTGATAGACTGAGTCTTCAAAAGACTGTTCCATACAAAGCCTTAAATTTTGCCAGCCAAGCGGCATCTCAGCTAGAGCTGTCTTAATGATGAAGGTTCCATGATGGTTTCCATTGATCCCTACTTTCCAAGAAACAGGAGTTCTCCTCTTGCATCAAGCATTAGGGACATCACCCTCACCCATCATAGTAGGAAGCTTTACACAACACAAAGTAGAGGCAGCCCTAGAGTGCACAATCAGGTACCTGAAACAGACCTTGCTAATGCTGAGACCCTGAAGCAAAAATGCAAGACCTGAAATGAAGGGTTGTTCTCTGAAAGCTCAGCTATAGAAGGTGTTAAAACAGCAGGCTTGACCCGCCAGCAAGGTTCCAAGTAAGCAGGTTTGTGACCCGCAATCCAATTATCCAGTCACTTGAAGCCAAGCTAGGAAGCTGACTTGAATTTCAAAATACAACAGCATTAACAGAAGATGATCCCCTGAGATGGATACCTTGTTTTGGCGCTTGACTCATTACCAGGATCAGGCCACCCCCTTCACCATCCCACATTGTGATCAATGCTATCAAGTTCATGTTATCCACAATTTGCAATGACTATATAATACTTATCTCTTAATAAAGAATCTTATCTAGTTTCCAAATATTTTTCCCCTTGTAACTCTTCTAAAACAGCACAGTTACAACATTTGTAGCAGAAGTAGGGGTTACATCCTACTTTATCCCCCAAAATTCTGCCTGTTGCCTGTACTTGCACAGCCAACAAATCCTCAAAAGAATCATGTCCGGCCTTCTGTTAGGCTGGACACTGTACACACTTGGTACCAAGATACCTAATGGTTTTGTCCTTTACCAGAACATGGTGATCCCTCTCTCCGCCTTCAACGCCCTGTCAGCACAAGGGTTCTTCCAAGCACCTGCCGCCATTCCTTGAGCAACTGAGGACGACGTCATCCAGCCTATGTAGCCCAGAGTCTTCAAAGCGCTGTCTTTGAACCTTTTTCTGGAGCCAACAACAATAATGTTGCAGCATGGATTCAATCTGCCCAAAGCAAGCTGGCCCAAATGGAATTCCCATAACAGTTCTGGATTGCAGAGATCTCTATTCAATTGACTCACAATGCTGGTACCTATGCAACAAGTGCCATGAAGAACACACTGTGAAGGATTGGAACACCTTCAAACAAGACTTCTTGGTAAGATTTGTGCTGAAGAACACCACAATCATGATCATACACCAAGTAAAAAATCTAACCCAAACAGGCACAGTGAAGGAGCTCACCCAAGCTTATGAGGAGCTCTGACTATGTGCCTCCTCAGATACAGCCTTTGACACTCCAGCTACCTACCTCATGTACTATGACACACTCAAGTCACATGTAATGAGACATGTAAACCAGGACCAAGTGACCAACTTGCAAAGTCTGTATTGCAAGGCAGAGAAAGCAGAACAAATGTTCAACGCTCTCTACAAGGCGCAAACAGGCAAGAGAGATTGCCCCAAAGATTCTCATCCAGCTGGGCATTTCAACCAACCGCCTCCTGGGAACAATAACAACAGTTCAAACCACAAACCCGCAGGATTGAATGAACACAGAAACGGGAACAATGGTCATTCAAGCCATATCCATTTTTGTATCACTGCCACACAAGGCAACCAAGACAAGGGAAAAGCCCAGTGAGAACATTAAGCAAGCCAAGCTTTCCCTGCACAACTCCTGACTTGCCCAATAATGAGTACTGACCTGAGGACGTGGATTGATGCCCAATGATCCAATTGCCCTCAGAAGACCCAGTACTTTACACCATTGCAAGACATCCCAATAAACGGATGTCTTATCATTTCCGCTTTTGCAGTTACACAGGCTCAGCACTCCTGGAATTGGGAGCAGATCAAACCCTAGTCAACATATGTTTTGTGAATAAGTTCAAGCTGGCCACTAATCCTTTGAGGATTAAAAATGTGGTCCTGGCTGATGAACACCACAGCACCGTGACAAAGGAAACAGCCCCCTTCTCCGTCATACTTGAGAATCTCCACTCCACATTCCAGGGCCCCATAATCAATTTCCCCAAGTTTGACATTGTGCTGGGGCTGGAATGGTTGCAAAGGAACAATCCCCATGTAGACTGGGTGACCTCAGTACTGACCATCAAACATCAAGGCGTCAATCATCAGACCTACCAAGACTCAGTAGATCAGCTCCTGTGTGACCATGTCTTTGTACGTATCACAGAGACCCTGGACAAAAAAGAGAACCTCAAGGCAATTGATTGAGACTCCTGCCAGTACAAGATCATACACTTCAAGGACCACCAAGACACCACTACGCCTTAGGATTTCAAAATTGTAGCCTGCCACCCAGAAATCTTCAAAGAGGCTCTGCCAGGGTTGTTGCCAGAGAAACACATCCAAAACTCCATCCAACTCAAGGGAGCTATACCTAAGGCGCGACCCATCTATCACCTTATCCCAAACAAGAACAACACCCAACATGCTTACCTCAAGGAGGCGTTAGAGAAAGGTCTTATCTGCCCCTCACAGTCATATTTTGGTTCTGCCGTATTCTTTGTGGCAAAGAAAGATGGTACCCTGTGACTAGTCACAGACTACTGAGCCCTAAACAAAGTTACTATCAAGAATTGTTACCCATTACCACTCATTGATGACCTTTTTGATTTCTTGGGCGGTGCCACAGTCTTCTCCAAGATTGACTAACAGCAGGCTACAACCAGATCCGTATCAAGGAGGAAGGTTTACCCAAAACAGCCTTCCACACTAAATATGGTTCATACAAATGTGTGGTACTCAACTTTGGAATGACAAACACCCCATCAACCTTTGTGACCTTCATTAACAAGGTGTTTGCCCCCCACATTGGCAAGCACGCCTTTTTATACCTGAACAACATTATTGTCTATAGCCCCTTGTTAGAACAATACCACAAGGACTTGGTAGCAGTCTTTGCTACCCTGGCGCAACATAAGATGCTAGCCAAGCCCTCCAAATGCCAGTTCTTCTGCAAAAAGTTGCCCTTACTGGGACACATGGTTTCAAAATATGGCATTGAACCTGACAGCCATAAAATCCAGGTTGTTTTCAAAATGACACCTCCAAAAGACAATTCAGAACTCTGCACATTCTTGGGAATGGTTGCCTATGTACAACAATTCATTACCAACTGTGGCGTCCTGACTGCACCCCTTTCCGCTATAACTGGCCCCAAATCTAAGTTGGTATGGACCCCCAATGTGATCTTTGCTTCAGATGTCTTAAGGAGAAGCTCACAACATCACCCATTCTACAATACCCCAAATGTGACGGGGAATATTAAACGGAGACAGACACCTCTGACACATCCATTGGGGGAGTACCACAAATCAAAAACAATGATGGTAACTTCCTGCCTGTAGCCTATGAATCACACAAACTGACAGAAATCAAGTTTCAGTACCCTATACATGGCAAGGAGTTGCTAGCAATTGTGCACTGCCTGGTCAAATGGCGTTGTTACCTAGAACAACAGGAGGAATTCACAGTGTTGACCAACCACAAGTTGCTTATATACTTCAAAACACAAGCAAACTTATCCCATCATCAAGCCTGCTGGATGGAACTCCTGGAGAGGTTCAATATGGTCATACAATATAAGCCTTGTCTGGAAATTGCCATGACAGACACACTCTTGCGCCTGTACGTCAGAGCCACAAGGGACAAGAATGGGCTCAGCCCAGACTGGCCTCTCCTAATTCTCCAGACAAAAGAAAAAGGGGTTTCCCCTGGCACCACAGACATAACAAAAGGAACAGTCATTAAGAACAAACACTTATTTGCAGATGTGTATGGGACCTTACATCAAAAAATGATTGGCGGAACCACCATCTCTTATATCCCCACACATCAACGAGTTGACACTATCCTGCGTTACCACAGAGACCTAGGGCACACAAAAAGCCACAACCTCTACAAATTCACCAAACACAAAAAATGGTGGCCAACCCTGTACCAAGACGTTCAGGAAGTCTTGGACCAATGCAAAGTATGTGAGAAATTTGCAAAAAGCAAAACCCCACCTAAGTCAGTACTACCTATTTGCACGCAACTGCCCTTCAAGGTATGGGCCCTAGACATTGTGGGCCCCATGCCAGAAAAGCACAATGAAAAGAAATACATCCTCACTGCAATAGACTTTGCCACTTGAAGGCCAGTGGCACAAGCAGTAAAAACACACACAGGCAATGACGTGCAGCAGTTTATAGGAAAAGGGATCATCAGCAAGTTCAAAAAGCCAGAACTCCTGATAACTGACGGAGGCAAAGAACTGACCTCTAAGACACCAATGTATACCTCACCAAGAATGGGGTCAAGCACACAGTGACAACACCTTATCATCCTCAGGCCAATGGACGTGTGGAACAGCTAAATGGCAGCCTTGTGCAGGCCTTGGCCAAGCTCAACACTGGGAGACCTGAGGACTGGTATAAGCAGCTACCAACTGCATTGCTTGTATGCCGGACCTGTGTGAACAGATCCACCAGGAAAAGCCCCTCTGAGTTAGTTTATAGCACACAACCCAATATCATCCAAGCACTATCAGGACCTAATCTGGAAATGCCAAGCAAGGTTCCACCCTGCTCAGACCCTCAGGTCATACAGGCTAATAGGGATCAATCAGAAAAAGAAGAAAAGTGTCTAAAAAAGACCTTTGTCCCCATCCAAGACAGACATGAGGTCAGCAATAAAGTCTGGGCCATGAATACCAACAAGAGTAAATTACAGCCAGAAAAAGTGGGCCCTGTCATCATCCTAAAGGCAAACAAAAACAACACTTACCTTGTGCAAGGACTCAGAAAACTCAAACAAGACAAAGTCCTCACCATGATTGCCTGAGACCCTGCAAAGAAAGACAGAAACAACTCAATACCATACTACCACCACCAAACAACAATTAGTCCAGTATGGCGCCCAGGCTCCTGACAATCTCCCTGACAACCTGCCCCCAGAGGAGGCCAACCTTCAGTTGGGGGGTGTCAAAACAGCAGGATCAACCCGCCAGCAAAGTTCCAAGTAAGCGGGTTTGTGACCCACAATCCAATTATCCAGCCACCCAAAGCCAAGTTAGGAATAAACTCAAATTTCCAAATACAATAACATGAACAGAAGCTGATCCCCTAAGATGGATACCTCTTTTTGGCGCTTGACTCATTATCAGGATCAGGACACCCCCTTCACCATCCCACTGTGTGATCAACACTATCATGTTCCTGTTATCCATAATTCACAATGACTATATTTACTTATCTTCCGATAAAGAATATTATCTGGTTTCCAAATATTTTCCCCTTGTAACTCTGCTAAAACAGCACAGTTACAACAAAGGGAATTATCCCAAGGCCTAGAAGTGCCTGGCAACCTAAAGGTACATATGGGCATTGTTCCTCAGAACGCCTGGACAGCCCCTACCCAAACTTCCCAGCCAAACGTGAAATTAAAGGCTAAAGACCCTGAACAGCTGCTAGTTTGTGTAGCCAATGTAGGGTTGAACCTGAGCCTAGCTTTAAGAACGGGGTTGAGATGCTGGAATCTCAGAGGACTGCTATACAACCAAACAAGCTGTTGAACAGTTGGTGGATCAGCTGTATTGATAGTAATGGGTTGAGCAGAGCTAAACCCAAAGGCTAAAGGTGCCACACAGAAGCCCCTGCCACCCAAGCTTTGTCAAGTAGCCTAAGCCAGAGGGGTTCTAAAGCCGAAGCCACTATCAAGCTGAGAGAGAGTTTGGAAGTCTGAAACCTGGAGGAAGAACCAACATACCTCTATTGAGCCACCCAGAAGCCTGGGTTGCTGCTGAAGATAATAGTATCAAACAGGCAGTAGCATGGAACCAAGATGATTTCATATCCCCTTTCTAAGCCCCTGAAAGTTCCCAGAGAAAGTATAATAATGAAGAAGGATATACCTCCTCACTGTTGACATTGTTGAATATAACATGAAATATGAACTTTGAGCATCTTGCTTTGACAGGAATTTACTTCTTTTGCATTGGTATTTACTATTGTTTGCAATGTTGAGAAAATATAATCAGCTGGTATCCCTATACCTACAACTGATGCTGAAACACCTGTCCTGTCTGCTGGTGGCCTTTTCTGACATCCCAGACCCAGTCTTCTACTGCCTCTGTCACTTGGATCTCACAAAGCCAGGTGCCTTACAAGCTTCTTCTGGGATTGGGAATCTATATGGCATGATGTGGATGCCCAAAGTCCCTCCCTTATTAATGTACACTTCCATACAGCACTACAGCAAGATTAGCTTTGTAAATATTATTGTATTGGGGTTAGCTGATCAAGCTATCCCTCACACAGGTACATGATGACCTTGGAATGCAGCAGTCAAGTACCTAGTGAAATTTTCTCCAGTAGTGTACATGGCTTTCCAAACCTGACCTACCTTTTTTTAAGGGCAGCCAGACTCTGGCATGGGCTGTGGTACTTTTTCTACGCCTAAAGGTACTACGTTGTTGGCCTCTCTGGGACTCCCATACCCTCAGCACTCTCTGCTAGGTGCACCTGTTTGTTGACCTGGTTGCATAAATATTTTCACCGTCTTAAAATAGGTGGCACTATGGATTTTATTTGTTATTGGTTTTATTTTTACGGGTGGATTTGGTATTTTAGTACACAACCTTTGTGGGCTCTACTCAAGCATAGTGGACATGATAAAAAACTGGATGTGCGTGAGTAGATTAGTTGATATTGTCGAGGGTCTGGATTTACTATGTGGCTTTGGTGTACCGTGTGCTTGATTGATATGTGTTGTGTATTTGATTTTCTCAACAATGCCTATATCGCTGTTGACATCTACAAACCCTTTTGCTGGATGTTACTTTTAGCTCCGTGCGCAGCTTTAGTCTGTTTGTCTCAATTAGGGCTGCGTCGTCCCACCCCCGGACAAAACCCGGATTCTGTCCGAAGTTTCTGAAAATGTGGAAGGTAATATATATTCTATTCGAAGCTGATTTTAAATCCGATCTTCCAGAATGGCGGAAAAAAGAAGATTTTTGTCCGGGGGTGGGACTACGCAGCCCTAGTCTCAATAGCTCTGAAAAGTATAGAAGATTCGGTTTGAAGTTGATCGAATCTGAATCATTGTGCCAATCTCGTTTTTAAGCAGGATGGGAGGATTGTTGCTAATAAATTTTATTTTGGTATCCTTATGGCAAATTAAGAAAAGTTGATTGATGAGATTTCTATCAAGAACCTTTATGGCTGCGGTAGGGATTTCTTGGCAGTAAATCGCCACTTCTTATTGGATGAAGTCAGACTTGGGTTAATTTAAAGCCTATCTGGTATAAGGATGATCTGATTTACTACTTCTATTGATTGAGTAAGTATTTATAGGATCATGATCAATTAAAATTAAGTTCTTCCTCGTTTAAAAATTCAGAAGTTAAAACGACAGCGGGGACATTTGGTTTTGTTGAACAAGGTGCAACTAAGCGTGGAGATTGCGGCTATGTAGTGCTTTGTTGCCGTCTAGCAGATGGATTTAATAAGCTGGCATGGTTAAACATAAGGATTTGAATTAAAATATATTTATCGTTTGAATTGGAGTGTATTTCTGGTTTAACGTAATTTAAACAGTCACAAGTTGGTTTTGTTTAAACGTAAACTGCATGGTTCTCCAAAAGCAGCTAGGTGAAAAGACGGGGGATAAGTATGTGATGCTTAAATAGTTTATGATCCTCACAATAAGGATTATGAAGCTATCTCTCACAGTCATCGCATTACTAATGCATGCTACAACACCAATGTCACAATTGGACCTTGGCCGGACTCATAAATACACCCGCTATGCAGCAGCAGCAATTTGTAAACTTATCACCAACTTTGAATGCAAGTCTTGCACCGGGATCAATGGCCGGTTCCTAAAATCCTTCAAAAGCACAACGCTGAGTAGCAGTGGATACATCGCAGTTGACGAATCCGACAAGCGAATCCTTTTAGTCTTCCGAGGTGCAAGCGACATCACAAACACAATCAACAACGCATTGCTACTTCCTTCTCCCATGCTTGGCACACCTTCTGGCTCCCTCGTGCATACCGGATTCAAAATTGCCATGGAATCTTTGGCACCTGAATTCCTTGCTACCATCGAAGCACTCATTTCACACTCCAGATACGCAGCGTACAAAGTCGCAGTTATAGGTCATTCTTTAGGTGGAGCTGTCGCTTCCCTCGCCACTGTTAGACTCCACCACACCCTAGGAATCCCCTGGGAAGAGATGGAGCTGTACACTTATGGTCAGCCCAGAACGGGTAACTTAGTATTCGCCAGATGGCTCAGCCGGCAACCTATGGGTTCCTCGAGGGTTGTCCATAGGAATGACATCATCCCCCACTTGGCTCCTGGGCTCCTTGATATCTATACCCACCACCAGAACGAGGTTTGGCTTGGAGAGGGGACAACTGTCACCTTCTGCAAGACCCAAGTTTTGGAAGATCCCAGCTGCTCCAACTCTGTCCCTTTAGCAGAGCTATCCCAATCCGACCATCTGTCATACTTCAATATAACCTTGGGGAACCAAGCTTGCTAATTAAACATTACATCCATTGGAAACTGTCAAGTATATACTTCTGGGAACTGTAATAAACAAATTAAAGGGGAGAAAAGAGACTGATACTTTATTTGATAAGAATATTGAGGATGATTAGTATCATGGAAAGCTGTGAGAGAGGGGTGCTAAACTAACTAAGTTTGGCTCCCATCCAGGCAAAACAAACCACCAGGATGCCACCCAGTGGAGAACTGGAACAGCCGCTCAAAGAGGGTACTACAAGAAGGACACATATGGCATCTGGGGCAAATATGCATTCAGTGCCATCAGCGCCATGCCTGTGAGCAACTAGAGCGTACAGGTAGGGGCGGGAGGAGGCATCACGGGAGTGCGTAAAGGCTCCAAACTGCTCTTCTCCAGGTCAGGAAAGGAGGGCATTGGCGCCTCTTCACCCACAGGAGCAAGAGAGGCATAGACAGTGTCACCCAAATCCAGGTCATCACAAGTCAAGCTCTTTATCACAGCCTCTCCAGAGTGAAAGAGGTTGCTGGGAAGGCTCAACAGGCTAGGGGGTCTTCACTCAAGAGCCACGCCAAAGAGGAGAGTCTGGACCACAGGTCAGGAGAAGTCAACCACAGGAGAAGAAAAAAGGGGCCCAAAGAAAATACAACAAATTTGACAACTGAGAGTATCATAGTTGTGTTCTCCAGGAAATTCTGAGAAGAGTGGTATAGTTTTTACAATAAAATTTAGTAAATTTGGGCCCAGTAGGGGCAACCACAAGCTGGTAGTGAAAAGCAACAGCAGAACGGGTCTAGGAGCCTTGGAGGTAGTTGTGGACACCAGGAACAAAAGCGTATATGATAAAGAGGGTTTGAAACAAGAAAATTAAAGTAAAACTCAAAGTAACAATAGAGTTTATATTGAATTTTAAAATAAAATCTAGGTTCAAGTCGTATTCTGTATACCAAAGCAAAAACTGAAAGGGATTATACGCTTGAGCTTCTTTGAAGTAAGCCAGAGAAGAGGGCGGGTTTGAACCAGGCTTCCTTAAGGTAAGCTTATAGACCACTACTAACATGTTAATAATTTTAAACTAGGGAGGCTCCAAGCTGGGACTTCACTAATAGAAAACTTCAAAGAATTTTAACCAAAAACCAAACTTTATCTAATTGAAAAATAGACAAGCAGGGGACTGGGGGTCCCCTTGCTGTGTTAAAAGGGGGTTTTGGTCACATGATTTTTGTGCCAGATCTGATTGGCCGGGGGAGAATTTTTGTGAGACAGAGCCAGGGGGACTAGAATGTTTCAACCCAATTTCCACGGGCCCATTTGATCGGCTGGGAGGGGTTTCAAGTATTTGAGGTTCACTTGAGTTGTTGGTTATTGATGTGGGCACCTTTGATTGGTTGGTTCTTATAGTTTTTAAATGTGGACGACACCAAGCCAACAGGAAGTCCAATTTGGCCAGTGTTTCTTCCCAGGAGGGGGGCGGCCAAAGGCAACGCATCCGCAGGGTAGGCCAACACAAACCTCTCGTCAACTGTATGCGCCAAATCCTCTAAGAAATTAAGGGGTTTGGCTGGGGTTTTGGGACCTTTCTTAGAGCAGCAGGAGAAGATTTTACAATCCAATGCCAGGGGTGGCAGTGAATTTACAAAAGCCATATACTGCCCATGTACATCATGGCAGTCATGGGGCTTTTCCAGGTGATTCTCTGTTCAGGCTTCAAATAGTTGATCCCATATAAGATAAACATCTGATAATAGTACCCCCAATCATTCATAAATCAGGGGGTTTCTTGGCCAATAGCTTTCCCAAGAGGGAGTGCTTGTAGATATTACAACAGTTTCAAACATCCAGAACAGTGTTAAAGAGATCCTTAACAAGAGTGAAACCTGTATAAGCTTTCTAAAAAATCATCCCCAAAGCCAACAGCATCCATCTCACTTGCCCAGAAATTCAAAGCTTTAGCAATATAAATTATCAGAAAGCTGCAGACTGAGGTATTATGGCATCCACTTGGGAATCCAAGTGTTCCCAAACAAGCAAACTGCAGGGGACCCATGGCTTTGGCATATATAACAGCCTGTGAAAAAGTGGTCTTCAGATGCAAAAAGTCTGACTGGGCCTGCCTGCAACCCATAAGGCAGTGAATTTTTTTCTTGCATCTGGTTATAGTTTGTGTTTGCTTATATTTATCATGTAGGGAAGTGTGCTCTATGGCAACAGTAGCATCTTTTAATCTACAATACTGCTATTCAATACATGGAAATAAATAGGGGAAATGAATACATTATTATTGTTAAGTCCAGGGAAATAATAGAGTGATTATTGCCAGTCTTTAAACATATAGACTGGCATTGAGGCCACCCAGCTTTCAGTTTATTTCCAAAGTTAACTTACCACACTAAGAAGACTGAAATAGCATTAGGGCTTTATGGCAGAGGGACCAGATGAAGGTGTTTTTTTGAAGAAAGATTATAAGGTGATATTGGATACTAAAGGGCATTGGCCCAGGATATTTTTCTGAAGTAAGGGCTGTAAATTTCACACTTGGGTACCTCAAACAAGGGGAGTTTGGTGTTTAGCTGGGCCACAACCCAGGGCTATACAGACATCAGATGTCTGCTAGTTGGTGGAGTTAATTGTTTTAATTTAATCAGAGCTATTCTAATACAATAAGCTATTGAACATTATATCCTAGAACGGATGACCTGGTGGCTCATTTCTTAATAGATTCTTCTAGGTGTTATTAAAGTAATGTTGAATTTGGCTGCCCTTTAGTTCTATGAGATCCTAAAAGTTAGAATATGTATAATTATAATTTGCATGTGTGACAGGCCCTTGGAGATACAATATTGATGTTATGATGAATCCTGGCTCTAATCTTGCTTGAAAACAGTAGTTTGAGCCAGACAGGATTAGTTTGATTTTCAATTTATTGATTCCTGTGGCCTGTTTGCTCACATTTTTGCACTGAACTTGGCTTTGGACTGCTTGGGCTACATATACATTTTTAGTGCTTATACCCTTTAATTAGTCAATATCCCAAAATCCTTACACATTGTCAGGGCTTTAGAATAAAATTGTAGACTTGACTATCATCCCCTTGACTGATTGGCTCCAGACAACCAACTGCCACAAAGCTGTTAAGCTTAAATAAGTCCCAGTTGGTCCCATCTATAGCTTTGGGTAATCAGAATATTGATAATTACCCCAAAGCTTGATTGCAATTCCCTGCTGAACTTTCTATTGGTTTGAACCTAAAACATTAATCCTGATGATTCCTGATCATGATTGCAGGACACACCTCTGCCAATAAACCAATTGATTCCTGAACATGATTGAAGGGCGCGCCTCTGCCAAACATTTACACCAGGACTCAAATCAGATTTCACGACCAATATGAAAGGTTGTTTATAAGAATAATACAGAATAAAAAACCCATTAACAGGGTAACCAGACCTTGCATATGCGTGAAATGGTAGACAAGATGCCGCCAGAACCCCATTATAATATATTGGGGTCTGGTAATTAATTGAAGTCACATGCTAGACCAGCATGGCTGCCTAACTCTGGGGGCTGAAACTAGCAGTCTGGGGAACAGATAGGCTGTCCAGTAAGATTTAGAAGCGTCAGATAACAATCTGACAAGAGGGCTTATCCACTCTATATAAAGTGCTCTCCTTACTAAAAATTGAGCAGAATATTCACCCTTGAAGATAGAGAAACTACTTCTCTACCAGTGTATCACTACTAGCTGCCACCTAGCAGTCAGAAGTATCTGAGTAGAGCGCGCCACTGTCTATTTGCAGACCAGTGTATTTTTTCCTACAGACCAACAGGACACCACCAGGCCGTAGCCGTACCCTAGATCTGATTGGTAGCCAAAGATTGTCTCCATACAATCTAATATCAACACCCCTACTACAATCACCAGTAATAAAGATATTTTATCAAGACACAGAAATCTTGATACACATGGATTAAAATTGTTTTAGGAAGAAATTACAAGCTTTTATACTGATATTAAATTGAAATAACTGGATAACAAAATAAAATAAAAGGGATTAAAAGTATTGTGAAAGGTTGCTGAAATGCCTGATAGGGTTTATAAAATTGGAATTACAGCGACAAGATCAAATGTAAGGGTTGCAAATGGGCCTTGGCTTAAGGTATTATAAATTATCCTTTGGTCAACTCAGCATTGTAATATTTTTAATCTTTATTTTAACCTTTTTATAAAAACTATTACATTCTACCAAGTTTTCTGACATCGGCTTTTAGGGGGGCTAGCTTTGCTGGCATCTGCGTTTACTATATAATCCCGCTTTAGCCAATAATAACGGTATGTTTATCTCTGATATTTCTGCGTTGACCTTCTCTCCAGATGACGGGATGGCTCGGCACGCAAGCTCCATTTGTGCTTAGGACGGAGCTCGGGCTGAGTCAAAACGATGCTTGGAATTTTCACGATCTTGCATCTCAGATTGGGTACTAATAATTGGATAAATATTTGAGGTTCGTAGGGGCTTCTAGAAGCAATCGAAGCATCCTGGCGGTTATCCTTTCCTGCTCGTGGGTGGATTAAAGCAGGTAAAGGCAAAGAAAACGTCATAGATGATCATGTGATGCTTGAATCGGATAACATACTTGTTTATGAGTTGGCGAGTTAACCGCAAAAGCTCATAAATGAATGTTTGATTTGGCCGAGATGGCGCGTGAAAGTCAAAGCTGGTCAGCCAGAAATGATTAAGGAGATGTGCAGACGGCCAAGTCGAGCCTATGACGATCCTCGAATTTAGGGGCATGTTTTAAATCAATTTATTACTAAGCTTGCGATTCTGCCCCCCCCTGAATAATTTGAATCACATCTCGTATAAAGCCTAGACGTCGTTCCCCGGAAATAAAAGACATCCTTCCATTTCTTCTTGCTTGAGGGTTATGCAATACTGGCTTCGGCATGCGTCATGCAAAGCAGTTGTGAGACTTGCATATTTTAAGAGGTCAACTGGGGGAAATAAGGAGCTGTTGATTCAAAGCGAAAAGCGTCAGGAAAAAGAGCGATTTGATTGGCCCATTGTACCACAATTGATGCCCAGTGGGTATGTGGCATGGAAGGCCTTCTAGAAGCATTTCGCATGCTATAAATAGCGTCACAGCCAGGATCCTTGGCTAACCATGAAGCTTCAAGCACTTTTCACCCTCCTCGCAGCCGCCAAAGTCGGAGCCCATGTCACTGCCAACCCCAACTCAGCAATAGAAGGGACCTACTTTGTCACGGTATTCCGTATCCCCCATGGATGTGGCAACTCCTCAACGACCAAGGTTATCATCAACTATGATGAAGAACTTGTCAAGGACGGTATTGCTTTTACCCCCCAGAATGTTGCAGGATGGAAGGCGGCATCCCTCCAGTCCTCCGGCGCTCCTGCAGACTCCAGCCTTAATAGCGAGCATGGGTCTGGCGCTACCAGCTCTGGTGTTGCCTACACCGATGGTGAACTTCCCCATGACATGTACGGTGACTTTGGCCTCTCTCTCAAGATGCCAATGCTGAGTGGATTTAATCCCTCGCGCAATGGCACGTTGTACTTTGCGGTTCTCCAGCAGTGTAAGAATGGCGAGTGGCAGAACTGGACTTCCCCCGACAGCAAGAGCTTCCCTCCACCTCAGATCAAGATCCTTGCATCAAACTCCACCAAGTCTGGATCATCTGGCGCCCAAACCCACTTCCCTGCATTTTCTCTGGTTCTTGCTGTCTTTGCTTTTGTATCTTATTACTGAGATCTGCCAAGAAACAATAAACTAATATACACCCCTCAAGTTTAAAAATTATTTTCATTGGGTACTTTGCCCATCCAAGATCAGTTGTAAAGTTATATTTGATACATCAATTTGAAGTACTTTATCTGGGATTGCTTATCTTACTTTACAAAGCAAGGAACTATAATTTCTGAAATCAGTATAAATAGCATAAGAGTCCTATCAAATCCTATATATGCGACATAGATTTAAATTGTTTATGCAACTGCTTTGCCATTAGGTTCATTAAATTAAAAGGTAGAATCTAATTTGATTTATTTTAATTATCTTAATTCTAATAAAACTAAGTTATTGGCATTTGCTTTGTCATTGAGTTTATTAAAATAAAAAGTGGTATAATTTATACAAGATAATTTTATTTATTTTAATTAATCAATTAGTTTATTTTAATGAAACTAAGTGATTTTTTGGGGCAGGAAGATATTCTGTCAATTATTTTTCTGTTGACTGATTTTCAGTCAACTTTGATCCAACTATAATTTTCCTCATAAGTACTTTTTTAGATTTATAATAAAACAAAAACTTAAATATAGTCTATTTACTAATAAAAACTATCCTATGCACATAAGTCTTTAATTATATCTTTTTTGTATTTAACAGTCTTAATTTTAGATATTTACCTTTTTAAAAGTCAATTAAATTAAATTTCACTACAAGAAAATAAAATAAGAAAATAAAATAAGAATACTAAAGCTTCTAAAGGAATCATTTTATTAATATACTTTATTTTTGATTTTTGATTTTTTATCACTGTAAAGTTACATTTTTTACTTATCAGGAAACTTATAGCCGGATCAAATCTGACTGAAAATCAGTCAACAGAAAAATAATTGACAGAATATCTTACTGCCCCTTATTGTCATTAAAAATGGATGATGATTTATAATGATATATCTCTTTAAAGTTTTTTGAGCTAAGGTTATAATTTTTTGTGGTAGGACTATATTACTCAATCCTGATATAAGCTTTCAAGCAAACTCATGCCAGCTTTTAATATAAAGTGGGGACTGGAAATAGAGGAAAATATCCCCTTTAAGCCACAATAACGCAAAGAGTATCAAAACTGCAGGTTAAACCCCAGCAAGGTTCCAAGTCAAGTAAAGAAATCTGTGGCCTGACTTGATCCCCTCCCAGACTAAAGTCAAGATGTGTCAAGATAATTCTACTAATTGAGATATCATGGCTGAGTACTTTCATTTATGGGGCACAGGTCATTTATAAGAAATAGTGCTCACATAGAAAATGCATCAAACTAGACTCTGATGTCACTTTATTATCTATAATATCTCTTATTTTCAAATAAAGATATTATATATCCTAATCTTATTTTCTTTTTGATAACCTTGCTCAAACAGCATAGTTACAAGAGCTATAATTTCAATTAGAAAAAAAGGTATATGTCATAATTCACTATTCATAACAGTGCCAAACCCTTTAACTTTGATATCAATACATTAAAAACCAACAAGTTCACAGATGAATTTTCATGAATACTGCAATAGTGCTATTTTTAAAAAGTAAAATTTGGCTTCCCGTTAAAAAACAAAACTTTAACTTATACGATGTGAAGCATAAAATTGCTGCTACTTAGAGATTAATCTTTCAGAGCCCCAATGTAAAGCTACCAATAATAACTAAGCTAGAAATATTCTTCGATTACGAGTATTTTTATGGAAAGTTTTCTCAAATGTTGTTTATATAGTTCTCAAAAGTTTAACACACAAGGAAAAGGAAAAATTAAAGGGGATAATGATATCTTTATTTAATATAAAATATTCATTATATAGCTAACTGATCAGGCATATAGTGTTCATGTAGACCATAAACGCCATGAGGCCTTTGTAGATCTTGATTCTTGTGGAGCTTGTGTGTTTTTCCCTAGTGTAATATCTGAGTAAAATGTAGGCGTCACTTTAATCACATAAACTAAGAAATTTCTTGGGAAAATGATTTCTCAGGAGAAAGATATCAAGCATGTTGCAGCATCTTTAACCTGGGGTCTTGGAGAGTAGAGATTTGGGATTTTTCTTGAGATTATCCAGGAGCTGAGCTTGGTAATAACCCAGTTTGGTCTTAGATAATGATATAAGTAAGCTTCTTTGTATCTAAACTTCTTTGCAAAATCTGAGTCTGTTGTTATGCATCAGTTTTATGGATTTTTGTATGCTAATTCTCTTTATAAAGTAGCTATTGTTGGTCTTGAATTCCATAATAATGCCTGATTTTCTCAGGCCAGGGTCAAGTTTGTAGTGAGCATGATTAACTACCCAGATTTCATTTTCTGCCCAAAATCTTTCAACTTTGGTGAAACATGTTCCCTTTTAACTCTTTTATTTTATTATTTGATATTGATATGCCCTTTGCAAATTTTGATTTCCCTTATTTGCTACCTTATTTAGTAGAATCAGGCATGATAACAGGTTAATACTGATGATAGTTTATTATACCCTTTTAAAAGCCACATGAAATTTTGACTTCATTCAATCTACTAGAGTGTTGAATATTAAAAAGCTGTTTTAGGTGTCAGGGCCCAGAATGGAATTAACAAGGAACTGAATAGCATCAGGTCAAAGGAATATGAATCTGTGATCCTGCAATCAGGTTAGAGAATAAGGTCTCATTTATTTACACCTCAATTCACCAAAAGCCAAAATTGATTCCTTGGGGACACTAGCACCTGGATGCACCCACAGAAGTAGCCTTTACATCCAAAAACGCTTCTCATTGATCAAAACCCTCAGAATTTGGGAATTTTGGCCCACAAAAACCCTCTGGAAGACCACAAGGTTTTTCCCAAGCACTAGGACCTAAAAACAGCATATTGCCACCCCTGGGAAACCAACCAGGTAATGCCAGTGCCAGAGAAACAGTGGCTTGTGACCAGCCAGCCAAACAAGATACATTGCCAAGCCAAAAGCCAACTCCCCAACAGTATATAGCTAATAAAGTTGGAAATTTCCTTCTTGTTAACATCACACAATGTAAATATGTTAGTTAATTCAATAAGAGCATTCTTAATTTTCAGGAGCTTATTACATTATCATAAATCTGATACTATTAGTGCTATCTAATAGAGAGTACCTGCAGATCCAACACTGGTGCTGGAAGACCAAGCAACTTCTTGCTGCCTCTAATCAAACAATTTTATCCCTGTTCCTTCCTCTGTAGTACTAGATCCGGAGCTAGTTCCTGCTCCTGTGTCTCTTCTCTCCTTCCCAGGTGCCCCTATTTTTTTGCCAACTTGCTCTACCAAGCCAGACCATGAGTGCCACCACAGGAGAACTCTCCATTGTTAATGCCATACAATCCTAAAATTAAAGCAAGCTTGGTTTTGCCTACCTAACCATTATGGGGCTTGCTGAACAAGTGATTCCCCACATTGGAGTATGTGTTTCTTGTGCCATTGCTGCCAACTACGTGATGAAGATGGCACCTGTCATCTACTGGGCCCTTCAGGCTAGACCCTTCCTGTCACGGTAAGTTCCATAATGCCGGGTATTGTCCGTCCAAGTAAGAAGGCACAGAAGGCCGGGAAACCTGTATTGAAATTGACCAAGTTAACAGATTTAAACCAAACAGTTGATTGAAAATGGGTCACAGCTGCTCCAGTATGCCAGCTGAAACCAGCTCCCCCTTGTAAACTGACATTGATAAATAGACGTAATATGAGGGTCACCCAATATAAGCTCATTAATCAGCATGGTTGTCAGAAACTGGTCACACAAGGGTTCTTTGCAACCTGGACTAGATACTTACTTGAAGATGCTGAAGGAATAGGAGATTGAGACTCAGGTGGTATTGCTTAGTCAATTTTTCTGATATATATTGAATAATTTTCCCTGTTTCAACTCTAAGAGTTGAGTCCTTCTAAATTTACTCAATAAAAATCAATTATCCCAAGTTCTAATTTTAAATTTTAAAAATGCATCCTGTGCTTGGGTTGTTGCGGTATATCCCGTACAATCTGATTCTGAACAGAATCATTTCAGGAAGATGGGGCCCAGCATCTGGAACTTTGTTGTTGGCGCCGCAAAATGTTAATTTCATGCCAGCCAATTTTGTTTCTCATTCCCCCATTCTGGAAAATAAAAATTGTATCACTTCTAAATGTCCAGAATTCTATGCTGAAGATGCATTGATGCTTTCCCAGGTCATTTATCTTGGTTTACTCTGGTTAGGATTGATTGTTCTACTTAATCCTGGAGTTACAATTGGAAATTTCACAAAAAAATACTTGAAGCTGCGTTGGTGGTTAATCATCAATTCTATGTGGATTTGGGTGGTAATTCCCCATCATTTAGAAACGGCTTCAAATTTTCCAGTGATTTCCGTCACACTTCCCCTCAATAGAAGGCTCCCCTGAAGCCAATCCCGTCCATGGCATTAGGGTTCAACCTGTCATGATAAATTATCTGAAAAATACTTTATCTTCACACTACCAACCAAACCAAAATAAGAGCCAGGAGCAGCACCCAGAGCACACCAATACAACACACTTAACACCACTTCTGTGAATTTATCTTTTGGTGTTAATACTAGGTTGGTAGTTAGTTTCTTTATCCTGTTCTTTTCACTATACCTGAATAGCAGGATAGTGAAAACCTAAATAAGAATCAAACAATTAATTAAAGGATTAAAACTTCTCTTTATTTAGAAAATCAAGCAATTATATATAGTATGGTTATCAAGGGGTTCAAACAGTAGATAATCAAAGGAATTATAGACCACACCATGCACCACTATGAAGAAATAATTTTCTGACCAAAATCAACAGTATATTGAGAATCTAATCAGATCCTTGCAGCTTCTCTTAAAAGGATATAATACTGGTGCCACCAGGTGCACCAAGCTTGCGGAATTAATACCAGGAGAAATTCCAGAGTTTGCAGTATTTATCAATTTAGGGTTGTAGCTAATTTATTTGTAGACTAAATTAGGTGTTAGGCTGTTTCTTAATAATTGATCAGGCAATCACATGATTGTGATGTTGATTAACAACTAACTGTTTTACACATTAGTCTTATGCTGTGACATCTAATAAATTAAGGCAGAAAGCAAGAATCACCGTTATTTTGACACATGTTTGTATCACAAATGTCATTTCTCTAAAAAAGAATTAAATCCCAACTAGCAGAATGAAACCTTTTCTGTCATGAATAACATTTCAATACTTGTATTGAAAACCCAAGAGTTGAACCCCAGTCCCCAGAAGGCAGATCAAACCCTCCAGACCAGTCCAGGACCCGCCAATCTGTTAAATCACAGACTCAAACCGGTAAATTACTCCGCGTTCTGCCGGCCTACTACAGAGGACCTTATTACTTGAGTCACGCAAAGTGGACAAAAACCTGACCACTTGCTAAATTGCATACCTGAGTTAACAAGTTACTCCAAGACCCGTTGGTCTCCCAAGGACAATTCCCCAAATGATCATCAGATTGACACTAACCTTGAGCCACCAAAGACCCAAACCTATGCAGAGGTTGCAGCTTGCCTTAAGAAGGTTAAACAAAATCTATTTTTAACTTTGCCAATGACCACCAGCAACTGCCAGTCTTCTGCCCAGAAAGGGTAGTACAATTGGACTACTCAGGTGACATAGTGAACAGTGGCGGCGGAACAAAGCATTGTCATTCCTATTTTCCAGAGCAGGCACAACCTGGATCTGCCGCCCTTGAGACCCCAAGCCAAGACCCATGTACCGCCAGTGCCTTGTCTGCAAACCTGAACCCTGCAAAAATTGAAGAAGCAAAGTCCCAGGGTATAAAAACCCTGGCGGTATGGTGAAGACCTCATTGTCATTTTTGATAATAAAGTTTTATGAACCTTTGGTTTGAACAAATCTTACCCTATCTAGTCTTAGTGATCTTCCATCTTAATTTGGGTCAAGTAGAATACCAGGCTGCCGCCCCCTTCTGAGCCCAACCTGCCAAATTGCCCCAGGCATCATACTGCCTCTGGGAGCTCCCTTTGGACCTGTGCACTTTACCGAGTACCCCCCCCCCCAACCTGGCCTATTCAGAGTACAACTTGGAAACCATTCTCATTGCCAACCCTTTGGCAAGGACTATAAGTACCAAATACATAAGAAGTGAAGGAAAGAGAGTTGAGATACCGCCCTTATTATTCAAGGACAAGTACAACTACCTACCAGCGTACTTTGTTCCCATGACTCTGCCATTAACCCCAAGACCAGACCGCCTCTTGGAACCCACTGCCGCCGCCAAGACCACCTCTACCCAACTGTTTAGAGTACTCTATATTACTTTGAAAGGATTGGTGGATTCTGTGGTCCCCAGCTCTGGACCCTGGTCTTTGCTTGGACAATCTTTATCTTATATTATCAAGTTAGCACCCATTCTATGGTGGGCCCTACCCGCTGGCTCAATCACACCTCACCCCAAGCCGCCCAATGCCTATGCCTATAACTGGCTTCCTGACATTTTCCCATTCTTCAATGAATCCACTAATTCTTCAGGCGCTTGGGCTGCCCACCTGTGTTTTTTGCAGCTGGTGTTGCAACCAAGATTGACTCCCCCCAGCCAATGCATTTTACAATACACAGGGGGTACTCATAGAGGCGCTCCATGATGTATCTAGAAGCATTGAGCATCCTGCTGCCAATGTCAATCTACTGGCAATATATCATAAATAAGAGCACTACTAATTTTTGTGCTGATCCCTTGACTAAGATATTTGTAGCTCAACCCCTATTTGAATCTTGCCACAGTGCCACCCCCTGGTAGACTAGTGGCTTTCTGGTATGGTAGAGCAATTACGCTTTCCAAAGCAATGTCATATTATTACCACTATTTGTCCTTTCTTTTGGAATCTGTATTACCCAATCTAAATACTGAACAATAATTATTTCAGTTGCAATATCAGCAAAGCCATAGTTACAATCCAAAAACCATCTGATTACAAGGTAGCAGATGGCACCAAGAAGTTGGGAGGTCATGTGGTAAGCAACAATCTCAATAATTTAATATAAAATACACCATAACATCACCCTACTATCAAAAATCTGATGATTGAGTAAATCACCTCAATGACAGACTAATTTAAATGTTTGATAAGATCATGGATGGTGACCTAAAAGAAACTTGGTTAAAAATCATTAAGCATGCTCTCCTAGTCCCAGGAGCAAGAACAAACTAAGACAAAAGGTACTCACCCTTTTAACTGACTTATAGTTATATACTAAAAATCTTAGCCCAAAATATTTGACTTCACACTAATATCCTAAAAGGTAAAACTCACATGGAGACACAAAATCCCATCCTTTAAGAATTAAGACTCAAGGAAAATATGGCCTCCATCAAATTAGTAAAAAATAAAACTGTTACTTTTTAGGAGGCCCCACTCCCCAAAGGCACTGAAGTCTGGATACTAGCTGGGAACCAAACCAAACTAGACTTGTTACATCAAGGCCCAGGAAGAGTGGTACAACACCAACTATATAGGGAAACCTAACTAGTGGGATTCAGGACCCCAAAAAAACATTGTCAAGAGATACTCTCATACCAGAATTAGAGTGAGCAAAACCTGAACAATTAGTCAAGCTCTAACCAACTTTCCAACAGCTTCATGACCACCAGGCTGACAATTTGATAACATGCCCCCACCAGATGTTCCTGGATTGCAGAGCAATCCTTAAAGCAAGGAGTGGGTTGAGATTGACAGACATGGCAATCCAAATATAGCTATTATTTAATTGCCATTCTTTCCAGCCTGCCCTACTTCTTAAATGCCTTCCAAGAACCTCCTGTGCATATTAAAATGCATTGGTCCCTTTTATAGTTTAATATTGCCTTATGAGGGTATCCTCTAATATTCAAGAAATTGACATTTATTCTCTGTCTGACTTCCCAAAAGCGTCACACTGTCAACAATATAAATTTTATTGCTGTAAATTTACGTTTTAAAAGTTATAGAAAATTAGGAAATGATATTGGACTAGATGATGTCTTTATTTTAGAAGAGACTATTATATAGCATTTGGTGTGGCACTCTGGTATAGATTGGCTTTATACTAGATGTGATGCTATTCTTGAACAATGTCTTGTGTTCCATATATAAAACTGTTTATCTGTAGTACCTCAGATAGCAAGCTTGCTTTAGGTGTCCTGGCTACAGGTCTTGGACAGATTGCACCAAGCTACTGGACTTATTCCCTGATTTAGAATTTTGCTAGGGGGCTTCCTTGCGGTTTTGACAGTGTTGATTTCCAAAAGTAACTGTGTGATGTGCTATTTTAGTCCAAATACAATCCACCATTAAAGTTGATGCTTTTAAATGTTTTAGATTAATAACCTGTTGGTAAAAAATTTGGTATCAGAAATTACTTTCACCTAATTTCACTAACTTAATGGAGTAACCTTCATCTCATAAAACTTGATTTATCTACAATAAGATGAATGCCATTCCAGTAAGTTGGCAAATTCAGGCAAAATAATACAACAATCCCACATTTTTTGACAACAGGTTCTGAATCTACAGTAATAATGTAGAGATTTAAAGCTTTTGCTAAATACTAATTTTTGGGAAATATAAAAACAGTTTTTGATGATGAGCTTTAAAAAGTAGGGTATTTTCACTGGAAAAATGATTTTGAAGTAACACTTTTACTTTTTTATAGGCTTGAGAAATCATATGTATTAATGACTGGATTCATACTGAAGGACCAGGTAACTTAAACAACTGATAAATTTTGTTTGGCTTTGAGCTGGTACTGTTCATTGCAGCAGCTTTGAAACTACTGCATATTTATTTTTTTGGAAAATCCAACTTTATTAATAAAGCATGATTTTTGAATAGTTGTCACAAACCTTTTTTTGTGTCACACTAATATTTAGGATAATTTTTATTGTAAATTTCATTTTAACCTTTTTTCAATAGATCTATTATAGCAAGTTAGAAGCATTAGGATGGCTTTCATACAAAAAACTCAACTATAGTTCATTTGATGCTGAATTGTCTTGCCAACTTAATTTCAGAAAGTTAAGCCCTGTTAAGTGTTTTGGGTCTTAATTTTTTTAAATTTATTTGTGATGTGTATACAATGGGTTTGTGTTGATAGGCAGATCTGTGTGACAACAGATATACTTCAAATTGGTGTTGTTGTAACATCTTTAATTACCCCCTCTTGGGAAATTAATTCCCCAAGTGAGTCGCTGAATGATTCCCCAACTAGTCATTAAGTTGATGTCACTACTATCATTAAGCCATCTATCAGGGGAGTCAAACATTTATGGGTTCTAGGTGAAACACAACTTGAACTAGCCTTGTGACTTAAGAGGAATATTAATTGGAACACCCCATGACTTCCACGACATACATGGACATTATGAGGCTTCCCATGATACTATATATTATCCCATATTCATTTCCAATAAATTATCATTCTCTTCTTAATTTTCCCCTTTATCTTGTTTATTATACTTCCAATAAGTATATAATTAACAGTGTGGAGGATATAGACAAGATTCTTCCTGGAGGCAATTGGGTGTAAGGACTCTCTGTATTAAATGGAACACCAACTTTGGCAAGGTGACAGAGGATCCTTGGGTACTTATCAATACACTCTGGATAGTACATAACTACTGCAACTTGATTGCAGCAATGTAAATGGTTTGAAATTGACTGCCCACCAAAAAGATTTGGGAGGTCTTTTTATAGGGTGTTTTCACTATAACCAGACTGTTGCCTGGTTGCAATTAACTCTTGCTAGTTAGCATATCAGCTCCAGGAACTAGCTTCAGCCCCCAGAGTTAAGATTCCAAACCTTGACAGAGTTTTAGAATGGCATAATTGTCATGCTGCTTAATATTTATCCTCAGGACAAACTTCTGTTTTTGCATGTACATCCTTGTTTTTGATTGACTAAGCTCTATAGAGCTGCAGAACCTATGTTTTGGGCAGGCTTCTGTACATTTTCTTGGTCAATTATATTGAATGGTTAGAGCCTCTTGAGTGATATCTGATTATCTTAGCAAAGGAACTCAAATACAATTTGGGCTATAGTGTGTCTAATTATCCAGTGGTTGATGATCTGTAATGCCTGAGTGATTTATTGTTTGGAAATCTAGGTTCTGAATCAACCTTTTTTTGACTAATTGGCCTGCTTTGTTAATCTAATCAGTATAGTCTAATGACTTGATATTAATAATATAGGATTCTATTCTGGCTGTATCCTGTCCCTGTGAGATTAGGCTGATTGACCACAAATGATCAGGCTAATCATTGCACATAGATCTTAATCAGTTACACACCGTATTATCACTTGGTTATCATTATAGTAAGTGTAGTAATTATACACCGTATAATCATTAGTTTATTATAATAGATATGGCAGTTACACACCGTATAGTTGTTAGTTTATTATAATAGATGTTGTAATTATACGCTGTATTATCACTGATCATCATTCCAATGTGTACTGATTGTACGCTGTATATTACACACTTTATTATAGTTGATGTAACAATTATATGCCGTATAAATGTTAGCCAACATAGTGATTATCACTGATTCTACGCTGTATAACCTAAAGATCATCTTTCACTCACCTCCCAATCCACCCTACTGGACGTTGTATCAACCCAGCCCCACACTGCCTGATGGGCTTTTATGCTCATATCAAACAAGTGATATGCAAAAGATCAGGAAATATTGAGTTTGGGTCAGAGCTACACAGTGTATAATCAGGTTTCTTATTGGTTTGGGTCAGCATTACATGGCAGATAATCTACAGGTCAATACTGAATTAAGTCTGCTATTATACAGCGTAGAATCCCTAATTTGACCTGTTGCATTAATAAGCAGAAGACTTGCCAGCCAGAAAAGATCACTGATTAAGCCCTACAAACGGAATACCAAAATTCCACCTTCCAATGCTGGAAGACAGATTAAGGACCATTTATAAGCGTCAACTAAATACAGCGTAGTTTACCAGCGCAATAATAGGCGTGTAAGATACAGCCAATTGATAAATGATAGTAGGCTAGCTCAAGAAGAGCATATGCTGTAGCTGAAGTGCCATGTACACCTGCAAAGGCCAGTAGCAACACACGTGCCAAGGACAGCCAATCAGGATAGGCACAGCTAGCAAAGATGGATCTATTGCAAAGGTAGCCACTGAGAACTGTCTGAAAGGACAAGAACAAGGGTTGTTGCAGTATATATTGATACAGACGCCTGAAAGGATGACAACAAGTTCTTAGTTACACCTGGATAGATTGCAGCCTCTGTCTAGATTGTACTCCAGTATCAATAAACATAATTATCTTCAAAGTTCTATTCTATTGTAGTCTGTAGTGCTCTTGCATAGGATTAGGTAGAGTACATTGGAAAGGCTAAAATCTATCTGTAGCTTTGAACATACCAGCAATAACACAAGTTGCTCAACTGTCCCATTTTATAAATAACCAGTGTGATAAAGAGATAGATCAGTCAACCCTAATTAAATCAGTATTTCCTGTCAAACCCTATAGAGAAATGATTTAAAAATTTACATATCATGTATATTTCCATCCATAAATACAAATGTCATAACATGTTTGATTACTCCCTCTCAGGGAATTAACGCCCCAAGTAGTTCACCAAATGGCTCACCAACTAATCATTAAGTTGTTGGCACCACTATCATTTGACCATCTATTACGGGGATCACACAATTCAGATCTTAAGCGGAACACAACTTGAGTAAGCCTTGTGAATTAAGAGGAACATTACTCAGATAAGCCCCATGATCATCATAACGTATATGGACAACATGTGGTTTCCCATGATACTATATTATACCTTATATTCATATCAAATAAAGCATCATTCTCTTATTAATTTACCCCTTTATCTTGTTTATTATACTTCCTAGAAGTATATACTTGACAGTGGTAGCACAGGTAGGTTATACACACCTACACAACTTTAAGGAAAAATTCCTCTTAAGAAAAGGATCTAAAAATGGCCCTCACTGCAGATTGGAGAGACTACAAAGAGAGGCAAGACATCACCACCAGTTTCACCATCTACAACAACGTCCTTGTCCCCACCAAAAAGTATAACCTTCTCCATGCCTGTAGACTCCTGAACCTGCCTACAACTTCTAAAAGCTTGCAGATGCCTAAGATGCCCAGTATTGTCTTCCAACGCCTACACTCAGCAGAAATTGGGGCTTTTGCAGGACTACACCGGGAAAACGCCAACCTCTGGATCAACAGCACTCAAAGAAAGTTCATACAAGTGGATTACCCCTGCAGACTCTGGACCAGCAAAGTTGAACTTTGTATCACAGGAACCACATCACGTTTTGTAAGCAGATGAATAGCCCAACACCCCAACCAGAAAGAAAACTGGGAGGTTGTTGCAACCGAGATTCAAACCTTGCCTGCTAATGTATTTTACAATACACAGGAGGCGCTCAATGAGTTGCCCCTTGACGTATCTAACATTATGAATGAATATGATGGCAATGTCAAATGGCGGGCACTTCATCCTAATTAGGAGTGTTGCCAATTCAACCTGCTGATCCCCACACAAGTTATTCCTCGGCTCCAAACCCTACATGGAACTCCCCACTATGCCACCCCCTTGTGGCCTTGTGGCTTCCCCATTTAGTATATTAATCACAATATCCTACAATTAAGGATACCTTATTCTTATTATTCTGTCCTTTCCTATTGGACTGTTGTCTTCCCCAATTCCAAGTACTGGACCCTCATTGGTTCAGTTACAACAGTGGTAGCAGAAGTAGGTTACAACCTATTTTAAAAACAAAATTCCCCCAAAAAAGGACAGAGTACGGGCCGCATGGCTACTCCACAACAAGAGACGTTCCTTCCAATCCCCAAGGAGGACATTCCCAAAGGTTATGTCATCTATCAAGATCAGCTAGTTCTTACCAGTGTATACAATTGGCTCTGCCTCAGGCAGCGTGACGCTAGCGTCACCCTACCACAGTTGGATCTGTTGCAACGTATGCTCAACCTCCAACTAGAGTCCTTCAATGGCGGTGTCAAAGGAGCTGGCATTGTCAGTTGGCTCCAGTCCACCAAAACACGCCTTTGTATCTGTCAGGTTCCTGAGTCTATGTGGGTTGCCACTGCATCTGGCCGCCTTACGGGGCCCGCTGCTGTATGGTTTACCAACTGGGCCAGCCAGGAGTTTGACGTCACCTGGGCAGCATTTCAAGACGCTGCCAAGTCCCAATATAGTGAAACCTTCTCTCCCACTATCTTGGGGACTCCCCTCTTAGCCATCAAGTTGACTGGTTCCGTCTCTGAGTATCTTGCCACTTGGCAACAAGCCCTTGCTGCTTCCCCCAAAGCAGTGACCAATGGGAACTCCATGTTGCTCACTCTCATTGTTAATGGGTTAAATCCCCATATTTGCAAGTGGGTTCCCGTTGGCCTCTGCACCTCTATTGACAACTGCTATAAAGCCATTGTGGAGGCCAGTAACCAGGCTTCAATGGGCTTCTGCCACACCAACAATGCTCCACCCCAACCATGTCCTGCACGTAACAATGGCCAAGGTCAAGTGGGCTGTTGCCAACCTTGCCAGCAAGAAAGTGCAGCTAAACGCCCCCGCAAGGGGGAGCTCAAGCTAGCTCTAATTGAGGACCAGGAAAAAGCCTGGGGGTTGTAACAACGAGAGGCCTTACAACCCCAACCAACCCGCCCTCTCAGTCCTTGCTTGCAAAGAACTCCTGTGACTACAATCTTCACAAGGGCAAAACCCTAGACGTCTTTCAGGTCCATAGCAACAACCCCGTGTTGCAAGCCACTCATTCTGCAAATAAAGTAACACACTTGTCCTATCCCTTCCGTTTCCGTGGGAACTCCACAAGTTACTGGTAGATACTGGGGCTGATCACACCATGGTAGATCAGGTGTTTGCTGACTCCCAGCAGTTAGACCAAGTACCCAGCAGATTCAAAGCAGTACATGTAGCTGATTCCCGCAGAATTGCCATCACCCACGAGACAGTACCCTTCTCCGTAAGAATGGGGAACATCCATGTTAAGCTCTCTGGGCCAATCATGGCAGACCTCAGCCACAACATAATTGCTGGCCTTGACTGGCTCCAGCATAACCGCCCTTAAATTGACTGGGATACCTCTGTCATCACCCTCAATAGAAATGTGGTGGGGTTCCAGATCTACCCCATGGAAATGAACAAACTACTACATGATACTGTGTTTGTCAGAATGACGAAAACAGGCTCATATGATTTCAAGGGAGGAGACTAGACTTTAATCAATGTTCAGTTGAAGTTATCCGTGCAGAACCATCTGCAGTCCCTCCCTTGCCAACATCACCACCACCAGCGCTAGCTGCACTCCTTGAGGAGTACAAGGATGTATTCAGTGAAACACTTGAACAACTACCTCCACCCCAGGAGATCCAGCACGCTGTACAACTTCAAGGATTGTTACCTAAAGCACAATCATTATACCGTCTCACACCAAAGGAAGATGAAGCCCTCCACCAGCACCTTGTGGACGTGCTTGATAAGGGATTCATTTGCCCCTTGCTCTCTCCATATGGGGTGGCGGTCTTCTTTGTAGCCAAGAAAGACAGGTCCCTTTGCCTGGTCACAGACTACTGCGCCCTAAATGAGGTGACAGTTAAAAATAAATACCCCCTGCTGCTGATTAATGTCCTGTTTGATACACTCTCAAGAGCAAAGGTCATTAGCAAGATCAATCTCACTGTGGGGTACAACCAGATCCACATTGTACCGGGGGATGAGGCAAAAACTGCCTTCCGCACACACTACGGGTTGTTTGAGTGTTGTGTCATGAACTTTGGAATGACCAACACTCCCTCCACCTTTGCCATGTTGATGAACAAAGCCTTTGAGGAACTGATTAGAAAGTGTGTGGTGGTGTACCTTGTGACATTATTGTCTTCAGTCAAGATCAAACCACACACCTCCAACACCTCTATGCTGTCCTCAACACCCTTTGGGAAAACCAGCTAAAAGCTAAACCCTCCAAATGCAAGTTTCTCAAGTCAGAGTTGTTATTCCTTGAGCACACCATCTCTGCCCAAGGGATACAGCCCAACCCTGCCAAAATCAAGGCAATCACTAACATGCCGCCCCCCCACTGATGTGGGCCAGGTGCAGACATTCTTGGGCATGATTGCCTATGTACGCAAGTTAATCCCCAATTGCAGGGAACTAATTGCACCTCTCACTGAGCTCCTCAATACCAAACAGCGCTTCTATTGGACCCCCTGCCAGAGACCAAGCCTTTGATACGTTGAAGCAAAGGCCCACAGCAGCACCAAGTACTGCAGTTTGCCAACCAAAATTGACAGTACAAACTTGATACTGACGCCTCTGACAGGGCCATAGGGGGCGTGCTAAGGGTAGAAACTGACAATAGCGTCTTCCTCCCTGTAGCATATGAGTCCAGGAAGCTCACTGACTTGGAACAATGTTATCCCATCCATGATAAAGAGCTGGCAGCCATTGTACACTGCGTTGAGAAGTGGCACTGTTACTTTGAAGGTGCAACCTTCCCACCCCGCGTTCTGACGGACCATAAGTCACTCCAGTACTTCAACACACAGTCCCATTTGACACGCCGCCAAGCATTATGGGTTGAACGTCTATCCCCCTATCAATTACACATCAAATATAAGCCTGGAAGGGAACTTGTCACAGCTGACACTCTTTCATGACTCTATGTAGCGTCCATCACTGGGGACAACAGTCTGGACCCAGACTGGCCCATGCTCTACCTGCGCCCTGAGGCAACCCGCTACAAGGTCCTTAACTCAGTCACCATCTCCAAATTGAAGGACAACAAAAGTCAGTTCACCACCAATGCTGGTAACGTCTGCCGCCAGGCAGAGACAGGTGAGAAGACGCCTTATATTCCCACCACACAACAAGGTGACACAATATTGCACTACCACCAAACCCTGGGTCACATCAGAGGGTGCAACCTCTTCAAGATCATGAAACGTAAGGTTTGGTGGCCACGCATTGCCAAGACATCTTGGACCTCCTTCAGAGGTGCGTGTTGTGTGAGAAGAATATGTCCAAACCTGCACCTCCCAAGTCTGTCCTACCCATCAAGGCTATGGAACTCTTTGAACAGTGGGCCCTTGACATTGTGGGACCGCTTCCCAAAGACAGACTGGGTAAGAAGTATATTATCACCGCTATTGACTACTTCACAAGTTGGCCAGTGGCCTGGGCCACAACCAACCACACTGCCACCACTGTTACCCGCTTTATTGGCAAAGAGATTGTGGCTCGCTTTGGGCAACCCAAGCGTCTCATCACAGATGGTGGGCCCAAACTTGTTGGACACATTGTGAAGGCATACTGCGTCAAGAACGCGCTCCAACATATAGTCACAACCCCCTACCACCCGCAAGCCAACGGACGTGTGGAACGGTTAAAACGGCTCCCTGGTTCAACTGATTGCCAAACTCTTGCAAGAGCATCCTAACACTGTGTGGACTGAACTTCTTCCCACTGCCCTACTAATCCTGCAAGCAAGAATAAACAGGGGCACTGGGTTCAGCCCTAACACCCTGGCCTTTGGAACACCTGACAGTCTGACAGGGGTTGAACAGGGGAAACTACGGTCCAAGGTTCCCGACAAGCCCCCCTTAGTGCCAACTCCCTCCCTAGACCAATGGTGTGCCAAAGCTTGAGAAATTGAACACAAGCAGATTGCAGGGGGGAAAACACCTCAAAGTTAAATACGCCATAGGTGACCCCGTCTACACCCTCAATCCCAATTCTGCCAAATTAGAGCCCAACCACCTAGGGCCCTTCAAGGTAGCTGCCGTCTATGACAACCACACCTACCAACTTGAGGATGCCCAGGGAAACACCAAGAAACTTCATCACAATTGCTTGCGCCCCTGCCGTGCCATCCCCACACAAAGGTTGTTTATGCGGACCTTCCCAGACCTTCTGCAGACTCCAGTCCTGGTGTCTGACAACAAGCAGGGGGCAAGGGGGGTGTTGCAACCAAGATTCAAACCTTGCCTGCTAATGTATCTTACGATACACAGGGGGCGCTCAATGAGTTGCCCCTTGATGTATCTAATGTTATGAATGAATCTGATGGCAATGTCAAATGGTGGGCACTTCATCCTAATTAGGAGCGTTGCCAATTCAACCTGCTGATCCCCGCACAAGTTATTCCTTGGCTTCAAACCCTACATGGAACTCCCTACTATGCCACCCCCTTGTGGACTTGTGGCTTCCCCATTTAGTATATTAATCACAATATCCTACAATTAACAATACCTTATTCTTATTATTCTGTCCTTTCCTATTGGACTGTTGTCTTCCCCAATTCCAAGTACTAGACCCTCATTAGTTCAGTTGCAACAAGGTGTTCAAAGCTGCATTCCTCAAAAGATTTGCCATGAAGGACTCTGACGTGGTGATCATGACAGAACTCAGAACCTTTAAGATGATAGGAACAGTTGAGGACTACATTGCAGCATGTTAAGGCTTAAGTGACAGTTCTCCCAGCATCATCAACTTCAACAAGCCTGGACCACAATTGGACTTCTACAATGGCATCCCCACACACATTAGACGTCAATTTGACATGACCTGCTGCAAGAACCTTGAAGATGTGTTCTTGGAAGAAAAGCGTGTAGTGCAGAAATCTGACAATCTACATGCAACAAATAACCAAAAAGAGAGCCCCATAGCAAAGAAGGATCCTTGACCTAATAAGCAAAACAACCAAGCCAACAACACCCATTCTCAAATCAGGAATCACACTGCACAAGCCAACCAGGCAAGCACTGAAGATACCAAAGAGGAGGGAAGAGCTCAGGGGAGTGCTTAGGCAAGCCACCCTCCCCCAACCCAAAAGACTTGTATAGGGACCAAGATGTGGATTTAATCACCATTATCCAAGTCCCCTCCAGCAATCCTACACTGTTTGCCGCCCAAACTGAAAATAAACTCCTCACTTATCCTTTCTGTTTTTACAGATACCAAGGCACAACACTATTCAACACTGGAGAAGACCAATCCCTCATTGACAAGAAATTTTCTAACATCATGAAACTAACCACAATCTAAAGCAATATCAAGAGAGTTGTCATGACAGATAACATAAGCACACCAGTCACCAAGGAAGCCAAACCTTCCACACACAAATTGGAGACATGCAGACTTTTCTCAGTAGCCCTATCATACTGATCCCCAAGTATGACATTATACTTGGTCTATATTGGATGAGAAAGACCAAACCTCATATTGAGTGAGATAGCGCCACCCTCAACATACAACAAGGCAAGGTGCATCACCATGTTTACCCAACTCACCTTGATACACTTATGAGGGACCATGTATTCATAAAATTATGGAAACAGAAGAGGAAACCAACCCTAGCAAAATCAATTAGAGCTCCTGTACATACAAGGTTATCCACTTTAAAAATATGGAGACTCAATTTGAAAAGGACCACATACAAGACCAGCTAGTCAGTGAGTTCCCCTCTGTCTTCCAGGAAGCCTTACCAGGCTTACCACCCAACCACAGTATATAACATGAGATTGACCTCAAAGAAAGTGTACCAAAGGCATGCTCAATCTATTGCCTCTAACCCCCAAGAAGACAACGCCCTGAAAGCTTATCTGGACAAAGCTCTTGAGAAAGGCCTAATCCAACCTTCAAAATTGCCTTTTGGGACTGCTGTCTTATTTCTAGCAAAGAAAGACGGAGAACTCTGCCTTGTCACAGACTACAGAGCGCTCAATGAGGTCACAATTAAGAACAGGTATCCCCTGCCCCTGATTGATGACCTTTTTGATGCCCTGGGGGGTCCCAAATCTTCACAAAAATTGATTTAACAACAGGCTATCACTGAATTTGCGTAAAGCCTGAAGATATCCCAAAGACTGCATTTAGAACCAAGTAAAGATTCTTCAAATGTGTTGTCCTCAATTTTGGTATGAAAAACGCTCCCAACACCTTTGTGACCTTTATGAACAAGGTTTTCAAGAAACACATCACAAAACACACAATCATCTACTTGGATGACATCATCATCTACAGCCTAACCTTAAAACAACACTGGGGCAGATGTCCGCCTGGTCCTCTGTACCCTCCAAGAAAACCAACTCATTGCTAAACCATCAAAATGTGACTTCTTCTTGTCTGAACTTCCATTCCTTAGTCACATTATCAGCAAGGGCAGAATCAAACCAGACCCAGAGAAGATAAGTGCCATAACTGAAATACCAGCTCCAAGAAACAAGAGTGAACTCTGTAACTTCCTAGGCATGGTAGCCTACGTTAGAAATTTATCCCTGACTGGGGAGCCCTGAAAGCCCCCTGTCAGAAATTACAGGAAAAACAGCCAAGTATGTCTGGACGCCACTACAAGACCAACACTTTGGCCAACTAAAAGAATGTATGGTCACTGCCCCTATCCTTCAGTATCCAAATTGCAAAGGAATATACAAGTTAGAAACCAATGCATCTGGCTATACCATAAGAGGGGTACTCCATATCCAAACAGCAGAAAAAAACTTCCTCCTGGTGGCGTACAAGTCAAGGAAACTGTCACAGTAAGTTCCATAATGGCAGGTATTGTCTGTCCAAGTAAAAAGGCACAGAAGGCCGGGAAACCTGTATTAAAATTGACCAAGTTAACAGATTTAAACCAAACAGTTGATTGAAAATGGGTCACAGCTGCTCCAGTATGCCAGCTGAAACCAGCTCCCCCTTATAAACTAATGTTGATAAATTGATGTAATATGAGGGTCACCCAATATAAGCTCATTAATCAGCATGGTTATCAGAAACTGGTCATACAAGGGTTCTTTGCAACCTGGACTAGATACTTACTTGAAGATGCTGAAGGAATAGGAGATTGAGACTCAGGTGGTATTGCTTAGTCAATTTTTCTGATATATATTGAATAATTTTCCCTGTTTCAACTCTAAGAGTTGAGTCCTTCTAAATTTACTCAATAAAAATCAATTATCCCAAGTTCTAATTTTAAATTTTAAAAATGCATCCTGTGCTTGGGTTGTTGCGGTATATCCCGTACAATCTGATTCTGAACAGAATCATTTCAGGAAGATGGGGCCCAGCATCTGGAACTTTGTTGTTGGCGCCGCAAAATGTTAATTTCATGCCAGCCAATTTTGTTTCTCATTCCCCCATTCTGGAAAATAAAAATTGTATCACTTCTCAATGCCTAGAATTCTACGCTGAAGATGCATTGATGCTTTCCCAGGTCATTTATCTTGGTTTACTCTGGTTAGGATTGATTGTTCTACTTAATCCTGAAGTTTCAATTGGAAATTTCACAAAAAAATACTTGAAGCCGCGTTGGTGGTTAATCATCAATTCTATGTGGATTTGGTTGGTAATTTCTCATCATTTAGAAACAGCTTTATATTATCCAGTGATTTCCGTCACAGAAACTATCTGACAGCAAACAAAGATATCCCATACACGGCAAGGAATTAGCAGCCATTGTACACTGCCTCATGAAATGGCAATGTTACATAGAACGAGCACAAAAGTTTAAAGTCCTCAACAATCTTAAATCTGTGATATTCTTTAAACACAACTGCACTTATTAAGAAGACAGGCTAAGTGGAAGAGTCTCATACAGAGATAACCAATGAATATTGAGTACAAGCCAGGCAAGAAAATGCTTACTGAAGACGCCCTATCAAGGCTATACAGTAAACATGTCTTATTTACTGATGAGGACACTGATTGGCCCAAATTAATCATGGGGAATCCCAATAAGGGTTCCCAGCTGGCACTCCAATGGAAATCCAAGAGAAAGTCCTTAAGAACAAATACCTGTTCAAAAACGTATATGGCACATTGCATTAAATCCTTTCAAGTGGTGACACTGTACCTTACGTCCTGTCAACACAAAAGATTGACACAATACTTCAATACCACAGAGACTTGGGGAACACCTGTAGTATAAACTTGCACAAATATCTCAAGAAACTCTACTGGTGGCTCAACATGCTAGATGATATCAAAGAAGTACTAGAACAATGCAAAGTCTGTGAGAAGTACACTGAGCCAAGGCACCACACAATTCAGTAGCACCAGTGTCAATCACAAAACCCTTTAAGGTGTGGTTTCTGGATATTGTGGGGCCTATGCCTGGCAACAACAAAGGCAAAAAGTACATCATAACAGCTATCAACTATGCAACCAGGTGGCCTGTGGCACAAGCTACAAAAGAACACAAAGGCAATGATGTTAGACAATTTATTGGGAAAGAGATCATAGCCAATTTTGGGAAACCCAACCTCCTGATCACAGATGGAGGCACCAAACTTAATGCTGTTGACACCAACGTCTATCTCACCAAAAACAGAGTAAAAGCATCACAACCAGCCCATACCACCCACAGGCAGATGGTCAAGTAGAACAACTAAACGGCTCCCTAGTAAAAGCCACCAGAAAGTTATCTACCAACAATCCAAAAACCTGGGTCAACATGCTGCCAACAGCACTCATGGTATGTAGAACTTGAGTTAACCGCAATACAGGCAAAAGCCCATATGAACTCATCTATGGGCAAAAGCCTGCCCTTGTTAGTAAAGCTGCAGGACCATAATTAGCTCTACCAAAGGAGATACCAGATGACAATAATCCTGACATACAGTGTGCTAGAAAAGACCAAGAAGATATGGAGAAAAAAGGATCAAAAGAGAAGTGATCCTGCTACAACAGGAAAGATTCCAAGTTAGGGGGAAAATCTGGGTTGTCAATCATGACCAGCACAAGTTGGAACCAGGACTATGTGGACCAGGCATTGTCATGGAAGTCAAACCCAACAACACCTACCTCATCAAAGGAATTAGTGCCTGAACTGAACTGAACTGAAACACATGCACCATGACCAACTTTGCCTGTGCAAGGCAAGAACAGCTCAGCGTAACTCATTACTCCCTGTTCCCAACGTCAAGCTGGGTCAATACCAAGCTCATATCCCCAACACTCTCAAGAAGATTCCCAAGGCTCTGTTTTCCAGCACCCCAGGGGGAGATGTTGCAACATCTTTTATTACTACCTCTTTGGGAATTAATGCCCCAAGTAGTTCACCAAATGAGTCACCAAATGGCTCACTGACTAATCATTAAGTTGGTGGCACCACTATCATTCAACCATCTATTACAGGGTTCACATAATCCAGATCCTAAGCGGAACACAACTTGAGTAAGCCTTGTGACTTAAGAGGAACATTACTCAGATAAGCCCCATGACCATCATCACGTACATGGACAACATATTTCTTCCCATGATACCATATAATACCTTATATTCATATCAAATAAAGTATCATTCTCTTCTTAATTTTCCCCTTTATCTCGTTTATTATACTTCCCAGAAGTATATACTTGACACAAATATTAAATTAGAACATTTTAATATTTTAAGCAACTTAATGCTGTAAATAAATTTAAAATTTTAAAGATTTTCTTGTGCCTTGAGCTTGAACAAGGAATTTATTCATAAGAAAAATTAAATTCAAAGCAGTTTTTCAGTTGTGGGGATAGACGAAATCAACTGAGCTTAAAACTAAATAGAAGAGAACCTAAATATATTGTTAATTAATATAAACTCAAGAACATCAAATTTTCTCTGGGCTCAGTTGATTTCGTTTATTCTCACAATTGAAAAACTACTGTATAGTCTACAGCAAAATAAACTCTGGGCAGCTGTGGTGGCAAAGGGCAGTCCTATAGTTGGCGGAGCATGCGTGTGAGCTGGAGCTTGTGTTTGGTTCGCTCTTTCATATGGTTATGGTACTTGATGATTGATTCTTGGACAAGTTTGTTTTTAAGGATCTCTTTAAGATCCAGGCTTGCAGGTTTCTCTGTGGCTGTTGCGACTTTTTGGAGGTACATGGCAGAGGCTGCTACTAAGAGTGTAAGGGCGTGAATTAATTTCATGACTGTTATACAATAACTCTCCATGATGAGGTTTAAATATTCTGATGGATTTAAGATAATAATTAAAAAAGTGGTTGAGAAGCTGAAACGTACTGGCAATAAAATATAATTCCCCAAGAATTAAAACTGCATGAGATGTGGATTCCACTATACAGTTGAAGTTGATTCTGCTTGGCAAAAAGTCTGATTATTTAGGCTCTTGTATAGGGTTGGCTGAATTTAATCACATTGGTTTTAAAATGCGTGTTTTAAATAAAGTTTATATTAATTGCAGTAAAAATTGCGAGCCTTACTCTAGCTGCTAATTGGATTAATATTATATGCTTAAATTTGATTTGCTAAAATTTATATTTAATAATTTCCAGACATTGGTTTTCAAGTAGCAGGAGTAGAGAACTTAGTTAACAGTATATTCTCATAATTGAATATTCTATCTCCCCTTGGTATAATAGTACATAAACTAAGGTATGTATTTTAAGCTACTGTATCACTCAAAGGCTTAGCTGCTATCCAATCAGCTGGCTGATGTAAATTCAAAATAGCATTTAACCCCATACAAACAATTTTAGACTACAAAGAAAAATCATGAGTTTATTTATGACTGAATAAAACGACGGATTTATCCAGCTTGAAACTTTTACTATAGCCCCCAGTATCAACTACAGTAGTTTTAAAAGCTATGGCAACAACCAAAAATACCTTAGATTTAAACAAAATGATTTCAGATTTAAACAAAATCCAAGTTGCGCGAGATTCAGGATTCAATTAATTTATAAAATTCCAGTTAATAAATGGACTGTCAAACAAAAAACAAAATTTCACTAGCCCATTATACAAAATTATATCAAACATCAAGCGGTGTAGTTCAAACCACAAACAGAATGAACTGACACAACAAGTGAAATGGATAGATGCTGTTCTGGAGTATATTATAATCCAATCAGGATTCATATGAGGCACCAACAGAAGAACTAAAACAAAACAAAACTTGAGCAATCTAGAAGCGAGATTACACAAGCACAAAACTAAATGAACTCACACAAGATGTGTAGTATGAGCAGCTTAAAATAGAAAAATAATAGTTTAACAGCCAATCAACAGCTATCCAATTTAGGAAAAGAGACATTTTATCCATTTTCATGGCTCCAGATTTGTATGAAAAGGTTTTGAGAACCTTCCAAATATGGACTTGAGATTACAATAAAAATAATTCATTAAATTTTAAAATTTCTACTTTTAGTGATTTTATCCTAGGTTTTTTACAATGGTTTTTAATAACAACATCTTCAACGGCGCCAGCAGCAGCCAAGCCAGCTTCAATGAAGGCAAGGCTCAGAACGTAGAGGCACCTGTTTACACCCAAGCCTTTGAGGCGGGTAACATGGAAGCTGACCTGCACCTTACCACTGACCCCTATGGCTTTGACTTGTTTGAGAGTCACTTAGCGTCTAGCTCTGCCCCTGTTCCCACACCCACCCCTGCACAAGCTGCCCGTCAACTAACCAATCAGGATGACAACCTTGATTTGGAACAACTTACTGCCGTCAGCCAACCTGCTCCCCCCTCAGACAATCAGGCTTCAGCTCCCCCGGCCCAGCGCCCCAAGCAGTTAATCATCACCGCCCAAATTCTTCAGGAAATTGTGGCACTCAACCTGCAGGGTCTGTCCTGGGATCAGATTGCTACCCAGTTGCAATTTACCCGAGCCATCATAATGCGGGAGTTCAACAACCTAATGAATAAGGGGAATCTGATTGGGACGGCCAAGAAGCCAAAGAAGACCACAGAGTCCCAGATAACTGAGGCCTACCCAATAATGCTTGACCTCCTCCAGCGGGACCCCAAGCTTCCCTTGACCCAGGTCCGGAAGCAGCTTGCACACCATAACATATGGGTCTCCAAGCGCATGGTGCAGCTCTCAATCTTTGGGAAAGTGGCTTCTGTACGGGTTCTTACCAATTTTGCTGGCAACCAATGGGATGGCACTGAGGATTCCCCACATGATCCTGCTATTGAATCCAACCTGATCTGATGCCTGACTAGTCTGTCAGATGATGTCATGTTCATCTCTTACTATGAGCTATCCATAGCTTTTGATGATTTTGGCACCCAAGGAAAAGTTGCCACTAAGAATGGAAGGGAAAAGGTCAAGAAGGGGACTTTCATTGGTGCATTTCTGGCTGTTTCAGCCAAGGGTTTTGTCTACTATCAGACAAACCCTGATTTCATTGATGGCTACTCATACAGCCACATTCTTGGTGGATTGCCTGACTCTTGGGATGGCTCAAATTCCAAATACTGGGTTTTCTTGAGCCACCAGATGGAGGGAAGCTCCACTGCCCTTGAGGCCATTCAGGGACGAGGGCACCAGGCCTCAGTCTACCCGCCAGCCATGCTGACGTCTATCTGGCTGATATTGTCTTCTTCAACATGGAATCCACATTACAGGAGCGCCGCCCTCAGGCTTTCAACAACCTCTATCTTGGGGTCCTTGATCACAATTTTCTCTTTGGCCACCAAATGGTGGCTGACTTGTTTGCGCAAATGGTTTTCCATGTGAACATGGGCAACCAATCATGCAAGGATAAGCGCCTCCCACCCCGTGCCACAACCACCTACCAGCCCATCCAGCCAATGACTGATGAGGAATATGACAAGCGTTATATGGCAGCCGTCATGCAAAATCCTCCTGCCTTCACCCCCACCACCAACACCCCTAACCCGCAAGCCCAACCCACCAAATTCCATACCCCCCAGGCCAGCACTGCCTCTACGTCTTTCTTCCTGCGCCATTCTGCCTACTAGGCATCACTCTTCCCTGCCCCAATAAACCCCTGTCACCAAACATTTTCTATTTATATTATCTTTTTTTGAATTTCAATTGTTCATGTTCTCTATGTTTATAGTTGGTTTTATTCTTTATGTTCAGCTTATTTCTATAAAATCATATATTTACTAAGGTGTGTATCTAGATCCTGAACACAGTTATTTTTAGCACCCAACCATAGCCCCTTGTGAAAACATTAACAACAATTTGGTGATCAGCTAAATTTGAATTAGAAAATTATAGGTTAACTTTTTTCAGATAAAGTTGTTACTGATACAAATTCAAAACCTTAATGATAAACTTTAAGCCAATCAGGATCCAAGTGATAAAGTGATTGTTGTGACATAAAGGGTCATTCAATATTTCTTTGATGCATGTGCGCTAATTAATATGATTGGCTGGATGTTTTGCCATTGTATGCCATTGCCGCTGTGGCAAGTTGTTGGTGGACTAGTGCCCAATCAGCTACTGGGTTAGCACTAGTCCACCAACAACTTGCCACAGCAGCAATGGCGTACAATGGCAAAACATCCAGCCAATCATATTAATTAGCGCACATGCATCAAAGAATTATTAAATGACCCTTTATTTACAACAATCACTTTATCACTTGGCTCCTGATTGGCTTAAAGTTTATCATTAAGGGTTTGAATTTAGATCAGGAACAACTTTATCTAAAAACAGTTAACATTATAATTTTCTAATTCAAATTTAGCTGATCACCAAATTGTTGTTAATATTTTAACAAGGGGCTATGCCAAGCGCCAAAAATAATATGGTAATCAAGGAAACAATACCAACACAAAGCAAATGACACATATTGAGATGAGCATAAAACCTATACAGAATGGGTAAAAAGATGGGATAATGTAGTAGATGGGAAAAAAGGAATAAACAAAGAGGCAACAGTATCAAAATAATACAGGATTTATTGGGGCAAAAGCTATAATAAATATATGGAAAGGTTAGTAAAAAATCAATGAGAGAATTGGAGAAGCTTCTGAAGGATCTGGACTTGGCAATTGCCAAAATAAAGGACATTGACTGCAAGGTCAAAGCCAAAATTGAAGTCTGCCATCCTCACTGGGGACAAAATTGACAAGGTGTCTGCAAAGGCACTAATTACAAAAATAGCAGACACCCCTGAGAAGACCATCAAGCGTCTTCACAACATCCAGAAGACAGTGGTTGAGGGCCTGCAATTTAAGACATACAATCTTTCTGCGCCATCTGTCTGGGTTGATGACCCAGAGATGTATGAACATTTCAACCCCGCCAAGCATGCCAGGGCAGAGGATAACAAATTGCCCACACTTTGATTGTGCCAAGAATGGCCAAGCCAGCCAAGGCTGCAGGCAAGGAAGAAACACAAGAAGGTAGTCTAAAAAAAATTAATAAAGATTCAAAAAAATTACCTTTTTTTCTAGAAAATGTAGACAGCAAACTCCACCAAGTCCTGGTCCCCTTTATCCCAGCCACTTTTTATGCAAATTATGCCACTCATGTGGCAAAACAATTGTATCTGTCTCCCCCCTGTTGTACGGGAGCTGGAGGACTGTATCCACAGGTCCTTTCCAATGTTGCGGGAGGTGTTGGCAGAACTTACGCATGCCAAGGGGGCATCCAAGTGGGCAGTTACTGCCTACAAGGATGCCCAACTGGTCCGCCTGGACCTGGTATCCCTCAGTGGATTTTACTGTGTTGTTGTGTTTGACTCCAGGGGACAACACCCTGGAGGACACGGTGGGAAATCTTTATTACAAAAGATTTGAGGTTTGAAGCTAGCCTTGGGTTAGCCTTCAGGGCAAAATTAAGGGCACATACCTTAATTTCCTGGAAAACAAGATGTAAAAGTCCTTTTGGCAGAAATGACAGGAAAAGCTTGAAGTTTATAAAAGCCAACACAAATGTGGATAAACTTTTCTTTATTAGGAGTAATGATTCTACTTTAAATAGTCAACAAGAAGCAGGGATCACTCAATAGGAAGACAGAGTGGCTGAGGGGGTCATGCTGGGATGAGGTCATACCAGGATCAACCACAGACAGGTACAATAATCCAGAATGTGTGGATATTGAACCAGACCCATTTGCAGAAGGCAAGGAATTTCCAAACTTGAAGGCAAAACCAGTCAAATCTTTGCAACTATTAATATTCAAAGATCAAATCAAAATAGCATTAATAGCACAATTTACGACACCTCCCCCCTCAATATTGGACAGAGGGAGTTGATACTTGCAAAGGAATTTGGAGTGGACACAGGCAAAGGGACAGCCAGACAATAGTAGCTTCACAGTGTACTTGAAGCCCTTCTTGAAGGTGACCTCATAGGGCCCAATCCAGAGGGAATCCAGCTTGTGGGCTCTACCACCTGTACAATTCTGATAGTAGAGAACTAGATCGCCTACGTGGCATTTGGGGAGGGTGGCTCTAGCAGCATTGGACAGAGAGAGCTCCAAAGCCTTAACCTTATAAGCAGTGGAGTAGGCAGTTGCCTGGATGTCAATGATACAGTTGGTTAGGTCTTTCACGTGGGTCTCAGGATTTGCAGATGTATCATACTCAATCAGAGGGGTACCAAGATTGAGGGGGTAGTGGCCTCACATCCATAAAGCATGGCAAAAGGGGATTGACCAGTCACCTTGTGTCTACTAAGGCGGTAGGCAAAGAGGGCAGCAGGGAGGAACATGTCCCAATTGGCAGTGTCAGAGAGCGTGAGTTTTCTCATGATGAATACCAGGGTGGAGTTTGCTCGTTTGACAGTTCCATTGGTGAAGGCATTATATGGTGCAGGGAACAACTGGTGAGTCCCCATAGATTCTACAATAGAGGTGATGAGGCGAGTATTAAAGTTGGTACCATTGTCTGAGAGCAGTACTTGAGGGCAGCCATGTCAATAGAAGATGTCTTGCAGCAAGAAAGTAGCTGTGGTCCTAGCCGTTATATCTTTTGTTGCTCTGGCTTCAACCCATTTTCAAAAGTGGTCTATAGCAACCAAAATAAACCAACATCTCAACCTAGACCGGGGAAAGGGCCCAACAGTGTCAATACTCACTGTATGGAAGGCATTTTTTGGAGGGATGAGTTGGAACTGGTGTTGGGAGGGACAAGGACATTGGAGTTGACAGGAATGGCAGAAGGCAAGGACATCAGGGATCAAGAGGCACATGTTTTCCCAGTAGAAGTTTTTGCATGACCAGTCATGAGTCTTGGCTATGCCTCCATGGCCAGTATCAATGTGAGCTTGGAGGATGATGGCTATCCTTATACTAGGGCAAACGTAAGGTAAGTAGGCATTGTTAACCTTCTTGAAGAGTTGTCTATCACAAATTGTGGTGTCCTTGGATAGGGTCTGTAGAGCTAGGCGGATATCTTTGGGCTCAGTGGTCCAAGAATCAGGATACCCTATTAGCTCATATAGTTGATCAGCATCAGCAGGGTGGATAGCCAGGATTGGCATCCTTGACAGGCCATCAGTGCTATGATGTTGGGCCCCAGGACGGTGTACCACTGTGAAATCATACCCTTGCAGACGTAGAGCCCAACACGCTAAACGACCTTCAGGTTCTTTTAGTTGTTGTAACCACTTGAGGGAGGAGTGATTGGTGACTACCGTGAAGTGGGTTCCATAGATGTAATGTTGAAACTGTTTCATAGCATGCAGTACTGCCAAAAATTCCTTCTTGGTGACACTGTAGTTCTTTTTGTGCTTATAGAGGACTCTTGATGAGTAGGCTACAGGTTGATCTACTCCTTCATTGTCAAGTTGGGCAAGGATAGCACCTACAGCTACTCCACTAGCGTTAGTATACAAGATGAACTCTTTATCATAATCAGGATAGACTAAGATAGGCGCCTCCTTGAGATTAGCCTTCAGTGCTTTGAATGCTTGTTGTTGGCTGTCAGTCCACTCAAAGGGGACATTGCAAAGCAATTGGACAAGGGGTTCACTCAGTTCAGCAAAGTCAGGGATGAATTGTTGGTAGTAGCCCATCATACCAAGAAATACTTGAACCTCTCAAAGATTTGTGAGAGGTAGCATCTTGTCAATGGCTTCCACTTTGTTATTCATGGGGCGGATTCCAGTCTGAGTGACTTCATGTCCTAGAAACTCAAGATGTTCCTTGAAGAAGGAGCATTTGGAGGGTTTGAGTTTCAGGCCAGCCTCACGGATCTTGATGAAGACAGCCTTGAGATGCTCCAAGTGATCAGTAAAGGTAGCGCTGAACAAAGTGATATCATCAAGATACACAAGGACACAAGAAAGTTTTAGGTCAGTAAGATGGAGTCCATAGCTTGCTGAAATGTGGCAGGGGCATTGCATAATCCCTGGGGCATACAAGTGGGTTCAAAGGGGCCCTCTGATGTGATGAGCGCAGCCTTTTCTCAATCTTCAGGTGATAAGTCAACCTGCCAGTACACTGAAGCCAGATCCATGGCAGAGAAAAACTTGGAACCACCCAGCCGTCTGAGGGCATTGTCAATTCTGGGCAAGGGGTACAAATCTTTCTTAGTAAGAGAGTTTTTGGCGGCAATAATCCATTACAATGCAGTGTACCCCATTTTTCTTCTTGAGGATCAGTAACGGGGAAGCCCAAGGACTTTGGGAAGGAGCCAGTAACCCAGCGTCCAGAAGTTGCTTGAGTTCTTTAGACACCTGGGCATCTTCCACCCTACTACAGCGGTATGGTTTAGCACAAAAGGGGGCGCATCCCCAGTATCAATCTGATGGATGACTCCTTTAGCTAGGCCATAGTCCGCAGGTCCAGAGACAAAGATGTCACTGAACTGATCAAGTAGGTCCAACACGTATTTTTGTTGAACAGGAGACAATTGGGGGAAATCAGCAGCAGTGAACAAGGAGAGAACTTGCAGATCATCTTCAGGTAGGTTGAAATCACTGAAAGTTCCAAAGGGGTAGAGGGAGGATACTTGTTCTGCTCCAAGTACAAAACCATGACCTACAACCTGGCCTCTGGTTACTTGCATGGGCAGGGTTGTCAGGTTAGCAAGCAGTAATTGCACAGGCTCTTTGTGGGTTCAGTCTAAAATCCCTGGACATAGACAAGGCTTGGTACAACTCAAGGATTCAGATGAGTAAAGCCCCAAGAAGGACTTTTCAGGCAGCTCATAGGAAATCTGGGAGTCAATTATCACTTGAGAGCCTGGGGGGATGGTGATAGCGGCTGGCACTAGCAGAGGTACCCCTTCTTCTGCAGGGCAGGAAGGAGGAGGGGTATGCATGTTGGAGGAGTGAGTCCTATACTTGAGTGAGAAGATACCCGTAGGGTACTCAAGCACACAAGTTTTAAGACGTTTGCCTGGAAGACGTGGAGGTTCCTCAAAAATCAAAGGAACTTCATATCCTAAGAGCAAAAGGTATCCATCTCATAAGTTTACAATTCTGTTATATTCTCAGAGGAACTGAGTACCAACCAAGAGGTCATAGCTTTTGTTCTCTAGGACCACAGCGGAGGAAGCAATAAGGAGTTTCCCAAACCTCATGGGTAGAGCAGAGTAGGCACCAATGGCTTGAGTTTGGGCCATGCCAGCTGTGCCATACAACTGCATGTAGTTGAGGTCAGGGGCCAACTTAAGTTTCTTCATTAGCTTAGAAGATACCACGTTGACAGGGGAACCCCTGTCCAAGATGGCCTTGATTTTGACCTTTTGGATTGATACCTCTACGCAGGTTGTATCTTTCCCAAAGGGAGGCAAGACTGCCAACACATCTTGCGCAGCCTCTAGCTCATTTTCCCATTTAGCCAGCATACACCGTAACGCAGGGATTTCCTTATACACACTCTGTAGTGGAAGAGATACAGTTACGTTGTGGAAAAGAGCTTCAGCTAATTTGGCTGCTTCTTCAGAGGAGTCAACCAGAACAGGAGGTTGATGGGCTTGAGATAGGTAAGGGCGAGTCACCATGGACTTAGCTTCTCTGGGAGGTACCCAGGAAGTGGTGTTAGTCTTCCCAGAGCAAAGCTTGTAGGGTACGGGGATAGTTTCCAGAACAGCCAGGACGGAGTAGCCATAACTATCAGAGTCTTCACTATCAGAATTGTCAGGCTCTGAATCACTGAAGAGGCTGTGAAACAGATGAAGGATAGTTGGGCCAGAGGAAGAGAGAGCTATATCATCAGACAGAGGATCAGGGGGAGATGGAGGAGATTGGTCAGCAGAGAGAGTCTCCATTTCTAAGCTGACCTCTCTTTTCCCGCCTGCTCCTTGGGATTGCAACCTTCAACTTGAGGATTAGTGAAAGTGCATGAGTGGTGTATAATCTAGCCGCAGCTATGACAGCACTGTCTCTTAGCCTGTCCACTAGTACCCAGAGTCATAATGGTCGGCGTATGAGAGGTGGTCCCAGCATTATTGGCCTTGTTCTCACGCACCACCGTACCTCCATGTGTCAAATGCATGTCTTGTAAGAGCGTCTTAATACTCTTCATGGAAGTGAGTGAAGCCTTGTGTGCCTTAAAGTGTAGACATAGAAGCTGATTCACCTTCAAAGCATTTGAACAAGCTGTGTAGGCTTCCCAGGGAGTTAACTGTTGACTAGTAATTAACTGCTGGCCTTCAATGTAGAAACAATCTGCAAACTCAGCCAGGGTCTCCTTGGGTTTGAAAGCAATATGCATAAATGCATCTTTCTTGACTTCTAAATTGAGGTCTCCTCCAAACTCTTCAATAAGGAGGCGCTTCATATCCTCCCAGGTGACAATAGAAGGGAGCTCGGGGACCATGACTTCCTGGCAAGTGGGATGGAGGCAGGTAAGGATGTGTTCCTTCTTGAGCTTGTTGGTAGCCCTACACATTGCAGTTTTGTAAATGGTCAGAAAAGCAGCAATGGTTGAGGTCTTGGGATCAAATATCTGCTTGAAGGTTGGCTTATAATTTGGGTCAATGGACAAGGACAAGAACTGGCTGTTTTCACCAGGGTTGAGGATGTTAATGTGAGGGTTGCCCTCAAACTCGGATTCAGCAGCAGGTTGTCTAGCCCAGAGGAGTGAAAGGCTTTCCTCTAAAGTGTCTAGGGTAGAGCTATTCTGCCCACAAATGTCTCAGGCAGTTGTGGCAGCAGTCCCAAATTCATCAATCTTGATTTGTTGTACTGCCAAGGTGCCAGCAATCCAATTGACACGGGTAGCCAGGGAGGTGGTCTGAGTGACCAAGGGGGCAACTTGTCCATTTAGAGTCTCTGTAAAGTGGGAGAGGGTTTGGACCTCTCTTTCCAACGTGTCTTGACTATCAGCCACATCATTTGTTACTTTGGCAAGTTGATCTAGAGCACGCGCACAGTAGACCCGGGGTTGACCTTCTAAGCCAGGGCAACAACCATGATTGTCATGAGCGGGAGTGTTAACAACTTCACCTTCTTCTTCATCTTCAGATTCAGATGACAAATCTTCAGAATTAGAGAGGCAATGTCTTAAGTACTCAATTTCACCTTGTAAGGTAGCCACCTGATCAGTGAGCAAGGCAATACTAGGGTCAGGCATAGGTTCAACTGGAGGGGGGTTCTGCACAGAAGCTTGACGTTGAGTGGTAGCCTTGAGTTCAGCAATGGCCTCCCATACCTTGATTTTGAAATTGGATGGGGGCTTGACAGGAGGAGCAGGAGGAGTCACCTCAATAGAGGCTACCCTGTCATCCACATAATTTTGTACTTTGTATAGAGTGTTGCCTAGTGCAGCCTTATCTAGACCGTATTGATGTTGCAGGTGGCAGCCCCAAGTATTGACATGAGCTCCTATCAATTTGAGTTGCAAATTGACATGCTCTCTGAATTGATTGAGTTCACTAACCAGAGTCTCAAAATCCTGCCAATGGTTTAGCAGAAAAGCCTCAATTTGCTCACGCCTTGCTACCTGATGTTCATCCAATTTGCATAGTCAATCCTTTATGTTTCCAGGGAGCGAGGAACAAAGGGATTTCAGGGAGGCAGTTAAATACTTCTGTGACGCCAGTGAGTTGCGCTGGTTGTCAGAAATAAAAGCAAAGAGACTATGTGGCCATTCTTGGTAGGCCATATTTTGAGTGTGGTTATTTGAGACGGCAGAGTCTACCGCATCTAGCAGTTGATTCTGGGATCCCAAGGCAAGTTGGTGGTGAACTAGGGCAGGTTGGATGAACTGGTTAACCAACACACCAATAGTATCCATGGATTCCATCAACGCGGGGGGAGACCAAAGTCCAGAAGGAAGGAGTACAGGTCTTTGGAGGCGTACCCGGGACAGAGGCCCGGAATAGAGTGCATGGCTACTGTGGCAGAGTGAAGAAGGGAGCAGGCAACACAGGCTTGCTCATAGTTGAGAGAGAAAGAAGGAAGGGGGGCCACAAGGGCCCGGGAGACAGAACCAATATCATAGGATTTGCAGGAGCATTGGTAATGTCTTTTTCTAGAGGGGGACTAGAAACTTTAGGTTGATCTGGTACTTTGGAAACAAAGGGAGAGGGACCAGAGAATGAGCGTGAGAACGGGGTAACCAAGGTCCTTGCAGCCCCTGTAGTGAGCACCATTTTGTTGAGTTTGGCTCCAGGGGACAACATCCTGGAGGACATGGCGGGAAATTTTTATTACAAAAGATTTGAGGTTTGAAGCTAGCCTTGGGTTAGCCTTCAGGGCAAAATTAAGGGCACATATCTTAATTTCCTGGAAAATAAGATTAAAAGCCTTTTGGCAGAAAGTACAGGAAAAGCTTGAAGATTATAAAAGCCAACACAAATGTGGATAAACTTGTCTTTATTAGGAGTAAATATTCTACTTTAAATAGTCAACAAGAAGCAGGGATCACTCAATAGGAAGACAGAGTGGCTGAGGGGGTCACACTGGGATGAGGTCATACCAGGATCAATCACAGACAGGTACAATAATCCAGAATGGGTGGATATTGAACCAGAACCATTTGTGGAAGGCAAGGAATTTCTGAACTCAAAGGCAAAACCAGTCAAATCTTTGCAACTATCAATATTCAAAGGGCAAATTGAAATAGCATTAATAGCGCAATTTACGGCATGTATAAACTCCATTGAGCTTGTTTTGGACGTCCTGGCAACGCTCCCATTCAAGAATGTACTGTAGATGGACCAGGCCCATGCAGCTGCTTGCGTCTGCTATCCCTTGGAGCACACAATTTCTTACCTATTGGAGAACTTTGGGCGCATGGTGGGCAAATTGGCTGTTGCAGACGCAACCGCTGTCAAGAAGACAAAAATCCTCCTTGCCAACTTTGGGTTGGCCTGGAGTGCCAATGAGACGGGGCTCCCTGCAGCCATGGAGCTGACCTTTGCAAAGATCAGGCACAACAAGAAGATCAGCATGGTCTATAATAAACTGTGTGAGTTCATGGAAGCCTTTGCTGGGCAAAGGCTCCATCTGGTTGTTTATCTGGGGTTCCTATTCTACTTTGGGATGGGTGCATCTGTAGAGGACCTGGATGGGGTCCTTCTGGGAATCAACAAGGCCTGGCTTGCACTCAACAGGAAGAAGGTCCCCCTGGATACAACTTGGTGGACCATGTAATCCAAGCGCCCTGGTCCTGGCTGGGATATAAAGGTTTGTAGCCCCGCCTGAAAAGCTGCTGCTTCACTCCCACCTGACTCTACTGCCTTTCACCAGCAGGAGGAAGTATTTCAATAAGGGTGTATCCACTGCTCACGGTGTGGCAGTGGAGGTTGTGTGCCACCTCCATTGCGGGGTGGGTAATACCAAAGAACCCACTACAGGTGTACACAATAAAAATATGATTCCAATAAATTTTATTTCAATTTATAATTTTTTATTACAAAATTTTTTTATAATTTTTATTTCAGAAAACCAGTTTGCAAAATATATCACAGAAACAGTTTTCATAAAAGCATAAAATAATACAGTAATAAAATAAATTCCAGCTTGTACATTTTACATTTAATTTTTATAAGACTATTTTATATTTATTTGACAAAGTGGTATAAATCTATTTGTGTAATCCAGTATTGAGCGTTTGGGATTACCTCAGATGGCATAATAAAATAATATATAATAAAATAAATAAATTACTTACATCTATTGATGGATCTTCTGAATGTGATTGCAGGCGTAGAAACATCTAAATATAAAATGATAATTAATAAATCTTGAATAGTAAATAAGAGAATATAAAAAAATTGGACACACTAAGCCTTTAATTGATTGGCTGTTTGGCTAGGCACGCAGGGATGAACAAATCAGTGTGGCCATAGAATTTGGCCACAGTCTCAGCTAGGAGGGTGTGGATCCCGGCCTGTAGCAAATTAAAGAGGTCCTTGGTCCCAGTTGGGGTTCCTTGCTTGATAACTCACTTGAGCCACACAAAGACTTCCTAAATGGGATTTAGGAAGGGAGAATAGGCTGGGAGGAAGAGAAGGCGTAAATTTGCTGTGGCCAATTGCTGGGGGCCCACAGCAATGATGGTGTCAATCATTGGGAATTCCTTGAGAATATCAGCCACTTTGTGGAGACTAACATTGTCCAACTCAATGACATTAGTGAAGCCAGGGCTTGTGCGCCTCAGGTGCTCCTGGACCAATTGGAGAAATGATGGAAAGGTCCTGCTGTTATTCAAACCCAATATCATTTGGTAGAGCTCAAACCCCCTTTGGACCAAGGAGAGCCACCATTGAGTAGGCTGTGGCGCAGACTGCAGCACGCCAAGCCATCCTGTCATTGGAGCCTTTGGGGACATAGCCATACCCATTGCACATTGATGAGGCAAATGCTGATTTGTCAATATAATAAAATTTGACTGTCCCCTTGGCTTTGAGAGCAGTGTACACCTCTGCATAGTTTTTCCAGACGTCAATGTTGGCTGGGCTGTTTCTGTTGTAGGGGGATACCCCAAGCTTTTTCCAAGAAAATCACATTCCCTTCACCAGATGGTAGTAAAAGGAAATCAAGGCCTCAATCCCAAAAGTAGATTTAACTATGGCCTGTATATTTGCCATTTCAAGATGGCAGTCCCAGGTGATCCACTGGTGGATTGCCAATTTGTGCTCCTTGGTGAGCATGGAAGAAACATGCAAGGATTTCTCCACAGCAAGGACACAACCAGTATTGATGAATTTTTGGAAGGTCTTGCTGGCGTACTTGGGATCCACTCCAACAAGGGGCCACAGCTGCCTTGTAATCACCCAATTCCCGCATTAGCTTAAGCAGGATGATGCGTTTGATGTCAGGGATGTGCTTCTGGGCGGACTTTTTAGCGGTGGGGATTGACTTGTTGGCATTGGGCACAACACAGGACATAGGTACCTTGGTATAGAAGGCTGCAACCTTTTTTAACACCAGCTGTCCCTCATCAGTTTGATAGAACTCGAGCTCCTTGTCATCCTCCTGATTGCCATCACTGACGTAGGGCTTGTATCTAGTATCAAGTAAAGGCTTCACCTTCTCCAGCATGGCTGACAGGACCAACTCTTACTGGTACACAACATCAAACACATATGAAGTAAGTTCTACCTCCTTGTTTCTAACTTTCTTTGTAGTGGTGACTTTGGTGGGCTTCCGAGTCAGCTTTGGGACCTGAGGGTTTATGCTCTGCACCCTAGCAGCTTGTGCTCCTTGAACCGGCTGTGTCAGTGCAGCGTCACTATGGAACTCTTCTCTCCTGTCTCCTCCTTGAGTAGGCACTTGGGTTGCACTAACTCTATTCTTTGACCCGCGGGGGCAACTGCAACTGCGGCGCACAACGGGTGCAATGGTAGTCTGTTGCTGTGTTTCTTCCATTTTAAAATTTAATAAAATATTAAATAAAACTTAATTAAGTTACTCCCTAATTTTAATTTTTGCTTTTATCTGTTTATGGATATTCAATTAATATTTTTTTCTCACCCAATATCCCAATTATAGATTTTTTATTTCTTAATTAGTTGTTTTTGGTTTTACAACGCTCATTTTAGAATACTCTAAAAAATCCACCCATTTTCCTAGATTTTACTGCCAAATTCAAACACCCAACACAATATTTTTAAAATTTATGTTTCAGATCTTGTGTCTTATTTTAGATACCTTGGTATCATACATGATTATAATCCATTGCACACATTGTGTGAGTGATTTTGTTTACATAGTGAGTTGGTATTGTGTTTTGTTTTGGTTTGCGTTTTGACACACCTTGCTTGGGTGTATTTTGTCACCAATTCACATAGTAAACATATGTACACCAAAATTCAACTCACACCATTTTGTTTGTGAATCAATGTATTTCAGATTTTATTTTGAATGGTTTTGCTTTGTGTGTGAGCCCTTTGTTGCTGTGGTGACTCATTTTGCCCATTAACGCCAATAAACCCTGTTAACAGAGTGTATATTTTAACCTGAGAGTTGGATTTTGTTTAAATCTTAAATCATTTTGTTTAAATCTGAGGTATTTTTGGTTGTTACCATAGCTTTTAAAACTACTGTATAAATCCTTTTTTTAATAATATATTGTGTTCCTTGAAAATCCAGCTAGAGCTTCAGAGGCCCACGCCAAATCAAATTAGCCTCTTATTACCAAAGCTCTATGTATATGTATATTTTATAAGGAAAGTGCATTTAAAAAATAAATATATAGTACTTTGCAAAGCTGTGGCGCTAAGAAAAATCAATTCAGATACAAGTAGAGATATGGTGGCCAAAAAATGCAATGAAAACGTTTTTTTAGAAATTATTGTGTTTGGGCCGTCCCAATTTTGGAAAAAGGATTCTCCTAACACAAAGAATCAAATTTTTCCAGAACAGATCCAGGTGAGGAAGGCTCACTTCTTCTGGATCTCAAAAATAACAAAATGTATTTTAACAATAAAAATTTAATAATTTAAACAATCTCTAATTTTAAATTTATTATATCTTATCTATTTAAAAAATTGAAATCAGACTGAACTCATTCTATTTATTCATACAGATCATAAATTCAAAATGGATTTACATCCAGTGGATATGGTAAGACTACAATTCCAAAAAAAATTGCAGCAAGCACAATTTTTCCAGAATTGTAGCTGGATCTGAGACAAATGGCTGCTTTATTATAAAGAAGCCATCATTTAAACCCGCTGCAGCCCTAGATACAAACAAAATTTAAACCAAATGGATTTATATTGATTAACAACATATTTTGGTTAATTTCTATTTTGTTTGCATCTGAGTTAATACTGCTTAGCGCCACAGATGTGGAAGCTATTGTACTGAAAATCTACCCAGCACTCTGCCAGGCCATTGTAATAAATCCTTTTCACTTTTCATAGAATAAAATAATTTTATCTTTTGTGATCAGTTTTAAATCTTTCATTAAACTATGTAAATTTAAGTATATTTAGTGCATCAGTAGCAGACTGGGCTTCCCAGACTGAAGATTGGTTTACAACCTAACTTTATCTGCTATCCAACATTTATATCAATCAATATTAGTCTGAAGGATTGTTGATCAGGAATTTTGGACAGCTTAATTAATTAGGCAATTGATGACAAACCAATTATAACAAATCAATTGATTTATTAGAAATTAATGTTATTAATTACATAAATAAATGAACAATTAGTGATTCATGACATTGTCAACAGGGATCAATCACGTCATGTTGCCTCCACCCTAATAATGGAACATTGGGACACCAGCAATTGGTAAAATATGCGCCACAAGGCCAGCATTGATTAACCCTGCGCCAGAGCACTACTAAAGTTTACATCAAGCTCCAAGGCACTAACATGGTTAATTGCAGGCACCAGAGTGCTACAATAATTAACATTAAGTGCTGAGATGTCAGCTTCTAATTGGAATAACAATGAGGCATCAGGTTTGATTTAAGTTGCAATTTGACTTCCATTGGAAGTTTGAATACAGAAGTGATGGAGTATAAAAAATAATAACTAATTGGTGAAGTAGCAGGCGTCCTTGTGCTGGGCGCTGTAGGTCCTACACTAAAATGGGAAGTTGTCACTTTTTCTGCAAGCATGGTCAAGGCTCTACAGTGTGCTGGAATGTCCTAGAAGACATTACCAGTGACTACTGATTAATAATATGAAAATGACCCTATATAGGGAGTTGGTAGTAAATGCCAGGGGAAAGATTCCCCCTACTTGTATAGGACTAAATAAAGTATTTAACAATAATTACAATTGTTCAATGCCTACAAAATTTTCATTTCAAAGACATACAGTAGTTTTCAAACCTGTTGAGATAAATATATATTAGTCAGTTTAGAACACATACATTAAGTCACAAAAAAATTGCAACTGGAACCAGCTGAAGGTCAATTTACTCAATAAAGATTACATTTATCTATAGCCAGAAACATAAATAGTCAATCACACAACAAAATTAAAGTCAAATACTGAATCCCAGAAATGAAACAGCAAACACGTGGAACTTAAATTCAAAGCGCACACAATCCAGTCACTCCCTGAAGCATTCTACATCAAAGTTGATTATGAGTGTGTGGTGAATATTATACAAACAGAGAACACATGAGGTTTGGTCCCAAGAGTGATGAGCTCAAACAAAAAACAACTCATTTTTTTGAAAATATGATTATTTTTGGGACTCAAATTAGAAATAGTGTATTTCAGAAGTGAATCCACCAAAATCTATATAAGAAACTACAGCATTGGTTTCAATGTACATAATCTAAATTTGGACATTCATGTCTGAGAGAATGTCTCAAATAAGAGCACTCATTTAAATAAAATTAGGTTTCTAGAAATACTTTGCTTTTCTTTTTTAATAGAATTTTTATTGTTTTTTATTAGTATGAGTTTTTCAAGCAAAAGTAACACTTAATGAAATAAGCCTGTTGAAAATAGAAGATGTCTTTGTTTGCAAAGTGGCACACCAACTTGTGGTCAATCTAGCACCAGATCACTAGGCTCTCTGGTGCTAGATTGACCACAAGTTGGCGTACCAATTTGCAAACAAAGACATCCCCTATTTTCAACAGGCTTATTTCATTAAGTTAAGCTGGGTACAATAACTGAGGCGTGTCTGGTCTGAGACAAGCACAAAGACACCACATGTACACCCATTCTGATTGGCTCTGTTGTTGGGATGTGTTCATTTTGGTATAAAAATAAAATAAAAACAGTTTATCTATATAATTTATTTATTTTAATTTTTATCTGTCCATATATAGTAGCCTAAAGGCTTGTAGTCACTACCATTTATTTTTAATTAGATTATTAGATTTCTGTATTAATTATTGTTGGTTATAAATGTGCACTGTTGATCATGATTTTGGATAAATTTGATAGTTTCATTGATTCTAATCCCAAAACAGACACTCAGAATATTTCTTTCCTTTTTGTATTCTATATTTCATTATTAATTAGGATGATCTGATAACAGTATTGATAAGGAGCGCCTTTTGGGAAAGTTTTGAATATAGAATTAGGAAGAGAAGAAGTATATTTTATTGGATAATATTTTAGACTTATATAGCTTTAGCTGTGGCAGGGATTTTAGTTGGATCAAACCCAGGGGCTGGTCATGTGCTGGATGGGTTTGAGTTACTGGATACCTGGACAGTCATGTGATATTGGTTTGTTGCCATTTCTGGTATGTCAAATGGTATATTAGAAAGGCACCAAATTGGGCAATGACTGGATGTTAGGTGTGATGGCAATAGCCAAATACTTGTACATCTAGACCCTCAACAGTATTATAGATTCATTCATGTGTTTTGATATTTGATATTTATGTTTTCTGTTTCAGTTGCTATTGGGATTTGTTGTTGGATTGAGTTTGTAACTTTTTGACTGAGTTTGATAAATTCTTAGAAAACATAGTAGCTTTTTTCTGTGACTGAAACTCATGTGTTCTAGTGCTTGGTACATTTGTTGTTGAATCATCATAAATTTACCCCCAGTTTGCATAGGTCATTGTGTGACTGGATTTTTTGTCAAATAGCGCACATTTTACATGGAATTATCTTCTATTTAGCTCTAACAAGTTGAAATTTGTTGTGTGACTGAACCTATGTATTCTAATCTTTATAATATTTGTTTATCTCAGCAGTTTTGAAAACTACTAAATAGTTCACTTAAATGGCAATATAATTTTAGCACACTTTTTTCAACAATTATTTTATTTTGAATAATCCAATGTGCTTTTTGATTGATTTGACTTCTAATGTTAGATAGAAATATTATGATATAGAAAAGTTTCATTTTAAGTGCTACTATGATATTTAACCTTGTAATATTAAGTTTGTAAAATGTTTCTTAAATAATATTTAAATAAAAATATATTTTTATTTTATATCATTTTTAGGATAATATGATATGTTAGAGTAGTTAATTGTTATAAGTCAGTGGGTGTGTCGTTCATATAAACATCCTAACCAGTAAAATAGTCTTGCAATACAGTTCCAAGTAAAGGGTCAACAACCATTTCTAGGATGCTTGCACAAGTATATGTATTCTTGCTAGTTGTGTGAATTGCTAGAAGGTAAGGCTGTATACAAGCAAGTACTGTAAATTCAGAACCTGAACGTAAAAATGTGGGATTGTCAAATCCTTGGTCCAAATGTTGAATCACTTCTGTGGGATAGCCTTTTTTAATTAAATTTATTTTCTTGGGTAATTATTTGAATTTTTAAAAATGTGGGAACTCATAGACACTTTGCAAAGTTCAAGTTTAACTGCATATTTCCAATGGACAAAATGAATTAACTGGAATCAGATTTGAAGCGTTCAAATCCATCAACCATTTTCATTAAGTTTACTATGTTTTTTGGAATTGCGGGATTGTCAAATCCAAGAACCAAATTTCAAATCACTTTTGAATGCCACTAGTAAACTCAAATAATAATTGCGGGAACTGGAATCCAAATTTAATGTACAGCAAGTAACTAGGACAAATCAACCCAAATCAAGAAGCTCCACTCTGGATAAAATCAAATAAAAAATCTAATCTCAACAGCCATGTTTAGACATGAAATTAAGTGAAATGAAAAATTGTCTAGACTGGAAATCATGCAATATTCTGCACTTTAAATCACTAATATAGCAACCACAAAACCATATAATGATATATGAGCTACCCTCCTGATGACGCAGAATTTTTTTAAAAGTTTCAAGGAAGAAGAAAGAGGGGAAAATAAACCATTAGTTTACTAACTATGTATTCATGTATTGCTACTAAGGATACTTGATTACAGTAGATTTTAAAAAACGCTAATAATAAAGTAGAATCATATATTACAATCTATCTTATTATGTTGTCTTTCCTTTGGTGTGTTGATAATGTGCTTGCAATTAATTGGAAAGTTTCACCTCCAGTTGCCTTGGTGATAGGAAATCAAGCTGCCTCCCTGAGACCAGTTGATCTTGGGGAGGCGGCTTGCTTTTATATTGCCAAGGCAACTGGAGGTGAAGCTGTCCAATTAATTGCAAGCACATTATCAACAGCAAATGAACTATCATCACACCAAGTAAAAGACAATTTGATAAGATAGATTGTAATATATAATTCTACTTTATTATTAGTGTTTTTTAAAATCTACTGTAATCAAGCATCTAAATTTTAGCCATCCTAAAATGGAATATGGTGATTTTTGAGAATGCCTATGATTCCTAAAAGAATAAGCACAAATTCACTCTAGATCTTTTAACATCCTTTTTGAGACACCCATAGATTATATTTATTTCAAATTCACCGCAATTATGATTGAAACTTGGTTCTTGGATTTGACAATCCCGCAATTTCAGATTTGTTAATTTTTACATGATGTCTATGATTTGATTGAAATACAGGGAATTTCAAATTGTACATTAGAATCCTGCATTTCTGATTCATGTATCCCGCATTTATTTGCTGAGTTTTGTCTTTTGTTAGTTGAGTTATCTGCTCAAGAGATTCAAAATTTGCCAATTTAAATAAACCAAAAAAATCAAAATAAATGGTTGATTTTATTAAATATTTTATTTTTCACTCAGCTGAGTTGCCCGCAAAAGTGATTTGAAATTTTGACCAAGGATTTGACAATCCTGCATTTTTATGTTCAGGTTCTGAATTTACAGTATTGCAGTCTACCAAGAGCAAAAAGTTACTGTGCTAAGACAGCCATTGTTGGAGTAAGTAAAGAATTGATCTCCGACAGACAAGAGAATTTAGCTGAACCTAAGGTTTTCACAGCAGCTAATGATTCCCTTAGTGGCAAACAGCTTACAACTTGGCTGAGAACCCACAAACGCAGGAAATAGATGAGCGCAAAAAATAAAAATATCAACAGGAAATAAAACTCAAAAATGAAACACTTTTTTAAAAAAGAACTAGATTTTTATTAGAGCTCAAAGGTGGCGTTTAAATGAACGCCGCCATTTGAAAATTAAACTAAAACTGGAATCAGAACACACGAGAATGAAACACAAGCTCAAACCAGAAACACACGAGAATGAAGAATACACCAGAAAAAGAAACACACGAGAATGAAAGACACAGATACACTCGAACATGAAACACAAACACCAGAAGCAGAAACACAGGAAACAGAAGCACAAGGTCACACAAAGCACAAAACAGACACAGCAACCTGACAGGACACCAAAAGAACTAGGAATCACTTGGATTCCATGACTCTTAAGACACCAAAAACTATTTTGAAATTTTCAGTAATTATTACCTGACCAGTAGGCAACCAAACCAACAGGGCGAGGGTGAGGGCGGACCAGGAACACATAGCCAGGCGGAGGAGGTGGCAGACCAGGTAAGATTCAAGGCCAGCCCTAGCAGCTGGCCAGGTGGGACGGGACCGGGCCAAGGAAGGCAGGCAGGTGAGCCGAGAGAGGTTCAAGGATAAAGTTCAATCCTAAAATATTGAATTTTTGGATCCGATCCCGGTACATTTTATACTTGCTTTTGCTGAGCTCCAAAGTTTATGTACTCTATCATAGCATTTCATTGCACGGTAATACACTTGCTTTTCTAACCAATGTCAGACAATTGTCATTTCACTTACTAACCTCTGACACTTGGCAAAATGCAAATGATCTAATTTCAACCCTTTTAGTACAAATCACTACGTTACAATGCTAACCAAATGCGGCTAAACAGATACAAATACTCTCCGATGTGAAACCTTATCAGTGACGTAAAAATCATCTTCTATGCATCCCATTGATATGTTTGTTTGTTTTATTAATATTCTCATTATAAAAAGACTTTATTATTTAAAAATATCGTTAAATGAAATATATTATCGAAAGCAATTATTTATGGAAATCTAAATCATTAACATCAAATACAAACTTTTGAGATTTTATATCGATTTTCTTCAATAAACCAAAGTCTGTAAATTTCTTTAAATGATAAAAAATATTTGAATTTTCAAAAAAATTAATCGCGGCTTAACATTTGCCTTCCTGTATTTTTCTGCCCTTTTATATAATCAAGTAAAATATAATACCTTAAACCAAAGGAATATTATGAATAACTAGATGTCATTTTTTTAAAAATATAAAAATTTGTTTTTACAAAAAAATGGCTAAAACATATCAATTTTTAATCAAAATGCCACAAACTTTATTTCAAATGCACATCTGAACGAAAAAAAGATAAGCTAGGATCACTTTTTAGAACCTTTGAATCTACTTAAAATACCTTTGTGAGCTCATTTTATACTGATATCCTTTAAATATATAAGCTATTCCAACTGTAAATATAAACATCAATTTTTTGATGAAATCGATTACTAACAAAGAACCACTTTTCTTCTTATTCTTTACCTTTGTCATATCTGATATATTTAAATTTCCTTTTGGCAGCCATTATATGTTCTCTAAAATAAAAATAGCTGTCCTTTACTTATAAGGTCTAGGATGAGTTATAAAAAGATTGAATTGTCAAATTATATGGCAGTTATAGGATGGAATTAACCAATATACATAGCCTATTATTTTAAACACATTTGATTATATAAAAATCTACATCAGCAAAGATTTAACGCTTGTAAATACATAAAAATGTGGAAAAGTATTATAACCAATATTATCAATGATGTGTCTTGCATTTAATCAATGAAGTAAACCCATTATCAATTAGTGCATACAAAGAAATAGTAAAAATGAAAATAGAGGAGTTGCTTTCTTTCTAAACCCACAATTATTTACTCAAACTGTTATGGCTGGAGTTTTTTTATATAATTTTAAAACAAAATCAACCCTCCTGAAAATAATTCAAATAAATATGCTTTTTGTGTTTTTTTAATTTTTTTGGGTAAAAACAAAGCTTGGTATTTAAGTACAGTTTCTCAACTCATCAACATACACTAAATAAACAATAATTTGATTATTACAACTAATTTTCAATTTTTATGTTTTCTAAGCTTTATAATCTAAACACTACTAATAAAATATAACATGATGTATTATATTTCTCAAAATAAAATATATTTGAATTACATTCCATCATACTTTTATGAACTTTTTTAATATGTAAAGCTACCACTTTGATACTAGTAATAGATTCTTAAGTATTTACCGTTTCAAACCGTTAAATACCTATGATATATAAAATTTATCAAGTCACCAAAAAAGTTATAATAATAATTTTTTACTGCTGACAATCTTATATCAATAACTGGGGATTGTTCATCTTATTGTCAAACCAGAAGGACAGCCCATCATGAAGTCAAAACTCAAATGAAAAATATAAGGCTTAACTCAACCAACCAGAGACCTGAATTCAATATATTACAAGCTTAAATTCTAAAAATTATATCAAATGGCTAATATTTTCAAATAGAATTCAATCTAAACAATACAATAATAGTACCTCAGCTAAGTGCTTGCTATGCCATCTTGAAAATGACATCTCAAACAATGACATCTCAAATTTATTTTAAGATGGTGTTTCTTGCGTCAGGACTATTTAATTAGAAAAAATAAAAAATAGTTGAAATTCAAATATACTTTTATATTATGATATATAATTTTTCTTTTTGAGTCAAATTGATTGAACCTTATTTAACTAACTTTATTTACATATGAAATCCATTAGTGTGAGGCATCTTTACACTATCTCAAATTTGTGTCATCTTGATTCAAGCCATTTGTCATCTAATTAAATAAGCTAATATCAGCATTAAATAAAATCTTTATACTATCAGAAGATATTATTAAAGTATTAATCCAAGACACTGATATTAGGAGCAACCTAAAACATCATCAAAGTGATATTACTAATGCTGGTTATCATCGTCTTTCAAAAAAGCTCTTTTTATAAGAAATTATTTCCTTATCTATACATTGATATTGTTGATATTAGCAGATCAGGCAATCCAAGTATGGTTATCAATGATTGCCGCCATTCCCAACTTGTCCTACTTTCATAATGTCTTCCAGATTTTTCCCAAGTATCTGGAAATACCCTGATCCTTTTTATGTTATACAATTGCTTTATAAGGCTATTACTCAATATTCAATAAAATCATCCTTTATTCTCTCTATCTTGCTTCCCCAAATTATCACATTGTCACTGATAGCAGTATATAGTAAAATTTACTGTGCCATGTCAAGAGACAACAATCACATCACACTCCTATCAAGTTTATAATTATGGGAAGTATAATAAACGAAATAAAGGGGAAGATTAAGAAGAGAATGATACTTTATTTGATATGAATATAGAATATTATATAGTATCATGACAAGCCACATGCCATTCATATACATCATGGAGATCATGGGGCTTATCTGAGTAATGTTCCCCTTGAGTCACGAGGCCTAATCAAGTTGTGTTCCATTTAGGACCTGGATTGAGTGATCCCCGTCATAGATGGTTAACTGATAATGGTGCCACCAGTTTATTGACTGGGTGGTGAACCACTTGGTGAGCTGTTTGGTGATTTACTCAGGGCGTTAATTCCCCAAGAGGGGTTAATTGAAGATGTTGCAACACTCCCATCAAATCACAAAGTTGTACTGGCCAGTATCAATCACACATACAACACTAAAAAATGGCAACATCATATATTACCCTTCACAATCAACACAGATATCTCTGCATGATATATCATATATAATAACTATATCATTCCCTGTGGTATAGTGCATGCCTTAAGCCATGCAACCACCCTCTCAGGTATGTTTTACTCACACACGTAAAACAACAATGGCCAAAAAGGCCCATCAATTTCAACTACTTGGGAATTGAAAATTTTCAGATAAATTAAAAGATCAGGTAACTAACTGGCTGCAACACACAGCAGCCAAACTCAACAAAACCAAAATTTCCCATAAAAGATGGGTACAGGAAGCTGACAAGCGCCTCATTGAGCTATCACCAATTGGTTTTATGTCTGGGTAGGCAACAGACCTGCCAATCAATTAGGCAATTGGGGAAGTTTTAAGGGAGACCTCTCTAATGCATTTGAGGTAGTAGAAGCACTTTAAGACATTGCAATAAAACTAAGTTATCTTCTACCTGAAACCATTTTTTCTATCAATAATGGCATTCTCTCCTATCAAAACCCAAGGCCTGGGAAAGGATTCAACCCCTGGCCAAGATTGACTTTCAGCTGCCAGTCCTGGGGACAGCAGGCCGCCCACCTGCGCATTTCTTTTAGGATAAAGTCCTCCCTGATTCAAACCACAGATGCTATTATGTATTAAGAACCCAGCAATAACCTACCAATAATAGTGTCTATCAAAGGACACAACCAATTGCCTAATAAAGGCAAGAAGGCTAAGATCATTGGCTTAATTATTCTGATGTCTATGTCATGGTAGTTCCTATAATGTTGGGTATAAACCAACCTAGTTGAAAACTGGGAAATTACGGAAATTATTTCAAAGCTTTTTGGAATTGAATGATCTTAATCAAGCATGAGAATCAAAAAAGGGTCAAAGCTGCTCCTTCTTGGATCCAAAAATATATATTGAGCTTAACTAGTCAGACTAAGCATTCAAGGAGTTCAATATGCGCACTATTTGACTGAAGATTGAAAGGGGCTCCAGAAACTTGTAGTTGAGGGTTTTTCCTAAGTGGACATTGTACAGCTATGATTTATTGATCATGAAGCTGCATGATTATTATGAAAAACATTTTGAGGGTGTAAAAGCTTAGTTGGGTCTCAGATTATATACAGAGTTTACAGCTTTTCAACTCTTAAGAGATTAGTTCTCCTTCTGAGTTTTGACAACTTATAGTAGTTTCTAAAGCTATAGCGCTAAGAAAAATCAACTCATAATTAAAAAAATGAAATTATATTTGTTACAATAAATTTGGGTTTATTTCTATTCTGTTTTTACCTGAGTTCTTTTTGCTTTTAGATGAGTTGTTTTTGTGTGCATCTAAGTTGAGTTTTCTTAGCACCATAGCTTTTAAAGGTACTTTATCATGTTATTTTATTTTTTTAATGCACCCCCTTTTTAACTTACTACTATTTTTTAGTAAATATGATTTTTAATAAGATGTTTACTGATTGCTGTAAAAGTTCTCCCCAGATTGATTCCTCAACCCCTTTCAATATACCCCAGTGGAAGCCAATGTTTGGGGTTTCTCTGCAAAGTTTAGATTGATTCTTTCTATTTCCTAATGACCTGAATTTTATTCATATGAAAATTCACTGTTCTCTTAAGCTATCTACTTGACATTATTTGATTAGCCATTGTTAACTTGTTAATCTAGTTTTTACCTTTGGTTTTTTTTACTAAGTGGTATATTAAGCCTAAGTTTTATCTAGTAGTGAATTGCTTGTAGATTTGAATTTTATTTCTCATCACATTATTTTTGACAGTTACTATCCCAGTATTTGTATTGCAGGCATTCCAAGCCAATCTCATCAGTTAATAAATCACAGCTGATTAGCTCCATATATGGAGTGCAAGCTATTTCCAAAAAATAGCTCTACATTTATTGTTAATGCAAATCTACCCCTGAATGCCACAATAAACAATAAATATAATATTCATCTAAAATATAGTTATTAATGTGTTTTGATATTAGCTTCCATTTTTTAACTCTGCAAAAATAGAATAGTTACAAACTTTTACATTTTTTATTTACTATAAAAAGGTATGTAATGGGTTTATGATCACTTTTTGCTATAAATAAAATAGTTTTTACAGCTATGAGCATAAAAAATCAATTTAAATTAAAATAAAATCTAATAAGCTCTATATAATATCAAATGGCTTAAAATAAATAGAAGTGGGTCCAAATATATTGTTAATCAATATGAGTTAGTTGGCTTTATTTTCTTTGGTCTCAATTAGGTTTTTTCTGAGTTGATCAGATTTATTTTTAAACTGAACTAACTTTGTTTACTCTCATAGCTGTTAAATCATATTTTAATTTCTTTGATGATTAATCTCACTTTTATATTTTTAAATGATAAGCAATGATACATATTTTTATGTATTAGGTTAGTGTGCATATAAAAAATAAAATATTTTGAATTAAACATTTATTGAACTACTGTACTTTTTAGAGATATTGAGATGGACAAACAAACCCAAGTTTAGAGTTCATGAAAGATGCAACAAACCAATCTTCAATGGACTGGATTATATTGTTAATTAATATAAAGTGGTTGTATTTTATTTTACATGTGACTTCTGTGCTCTGAAACCTAGTGTTTTTGTCTATCTTGACAGCTCTTAAAAGCACTTTATAGAGAAACAGTGTTTAAGTAATATGAATACTGGGACCCTTCAGGAATTATCTTACTGGTACATAATAGATAGATTTTTACAACATAGTTTGGGATATAAAATCAATTAAATACACCAATGTTAAAAAAGCAGGCTTGACCCACCAGCAAGGTTCCAAGTAAGCGGGTTTGTGACCCGCAATCCAATTATCCAGCCACTCAAAGCCAAGTTAGAAAGTTGACTGGGATTTCCAAATACAATAACATGAACAGAAGCTGATCCTCCCCAGTGGGTAACTTGTTTTGGCGCTTGACTCATAACCAGGATCAAGCCACCCCCTTCACTATCCCACTGTATGATCAACACTATCATGTTCCTACTATCCACAATTCACAATGACCACATAATACTTATCTCTCAATTGATATATGTAAAAGTGAGTTTGTCTGTCTGTCTGTAATGTTGCCTCAAGTGGGCTCAAGCCGTAAGGGATTTGACTGAGTTGATTTTTACTTAAATTTGATTTTAAAAGCTGATTGTTAAGCAACAAGCTCAATTTGGCTCATCCTTAAATTCAATCCCTTACATGCATCTTTGAGAGTACACAGATTGAATTCAGTGGATGTGTCCTAAATCATGTTGAACTGAAATATAAGCCACTCAAAATTTAATAAATTTGTATTTGACTAATTGCATTTTAAATTAGTGGCTAACCCCATTCAACCATATCAAAGTGGCTTATCTTTCTAGATTAACCAACTCTAAAATGGGAGGATTAAAACTGAAAGAAAAGCTGTAATTGTTTAAGATCCTTTTAAATGATTGGATGATTATGCTCTGTGCTGAAATCTGAATTGATGACAAAAAGAGAGTATGATAGTTTTAAATATATTAAATCAAAAAAGATAATTAAATGTTAGTTTAAGTAAAGGATGGTTGGCTTGGAAATTTTGAGTCCATCTATTCCAAAGTGAAATAATAAAATATTCCACTTGGATGCATCAGCTGATCCAAGTGGCTGCATATTGTTTAAGAGTAGGACTGATTTGGGCAAGCCCCAGGCAGCCACAGCCAGTTTTTTTGCTCTAGGTTGCTCTATTCAAAGATTTATTTTAGAATGCTTAAATAGAAAATTCTTTCATTCTGGATATAACGGCCCAGAGCCAGAGGCTAGTTATAGCTGAGCTGAAGCATCCCTATTTCAGAGTAAAACTTGCTTGTCACAGCTTCATCCCAAAAGAACATCAGTGGAGTAAAAAGGCTATGATATAATTATGATTCAATATAATGATTTTCATGAAATTTAGAGGATGTAGATCAATTTTTCATATGATTACAATCAAAATGGTACCAAATATGATAGCTCTAGCTGCTCTAGATGCTGAGATATATAGTTAAGTGTTGGAATCAGGTTCATATTGTTGCAACTGAGCTTCCTGACTTGCCTGCTAACGTATCTTACAATACACAGGGGGCGCTCAATGAGTTGCCCCTTGACGTGTCTAACAACATGGATTAATCTGATGGCAATATTGAATGGCAGGTACTTCATCCTAATTAGGAGCGCTATCAATTAACATTGCTGATCCCCACACAAGTTATTCCTTGGCTTCAAACCTTACATGGAACTTCCCACTATGCCACCCCCTTGTGGCTTTCTCATATTAATAATATTAATCACAATATTCTACAATAAACAATATCTTATTCTTATTATTCTATCCTTTCTATTAGACTGTTGTCTTCCCCAATTCCAAATACTGAATCCTCATTGGTTCAGTTGCAACAATATTATAATCAAAGGCACAAACTCAATTTGATATTGTCTAAATTTATTTTTATTACACACTAAAAAACCAAAATCAATATATCTCAGTAAATACTAAGCCAATTTTGATGTTTGATAGCTTATTTTAAAGCTGCAGATCAGCTCTATAATTTTTAGGTGTGTAAAAATCAAATACTAAATTTTAAAATAATTAGTTTAAATTAACCAAACTTAATAGTGATACTATACTTATTTAGGTTTAGTTTTTATTTATACTTGGAATATACAATTTTAATTTCAAATTTAAATTCAAATAAATATAATTGAAATTACCTTTTGATAAAGAGATTAATTTAAAATTTACTAAATATGTGCTATTTAATACAAGCCTAAAAATACAATGAATATATTTAATTGATTTATTAAATTCAACTTTAATTCTGTCCTTGTGCGGGCAACCACCTAGTAAATAAATATTAACCAGTTCAATTCCAAAATTGTTCTTTCTAGGAACCAAAATACACCAATATGGCATTATTACTGGTATTTTCAAATATAACTTATAATTAAAATATCTAGAACTATATAATACTGTTGGATTTTTTTCATAAAAAGAACATCACTGTAACTGATTGGGTAACAAACAAACTTCCATTACATACAAACAAATGAAATATTAAATAAATAAATATAAATATAACTGCTTTTGATACCATGATTTTATATTTAATACTGTAGTTTTTAAAGCTTTGGTACTAAAAAATCAACTCATATGCAAAAGAAAATAAAACTAATGAGTTGTTATTGAATTACAGCATATTTGGGTTCCCTTCTATTTTCTGAGATGTGTGGATTTTGTTTACATATGGCTTAAATTCACTTGGCACCACAGCTTTGAAACTACTGTATCAGTGGGGATAAACAAAAAATTAAGCTGAAAGCAAAAGAAAAAACAACAAATTTATATTGATTTGCTACTATTTTGGTCTGGGCTGAGTTGACCTTGTTTTAGGATGAATTGGTTTCACTTTAGGCAGGATTGATTTCACTTATCATCACAGCTGTGAAAACTACTGTATGAATTACTATATAGTTTATTGCTGATTTAAAAATATCAGATATTTAACCTACAGGAGAACCAGTTTTCAGGAATATTCCTGACACCAAGAAGGGACCAATAATTGGTGCCCCCATCTAGGCCAGAAGCAACCACACAGACAACTAACACCATCCTCAGTATTAGTTTTGGTAGTATGTCAAATTTAAGGAATAATAAAGCCCTGAAGAACCTGAAACCAGAGACAAAATATCATTAAACCACTGACTATGATGGATGGTTTAAATGCTGTTATTGATAAAAAAAGTTTAAATTAGACATTTTCCTAATACTCTGTGAAAATCCGGATCTCTCCTCTTCTGACAATTCATTGTGATAAGCTAATTACTTGTTATTCTCTGCTTAATGAGGACAGCACCCAACCTGCTGGTTTCCAATTTTCTTCTTTGAATTATAAAATCATTATGTTGAATTCTAATTTAGGCCCCCAACTGCTAAAAATATTCTTGGCAACTAATTATATATCACAAGATCCCCACTTTAACCACCCTAAACTCTTTTAAAACTTTCCTCATACCCCTCAAGAAACTTGTTTCTAGATAGATTATTATCCCTGGTGAAAATTAAATAAAGGAAGTTGCCCCCATGCCTTAATATATTGGCCTCTTGATCCCTTTTGTAGACAATATGCCTTCAACACTTCTTTAAATTTCTGTTGACTCCTTGGCAATGTCCTGGAAAGTGTTAAATCTGGCCTCTACATCTTTTGCTGCTTCAATTTTCCCTTTCAAATGCTCTTCATGACTTTGATTTTATCTGCTGCCTCGTGTTATACCTCCTTTAAGGATTTTGGGATATTGAATAATTAACAGATTCAACCAATTAATGCAGACCAGCAGCTAAGTGTTCTTAGGAATGGCTTCAACAAAATAACATGGGCCACAAGATCAACGGATCAATGAACAAATCATATCCTGACATTAACAAGTTCCCTGTTCCTACTTAATGAGCAGAACATGTGATTATTGCTCATTAATTCTCTTACTCAAGCACCTCAAACATTTATCTCATAATAATTACTATTATAAACTTTGATTATATCCTAAAACAAGAGGGCTGTCCTATGGACTGCCATCTGCATTATGTCTAGAAGAGTCCACCATAGACTGGGCCACCAGGCCAAACACTCTTAGATAAAAGGCTTTTAGCCTATTGTATTATAGTAGCTCTGATTAGATACAGTATAGTGTAAAAATCATCTCAGTGAACTAGTAGTCAACTATGGCTAGCTAGTCCTGGATAGTGGCTCAGGCAGACAACTGATTCATCTGGTTAAGGGATTCAGGTGTGGTGCTTCTAGAACAAAAACTATAAGCCAAGGAAGTTGTCAAGCAAGCTTTCATCAAAATCTATCCAGAAAAGACTGGGGGCCCTACAACATTTACCTATGCTACTTCAGTCTCTACTTAGAGCTGTAAGCTAACTTGGAAAAGCACAGGCAGGCAGGCTGCCTTAAAACCAGTCCATTAAAATAAAAGAAAGATGATTATGTACTGACTTGATAATTGATTCAAGTCCTATTCCCTTGATGTTATCCTCTCTTAGTCTTTATTGTTAGAGAAAAAGATCATACTTTTGCCATAAAGTATTAGTTCCTATAGTAAAATATAGAGACAAAAACTTATGAACCTATATCAAGAAGTAGGGAGAAACAACCCAAATTATTTGGGCCTTGGGCCCTGTCAGACTTGCTACTTCTGATAACAAAAAGTTCCAGACCAAAGTCACAGGTTCTCTTTTACTTTCCTAATGTTAGAAGACTTAGGAGATCATCTGGCAGATGATAAAATACCATGATCTGCAGATTTTTGACACCTCTAAAGGCGCCAAATTAGTGATCACCTTCTTTCAATTTGGTTTAGTGTTGTTAAAGCAGCTGCCAAGTCCCCACCTGTGCAAAAAGCCACCCATGACCCAGATAGCAGCACCTGAGCCAGCCTGGCCCCCCACCAAATTGAGAAAATTTGCAAATAGAGCCCCAAAAATGAAAAATATGCATAATCTGGGGAAGCCCAAACAGGATCCTAAAAAGGACAGCAAACAGCTTCCAGAGACTAAATTCACCCTGTCATCTCTTCTCAATAAGGGAATACTTGGTGTCCCAAATCCAATAAGTGAGTTTGGGTGCATCAAAAAGGCTAATCTCAACCAGATTAATGAAAAAATAATCAACAGACAAACATCAAAGCAGGAAATTCCCCAGTATCATAAAATTAAGGAAATTCATCACCAAACCAAATTGTTGGGCACCCCAGTCCCTTGTTTTATTCTTTTATTTTCCTACCTCAAGACAAATATATAATAGGCTTAATATCTTGGTGATATGTTGTGCTATCACTGAGAGAATTCCCTCACTTTTATATCACATAAAACAGGCTATTACTTTCCAGTCAAAAGTAAATATATTTTAAAAAATTAAACAGCTCCAATTTCCCAGGATGAACTATCTCATCTTCTCTTCTGTCCTTACAGTATGCCTGGGGGTTGGGACCCAAAAAACCATACCACTCATTCAGGACCCCTTCCTGCTGACACTGATGATTGGTACTTTAAATAGCCATCACAAATCAACTAATTGAACAAACATGTCTAGCCTACACTAGTGTCCCCTCAGTCCACCACCTCCTTTGCCTTGATCACTTCTATGTACTACATTCTGACATAATTTCCTTGGAACTTTGGCCAATTTCCAGGATTGCATCTTTATACTACAGTTTTAGATATTTAATCTAGGTGCTTTTATTTTGCACAATTGATTCTTGTTTCAACCTTCCCACACTTCATTCCCTTCTTCAAATTCTAAAGCTCTCTTTTAATTTTAATCTTATCTGTTTTAAACTTGAAATAATTACCTTTGTCTTCTGTAAGAGCTTTACAAAAAGAATGATTCTTGATCTTGTTTTCATATCAAAGGAACCTAGCTTAAAAGGCTAGTCTTTAAATAATTTGCTTAACCCTCCCGCTTCTTCTGGGTTTGAACCTGGTTTTTCATTCTCTTTTGGATTTTGGGGGTTCCCCTTTGTTTTCTGGACTTTGGGTTGGGGTTTTCCTTGTCTTTTTCTTCTTCTGCAACTTTTTTATTGTTCTTACTCTTAGAAGCTCTCTTGCACCTCTGGGAAGCAATTTCACCTAGTTTGTTGTTTAAAAACTGTTCCTATCTCTACCAGTTCTCTTTCTTCTCACATTAGCTTCAAATGACTAAAAATCATTTTGATCATCTATGGTATGCACTTCTGGATTTTAAAGCCAGATCTCTCATTTTAAAACTCTCAAAAGGTTAAATCTTATCCTCATAATTTTCACCTCAACTCTAATAAGCCCAATCAACCCCTTGTGCTTTCACTCTCAACACCAAGTTGATATTGTTTGACTTGCACCTCAAAAGGTTCTTGTTAGGCTTTGAGCTTGATCATTACTTCTTTTTATTTTTTGCTTTTTATTCTGGTCCAATTTAGCTAGGATTTACTTAAATGATTCCTTTTGATAGCTTGTTTTCTCAGGTGGGTAGGGTTTACAGCAACACCTGATCCTTGATTATTGACTGTTTTAACCCAGCAATTAATTCTTAACAATACCCTGTGTAGAGTATATAATTATGGATAGTATAATAAACAAGATAAAGGGGGAAATTAAGAAGAGAATGATACTTTATTTGATATGAATATACAGTATTATATAGTATCATGGGAAGCCATATGCTGTCCATATACATCATGATGGTCATGGGGCTTATCTGAGTAATGTTCCTCTTAAGTCACAAGGCTTACTCAAGGTGTGTTCCGCTTAGGATCTGGATTGTGTGATCCCTGTAATAGATGGTTGAATGATAGTGGTGCCACCGACTTAAAGATTAGTCAGTGAGCCATTCAGTGACTCATTTGGTGAACTACTTGGGGAGTTAATTCCCAAAGAGGTAGTAATAAAAGATGTTGCAACATCTCCCCCTGGGGTGCTGGAAGGCAGATCCTTGGGAATCTTCTTGAGAGTGTTGGGGATACAAGCTTGGTATTGACCCAGCTTGACGTTAGAAACAGGGAGTCTTGAGTTGCTCTGAGCTATACTTGCTTTGCACAGGCAGAGTTGGTCATGGTGCATGCACTTCAATTCAGTTTGGGCACCAATTCCTTTGATGAGGTAGTTATTGTTGGGTTTGACTTCCATGACAATGCCTGGACCTGTAGTCCTAGATCCAACTTGTGCTGGTCATGGTTGACAACCTAGATTTTGTCCCTAACTTGGAATCTTTCCTGCTGTTGTGGGATTGCCTCTCTTTCAATTCTTTTCTGTCCCATATCTTCTTGGTCTTTTCTGGCACACTGTATGCCAAGATTACTGTCATCTGGTACCATCTTTGATAGAGGTAATTGTGATCCTGCAGTTGTACTAACAAGTGTGGGCTTTTGCCCATAGAAAATTTCATATGGGCTTTTGCCTGTATTGCAATTGACTTGAGTTCTGCATACCATGAGTGCCATTGGCAGTATGTCCACCCAGGGCTTTGGATTATTAGTAGATAACTTACTGAGGGCTTTTACCAGAGCTGTTTAATTGTTCTACTTGTTAATTTGCTTGTGGGTGGTATGGGCTGGCTGTGATGTGTTTTATTCCTGTTTTGGCAAGATATATGTTGGTGTCAATGGCGTTAAGTTTGGTGCTTCTGTCTGTGATCAGGAGGTCGGGTTTCTCAAACTTGGCCATGATCTCTTTCCCAATATAACATTTCACATCATTGCCTTTATGTTCCTTTATAGCTTGTGTCACAGGCCACCTGGTTGCATAGTCAATAGCGGTTATGATGTGCTTTTTGCCTTTGTTATCACCAAGCATTGGTACCACAATATAAAGCAATTGCACCTTAAAGATTTTTGTGATTGACACTGGTACTCCTGACTTAGGCACTGCCTTGGATTGGGGTATTTCTCACAGAATTTGCATTGTTCTAGTACTTCTTTGATATAATCTAGCATGTCTGGCCACCAGTAGCATGTCTTGAGATATTCATGCAAGTTCTTACTATGGGTGCTCCCCAAGTCTCTGTAGTATTGAAGTATTGTGTCAATCTTTTGTGTTGACAGGACATAAGGTACAGTGTCACCGTTTGGGAGGATTTGGTGCAATGTGCCATATACATTTTTGAAAAGATGTTTGTTCTTAAGGACTTTCTCTTGGATGTCCATTGGGGTGCCAGGTGGGAACCCTTCTTGGAGATTCCTCATGATTAACATGGGCCAATCAGGGTCCCCATTGGCGCACAAGATGTGTTTACTGTATAGCCTTGATAGGGCATCTGCAGTAAGCATTTCTTTGCCTGGCTTGTACTCAATCTGCATTGGGTATTTCTGTATGAGACTCATCCACTTGGCCTGTCTTCTTGATAAGTGATGTTGTGTTTTAAAGAATATCAATGATTTATGATCAGTGAGGACTTTGAATGTTTGGGCCCCTTCCATATAGCATTGCCATTTCATGAGGCAATGTATGATGGCTACCAATTCCTTGTTGTGTATGGGGTATCTTTGTTTGCCGTCAGCTAGTTTCATTGACTTGTACACCACTGGGAGGAAGTCCTTCTCTGCCGTCTGGATACAGATCATCCCTCCTATGGTGTAGTTGGATGCATCAGTTTCTAACTCATATATTCCCTCACAATTTGGATACTGGAGGATAGGAGCGGTGACCATACATTCTTTTAGTTGTCAAAAGTGCTGGTCTTGTAGTGGTGTTCAGAAAAACTTGGTTGTTTTTCTTGTAATAGCTGACAGAGAAGCTTTCAGGGCACCCCAGTTGGGTATGAACCTTCTAACGTAGGCAACCATGCCTAGGAAGGTTTGGAGTTCACTTTTATTTCTTGGGGCTGGCATTTTGGTTATGGCACATATCTTTTCTGGATCTGGTTTGATTCCATCTTTCTGATAATGTGACCAAGGAATGGGAGTTCAAATGAGAAGAAGTTGCATTTTGAAAGTTTGGCAATGAGTTGGTTTTCTTGGAGGGTGCAGAGGACCAGGGGGACATCTTCACAGTGTTGTTTTAAAGTTGGGCTGTAGATGGTTATGTTGTCCAGGTAGATGATTGCGCTTTTTCCAATGTGTTCCTTGAAAACCTCGTTCATGAAGGTCACAAAGGTGCTGGGGCGTTTGTCATACCAAAATTAAGGAAAACACATTCAAAAGACCCATACTTAATTCTAAATGCAGTCTTTGGGATGCCTTCAGGCTTTACGCAAATTTGGTGATAGCCTGCTGTTAGATCAATTTTTGTGAAGATTTGGGATCCCCCCAGGGCATCAAAAATGTCATCAATCAGGGGCAGGGGATACCTGTTCTTAATTTTGACCTTGTTGAGCGCTCTGTAGTCTGTGACAAGACGGAGTCCTCTGTCTTTCTTTGCTATGAAGAAAACAGCAGCACCAAAAGGCAATTTTGAAGGTCAGATTAGGCCTTTTTCAAGGGCTTTGTCCAGATAGGCTTTCAGGGCATTGTCTTATTGGTGTGTGAGGAAATATATTGGGTGTGCTTTTGGTACACTTCCTTTGAGTTCAATCTTGTGTTGTATACCACAATTGGGTGGTAAGCCTGGTAAGGCTTCCTGGAACACAGAGGGGAACTCACTAACTAGTTGCTCTTGCATGTAGTTGTGACAGAAATCATGGATAATATAAAGCTGTTTCTAAATGATGAGAAATTACCACCCAAATCCACATAGAATTGATGATTAACCACCAACGCGGCTTCAAGTATTTTTTTGTGAAATTTCCAATTGTAACTCCAGGATTAAGTAGAACAATCAGTCCTAACCAGAGTAAACCAAGATAAATGACCTGGGAAAGCATCAATGCATCTTCAGCGTAGAATTCTGGGCATTGAGAAGTGACACAATTTTCATTTTCCAGAATTGGGGGAGGAGCTACAAAATTGGCTGGCATGAAATTAACATTTTGCAGCGCCAAAAACAAAGTTCCAGATGCTGGGCCCCATCTTCCTGAAATGATTCTGTTCAAAATCAGATTGTAAGGGATATACTGCAACAACCCAAGCACAGGATGCATTTTTAAAATTTAAAATTAGAACTTGGGATAATTGATTTTTATTGAGTAAATTTAGAAGGACTCAACTCTTAGAGTTGAAACAGGGAAAATTATTCAACATATACCAGAAAATTTGACTAAGCAATACCACCTGAGTCTTGATCTCCTATTCCTTTGGCATCTTCAAGTAAGTATCTAGTCCAGGTTGCAAAGAACCCTTGTGTGACCAGTTTCTGACAACCATGCTGATTAATGAGCTTATATTGGGTGACCCTCATATTATGTCAATTTATCAACATCAGCTTAAAAGAAGAGCTGGTTTCAGCTGGCAGACTGGAGCAGCCGTGACCCAGTTTTGATTGACCAATTGGTTTAAATCTGTTAACTTGGTCAATTTTGATAAAGTTTTCCAGCCTTCTGTGCCTTCTTACTTGGACAGACAATACCCAGCATTATGGAACCTACTGTGATAGTAGTCCTTCTCACGTCTGGTTTCCGTATTTTTGAAATGGATAAACTCATATGTGCAGGTGTTCCAATTGATGTTGCTAAGATCAGTTTCCTCTTCTGTTTCTATGATCTTTACAAAAACATGGTCTCTCATAAGCGTTTCAAGATGAGTTGGGTTAACATGGTGGTGTACTTTGCCTCAATGAATGGTGAGGGTAGCACTATCCCAGTCAATAAGAGGTTTGGTCTTTCTCATCCAATATGAGCCAAGTATAACATCATATTTGGGGATTGGTATGATAGGGCCACTGAGCGTAGTCTGCATGTCTCCAATTTGGGTGCAAAAAGATTTTGCTTCCTTGGTGACTGGTGTGCTTCTGTTATCTGCCATGACAACTCTCTTGGTATTGCTTTGGATTGTGGGTAGTTTCATGAGGGTAGCAAATTTCTTGTCAACAAGGAATTGGTCTGCTACAGTGTCCAAATAGTGCTGTGCCTTGGTATCTGCAAAAATAGAAAGGATAAGTGAGGAGTTTATTTTCATTTTGGGTGGCAAACAATAGAGGATTGCTGGAGGGGACTTGGATCATTGTAATTGAATCCACGTCTTGGTCCCTCTATGAGTCTTGCAAATTGGGGGAGGGCGGCTTGCCTAAGCACTCCCCTGAGCTTTTCCCTCCTTGTTGGTATCTTCAGTGCTTGCCTGGTTGGCTTGTGCAGTTTGATTCCCGTTTTGAGGATGGGCATTGTTGGCTTGGTTGTTTTTTAATAGGTTGAGGATCATTCTTTGCTGTGGGGCTCTCCTTCTTTTTGTTTGTTGCATGTAGATTGTCAGATTTTTGAGCTATGCACTTCCCTTCCAAGAACACATATTTGAGGTTCTTGCAGCAGGTCACGTAAAACTGATGTCTAATGTGTGTGGGAGGCCCTTGTAGAAGTCCAATTGTGGTCCAGGCTTGTCAAAGTTAATGGTGTTGGGAGCTCAGTCACGTAAGTCTTCATACACTGCATTTTAATCCTCAATTGTTACTATCATTTTAAAGGTTCTGAGTTCTGTCATGATCACCTAGTAGGAGTCCTTCATGGAAGATCTTTTGAGGAACACGGCTTTGAACAACTCCCAGTTTTTTTATTGGGGTGTTGGTTGAGCCATTCTGTTGTTTTCTGAGGCGCGGCACAGACACATAACAGGAAATCCTAACCTTAGGATTGGATTTGTACTAAGTCTTGGTTAGATGACAGGGAAGGCTATGTGTTTACCTTGCGGCCCTGGAAGAATAATCTCTACTAGTTGTGGCTAAAGAGAGGCGCGGAAGTACAGAAGACACAAAGAAAAAAATGTGAATATAACTTAATTTTTATTAGTGAATGTGAAATGGAATATATAGTGATTAGGAATACCACAAAACACTACCAGGACGGCAGGATCACTTGCCACCAGCATTAGTGGGGCAAGTGAGATGCACAGAGTCAAGAAACTGAACAATTGTACTTCCTGATTCAGTCATCAACTCATTTTGAGAGGCAAAAGTGAAAGCAAGATATTTGTCTTTGAAATGGCCCACTGAAGGCAAAATCAATACATGGTGAATAGTGGTATTCACAACATTGCCCTCCCCTAGATTGGCCTTAGGGGGTGGTATTTACAAAGGAACTTTGCCTACACTTGAGCAAAAGAATGGCCACTGGAGAGGAGCTTTACAGTGTATTTGGACCCTTGTTTAAAGGTCACTTCTAAAGGGCCAATCCATAGAGAGTCCAACTTATGTGCGCAACCACCTACTCTGTGTTGGTAGTAAAGTACATGGTCAACAACATCAAACTCAGGCAGGGGGGAGCATCCAGCATTATCAGGAGAGAGCTCAAGCATCTTAGTCTTGTATGCAGAAGTGTAGGCAGTGGCCTGTATATCAATTATGTGGTTGACTAGATTCTTGATGTGGTTGTCAGGATTCATGGCCTTATCAGAGGAAAGCAGGGGGCCCCCAAGAGCAATGGGGTAGTAGCCTCTTGCCCATAAAGCATAGCAAAATGGGAGTATCAAGTGACACAATGTTTGCTAAGGCGGTATGCAAAGAGAGCGGCAGGTAAGTATAGGTCCCAGTTGGCAGTGTCAGAGTAGGTGAGCTTCCTCATGATAGAGACCAGTGTTGAATTTGCATGTTCAACTGCACCATTGGTAGAAGGGTTGTAGGGGGCAGAGAAGGACTGGTGTGATCCCAAAGCTTTGACAACAGAGGTTACCAGCTTGGCATTAAAGTTAGTCCCATTATTGGAGAGCAACACTTGAGGACAGCCATGGCGGTAGAAAACATCTTTTAAAAGGAAGGCAGCAGTTGTCTTAGCCGTGATGTCCTTTGTAGGGCAAGCCTCAACCCACTTGCTGAAGTGATCAACAGCAATCAGAATAAAGCAACACCCAGAACGTGAGCGGGGGAGAGGACCTACCGCGTCAATGCTGACAGTGTGAAAGGCATGTTGCAGGGGGACTAATTTGAACTTGTGGGCAGCAGCTCAAGGTCTCTGCAGCTGGCAGTTGTGGCAACTAGCTATGACGTCTGGGATCAGCAGGCAAAGGTTCTCTCAGAAGTAATTCTTTTGAAGCCAGTCAAAGGTCTTGGCAATGCCTCCATGCCCAGTTTCTTTATGGGCTTGTGACACCAACAAGAGGCAAAGACTGGGCTGTACATAAAGCAGATACTGGTCTCATACCTTTTTGAAGAGCTGATTGTCGCGTATAAGGGTATCTTTGGATAGCTTGAAAAGGGCCAGTTGTACCTCCTCTGTCTCACTTTCCCAAGAAAAAGGATACCCAATTAGTTTGTAAAATTGGTTGGTCTCTGTAGGATGCAAAGCAAGAATAGGTATTCTTGAGAGTCCATCAGCGTTCTGATGTTGAGTCCCAGGGCAATGGAGCACAGTGAAGTTGTAACCTTGCAGACGTAGGGCCCATCTAGCTAAGCACCCTTCTGGCTCCTTAAGTTGTTGTAACCATTTAAGCAAAGCGTGGTCAGTGACAACTGTGAAATGGGTGTCATACATGTAGTGGTAGAACTGTTTGACTGCATGTAACAAGGCAAGGCACTCCTTCCCTGTGACACTATAGTTCTTCTCATGCTTGTTTAGCACACGCAAAGTGTAAGCCACAGGATGGTCTACAACCTTGTTGTCTAGTTGGGCCAGAATGGCTCCAATAGCTAGATTGCTAGTGTTGGTGTACAGGATGAACTCCTTATCATAGTCAGGATACACTAGGATTGGCGCCTCTTTGAGTTTTTGCTTAAGGGTCTCAAAGGCTTGCTGCTGACTGGTGGTCCATTCAAAAGGGACATTACATAACAGCTGGACTAGAGGTTCACTAGTATTGGCAAAGTCAGGGATAAACTGTCTATAGTAGCCCATCATCCCTAGAAAGACTTATACCTCTCGCAGGTTGGTGGGTGAAAGCATTTTGTTGATGGCTTCAACCTTCTTAGTCATTGGGCGGATCCCTTTCTGGGTTACTTCATGACCCAAGAATTCAAGACGCTCTTTGAAGAAGGCACACTTGGAAGATTTTAGTTTGAGGCCAGCTTCTCAAATCTTTATGAACACCTCTTTGAGATGAGCCAGATGATTGGTGAAGGTAGCGCTGAGAACTGTTATATCATCCAAGTATACTAGGACACACAACAACTTCAAGTCACAGAGGATGGAGTCCATGGTCCTTTGGGAAGTGGCTGGGGCATTGCAGAGTCCCTGCGGCATGCAAGTAGGCTCAAACAGCCCTTCAGATGTAATGAGCGCAGCTTTTTGGCAATCCTCAGGCGTTAGGTCAACTTGGCAGTAACCAGATGCCAGATCCATTGCAGAGAAAAACTTAGAGCCTCCAAGACGTTGGAGAGCATCATTAATACACGGCAAGGGGTAAGAGTTCTTATTGGTCAAATAGTTCAATTGGTGATAGTCCATCACAATACAATGTCCCCATCCTTCTTCTTTAAGATGAGTAGCGGGGATGCCCAAGGACTTTGGGAAGGATCCAGCAGCCCAGCGTCCAACAGTTGTTTGAGCTCTTTAGATACCTGGGCGTCCTCTACACAACTGCAGCAATAGGGTTTAGCACGGAAGGGAGGAGCGTTGTAGGTGTCAATCTGATGGATAACACATTTGGCTAACCCATAGTTGGTACTGTTCTTAGCAAAGATGTCGGAAAATTGGTCTAGCAAGTCTAGCACCTCTTTCTGTTGAACTGAGGACAACTGAGGAAAGTCTTGTGCAGTGAACAAGGATAGGACTTGGGGCTCATGCTCAGGTAGATTAAAGTCTTTAAACGTGCCAAAGGGATGAAGAGACAGGACATCAGGAGCACTCAACAACTTGCCATATCCGACAACCTGCCCCCTATACACGGTCATGGGGAAAGCAGTCAGGTTGGCTACTAACAGCTGAACAGGGTCCTTATGAGAGACATCTAGGATCCCAGGACAGAGATAAGGTTTGTTGCACCCTAACAAGGGGGGAGAGTACAACTTCAAGAAGGTTTGTTCAAGTAGTTCATATGATATCTGGGAGTTAAAGATGGCCTGAGAGCCAGGTGGGATGATGACAGCAGACGTGGTTAGGAGGTGGATCCCTTCAGAAGCAGGACAAGCCATGGGTGGACACTTCATGTTTGAGGAGTGGGTGCAATATTTGAGGTTGAAAACCCCAGTGGGATACTCCAAGTGTCGTGAATAACGGCATTCACCATGTTTTGTTTTGCCTTTGGTGGGCCATTTTGAAGACAAATCTCTTGCTTTTGCTTTTGACCCTCAAAATGAACTGGTTTCTGCATCAGGAAATATGATAGTTCAGTTTCCTGACTCTAAGCAACTCACTCACCCCACTCATGCTTGTGGCAAGTGATCCTACAGTCCTAGTAGTGTTTTGTGGTATTCCTAACCACTATATAATCCATTTCCTATTCTACCAATAAAATTAAGTTCTATTCACATTTTTGTCTTTGTGTCTTCCGTACTTCTGCGCTTCTCTCTAGCCACGCCTAGTAGAGAATATTCATCCAGGGCCGCAAGGTAAACACATTTGCCTTCCCTGTCATCTAACCAAGACTTAGTATGAATCCAATCCTAAGGTTAGGACTCCCTGTTGTGTATCTGTGCTACGCCTCAGAACACAACAAAAATGGTGCTCACTACAGGGGCTGTAAGCCCCTTGGTTACCCCTTTTGCATCTGCGTTTTCAGGTCCCTTGCCTCCGCCTATTTGGGAGTTGACCTTGCCTGAAATTACCAGCCCTCCTATTGAGGAAGACATCACCAACCTGCCTATTGTCCCTACTGTACTGAACCTTGGGAATGGTCCCTGCCTAGCCGCTTACCCCATGGGTACCCCTGACTTGGAACAAGTCATGACAGTAGCCCTTGGGATAGCTCGGGACAAGGTTATCCCTTGCCTTCAGCTACAGTTTAGCCGTGCTGAATACTATGAGTTAATTGTGGCCCCTCAGTTTCCGCAACATTTTCTCTCAGCAGCTGGCTCCGCTGAACACCTGCTGTCATCTTTTGTACAGCCCGCCTTGGCCCACCACCAGATGGTGTTGGGACTCCATGTTCAAGAGATCTCGTCTCTACAAGAAGCTGTTACCCATCATTGGGACCAGTTTGCCGCCTACCAACAATGGATTCATTCCCTGTTCTCCCTGGTATCTGACAATCAGCGTGATTTGCTCACCTCTCAAACATGTTTAGTCAATTCTATTGAGCAAATGCGCCAGTCCATCCCTGAGTATGTTAGGGAGCAGCTACATGAGTTTCACCAGTTAGAACAACCCTGGCAAACTCAAGTAGACTCCACTCTAAACGCTTATCTCTCCAACTTTGAACACCTAGTGTAACAGCTCAATGCATTCAGTGTCTATTCCTTTGAGCAATTGCAACAGGTAGCTGACCTTGCCGCCCAAGGTCTAAATGAACTCAGTGTGGAGTTTGATCAAGAGAGAGCTACCACTGCTGCTGCTATAGCCAAACTTCAGAGTCAGGTGAATGAGCTGTCTACTCCCAAACCTGATGTTCTGCCTTCTCCTCCTGCTGATGATCTGGTGGACAGGGAGCAGAGCATCTGGGAGGCCATCTAAGAATTACGCGCTTTCACTTGTAGCCAAGGACGTCCTACTGAAATGCCTCAACCTGACCCCCAGGTTCTTGCGCTGACTTCTCAGGTTGCAGAACTACAGCAAGAAGTCGCTGCTTTACGTGAGGTAGTGACAGCCGCTGCTAGCCCACTCAGGTTAACGAGGAAGATGGCTGTTGTCCTGAGTTGGTGGGGGCTCCTCAGATCCACTATTCTAGGGAGTTGATTGCCCTAGCTAATGAGGTGGACCATTTGAAACAAGATCAGACTGAGTTGGACAGAGACGTACAGGAGATGAGTGAGCTGATTGATTCGGTAAACAACATATTCGCCCCCTGCCTGTCAGTAGGGCCATCCCTTACTTTGTGTCTGGCTGAGCTCTCCACTGTTGTCACTACCCAAGGACAACGCCTAGATGTTACTGAACAACAGCCCACTCTAGCCAACTCTATGGGTGCCAGAACTACCAAGACTCTAACAACCATTGAAGAAAGTGTTAAACAACTATGGGCTAGACAGCCCCCCTTCAAATCTGAAGCTGAGTTCTCCCCGCGCATAAATGTACTCAATAGCAGCAATGGTGGTCTGGCTCCCGAGGCACACTTCAAGCCTAATTTTAAGCAATTCTTTGATCCCAAAACCTCAACTATTTATGCTTTCTTAACTACTTATGAAACTGCCATGAGGCGAGCATCAGATGAGGTTAGAAGGAACACATTCTAACCTGTCTACACCTGACCTGTCAATTAAGTAGTTGTGCCAGAGCTACCCACCATTGAGACCTGGGAAGACATGAAATAGCTCCTGATTGACAAATTTGGTGGTGGTCTTATCCTGGAGGTGAAAAAGAATGCCTTCATGCACATATCTTTTAAGCCCAAAGAGATGCTAGCTGAATTTGCAGACAGATTTTACATGGAGGGACAACAATTAATAACAAGCAGACAATTGACGGTGCATGAAGTGTATATGGCCTGCGTCCAGGCCCTCAAGGTGAATCAACTCCTGTGTATTCATTTCAAGGCCCACAAGGCTATGCTGTCCTCCATGAAAAGTATAAAGACACTGCTACAGGATATGCATCTTACCATTTCTGGGGCAGTTGTTTGGGAGAGTTGTGCCGCTTCTAACTCTGGCTCTTCTTCTTGCGGCCCTTGTATCCTCACTATGAACTCACAAAATCCTCCTCAACGTCAGGGTTGCCACAACTGCGGTCAGATAGGTCACCACTCTTGCGTTTGCACCAATCCGCGGGTTGAGGGAGCTGATCCCAAGGATCAGTTGGGAAAAGAACAGTCAACCTAGAGGCGGTGACGCTCTTGGTTGACAATTCTTACCAGTCTTCTTCTATACCTCCGCCTGCTACTGACTCTGAGCCTGCTGATGATGAGGCTCCTCCTATCCTCCTTCTTTTACATGACATTTCTGATGATTCTGATGTGAATGAATCTGATGTTGAAGACCCTGATGCATATGGGTATTCTATTCTTGCTGTCCCAGAGACTATTGCAGTTCTCTACAAGCTACAATTTGAGAAGACTACCATTACCACCAAGCCCTTGTCTGAGGCCAAAGCAGTTGTCTCCCGCCCCTATCTTACTCAGGCAAAACGGTCCCCTGTGTTAGTGGAATCATCAGAGGAAGCTGCTGAGGTTGCAGACGCCGTTTTCAAGAATGTATCTGTATCACTCCCTCTCCAAACTGTATATAAGGAGTTCCCAGGACTAAGATGCATGATTGAGAAATGGGATAAGGAATTAGCCAAGGCGCAGGTTATCTTGGCTGTTCTACCACCCTTTGGACGCACCACCACCCAGGTAGAGATATCTATTCAGAAATTAAAAATCAAAGCTGTCCTGGACACTGGATCTTCTGTCAATGTTGTTTCTTCCAAACTGGTGAAGAAACTTAAGCTGGTCCCCAACCTCAACTACCATCAATCCTATGGCACCGCTGGTCTCTCCATGACTCGCGCCATTGGCGCGTACTCTGCCTTGCCAATGCAATTTGGTAAACTCCTGTTGGCTGTGCCGGCTATTGTTATAGAAAATGAGAGCTACAACCTTTTGGTTGGTACCTAGTTCCTTTGGGAATATAATGGGATCATCAACCTAAAGTATGGGTATCTTTCTATCCTAGGGTATGAAGTCCCTCTGATCTTTGAGGAGCCAATCAAAGTTCCTGGTAAACGTTTGAAGACATGTACTCTGGAGTACCCCACTGGGGGTTTCACCCTAAAATACCAAACCCATTCCACCAACATGAAGTGTCATCCCATGGCTTGTCCTGCAACTGAGGGAATTCCTCTCATGGCCACATCTGCTGTCACCATCCCTCCAGGTTCTCAGGCCATCATAGACTCCCATATATCATATGAACTACCTGAACAGACTTTCTTAGAGCTGTACTCCCCTCCTTTGCTGGGGCGTAACAAGCCTTACCTTTGTCCTGGAATTCTGGACATCTCCCACAAGGATCCCGTTCAATTACTAGTTGCCAATCTTACTGCACTTTCTATGACCGTATCCAGAGGACAGGTTATTGGTTACGGAAAGTTGTTAAATGCCCCTGATGTCTTGTCCCTTCACCCTTTTGGAACGTTTCAAGACTTTAACCTACCCAAAGACGAGCCTCAAGTCCTATCTCTGTTCACTGCCCAAGACTTCCCTCAGTTGTCCCTGGTTCAACAGAAAGAGGTGCTTGATTTACTAGACCAATTCTCAGACATCCTTGCTAAAGATAGCACTGATTATGGGATGGCCAACGTTATGATTCATCAGATTGACACAGGAGATGCTCCCCCCTTTTGTGCCAAGCCATATTGCCGCAGCCAAGTGGAAGATGTGCAGGTTTCTAAGGAGCTCAAACAACTGCTGGACGCTGTACTGCTAGCTCCCTCTCAAAGTCCCTGGGCTTCTCCTCTGCTCATCTTAAAGAAAAAAGATGGGGGCACCGGATTGTGATGGACTATTGAAGGTTGAATTCTCTAACCAAGAAAGATTCCTATCCCTTACCTTGCATTGATGACGCTCTCTGACGCCTTGTGGGTTCTAAGTTTTTCTCTGTCATGGATTTGGCGTCTGGTTACTGGCAAGTTGACATCTCTCCTGAAGACTGTCAGAAGGCTGCACTCATCACATCAGAAGGACTGTTTGAACCTACCTGCATGCCGCAAGGACTCTGTAATGCCGCGGCAACTTTCCAGAGGGCCATGGATTCCATCCTGTGTGATTTGAAGTTATTGTGTGTCTTAGTCTATCTATATGATATAACAGTCTTCAGCGCAACTTTCACTGATCACCTAGCCCATCTTAAAGAGGTGTTTATAAAGATCCAAGAAGCTGGCCTCAAGTTAAAGCCCTCTAAGTGTGCTTTCATTAAAAGACGCCTTGAATTCCTGGGCCACAAAGTAACCCAGACAGGGATTTGTCCAATGACCAAGAAGGTTGAAGCAATTGACAAAATGCTTCCGCCCACCAACCTCCAAGAAGTACAAGTCTTTCTGGGCATGATGGGTTACTATAGACAATTCATTCCTGATTTTGCTGATACTAGCAAACCCCTGGTCCAACTGTTGCATAATGTTCCTTTCAAATGGACCACCAGCCAACAGCAAGCCTTCAAGACTCTAAAGCAGAAACTCAAAGAAGCACCCATTTTAGTGTACCCCAATTACAATAAGGAATTTATCTTGTACACTGATGCTAATGACCTTGCTATTGGGGCTATCTTGGCTCAGCTTGACGATGAAGGTGTGAACCACCCTGTAGCCTATACTTCCTGTGTGCTGAATAAGCATGAAAAGAATTATAGTGTTACAGAGAAGGAGTGCCTCACTGTGTTGCATGCATTCAAACACTTCCGCCACTACATATATGGTACCCATTTTACTGTCGTCACTGACCACGCTTTGCTTAAATGGTTATAAAATACTTAAGGAGCCTGAAGGACGCTTATCCAGATTGGCCCTACACCTGCAAGGTTAAAACTTCACTGTGCTCCATTGCCCCAGGATTCAACATCAGAACGCTGATGGATTGTCCCAAATGCCCATCCTTGCCCTACATCCTGCTGAGGCAGACCGCCTGTACAAGCTAATTGGCTACCCTTCTTCCTGGGAAAGTGAGACAGAAGAGGTTCAACTTGCCCTGGCCAAATTGTCTGAAGACACCCTCATACGCAATAACTAACTCTTCAAAAAGGTGCGGGGTCAATACCTGCCATACGTGCGCCCCAGTCTTTGCCTCTCCTTGGTGTTGCAAGCTCATAAAGAAACTGGCCATGGAGGCATTGCCAAGACCTTTGACTGGCTTCAGAAGAATTACTTCTGGGAGAATCTTTGCCTGTTGATCCCAGATGTCATAGCTAGTTGCCATGACTGCCAACTCCAGAGGCCCCAAGCTGCTTCTCACAAATTCAAATTGGTTCCCCCTCAACACGCTTTTCATACGGTTAGCATTGATGCTGTAGGCCCTCTTCCTTGTTCACGCTCTGGATGCTGCTTTATCCTGATTGCCTTTGACCACTTCAGCAAGTGGGTAGAAGCTCGCCCTACTAAAGACATCACTGCTAATACTACTGCTGCCTTCTTGCTGCAGGATGTTTTCTACTGCCATGGCTGCCCTCAAGTGCTGTTATAAGACAATGAAACCAACTTCAATGCCAAACTTTTAACCTCTGTTGTTGAAGCTCTAGGAACTCACCAGTCTTTCTCTGCCCCCTATAATCCTTCCACTAATGGGGCAGTTGAGTGTACCAACTCGACACTAGTTTCTATCATGAGAAAACTCACCTACTCTGACGCTGCCAATTGGGATCTATACTTACCTGCTGCACTCTTTGCCTATTGTCTGAGCAGGCATTGGATCACAGGGTACTTCCCCTTTGCCATGTTGTATGGGCGTGAAGCCACCACTCTGTTGCTCTTGGGGGTTCCCCTACTCTCCTCTGATAAGGCCATGAACCCTGATGACCACATCAAGAATCTAGTCAACCGCATAATTGATATACAGCCACTGCCTACACTTCCGCATATAAGACTAAGGTGCTCAAGCTCTCTCCTGACAACGCTGGGCGCTCCCCTATGCCTGAGTTTGATGTTGATGACCATGTCCTGTACTACCAACACCGTGTGGGTGGGCGCGCACATAAGCTGGACTCCCTGTGGATTGGTCCTTTAGAGGTGACTTTCAAACAAGGATCTGAGTACACTATAAAGCTCCTCTCCAGTGGCTGTCCTTTTGCTTGTGTAAATGCCAAGTTCCTTCGCAAGTATCACCCCCCCCTAAGGCCAATCTAGAGGGGGGCAATGTTGTGAATAATGGCATTCACCATGTTTTGATTTTGCCTTTGGTGGGCCATTTTGAAGATGAATCTCTCACTTTTGCTTTTGACCCTCAAAATGAACTGGCTTCTGCATCAAGAAATATGATTGTTTGGTTTCCTGACTCTACGCAACTCACTCGCCCCACTCATGCTTATGGCAAGTGATCCTACGGTCCTGGTAGTGTTTTGTGGTATTCCTAACCACTATATAATCCATTTCCTATTCTACCAATAAAATTAAGTTCTATTCACATTTTTGTCTTTGTGTCTTTTGTACTTCTGTGCTTCTCTCTAGCCACGCCTAGTAGAGAATATTCATCCAGGACCACAAGATAAACACATTTGCCTTCCCTGTCATCTAACCAAGACTTAGTATGAATCCATTCCTAAGGTTAGGATTCCCCGTTGTGTATCTGTGCCGCGCCTCAGAGCACAACACCAAGGCACATGTCTTGAGCTGTTTCCCGGGAACTTTAACCAGCTCTTCAAAGATCAGTGGGACTTTGTATCCCATAATAGAGAGGTAACCATCTTTTAAGTTGATTATCCCATTATATTCCCTAAGGAACTGGGTGCCAACTGAGAGATCAAAACTCTCATTTTTCAAGACAACTGCTGGCGCAGCTAGAAGAAGTTTGCCAAACCACATGGGTAGGGCAGAGTATGCTCCTATGGCGCAGGTCATAGACAGTCCAGCCATGCCATATGACTGGTGATAATTAAGGTCAGGGTCAAGTTTGAGTTTCTTCATCAACTTGGAGGAGACAATGTTGACTGGCAAGCCAGTGTCTAGAACGGCCTTGATCTTCACTTTTTGAATGGATATCTCTACTTGAGTGATAGTGCAACCAAAAGGGAAAGCACAGCCAAGATATCTTGAGCCTCTGCTAGTTCCTTATACCACTTCTCAATCATGCATCTTAACCCTGGGAACTCCTTATAAACATTCTGGAGAGGGAGAGAAACAGTTACATTCTTAAAGACAGCGTCAGCGACCTCAGTAGCTTCTTCTGACAACTCCTCTAGCACGGGGACCTCTTAGCCTGAGTGAGGTAAGGGCAAGAGACAATTTCTTTGGCTTCAGGAAAAGGCTTAGCGGTAATTGTAGTCTTTCCTGAGAGTAATTTATAGGGGACTGTAACAGTTTCAGGAACAGCCAGAACAGAGTACCCATATGCATCAGCGTCGTCAATATCAGAGTTGTCAGAGATATTGTGGAACAAGAGGAGGATAGGTGGAGCCTCATTATCAGAAGGCTTGGAGTCAGCTATAGAGGGGGGGATTGAAAGAGACTGATAAGAATTGTCAACCAAGAGCGTCTCTGCCTCTAGGTTGACTGCTCTTTTCCCGCCTGTTCTTTTGGATCAGCTCCTTCAACCCGCGGGTTGGTGCAGACTCAAGAATGATGACCTACCTGACCACAGTTGTGGAAATCTTGGTGTCAAGGGGGGAGTTTGTGAGTTAATGGTAAGAATGCAAGGACCACAGGAAGATGAACCAGAGTTAGAAATAGCTCAACCTTCCCTAAAAACTGCTCCAGAGTGGGTAAGGTGCATATCCTGCAACAACGTCTTTATGCTCTTCATAGAGGAAAGCATAGCCTTATGGGCTTTGAAGTGAAGGCACAGAAGTTGGTTAACCTTGAGGGCTTGAGCGCAAGCCATGTAGGCTTCATGGGCAGTTAACTGTCTACTTGTGACCAGTTGCTGTCCTTCCATGTAGAATCTGTCTGCAAACTTGGCTAGCGTCTCTTTAGGCTTGAAAGCAATGTGCATGAAGGCGTCTTTCTTTACTTCCAGGCTAAGGTCATCACCAAACTTATCAATCAGAAGCTGTTTCATGTCTTCCCACGTCTCAATGGTGGGTAGCTCAGGCACCACCACCTCCTGGCAAGTCAGATGTAGAAAGGTCAGAATATGTTCTTTCTTAACTTTGTCTGAAGCTTGTTGCATGGCAGTTTTGTAGATAGTCAGGAAAGCTGCAATGGTTGAGATTTTGGGATTGAAGACTTGCTTAAAGGTAGGCTTGAAGTGTGCTTTGGGAGTTGGACCACCATTGTTGCTATAAAGTACGTTTATACGCAGGGAAACTCTGTCTCAGATTCTGAGGGGGACTGTCTAGCCCATAGCTGGTGAACACTTTCTTCAAGGGTAGTCAGGGTCTCAACAGCGTGGGCACCCTTATCAAAAGCTTGAGTGGTCTGTTGTGCAGTGATATCTAGGTGTTGAACTTGGGTAGTGACAACAGTGGAGAGCTCAGCCAGTTGTAAAGTAAGGGATGGCCCCACTGAGAGGCAAGGGGTGAACCTATCATTCACAGAGTCAATCACATCATTCATCTCTTGTACGTCTCTATCCAGGTCAGTATGGTCCCGCTTCAATTGATCCACCTCATTAGTTAGGGCAACTAGTTCTCTAGCGCATTGGATTCAAGAAGCTCCTGGTAAGCCAGGGCAGCAACCATCTTCATTGACAACCCCAACTGAGCTAGCAGCAGTTGCCATCATCTCACATAGGGCGGCAAGTTCCTGTTGCAGCTCCGCAACTTGAGCAGTCAATTCAAGCACCTGGGTGTCAGGTTGAGGAGCTTCAGCAGGACGTCCCTGACTACAAGTAGTTGTACATAGCTCTCAAATAGTGTCCCATATTCTTTGTTCTCAATCCACCAAATCATCTGGAGGGGGAGAGGGCGGAACATCTGGCTTGGGCGTAGCTAACCCATTCACCTGCCTCTGGAGTTTGGCTATAGCAGCAGCGGTGGCAGCTCTTTCTTGATCAAACATTGCACTGAATTCATTAAGGCCATTAACAGCAAAGTCCGCTACCTGCTGCACTTGCTCGAAGGAATACATGCTGAATGCATTGAGCTGTTGCACAAGTTGTTCAAAGTCAGTGAGATAAGTGTTTAAGGTGGAATCTACTTGAGTTTGCCAGGGTTGTTCTAACTGGTGAAACTCATGTAGCCGCTCCCTAACATACTCAGGGATGGACTGGTGCATTTGTTTGATAGAATTAACCAAACAGGTCTGGGAGGTGACAGAGTTGTGCTGATTGTCAGATACCAAGGGAAACAGGGAATGAATCCACTGTTGGTAGGCAGCAAAATGGTCCCAGTGATGAGTAACCGCTTCTTGTAGAGACAAGATTTCTTGGACATGGAGCCCCAACCATTTGATGGTAGGCCAAGGCAGGCTGCACAAAGGACAATAGTAAGTGCTCAGCGGAGCCAGCCGCTGAGAGGAGATATTGTGGAAATCAAGGAGCCACAATTAATTTGTAGTATTCAGCCCAACTGAACTGCAACTGAAGGCAAGGGATGGCTCCTTCACAGGCTATCCCAAGGGTTACCGGCATGACTTGCTCCAAGTCAGGGGTACCCATGGGGTAAGCAACTAGGCGGGGGCCATTCACGAGGTTCAGTATAGTGGGGGTAATAGGCTGGTTGGCAATATCTTCCACAATAGGAGGACTGGTAATTTGAGGTGAAGTTGACTCTTGTATAGGCGGAGGCAAAGGACCTGAAAACGTGGATGCAAAAGGGATAACCAAGGTGCTTGCAGCCCCTGTAGTGAGCACCATTTTTGTCGTGTTCCAAGGCGCAGCACAGACACATAACGGGAAATCCTAACCTTAGGTTTGGATTCATATTAAGTCTTGGTTAGATGACAGGGAAGGCTATGTGTTTATCTTGCGGCCCTGGAAGAATAATCTCTACTAGTTGTGGCTAGAGAGAAGCGCGGAAGTACGGAAGACACAAAGACAAAAATGTGAATATAACTTAATTTTTATTGGTAAATGTGAAATGGAATATATAGTGGTTAGGAATACCACAAAACACTACCAGGACATTAGGATCACTTGCCACCAGCATTAGTGGGGCAAGTGAGATGCGCAGAGTCAAGAAACCAAACACTTGTACTTTCTGATTCAGTCATTAACTCATTTTGAGAGGCAAAAGCAAAAGCAAGAGATTCGTCTTTAAAATGGCCCACCAAAGGCAAAATTGATACATGGTGAATAGCAGTATTCACAACACATTCACTTAAAAATTGTGAGGCAGTCCCCGTGACGTGGAGAGCAACTTTGCTGTTCCAGAGTCTATGGGGGTAGTCCACTTGTGTGAATTTGCTTTGGGCGCTGTTGATCCAGAGGGTGGTGTTTTCCTGGTATAACCCTGCAGAAGCCCCAGTTTCTGCTGAGTGTAGGCGTTGAAAGATGATACTGGGTATCTTGGGCACCTGCAGGCCTGCAGAAGTTGTAGGCGGGTTCAGGAGTTTACAAGTGTGGAGAAGAATGTACTTTTTGGTGGGGACAAGGATGTCTTTGAAGATGATGAAGCCTGTAAGGACTTCTGGTCCCTCTTTGAAGTCTTTTCAACCTGCGGGAGGGCCATTTGTTGGATCATTAACTTAGGAGGAATTTTTCCTTAAAGTTGTGTAGGTGTGGATAACCTACCTGTGCTACCACTGTCAAGTATATACTTCTGGAAAGTATAATAAACAAGATAAAGGGGAAAATTAAGAAGAGAATTATACTTTATTTGATATGAATATACAGTATTATATAGTATCATGGGAAGCCACATGCTGTCCATATACATCATGATAGTCATGGGTCTTATCTGAGTAATGTTCCTCTTAAGTCATGAGGCTTACTCAAGTTGTGTTCTGCTTAGGATCTGGATTGTGTGATCTCCGTAATAGATGGTCAAATGATAGTGGTGCCACCGACTTAATGATTAGTCAGTGAGCCATTCAGTGACTCATTTGGTGAACTACTTAGGGCGTTAATTCCCAAAGAGGTAGTAATCAAATATGTTGCAATGCCTGATCTTAAAGTTAGTTTTTAGACTAGTCTTCCATAGTTAAGACAGGACCATATTTATTTCCTTGGTTTAATAAACTGTATAAGTCCCCAGTTTACTTCTTATAAACTATTATGAGCTTTTTTACAGTCAATTTTGAAGAAATTGCCTACATTTTTTGACCAACATCAACATCTTATGATTAAAGGCATTATTATACAATAACCATCCCAAGGGCTTCAGAACTTACACAATTTAATGTCCATGCAAAAGACTTATGTTGGCTTATGCTAGTATATACAATTACCACAGCCTTAACAGGATTCCAGCTAGCCAATCTGCTTCCTTATGCCACCCAAGTAATCCCCGCAGTTTTAGGGTATTACACCAGTACAGTCAAGCCATCAGTAAATTTAATACCATTCAGGCGGAACTCAAGGCAATAACTGCTAAAGAAACAAAGTTTAGCATAAAGAACATGCTGTATAATAAATAGATGTTTTATTCATCAGGAGACAAGCACAGATTTAAGATAACTGATAAGCATAATATTTTATCAGATAATATAGCTGATATAAGTTTGGTACAAGAGCAACCACCAAACTGCAAATTAAATCACTATTAGCTTCCAAGCAGTGATCGAAATGATGTTAAATAAGTTATAACAGTACATTGTCTTCATACCCTATTTAGATTTGACCAGTATTGTGGGAGCAACAAACATTGAATATCCAAAAAAAACAGAAAAAGGGAATTGTAATGGCAAACCAAAACAGGAGACAGCAGCACCTGCCTCTGTGGATCAGTCACGACAGGTACCAAAGCGTTTAGTGAATGAGATAAGGATGGTTTATTTGGGGTCAATCAAGTAAGAATATAGGTCAGTTACAAAACTTGGATTCGAGCTGACCGGAATGAGTTCTGAATATTTGTAGCCAATTAGACTTCACCCCACCACCAGCAAGTGCTGGCGACTCAATTCTGAAATATTTATAATCTTATTTACTCTCCAAGCGATTAAAATCATGGAGCTCCAGGAAGAAAGTTCAGGGCACACATAGTTTAGCCATAGATATGGACTTGAAACACAAATTCAATTTTATTATGAAATCTGAATATATTAATACTACGCAAGGGTTTTAATGACCTTGAACCTTTTAACTTGTTGAAACGCGCATTTAAAATTGATATCAACAACAATATCATAATATACATACTAGGGTTCAATTGCATTAGACTCTAGTTAATTTACATGAAACATGTTTGAGTTAGACTTATGCAAGTTTTACAGGGGCTTAAAATAATTGATTTTTCAATTCCATATAAATGCTAAATTAAATCCTTATTTTCGAAAAAGCACCATTAAAACTCAAAGTGTACTATTAATATAAATTTTAAACTAAACTAAGACTTATTAAATCATCAAGTGGCGCTTCAGAACCCTATCCAAGTGAAATCATTTAAGCGGTGGCGTCAAAGCTTATAATCCATAGTAGAGGATCTGAAATCAAGCCATTTTCGGTTTGAAAAGGCAGATGAGTTGACAATTTCGGAATGGCATAGCGTTAAGCAACTGATAGAAACAATGTATTTAAGTAGCCATCTTCAATGACAAAAATCATCAAACTTTCAACATGCAATTCACATTTGTTCCTCTTTTCCTGGCTCTGACTTCCGCCCAAGGCTACCTGCGCCCTTCTGCTTGCCGCCCCCTTGCCAACGGATTGATCTCTGACTGTGGCAGCAGCACCGATGCCTTCCAAATCAAAGATGTGATTCTCACCCCTTCTATTCCAGTTGCTGGACAACCACTTGAGATTAATTTGATTGGTGATCTCAAGAAGGAAATCACCTTTGGTTCAGTAACTTCCATCAGCACCAAGATTAATGGAAGTAAATTGGGAACAGTTGAACTCGACACCTGTGCTATAGCCAAAGAGCGTAATCTCATGGTCCAATGCCCTGCTAAGCCTCAACATGTTGACATCAAGAATACCATCAAGATCCCTGCCTACGCACCCAAGGGCACATATGATATCAATGCCTTTGGCTTCACCCACGACAAAGTTCGCATCTTCAACGTCACCATCAAACATACCTCAAAGGGTTATTAAGCATTATTTATTAAATTATAATATTTGATTTTCAAATTAATTTTGATTGAGGATTTTTAATATAAATTTCAATAGCAGCTGAAAGTTTTCATTTGGGGTCAAACTACTCTATATGGTACTCACATAGTTTCTGATACTCTTGTTTCTAGGAATTTATTTCTGGCGTTATGACGGTAGTCTACAACACCTCAAAAATGATATTTAAATTAGTTTTAATCTGATGTTTCTTTGCATTACTGAATTTGAATGCCAGAATAATAAAAATGATAAGATATTTACTTTTACTTATAAATTTATAATACAGCATCCCAAAAATAAGGCATTGTGATCTTGTCATCTTGAGTCTAATTGATAAAATGGTACTCTGCTAACTTTATTTACATAAAAAAACAGATATTATGTGGTCTTTTTGTGTCATTTACTTTATGCCTTTTTCTGATATAATTAAATAAGCTAACATTAGCATTAAATCAAAGCCTTTTATATACTAACAGCAGATGAGTCATAGTATTAATATAAGAAACTAATAGTAAGAATACCCTAAAAATGCCATCGTGTTAGCTATGCTACTAATCATCACAGCAGTTTAAAAAATTACCCTTTTTAAATGTAATTTTTCTTTTCTTTACTGATAAATTTGAAGTTCACCTCGATAATAACGTTTTTATCAGTACCTTTTATATTAAAAACCAAGTATTAAACTATCTCAGTTTGCATTATTTCAAGTTACATCCAGGTTAATACCACCAAATTACTTAAAAACACACAATATAATGGAAAAATATATAAGAAATTACCTATACCCTTATATGGTGCTATTTGACTCCCAAATCATTATTCCTGGTTTCCCTTTTTAAAAATAAGGGGTTACCCCAAAAAACTTATCTTAAAACTTTAAGAGATCTATGTAAATTTTATATATGTATTTTATGATCTCCTCTAAACAGCTCACCATGGATCCGCTTATTTGGCAGTTACTCTCTAATAGAATAGATACATGCACCCAGGTTAAAGTAAACCAAAGAAAAGCCTACATGAATTCACACCATGAGGTTTTATTAGATAGCCTATGTTAAAAGTGGGCTCCAGGATTGCAAAGGTGTTCATGGTAGCAGGCAAGAAGGCAGTTTCCAAGTATGAATATGAGGAACACAATATACCAGAATAACAATTATAGACTAAAGAATCAATTAACTAGTGCCAGGGAAACAGTCACTATTCCTATCAAAGGCAATAGTCACTTTTATTAAATTAAAGGGATAGAAAACACTATTAAACAATAACATTATCATCTTGTTTTATAGAGGTAACTATATATGGTTTGTAGCACTTTCTATGCTAAAATTTGCGCTTGGACATCATCCCAACTTCCCGGCCTAACAAGTCAGCATGGTAATTATTCATCTGCTTTTATTGGAACAGGACTGGTAGCCTGCTATCTCGGCAAATTATTATTCAAACAATACTCAACTAGTATACTCCTTATCCCAGGGCTTCTATCATAATAGTCATCCTAAATATCGATTGATCTCACAACACATCTTATTTTGAGGGGCAACTCCTTAATAGAGTCAAAACTATATTAATATAATAAAAATACAGCTCAGTTCAGCTGGTACAAGAAAAAAGGGGTTAATATATGAATATCTCATGAAGGAATGAATATCCAGAAAAATAAGGGACATAGATATAATAAGAAGGCTACAAGGATCATTTGGGTCAATTTGGCCTTAATTTGGCTTGTTCTTGGATCCAAAACAGCAGCATGCTATATAACTGGACCACCTTGGCCAATTATATTAAGGTAATAATTCAAATATTTAGTTCAACCAGTTGTCCAGCTTAAAAGAATTAACTACTGGTTTTTAAGACCAATAGTTTTCAAAAAGGGAAGAGAAAAAGATTTTTGATGTGATGGTCACTTAATCAACTATTCTTATTCATTGAAGTGATATTAAAGAGAGATAGGTGTGATGTCAAGCAAATGGCAGCCTAAAATATTTGAAGTGATAACAACTTTGTTGATTTGAAAAGATAGATTTTTGACATCCTAAAAGTCAAAATATTTTTAATAAGAAGTGGGACTGAAAAAGGGATTATTATAACATAATATATCATAAGGGATACCATGGTGTGCAATGAAAAACCAAAGAAGGAATACAGGTGTGTTCAACATAGGGAGAGTGGAGCCAGAAAGACCCAAAATTGTAATAAGGGTATTCATAAAAGGGTTTGGTTAGATTGGGATCAAGTTGATAAAATTCTACATTGACATTATCAATCAGGAATATTGCACTGAATAAAATAAGAAGAGGAAGATTATCTGGCTTAATTATCATAGAAAATCCTTGAAATTTTCCTAAATTATAATAATAATAATAAAAGTAGAAAATATAGTGGGGTGAAACCCTTCACCAGTTGGTTGATCAAACCAGATCTGTTGTTTGGTTACTTCCAGAATTGTAAGGGCTCCTGATTGTCTCTTTATTTGAAGTCATTCCGGATTGCCCAAGTCTACTGACTAGCTTCCGGGTTGGAAGTTGCACCAATTAGGTGTTAATTAACCAACTGATTAGTTAACTGACTACGGGTATCAACCAACTACCCCAACATTAAGCCCTCTGTAACCCCCTCATGCCGCTGGGGCTGTTATCACATTCACCTTGATTGCTGTGCTGATCATCAGCTGTTCAGCTTTCATTTTGCCCTTCCTTTCTCTATGCAATGACCAACTTACCTTGATTTATCAAGTAAGTTGTAATATATAAAGCCCTCTTTTTATTATAATAAACATATTTACACCCCCTTTTTAGCTACACCATTTACTGTTTTCTTTGAGTGTATAATTTAGGGACACAAAGGCTAGCTTCTTATCTTGACTGAATTGCCAATTATTTTGACTATCTTAAAGTCACTACTTGAGGAGTTGCTTTTGAGTAGTTGCTGTTGCCACTACTCAAACCATTTGTTGTTCCTGTTGGTCCCAATACATTGATACTACCAAGTACCTGCCTGGTTTCTGACTTGTACTGTATTAAGTTATACCAACTGACTGATAAGTTCTTCTTATCAGACCCTAGCCAATTGTCTAGTCTGTTGACCAACTGACTACTTCCAACTTGTAATTTAAGAGCACCACATATAGTATGAAGGATTATTTCAAAAGTTGTTGGTGCATTTGCTCTCATAAAAAGGAAGATGATTAATTACCACAAGGAAAATTGGGAGTTGAAAGTTAATTGTGAATGATCAAACCATGCAATATAACTTGATTCATATAATAATCTGAGATTCAAGGATTGTGTAATGTTTTAGCCTACAAAAGTAAGTAAGTGGATTTTATCATCTTAGATGATCTCCAATTAAGTGCTTAAACTGATAATTTTGGCTTGGTGTTGCAACCGAGTTTCCAGACTTGCCTGCTAATGTATCTTACTATACACAGGGGGCGCTTGATGAGTTGCCCCTTGATGTATCTAACGACATGAATTAATCTGGTGGCAATATCAAATGGCGGGTACTTCATCCTAATTAGAAGCACTATCAATTTGACTTGCTGATCCCCACATGAGTTATTCCTCAGCTTCAACTCTTATATGGAACTTCCCACTATGCCACCCCCTTGTGGCCTTGTGGCTTTCCCCATATAGTATATTAATCACAATATTCTACAATAAACAATACCTTATTCTTGATATTCTGTCCTTTCTATTGGACTGTTGTCTTCCCCAATTACAAGTACTGAATCCTCATTGGTTCAGTTGCAACATTGGCTGGTCAATTATAGAAGATGAAGAGTATATGGAATTGTTTGGGTTGCTAATTGGTCAAGTTTGGGGTGATCTGGGGCCACTTGACAGGATTTCATTTAAATTTCAAAGTGGTTAGCTATATAATTGATATTTTCATTATTTAAATCATTTGAGGCATTCAATTTTCGCTTGGGAGGAGGTTATGATACAGTGAAGCAAAAAATAGAGAAGAAAATACAAATTCATTAAATATTGAAGGGTAGCCTTATAAAGCAATAGTAAAACAGAAAAGGGATCAATGTATTTCCATATGCATGAGAGGGTTCCCAGAAAGCATCCAGGAAGTAAGAAAAGTTGGAAAGGATGATAATTACATAATAGCAATATCTGGATTTCTAGATTTTCAAATCTCAACACTGTACCCAGAATTTGCGCAGCCTGAAGTGGAGGGGTGCTGGAATGTCCTATAAAATATTTTTATGATGCGTTTGACCAAGAAATATTAACATAAGTGTCATCAAGAAGAAGCTGTAGAAAGATTTTTACATTAAATGATATACTAATTGAATGATAAATATACAATAAAAGTATAACTCTCTACTATATATCACGCTTCTATTCCCCTCCTTAGTGGTACTGACTGTACCCTCATATGTATTAGTAAAGATGATGGGTGTTCTGTGCCAAATCCATCCTAAAAAAAGTTGCCTCAACCCCAGAGTTCAAAGCTAGTGATTTTTATATAATTTAAACCCTTTTAGAAATCAAACTAAATAGTGATCTAATTCTTTCTTTATACCCTAGCAAAGGATTATGAGTAGCTGAAGCAGAGGTCAGATTTGATTGATTTTCGATCAATGCTTTGGGGCAAAGTAGTTTCGTCTAGAGATAAAATCATCATAAGTTATTGAGAAGATCTTTATAAATAATTTATTAAAATTTTATTTAAAATCAAATTATTATGGTTTGATAAATAATGCTTAATAATCCTTTGAGGTATGTTTGATGGTGACGTTGAAGATGCGAACTTTGTCGTGGGTGAAGCCAAAGGCATTGATATCATATGTGCCCTTGGGTGCGTAGGCAGGGATCTTGATGGTATTCTTGATGTCAACATGTTGAGGCTTAGCAGGGCATTGGACCATGAGATTACGCTCTTTGGCTATAGCACAGGTGTCGAGTTCAACTGTTCCCAATTTACTTCCATTAATCTTGGTGCTGATGGAAGTTACTGAACCAAAGGTGATTTCCTTCTTGAGATCACCAATCAAATTAATCTCAAGTGGTTGTCCAGCAACTGGAATAGAAGGGGTGAGAATCACATCTTTGATTTGGAAGGCATCGGTGCTGCTGCCACAGTCAGAGATCAATCCGTTGGCAAGGGGGCGGCAAGCAGAAGGGCGCAGGTAGCCTTGGGCGGAAGTCAGAGCCAGGAAAAGAGGAACAAATGTGAATTGCATGTTGAAAGTTTGATGATTTTTGTCATTGAAGATGGCTACTTAAATACATTGTTTCTATCAGTTGCTTAACGCTATGCCATTCCGAAATTGTCAACTCATCTGCCTTTTCAAACCGAAAATGGCTTGATTTCAGATCCTCTACTATGGATTATAAGCTTTGACGCCACCGCTTAAATGATTTCACTTGGATAGGGTTCTGAAGCGCCACTTGATGATTTAATAAGTCTTAGTTTAGTTTAAAATTTATATTAATAGTACACTTTGAGTTTTAATGGTGCTTTTTCGAAAATAAGGATTTAATTTAGCATTTATATGGAATTGAAAAATCAATTATTTTAAGCCCCTGTAAAACTTGCATAAGTCTAACTCAAACATGTTTCATGTAAATTAACTAGAGTCTAATGCAATTGAACCCTAGTATGTATATGATTAAATTGCTACTGATACCGGTTTTAAATGTGCGCTTCAATAAATTAAAAGATTCCAGGGGCATTGAATCACTTGCATAGTATCAATATAACCTGTTTTATTAATAAGACTGAATCATTATTTTTAAGCTCACGGTTTACGGCTCAAGCCCTGCAGTGTCTTGAACTTTATTCCTAAGCATGAGTAAACTAGAATTTAAATCCAATCAAGCACAATGAGTTATTTATATTTTTAGAACCTTGATTTGGCTTGGTGCTCCATACTTTTCATCGTATTAAATATAAATACTAAATCAAATCCAGTTTATTAATTGATTCGCTTTACCTAGCTTGTAAAGTGTGATATTAGCATTTCTTGTATCTTAAACGACGTGATTTAAAACATTAAAATGTAATTGTATGATCAGCGCGTAAAATAATATATTCTCTGAAATCAGTTAGAAATAATACAAAAACAAAGCAGAGTCTCTCAGGTAGTTTCCGCACTGCTAAAAGGAGCCAAACCTGTGAAAGCTAACAGGCTGATAAGCTCAACTTCTTTAAATTTCAAAATGACTGGAACCTACCTTGGGTCCAAGCTAAGATGATTGGTGATGAGAAGGCTGGTGGTAATTTTGGGGATCCGTCTCAGACCAAAAGAATAGCTTAAGATAACCAGCTTGGGCTATCCAATTAATTAATCCAGGGATTTAGAGTTAGCTGACAAAACATAAAGTTATTGGCTCATAAAAGGTTTAAATTTAGCTTAAGCCATCCATTTATAAATAATATATGGAATCTGTCATGAATTTTCCTAGTAGGGGCGTTTCAAAGGTGACGCTGGAAACACTTGTCAAATCTTCTGGGCCCAGCATCCTCGACTTTATATTTAGTTTGCATTTCCTTACAATTGATACAGATTGGGAAAATTTGGGTTTAGTTCTTATTTAGAACTTCCACCAATCAATCTAATGGCATCCATCCTTTTCCTCTGGTATGCTATTCTTGATCCAAGTATCCATATCTTTGTATGGGATCAGTTTTCATCATTTTCATTATATTTTGATAGTTATTCTCAATTAATCTTAGCTGTTTTTATATCTTATTTTTTCATATTCCCATTTTTTTAAAAAAAGCTAAAGAGCTTTATGATTTTATCTCTTGAAAAAAATTGCAAGATACCTGCTCTTTGATTACTTTATTTCTAAAAACATAAATTCTTCCTGTTTGAAACCATTCCATATTATAGGGCTGTTCTGTCTCCCTCACAAGAGACAGTTCTAAGGCAACAAAAATGGTGCTCACTACAGGAACTACCAGCTCTTTGTTTTTGTTTATATGTCCACCATCTAATACAATATTCTTCTTCAGGCCTTCTGAGGCCTACTGTGAAGCAATCTTGAGAATTGATTGGGAGCTCAAAGCTACAAAGTGTATAACAGCTTTAGTTAAACTTGCCAGTTTGATAAATTTACCTGTCCTATTCAACAGGACACTTTAAGGAAAATGAGGTAGAAGTAAACTTGTGTATATACAATAATAAAAACTGGAATACAATATAGCCAGCAGCTACAATCTTTCCAGATAGTTAAGAACTTGTTATTGGGCTTTGAGGCATATATATTTTATACTTCAATATCCTATATCATAATCTTTCAGACATTCTGGGTGGCTACCTGCTCAAGTGAACTAGTTCTTTCTGGCTATGCCTCACCTGATTGGCTGCCCTAATTATCTTGTTGTCACTTTTTTCCCCAAGATCTACATAAAATTCCAGCTACAGCCTACAATTGCCCAGAACTGGCCTACTGAATATCAATAGTTGACTGCTTCCTTGTGCGCCATCAATGGCACTGGGAAGGTACATCAGGTTTGGGAGATGCTTGCAAATATTCCAAGCCTTGTTCTTCTTTCTATCAAAATCAAAATGTTGGTATTATTTTTCCTTCTTTACATCCCAATCATAGGCTCAATCTGGATGGCACACCTGAGGCTGGCTAATTTCAATTCAAGTTAAGGATTGCATAGTGTATAATGGCCAATTTGATTTGATATCAAGTTGAAGATTTTACAGAGTAGAATTTTTATAATTATTAGTTATTTGAGGTATATTTTTGTTGTGAGGGTGCAATTAACTATCTGCACCTCTTTTGGCAGATAGGGGGCTGATATAATATCTAATCCACGAGGAGGTGCAAACTGCATTATCATGATTGACTGGATATTGTACAGTGTACATTTAGTAGTAGATATTTATATATATCATCTATACAGCATACAATCAAAAATATATGAATAAACTATTAACTATATGATGTATAATTAGCAAATAATATTGATAACCATCAACTATACAGTGTATACTCAATATATCTATTAATTATTAAACTAGCAATTATACAGTGTATAATAGCAAGGGCTTGAGAGTGGCAATTGGACTGATCTTATATGGTCAATCAGCTTAATCTCACACCAAATTTTCTTCATGAGTCTTGGGGATTTTCTGGTAGAATCCCTCCTTCCTTGGAGGAATTTCCTGGCAGAGAATGGCACTCTGGGAGGGATTTACTGCTAGTAACCCCCTCCTGAACCTATAGTTCTATGTTTTAAAAACAAGGTTTTTGAGCATACTTTGATGCAAATTGAAATAATTTTCTTGGCAGAAAGTCCATATCTTTATAGGGACTTTCTGGTGGAAAATGGCCCTCTGAAAGGGATTTACTGGTAGTAAGTCACTCCTGAACCCATGATTTTATGCTCAAAAATGATGTTCTTTTGTGAGTGTTTTGGCTCAATTTGAAGGTTTTTATGGGAAGTAAATGCCCTGAGAGGGATTTTCTGGCAGAAAACTCCTTTATAAGTCAGGTAACATCAAAGTGGTGATGGATTACCAAGGAACTAATTAGGCTTTAATAAAAGAGGGACCAATTAATCAATCTTATTAATTCAGATTATGAGACTAGGTGTTTCTAAACCAAGTGATTAACCACAAAGATTAATTGATACCCTGAAATATAATTAACAGTAAGTTGATCATAAGGACATATTTGTCTTAACTGTGCCAAGATAAATTTAAATTTTAACCATTGAAAACACAAAAATATGATTAAAATGCTGTCACTTATAGGGAGTAAAATAGGTTTGGCTGTGTTGAGTTGTGACAAAGCTGTTTCTGTTGGAAATAATTAGCTTGTTCCCAGTTAGAGCTATTGAAAGCTGATATATGGAATATTCTACAGGGTTAGCACTGGAAGTCTGGAATACTTCAATCCATGGAAGTACATGCTCACAAAAGTAATCAGGTGAATCTTTAATGTGATTAGGCATATTATTATATGTTGTAGAGCATGTAGATCTTTTTGATAAAGATCTTGATTTAATGACGCATGTATGGTATAGATCATGTGGTAGGGATCCAGGTGTTATCCCAGAATTGGAGGGCTTTCAGCACTTTATACAATAAGTGAAATATAAGAAAAACATGATTATAATTAATAAATATGATTTTAAAAAATTCTTTGCCTTACCCTCAATCATTATAAGTTTTATGTAATTTTCTTTTGACTGAAAGGAGGCTACACAGGATGAGAGAGAGATGGTCTGAGGCTAAGACTCCAGGAAGTGAAAATCATGAAAGTGATCACCAAATGGCAGAAAGTTAAACACCAGAACTGCTTGCTTGGAATAAAAGCTTGCAAAAGCTCCCATAAATGATTCCCTTATTAACAAGTAAAATTAAATCCAGAAGTAATGGGAAATAAGGCATGAATTTCCTGGATTCTCTACACTTGCTTTATTTGGAAATAAATAGTGGATTGGTTTGACTGCCCAAACAGCTTATCACAGATAGCAGCCAAAGCTCATAGTGGAGAAAATGAAGGTTATTGACCTGAAAATTACCTTGAGTGTGTAGTGACCACACCTTATCATCCACAAGCCAATGGACAGGCCAAGAGGTTCAATGGCTCCTTATTACAGATGATAGCCAAACTCTTGTAGTTACATACAAAACCTCATTAATGAAAAAAATTTCCACTTATCTCCCTATTTTACAATTCATAGTTAGTCATAACATCAGGTTCAGTCCTAGTACCCTGGAATTTGGAACCCTTGATGGCGTGGGGGCATTGCTCAGGGAAAATCAAAATTCATGGTTCCCGCCAACCCACCTCTCAAATTCACCCCCTTGCTTGTACAGTGGTGCATCAAGGCCCAAAAAGCTAAACAAATATGGATAAATGGGAAAACAAGCACTTAGAGGCATAGTATTTTTTGAGGACCCTGTCTATGCCTTCACCTACAACAGTCAAAACTTAAGCCCAAGCATCTTGGGCCCTTAAAGTGATAGCTGTTTAAAAAAATCATATTTAATGCCTTAAGTTTGTTCAAGAGAATACTAAGGGACTACATCATGATCCTTTTCCTCCTGCCATGGTATCCTCACAGGTGGGATACACTATCTAGAAAGGTGCCATCTAGAAAATGGTATCTAGAAAACTTCATCTAGAAACCCTATGTAAAATTTCTGGTAAACTGCGCCAGATAACTTAAAAATTAATAAAAGACCAAAAACATTTCAAAAACAATAAAACACATGTGACTAGACTAAAAAACCAAAGATTCCAAGTCTGCAATGATAATGTGGGATCAGCTAGTAACAACTATAGTGTGCAAAGCTCTAAAGTCAACATACCCCAAAACTTTGATATTTCTTTATTAATTTTTGACCCTATATTAAATATGTATACTAGAATAAAAAGTAAAAATCAAATATTTGAAAGCAAAGAATTTATTGGTGAAGAAAGTGGATTGGGCTTTAGCCTCAAGAGCCTTGACAATGCCTTTGAGATGAGTAAGGGGCCTTCTCTGGTGTAATTGGTCAAACCTCTTTCGTAACACTTGCAAACTTGACCTGCTAGTCTGCATGCTTGGATACAACAGCTTTTCTTTTGATGACCTGGGGGTAAAGCTGGTGCCCATGGCCATTCTGCATCTTCAGCTTGTTGATAATCACAATAAATATGGGATTCTTTACCTGGACCATGCGGTAAAATTGATTGTACCAAACTTCAAGTAATGAGGTGGTCTTATTTACACTGTCCTTAACCTGATTATAGCAGTTCCAGTTAATGGAGTCACTACCCTTGCATATATAAAATCCTTAATGAAATATTTTAAAGTTGAAACCCAAATATAACATATCCTTTTATGATAAGAAATGAAACCAGTATATTAAAGGTAGTTTTTTAATGGCTGTGTTACAGGGAGATAGTACTATCAAAGTAGAATTAATTTGAGTTGATTTATTATATGTGGCCATAAATTAATTTCAAACTTTATTCCCTGTTAATAAGAGAAAGGCTTGGATTTATCACATAAAAGTATAATTTATTATTTGATTCCAGATGCCGTCTTTCTAGATGGCATATTTTGGGGTATTTATTAAGTGTTTTCATACTAAAAAATCCTATTTGGATAACACTCTTTTTATTTTAATTTGTGATAGTGTTTTCTAGATGCTGTTTTTCTAGATGCCGTATTAGAAACTAATATGTAAAAAAATAACTAATTATTATTTTTTTAATTTTTTTAATTTTGCTGATGTAAATCACAACACCATCTAGAATTTTTTTCTAGATGGCGTCTTTCTAGATAGTGTTTTCTAGATGGTTTATTGCACCTCCTCACACAGGATTTTTCTCACACCTTTCTGTATGCTCCAAAACTTACAGTTATTATCAAAGACAACAGGGCAGATGGCAAGGAGAATTTTTATAACCAAGATTAACACCATACTTGCCAATATATCTAAAAACACTGGGGGAGCTCAATGAGTCATCCCATGATGGATTTAATGTAATTTCCCACCTCAATTATGAAACCATGAAGTGAACTTAGATTTCCTTATAAGATGAGAAACCAATTACCATATAAGTTCTGCAATAAATTGTTTAACGCACAACAAAACCTTATTTTGATCACTGACACTTCACTACTCTCCTTTTGTGGCCCAAGGACTGTCTACCATTGCATAATAACTCACTGGGATTTTTAAATAAATATCATACTTTTTTAATCTAATTCTCTTTTCTACTCTTTAATGATTATCTTCCTCAATCAAAATACTGGACTATAACTAATTCATTTGAAACAAGGGCAAAACATTGTAACAACAGAAGAGCTAGATAAAAACCAATGTAGCTCGGCAGAGATTAAAATGTGGGACATAAATGTCCTCCCTGTATAAGTGTCTTGAGTTATGACCAAATATGACTGAAAACAGGCAAATTGGTCTACTTAGAAAATCCAAATATATGGGACATTATTTTTCTTGTTATGCCTAGGCGCCAGATTGGTTATTTTATAACTTAATCACATTATTCATATTCAAATTATTCAGAAAGAGTAAAATATAATCAATCCCAAATATTTAATTGATCTTGGGCTTGGGTGATTTTTTAAAAAATAATTCATTGATTTTATAATTGAAAATTGCAACTTATAGTACTACTGAAAATATCTTAAGTGCTACTACAAACCAAAAATATTTATGATGAGTTGCATGGGAGAGTAATAGCAGCCCCAAAGCTATAAATGCTATTACCCTATCTTTGGCTCATCATAAATATTCTTAGTTTGTTTCAGAAAAAAAGGTTGTTGTTTTTGAAAGACTGATAACTCTATTTAAAATACACCCTCTAGTAAGCTGCCCTACTTCATGAACTTGCCCCAATACACTACTAGCATCTTCTGATATTTTTGTTTCTCTGGTATCATCACGTGATTTCAAATGATAAAATATCTCAGAATATTCTGAGAAGCTTTCAAATGTTAAAGGTGAAGTATATAACTTCCCATCTTTCATCAAATATGAAAGATTAATGCGCAGATTTTTAACTTCAAGCTCTCTTTTTATAGGCCTAAATTTCCTTTCATAAATATAAAAAAATGCTTTTTGGGAAACAATTGAACCAGTTAAAGATGAATTGTATAATTCTTTTCTTCTTTCTTCTTTCTCACAAATATTTTTTAGATCATTAATGTTGTTAATATAAAGTAAAATTTCTTTTTCCTTTAAAATTTTTGATATTACACCAAAGTGACCATCAACAATGCTTTTTCCATGGCATTCAACAAAACGGTTATATTTTATGGAACCCTTAATATATTTAGGTGCCTCTTTAAATAAGTAATATAAAAATTCATATGATCTAAAATGATTTCCATTATCTGTCCATACTTTTATATTTTTTATTTTTTTAAATCTATCTAATTTAAGAAGACTTATTAGACATTCACCTGAAAATAAAGAATCATGTGATAATATTTGAGACAAAAAATCATGATATTCATATTTAATTTTATTATTTTCTTTAAAAACTAATGCAAACCCTGATAATGAGATTGGTTTTTTTGAATAAAAACAATTATTGGTCTCAATTGGACCACCTCCAACCTTTAAGTTTTCTTTATAATCTATAACTACAACACAAGACTCATCATCTAGTTCATTAATATCTTTTTTATATTCACAATTTTGATGAACATAAAAGTCTTGGTGCTGATTAATAGTCTTTAAGTCATTGTCTATAGATTCTGGTAATGGTAAGTTTTTACTTTCACATTCTTCCTTCTTTTTTTCTAGTGAATTTTTTAAATTACAAATATTGCACATATCAGTTTGTTTTTTACTTTTTATTATATTTTTAGGGATTAATTTATAGTAAGTGGAAATTGAAACTGAAATTTCATTTTTTTTTATTTTCATATATTTCTTTTTTGTTTTAAGTAGAGAGTATTTAATTTCAGTTGAGTAATTACTCATCTCTTTTTCTATATCTTTATAAAATTTTTCAGGCACTTTTTTTGTAAACTGGCTTGTTTCAAAAGAATTTTCCAGCAATTTTTTAATTATTTTTTAGTTATTTCTTTTTTTAATGAATAGTTATTATTTTTTTGGCTTTTTTTGTTTAAGCTTACATTTTTATTTTTATTTATTTTTCTTGAGTATTCAAACTCACTTTTGGTTATATTAAACCCCATATCATTAAGCTCTTTTAAAGAGTAACTGGAAGTAACCAGAGATCGCAAGGCTGGGAGATGTTTTTGGGGAGAAGATTTCATGAGATCCTTTAAGTTTTCAATGAACTCATTGCCTTTTTGATTTTGAATAGTTGGCAGGAACTGAGCTTTCCCAAATTCAGTTTGAGTAAGGAAGTGCTTGATGAAATTATCAAGATCATCACCAGCAATAAAGAGGAATGCCTTTTTTAACATTGCAATTCTCTCTCTTTTTGTTGAAGCTCCCAAGGAAAAAAAGGGTAGCATGGAAGAAGTAAATTTAACTGAGGACATGGTAGTATTTTGAATCTGTAATTAGGTCAGATCTTTGATGTGTGCCTTAATGATGGAGTAGTTATGATCAGAATGTGGTCTTTGAATTGGGTTATTTGGATTAGAAGCTCTGTGGTACTTTAGCTCTTATATACCAAGCTAAATGACACCATTCTGAAAGAAATGGTGTGATAGCTTTTATTATAGTTTGAACTTGAATTTATGTTTGCAGAAATTAATTAAATACCCAGTTTTCATGCACAAGTGATATATGTGAAGCAGCTAAGCATTATTATTACATCATATCCTCTTTGTAATCAATGCAAATCAATTTAAATGATGTATTCAGTTAATTGTAACTCTTCCGCATATTTTTAAATGATAAAATATTAAAGAATTCCATTTAAAGAATGCTCAATTTGAGGTTCGAAGCTCACTTGAACCTTAAAATCAATCTAAACAGTGATAAAAACATCCTAACTTCAAACTATCATAAAATCCTAGAGAATTGAGCTTTTTAAATAAAATAAAATGCGAAAATAAAGCTCTCAATCTTATCTTTAATTTTGTCAAATAAAAAACATCTGTTGTGTATTCAAAAAAGAGTATTTATTAGCTTTGAAGTGATCTACTTTATATCATTAGATATAATCATATAATAAAATCTGGATTATGCTCTTTTAAATTACTTTCACTTTAATATTGAGCATAGTATACATATTAAAATTTTTACACCAATAGAAAGATAAGATTCTTAGCTTCATTTTGATAGTTTACAGTGTGAAAAAATATTAATTTTTCATTGAGTTATTAATGTTTTAAATATAAATTGTGTAATTAGTTACTTTTTCAAAATCGAACTGTGTTATGCTGCAACTTGAGCAGCATGTGCATTAGAAAATGGCCTAATCTCTAAAATAATGACCCATATATTCATCAACTGTCTTAACACCCTTTTCAAGTTTACGTTATAATACATCCAATGGAGAAGATAAAAAACAGTTTTCAGATTTGATTTAACAATCCAAGTAGATTTTAAAAGCTCATATAATTTAAGACTTTATAAACCTCTATCCTTGAGTTTATGTTTTATACCACAAAGGGTACACCATCAGGGTTCCAGACCACTGGTGGATGAGACCAGTGGGGATTGGAGTCACCACCCTGATTTTTGAAGACACATGACTGATTTCCCCCATGAGCAAGTGTGTTGTGGCCTTGGTCCACTACCCTGAAGGGCTCTGCCTCATTTAAAATGAGCTTTGCTCAAACAGCTTCATTTCTTTTGTATTTTTGATCAATTTATTAAGAAAGAAATAATGCTTATCTAGCCCACAGGCAAAAGGAAGGCTCAAAGAGAACAACCCCAAGGAAAAACCAATTAATGTTTTCAGTGACATGGCAACAGTCAATTCATGTGTCATATTTATAAGAAGTCTAAAAGTACACTCCACATTTCAATGTTCTTTGTACTTGTGTCGTAAATCACGCAATCAATGCTATTTCAATCTGGCCTTTGAATATTGATAGTTGCAAAGATTTGGCTGGTTTTACCTTTGAGTTTAGAAATTCCCTGCCTTCTGTAAATGGGTCTGGTTCAATATCCACTCATTCCAGATTATTGTTCCTGTCTGTGGTTGATCCTGGTATGACCTCATCCCAACTTGACCCCCTCAGCCACTATGTCTTCCTAATGAGTGATCACTGTTCATTGTCTACTATTTAAAGTAGAATCATTACTCCTAATAAAGACAAGTTTATCCACATTTGTGTTGGCTTTTATAATCTTCAAGCTTTTCCTGTCCTTTCTGCCAAAAGGACTTTTACATCTTGTTTTCCAGGAAATTAAGGTATGTGTCCTTAATTTTGCCCTGAAGACTAACCCAAGGCTAGCTTCAAACCTCAAATCTTTTGTAATAAAGATTTACCGCTGTATCCTCCAGGATGTTGTCCCCTGGAGCCAAACACAACAAAATGGTGCTCACTACAGGGGCCACAAGCCCATTGGTTACCCTGTTCCCAAGCGCATTCTCTGGTCCCTCTCCCTTTGTTTCCAAAGTACCAGATCAACCTAAAGTTTCTAGTCCCCCTCTAGAAGAAGACATTACTGATGCCCCCGCAAATCTTATGGTATTGGTTCTGTCTCCCAGGCGCACGTGGGCCCCCCCTTCCTGCTTTCTTCCTCAACTATGAGCAAGCTTGTGCTGCCACCCTCTTCCTTCTTCATTCTGGCATGGTAGTCATGCACTTTATCCCTGGCTTCTGTCCCAGGTACACCTCCAAAGACCTGTATTCTTTCCTTTTGGACTTTGGTCTCCCCCCTGCGTTGATGGAATCCATGGATACTATTGATGTGTTGGTCAACCAGTTCATCCAACTTGCCCTAGTTCACCACCAAATTGCTTTAGGATCCCAAAATCAACTGTTAGATGCTGTAGCCACTGCCGTTTCAAGTAACCACACTCAAAATATGGCCTACCAAGAATGGTCACACAGTCTCTTTGCTTGTATTTCTGACAACCAGCGCAACTCACTGGCGTCACAGAAGTATTTAACCACCTCCCTGAAATTCCTTTGTTCCTCGCTCCCTGGATACATAAAGGATTGACTATGCAAATTGGATGAACATCAGGCAGCATGGCGTGAGCAAATTGAGGCTTTTCTGCTAAACCATTGGCAGGATTTTGAGACTCTGGTTAGTGAACTCAATCAATTCAGAGAGCATGTCAATTTGCAACTCAAATTGATAGGAGCTCATGTCAATACTTGGGGCTGCCACCTGCAACATCAATACGGTCTAGATAAGGCTGCACTAGGCAACACTCTATACAAAGTACAAAATTATGTGGATGACAGGGTAGCCTCTATTGAGGTGACTCCTCCTGCTCCTCCTGTCAAGCCCCCATCCAATTTCGAAATCAAGGTATGGGAGGCCATTGCTGAACTCAAGGCTACCACTCAACGTCAAGCTTCTGTGCAGAACCCCCCTCCAGTTGAACCTATGCCTGACCCTAGTATTGCCTCGCTCACTGATCAGGTGGCTACCTTACAAGGTGAAATTGAGTACTTAAGACAGTGCCTCTCTAATTCTGAAGATTTGTCATATGAATCTGAAGATGCAGAGGAAGGCAAAATCATTAATACTCATGCTCATGATAATCATGGTTGTTGCCCTGGTCTAGAAGGTCAACTCCGGGTCCACTGTGCGCGTGCTCTAGATCAACTTGCTAAAGTGACAAATGATGTAGCTGATAGGCAAGACACATTGGAAAGAAAGGTCCAAAACCTCTCCCGCTTTAACAAGACCCTAAATGGACAAGTTGCCCCTTTGGTTGGTCAGACCACTTCTCTGTCTACCTGTGTCAATGGGATTGCTGGCACCTTGGCAGTGCAATTAATCAAGATTGATTAATTTGGGACTGCTGCCGCCACTGCCTGAGATATTAGTGGGCAAAACAGCTCTACCTTGGACACTTTAGAGGAAAGCCTTTCACTCCTCTGGGCTAGACAACCTGCTGCTAAATCCAAGTTTGAGGGCAATCCTCATATCAATGTCCTCAACCCTGGTGAAAACAGCCAGTCCTTGTCCTCCTCTATTGACCGGAATCATAAGCAAACCTTCAACCAGATATTCAATCCAAAGACCTCTACCATTGCTGCTTTTCTGACCATTTACAAAACTGCAATGCATAGGGCTACCAACGAGCTCAAGAAGGAACACATCCTTACCTGTCTCCATCCCACTTGCCAGGAAGTTGTGGTCCCTGAGCTCCCCTCCATTATCACTTGGGAGGATATGAAACGCCTCCTTATTGAGGAGTTTGGAGGAGACCTCAGCTTGGAGGTCAAGAAGGATGCATTTATGCACATGGCTTTCAAACCCAAGGAAACCCTGGCTGAGTTTGCAGATTGTTTTTACATTGAAGGCCAGCAGTTAATTACTAGTTGACAGTGAACTCCCCAGGAAGCCTACATGGCTTGTTCAAATGCTTTGAAGGTGAACCAGCTTCTATGTCTACACTTTAAGGCACGCAAGGCTTCACTCACTTCCATGAAAGGTATTAAGACGCTCCTACAAGACATGCATTTGACACATGGAGGTATGATGGTATATGAAAATAAAGCCAATAATGCTGGGACTACCTCTTGTACTCCGTGCATTATGACTCTGGGTACTAGTGGACAGGCTAAGAGGCAAGGCTGCCATAACTATGGCCAGATTGGGCACCACTTGCGCACTTGCACTAATCCCCAAGTGGAAGGTTGCAATCCCAAGGAACAGACAGGAAAAGAGAGGTCAGCTTAGAAATGGAGACTCTCTCTGCTGACCAATCTCCCCCATCTCCCCCATCTCCCTCTGATCCTCTGTCTGATAAGGAAACTCCCTCTTCCTCTGGTCCAACTATTGTTCATCTATTTCACAATCTTTTCAGTGATTTGGAGCCCAAAGATTCTGATAGTGAATACTCTGATAGTTATGGTTATTCTGTCCTGGCTGTTCCATAAACCATCCCTGTACCATACAAGCTTTGCTCTGGGAAGACTATCACCAATTCCTGAGTACCTACAAGTGAAGCTAAGTCCATGGTGGCTTGCCCTTACCTAGCCCAAGCCCACCGACCTCCCGTCTTGATTGACTCTTCTGAGGAAGCAGCCGAGTAGCTGAAGCTTTTTACACAATGTAAACGTATCTCTCCCACTAAAAACTGTATATAAAAAATCCTGTGTTATGGTGCATGCTAGTTAAATGGGAAAAGGAGCTAGAGGCTGAGCAAGACGTGTTGGCATTCTTGCCTCTCTTTGGTAAATATACAACCTGTGTGGAAGTATCAATCCAAAAGGTTAAGATCAAAGCCATCTTGGACACAGGTTCCCCAGTCAACATGGTATCTTCCAAACTAATGAAGAAACTTAAGTTGGCCCCTGACCTCAACTACACACAGTTGCATGGCACAGCTGGCATGGCCCAAACTTGAGCCATTGGTGCCTACTCTTCTCTACCATGAGGTTTGGGAAACTCCTTATTGTTTCCCCCGCTGTGGTCCTAGAGAACAAAAGCTATGACCTCTTGGTTGGTACTCAATTCCTCCGAGAATATAATGGGATTGTAAACTTACAAGATGGCTACCTTTTGCTCTTGGGATATGAGGTTCCTTTGGTTTTTGAGGAACCTCCATGCCTCCCAGGAAAACATCTTAAAACTTGCGTGCTTGAGTACCCTATGGGTATCTTCTCTCTCAAGTATAGGACTCACTCCTCCAGCATGCTTACCCCTCCTCCTTTCTGCCCTGCAGAAGAAGGGGTACCTCTGCTAGCGCCAGAGCTATCACCATCCCCCCAGGCTCTCAAGTGGTGATTGATTCCATGATTTCCTATGAGCTACCTGAAAAGTCCTTCTTGGAACTTTACTCACCTGAATCCTTAAGTTGTACCAAGCCTTGCCTGTGTCCTGGGATTTTAGACCAAACCCACAAAGAGCCCGTGCAATTACTGCTTGCTAACCTGACAGCCCTGCCCATGCAGGTGACCAGAGGCCAGGTTGTAGGTCATGGCCGTATACTGGGAGCAGAGCAAGTATCCTCCCTCTACCCCATTGGAACTTTCAGTGATTTCAATCTACCTGAGGACGACCCTCAAGTTCTCTCTTTGTTCACTGCTGCTGATTTCCCCCAACTGTCTTCTGTTCAACAAAAAAACGTGTTGGACCTGCTCAATCAGTTCAGTGACATCTTTGCCTCTGGACCTACGGACTATGGCCTAGCTAAAGAAGTCATCCATCAGATTGATACTGGAGATGCGCCCCTTTTTTGTGCTAAACCATACCTATGTAGTAGGGTGGAAGATGCTCAGGTGTCTAAGGAGCTCAAGCAACTTCTGGACGCTGGGTTACTGGCTCCTTCCCAAAGTTCTTGGGCTTACCCGTTACTGATTTTCAAGAAGAAATATGGGAGACACCACATTGTAATGGACTATTGCTGCCTGAATTCCCTCACTAAGAAAGACTCATACCCCTTGCCCAGAATTGACAATTCTCTCAGATAGCTGGGTGGTTCCAAGTTTTTTTCTGCCATGGATCTAGCTTCAGGGTACTGGAAGGTTAACTTATCTTCTGAAGATCAAGAAAAGGCTGCGCTTATTACCTCAGAAGGCCTCTTTGAACCCACTTGTATGCCCCAAGGACTCTGCAATGCCCCTGCCACATTTCAACAGGATATGGACTCCATCCTACAGGATCTAAAGCTCTCTTGTGTCCTCTTTTACATTGATGATATCATTGTATTCAGCGCTACCTTTACCGACCACTTGGACCATCTCAAGGCTGTCTTCATCAAGATTTGTGAGGCTGGATTGAAACTCAAACCCTCCAAGTGCTCCTTCTTCAAGGAACTTCTTGAGTTCCTAGGGCATGAAGTCACTCAAACTGGAATCCGCCCCATGAATAATAAGGTGGAAGCCATTAACAAGATGCTACTTCCCACAAATCTTTGTGAGGTTCAAGTATTCCTTGGTATGATGGGCTACTACTGACAGTTCATCCCTGACTTTGCTGAAATGAGCAAACCCCTCGTCCAACTGCTTTTCAAGGTCCCCTTTGAATGGACTGACAGCCAACAACAAGCATTCAAAGCACTGAAGGCCAAGCTCAAGGAGGCTCCTATCTTAGTCTATCCTGATTATGATAAAGAGTTCATCTTGTATACCGACGCTAGTGAAGTAGCTGTGGGTGCCATCCTTGCCCAACTTGAAAATGAAGGTGTGGATCAACCTGTAGCCTACTCATCAAGAGTCCTCAATAAGCACAAGAAGAACTACAGTGTCACTGAGAAGTAATGTTTGGCAGTGCTGCATGTGATGAAAAAGTTTTGGCATTACATCTATGGAACCCACTTCACAGTAGTCACAGACCACTCCTCCCTCAAATGGCTACAACAGCTAAAGGAACCTGAAGGTCAACTAGCGTGTTGGGCTCTGCGCCTACAAGGGTATGACTTCACTGTGATACACCATCCTGGGGCCCAACATCAGAACACTGATGGCCTGTCAAGAATGCCAATCCTGGCTATCCATCCCGCTGATTCTGATTGACTATACAAACTAATAGGGTATCCTGACTCTTGGACCACTGAGCCAGAAGACATCTGCTTGGCACCACAGACCCTATCCAAGGACACTATAATTCATGATAGGCAGCTCTTCAAAAAGGTCAACAATGCCTACCTACCCTATGTTTTCCCTAGCATGAGGATAGACATCATCCTCCAAGCTGACATTGACACTGGCCATTGAGGCATAGCCAAGACTCATGACTGGCCGTACAAAAACTTCTACTGGGAAAACATGCACCTCTTGATCCCTGATGTCCTTGCCTCCTGTCATTCCCGTCAGCTCCAACGCCCTTGTCTGTCCCAACACCAGTTCAAACTCATCCCTCCAAAGCATGCCTTCCACACGGTGAGTATTGATGCTGTTGGGCCTTTCCCCCGGTCTAAGTTGGGATGTTGGTTTATCTTGGTTGCTGTAGACCACTTTATCAAGTGGGTTGAAGCCAGAGCAACAAAAGATATAACATCTAGTACCAAGGCTACTTTCTTTTTGCAAGACATTTTCTATTGACATGGCTGCCCTCAAGTCCTGCTCTCTGACAATTGTACCAACTTTAATGCTTGCCTCATCAACTCCATTGTTGAAGCCATGGGGACTCACCAGTTGTTCCCCGCACCATATAATGCCTTCACCAATAGAACTGTCAAACAAGCAAACTCCACCCTGGTATTTATCATGAGAAACCTCACGCTCTCTGACGCTGCCAATTGGGACATGTTCCTCCCTGCTGTCCTCTTTGCCTAACACCATAGTAGACACCAGGTGACTGGCCAATCCCCTTTTGCCATGCTGTATGGATGTGAGGCCGCTACCCCCTCAATCTTTGACCCCCTTTGATTGAATTTGATATGTCTTCAAATCCTGAGGCCCACGTTAAAGACTTAACCAATTGTATCATTGACATCCAGGCGACTGCTTACTCCACTGATTATAAGGTTAAGGCTCTGGAGCTCTCCCCGTCCAATGCTGCTAGAGCCCCCCTCCCCAAGTATCAAGTAGGTGATCTAGTTCTCTACTACCAGAATTGTACAGGTGGTAGAGCCCACAAGCTGTATTCCCTATGGGTTGGGCCCTGTGAGGTCACCTTTAAGAAGGGCGTTGAGTACACCGTGAAACCACTGTCTTCTGGACGTCCTTTTGCCTGCATTCACTCCAAATTCCTTCACAAATATCAACTCCCTGTGTCCAATCTTGAGGGGGGAGATGTCGTAAATTGTGCAATTAATGCTATTTTGATCTGGCCTTCAAATATTGATAGTTGTGAAGATTTGGCTGGTTTTACCTTTGAGTTTAGAAAATCCCCGCCTTCTGTAAATGGGTCTGGTTCAATATCCACTCATTCCAGATTATTGTTCCTGTCTGTGGTTGATCCTGGTATGACCTCATCCCAACTTGACCCCCTCAGCCACTCTGTCTTCCTAATGAGTGATCACTGTTCCTTGTCTACTATTTAAAGTAGAATCATTACTCCTAATAAAGACAAGTTTATCCACATTTGCGCTGGCTTTTATAAACTTCAAGCTTTTCCTGTCCTTTCTGCCAAAAGAACTTTTACATCTTGTTTTCCAGGAAATTAATGTATGTGTCCTTAATTTTGCCCTGAAGGCTAACCCAAGGCTAGCTTCAAACCTCAAATCTTTTGTAATAAAGATTTACTGCCATATCCTCCAGGATTTTGTCCCCTGGAGCCAAACACAACAACTTGTAAGATAACAATCAACCATTCAAAGTAGAGGGCCCCAAGAAGGTGACAGTCCATAACTACCTCCACCTTATAAGCATCTACCTATCCCATAAGTTATTCTGCTTTAGCAGCTAAATTTACAATATATATATTGATTTTTATGCTTATAAAATAAAACTACTCAGATTTGATAAAATATGGCTGTCAGGGTAAAGTAGAGAGAGCTCGTTGTAATCAATCAAATGGGGAATGTACACCCAAATTAGGATGAGATTACCAATGAGGAGGAGATAATGTGTGTTTACTTGTAAATGATAACCCTTGAAGAGTGAATAAGGAAAGGTGCAGCAGAAGATTATGCACAGGTACATCAGGAAGACCTTAATTTAGCTCAACATCAAGGAATCAGCAGCATAGATAGACTCACATTCAATTTTGCGGGTTCCAGGAATCATTTAAACAGGAGGTGGAAGATTACCAGGAAATAGCAGAGGTGAGAAGGCAGAATCTAGCATTCTAGTTATTAAAAATCTAATTGGAAAATATTGAAATAAGTGAATCATTGAGGCAAGATATTTATTGAGAGTAAAATATCAAACTACTAAGGTAGTTTGGTAGGGACAATTGATACTTAAAGCCTTTGGGTACATCTTGATGAGGCGGTGTCAGGATTTCAGGATATTGACTAAATAACAGATTCAACAAAATAACATGGGCCAGCAGTTAATTACTCTTAATAATGGTTTCAACCACATAACACGGGCCAGCAGTTAATCACTCTTAGGAATGGTTTAACAAATTAATGTGGGCCGTGGGTTTGTGAAATCAATGGAGTCAAATGATCAAATCATATCCTGGCAAATTCAAAATCCCTATTGCTAATTAATAGTGAAACATGTAGATATTGTGCTATTAATTAGTCCACCTCAACAACCACCTCAAATTCTAGAACAAGGGTCATCATAAGGGCCATCACCTGAAACACTTCTAGAAGAGCCTAAAATAGACTGGGCCGTCATATGGGCCATCATATGAAACACTTCTAGAAGAGCCCAAAATAGACTGGGCTGTCAGGACAAACACTCTAAGATAAAAGGCTGTGAGCCTATTGTATTAGAGCAGCTCTGATTAAGTGAAGAATCATCTCCACCAACTAGTAGCCAGTCCGGCTAGCTAGTCACCTGGAACATGGTCCAGGTTCACAGCTACTCCGCTCAGATTGAGGGATAGTTGCACAGCTTCAGAAAGGATACTGAGCTGTGGAAGTTGCCAAGCGAGCTTCTGTCATAAACCGCACACACTCAAGGTTGGGCCAGAGCTAACTCAGATAAATGCGGGCAGCCGGGCCAGCCTCAATATCAGTCTTCTAATAAAGAGTTGATATTTCAAATCCTTCCCTAGTTTGATTCTAATTAAGTGGAGAGCAAAAGATCATACTGTTGCCATACAGTATTAATCCCTATAGTAAAATATAGAGACAACAACTTATGAACCTATATCCAGAAGTAGGAAGAATTGTCCCAAATCCTTTGGGCCTTGGGCCCTGTCAGACTTGCTATTTCTGATGACAACAAAATATTCCGGGCCAAAGGTTACGCCAAAGTCACAGGCTCTCTGTACTTTACTAATGTTAGAAGACTTAGGATATCATCTGGCTGATGATAAAATACCAAGTTCCGCAATTTTCTGACAGGTGGCCTCCTTGAATACAATATTTAGACAGCTTACAGATACCACCAATGGTGGTTCTGCAAGCTATTGCCTGACCTCCTTTGAGGTCAGGATTTGTTGACCAGCAGGTCAAAGAAGGGGAAGTTTGATGTAGGGCATCTGCACCCCACTTGGACCAAATTTTCTGTGCCACCACCCACTTGTGATCAATTGTTAGATTTAAATCTACAATTGCCGCAAGCAGTCAGGGCTTTGGGCCGGGTTTCCCCGGGTGGCGGCGCTTTGGCCAAGCCACACCCGGGAAAACTATGGCCATGACATTACTCTTCTTCTTTGGTAATGGGGACTTCCTGCCTCCTGGGAGTGCTGCCAATGCATAATTCTTGTGGGCAAGAGGGAGTTTCATGGCAGCTAAGGTGGCCTTTACCAGACCTACTGCTTGGGGGTTGTTTTTGTGGAATTCCTGGAGCATTTCTTGGGTGTGAGTGAGGTTGAAATGGGGAATCCAACATTTTTCTGAGGCTGGGTATCCCTTCCAGGCTACTAGGTAGTGCAGGCGCTTGTAGGATAGTTTGGATGCAATTATTGATTCCAGTTCATATTCCAGTTGTCCATCCACCATTATGGGGTCAGGAGTAGATATAGGGGACCTTCATACTCAGTTAATAGGCATTCATGGAATGTGCTGAAGATGTGGAAGGAGGGAGGGAGGTCCAGTTGGTAGGCTGAAGACCCAATCTTCTTTAAGATTCTGAATGGACCTACTCTTTTGGGACCTAGCTTCTGGCAGGGTACTTTTAGTTGCATGTTCCAGGAGTCAACCAGTACTTGATCACCAATTTTGTACGCTGGACCCTCTCTTCTTTTCATGTCTGCATAAGACTTTTAAGTTTTCACGGCATGAGTTAAGGACACTTTGACTTCTTTGTGGATTCTTTTTAAAGCTGCTGCCTGTGAGGATGCTAATTCCACTTTGCTACCTGAGAGTGAGCCAAAGCTACATTGGGGGTTGTAGCCATAATTTGCAAAGAATGAGGAGACATTAGAAGAGCAGTGTGGGGCATTGTTGTAAGCAAAATGGGACATTGGTATGTTTTGGGACCAGTTATCTTGTTCAGCATTAGAGTAGCATCTAAGAAATGCTTTCAAACATTGATTCACTATCTCTGTCTGGCCATCAGATTGGGGGTGGTAGGCTGTTGATCTTCATAACTTAATGCCTAGGAGTCTGAAGAATTCCTCCCAGAATTGTGCTATGAATTGGGGACCTCTGTCACTTATGATTTCTTGGGGGATTCCATGGTGGGAAAAGACATTGTTGACAAACAGTTTGGCCATCTGGAATGATGTTATTGTGGTTTGGCAGGGGATGAAATGACTCATCTTTGTGAAACAATCTACTACTACCATGATTGCATCATAACCGTTTGATGGAGGAAGTTCTACTATGAAATCAACAGACAGATATTTCCATGGGCCATTTGGAATTTTTAGGGGGACCAGTAGACCTGTCTGTTTGAGACGGGAGGGCTTTGCCCTTAGAAAAATCATGCAACCCTTCAAGTACTTAGCTATGTCTGATGTGAGACCTCTCCAATCAAATTGTCTACAGATTATCTCTATGGTCTTATTTTTCCCTTGGTGACTAACCAATATGTTGTCATGGTGGGCCTTGATGACTTCCAGGCAAATATCACCATCAGGTACCCACAGGCAACCATTGTGAAGTATGGTACTGTCTTCAGAACTGTAGCAGGTGTGGGGAGTATATTGACTTGCCAACTTAAACAACTAGGGATACTGTTTGTCTAAAGGTTGCAGCAACTTGACTCTAGCTACCAGGTCTGGGTTAGCAGGTTCTTGGACACTTAGGGTGCAGATTGTTTCCATGGGAGGAGAGGATAGAATGGCACTGGGGGGAATAATGACCTTTGTATTAAATTCTTGTTCAGCTTGAACGTCTGGAAGGAATGCTGAGTTGCAACTGAGGGAGTCCACCAGATGGTTATAAATACCCTTGATAAACTTGTATTGGAATTTGAACTTGACTAGGACTTCATACCGTCTGGTCTGATGTTCAGTTAAGAGACGAGGTTCCTGGTAATACAGTAGAGCTTTGTGGTCTGTCCTTACTGTAAATGGGTGTGTGGCTGAGCAAAGGTGATGCTGTCAGTATTTCATAGACTCTACTACTGCTAATAGCTCCTTGTCATAGATCATGTAGCTGAGCTCTTCAGATCTCATTTTTCTTGAGAAATAACCCACAGGGTATTCTAGTCCATCATCAGCAGTTTGTAGAAGGACTGAGGCAATAGCAAATTTGGAGGCATCTGTGGCTAAGATGAAGGGTTTGAAGGCATCAACATGGCAGAGCATGGTTGCAGAACACATGATGTTCTTAACAGCATTGAACACAGCATTGGATTGTTTGGATCATTCCAGAGTTCTTTCCCCACTAGCAGCGTAAAGGGGGCTGCTGTTTCTGACAAGTGGGGGGTGAAACGTTTCAAGAAGTTGTATGTTCCCAGGAAACTGTGGAGTTGGGTAATGTTTTTTGGGGTCTTCCAATTCCTGATTGCAGCTTCCTTGTCAGGGGAAATAGCATGGCCTTTCTCCAAGATCAGATTTCCTAAGAAGGAAACCTTACTCTTGAAAAATTCACATTTTCTCAGTTTGATGACAAGATTGGCCTTTTGGATCCTTTCCACTACGGCACAAAGGTGGGTGGCATAAGACTCCTCATCTAGAGAGTATACTAAGATGTCGTCCATGTATGCAATAGCATTTTTCCCAATGAGGTCACCTAAGACTGCATTGATCATCTTCTGGAAGACTGCTGGGGCATTTTTTAGACCAAAGGGCATGACTTGGTACTGAAATATGCCTTTCTTAGTCCTGAAAGCGGTGAGCTATTCCTGACCTTCTTTGATGTGAATCTAGTTGAAAGCATTTAAGAGGTCTAGCTTTGAAAAGATCCTAGCTTTCTCCCCCTCCCTGGAGATCTTAGACTCAATGGGCATGGGGTATGGGTCCGGTACAGTCACATTGTTCAGGTTGCCAAAATCAATGCAGGGGCGTAATGATCCATCAGACTTTTAAACAAACAGCAGTGGAGAGCATATAGTAGAAGATTTCCTAAAGATATGTCCTTTGGCTTCCATGTCCTTTGTCCATTCTTCTAAGCATTGTTCCTCCTTTAAGTTCAAGAGATAGATGGGAGAAGCAACTTTCACCAAATCAAAAGTGAGTTTAAACTCAAAGTCAAAAGGTGAGTGTGTGGGGAGACCATCAGCTAGCTTAGAATCAAAGGCTGTGTGCAAGTGGGAGAGGCACAACAGAAGGACATCAAGTTATGCAGCGTGTTTTGTTGTTTCTGAGACTGACATTGAGATGTGAGGGGCTTCTTTCTCAAACGGGATCATTGATACCTCCAAGGAAATTCTGGCAGGATGAGCAATCCTCAGTAGGTTATCTTTGAGGATTGGGGTGATATTGTGCTCCTGCCACCATTCCATGCCTAGGATCACTGGGTATGTCAGGTGCTTTGCCACTGTGAAGTCAGCAACAAAGGCATGATCAGTGATGTTGAAGGATAATGGATGATGTAGTCTGAATGAACGGAAGACACTGGATACCCCTCCTTTGCACAGAGCACCAGGATTATATTACAAACCTAGCTTGTCAACCAGATCTTTTGAAATGAAGTTGTCTGTGGCATCAGTATCTACTAAAGCTACAGCTTTTGTTAGATGTGATGTGGAAGCAAAGGAACAATGAAACAAAAAATATCCCATCTTTGTTTTATTTGATAGAGAGGGGGGATTGGAGTTGACTTGTACCTGGAGTTGAGAAGCTGTCTGAATGGACAGCAGGTCCTCATTCAAGGCTACAAAGGGTTGGTCAACCACAGGTTCAATGACAATAGGCTCAAGACAAGGAGTAGGCGCAACCTTATTCATAGTGGCAACGTGGAGATCCACTATAGCCTGAGCCTTGGCGGATAGCAATAGACAGTTCTGGTTGAAGCATATAAGTTTACAGGCATTGATAGTGTTACCTGAATTGGGCGCTTAGGATTCAGTAGAGTTCAAGTTTGTCAGGGTAGTGCTGGAGTTGTCAATATTGTAAAAGGAGAGTGCGGCCAGGATAGGAATACTCTGAGGAGGAGAACTGACAACAAGAGCTATAGTCAGAGTGGGGGCTGGAGTTACAAGAGTTTGAGAACCCTCAGGGGATATGGGCCCTTGTGGAGTGGCTTGCTCCTGTTGACTTTTCAAGCAATTTAACATGGTAGGAGCCTCCAAAACAGAGGCTGAGTTGGCTGCTGGGACTTCACTAGCTTACCCCGGACTGCTTGCAGGAGGCACTGTATCATATTGGAGACAGAAGAGAAAGGATGCAATCAGGGTGACAGGCTTTAACCGGTGTGGTCAAGACTGAGATAGAGGGCTGCAAGCTTAGCGCTTTCAGGGAGTGACCACTTCTCAGCATTGGCTTTAAACTGCTTGAGGTGTAAGGGTAGAGATTGAAGGCCTTGAGAACTTGAGAACAGTGTTTTGTAGTCAATTAAAGAGGAAGTTGCTGGAGCTTGGCACGTCACCAAAAGAATTAGGGTTGATGCATCATCAAAGGAGTTTGGTGCTTGGTCAAGAATAGACAAACACCACTCACGGGATTCAGGTTCTGCCTGTTTGAGTATTGTAAATTCAGAACCTGAACATAAAAATGTGGGATTGTAAAATCCTTGATCCAGATTTTGGATCACTTTTGCGGGCAACTCAGCTGAGTGAAAAAATAAAATATTTAAAAAATCAACCATTTATTTTGATTTTTTTGGTTTATTTAAATTGGCAAATTTCAAATATCTTGAGCAGTAACTCAACTAACAAAAGACAAAACTCAGCAAACAAATGTGGGATACATGAATCAGAAATGTGGGATTCTAATTTATGGTTTGATATTTCCTGTATTTCAAACAAATCATAGACATCATGTAAAAATTAACAAATCTGAAATTGCGGGATTTTCAAATCCAAGAACCAAATTTCAAATCATAATTGCAAGGAATTTGAAATAAGCATAATTTTTGGGCATCTCAAAAAGGATGCCAAAGGATCTAGAGTAAATTTGTGCTGATTCTTTTAGGATTCATAGGCATTCTCAAAAATCACCCTATTCCATTTTAGGACGGCTAAAATTTAGATGCTTGATTACAGTAGATTTTAAAAAATGCTAATAATAAAGTAGAATTATATATTAAAATCTATCTTATCACATTGTCTTTTACTTGGTGTGATGATAGTTCATTTGCTGTTGATAATGTGCTTGCAATTAATTGGACAGCTTCACCTCCAGTTGCCTTGGCAATAGGAAATCAAGCTGCCTCCCCAAGACCAGTTGATCTCAGGGAGGCAGCTTGATTTCCTATTGCCAAGGCAACTGGAGGTGAAGCTGTCCAATTAATTGCAAGCACATTATCAACAGCAAATGAACTATCATCACACCAAGTAAAAGACAATGTGATAAGATAGATTGTAATATATAATTCTACTTTATTATTAGTATTTTTTAAAATCTACTGTAATCAAGTATCCTTAGTAGCAATACATGAATACATAGTTAGTAAACTAATGGTTTATTTTCCCCTCTTTCTTCTTCCTTGAAACTTTTAAAAAAAAATTCTGCGTCATCAGGAGGGTAGCTCATATATCATTTTATGGTTTTGTGGTTGCTATATTAGTGATTTAGAGTGCAGAATATTAAATCATTTCCAGTTTAGACAATTTTTCATTTCATTTAATTTCATTTCTAAACATGGCTGTTGAGATTGGATTTTTAATTTGATTTTATCCAGAGTGGAGCTTCTTGATTTGGGTTGATTTGTCCTAGTTACTTACTGTACATTAAATTCGGATTCCAGTTCCCGCAATTAGTATTTGAGTTTACTAGTGGCATTCAAAAATGATTTGAAATTTGGTTCTTGGATTTGACAATCCAGCAATTCCAAAAAGCATAGTAAACTTAATGAAAATGGTTGATGAATTTGAAAACTTCAAAACTGATTTCAGTTAATTCATTTCATCCATTGGAAATATGCAGTTTGACTTGAACTTTGCAAAGTGTCTATGAGTTCCCGCATTTTTAAAAATTCAAATAAATACTCAAAAAAATCAATTTAATTAAAAAAGGCTATCCTGCAAAGGTGATTCAACATTTGGACCAAGGATTTGACAATCCTGCATTTTTACGTTCAGGTTCTGAATTTACAGTAAGAAGCTGAGAAGCTTCTTAGGGAAACCATTCTAGGTCCATTCCTCAGTTAGTGCCAAGATTTCTCTTGCAGTATTTAACAAAAGGGATGGAAGGCTAGGAGCAGGCTGTCAGAATTTTAGGTGTGGGAGTAAAGTACGACGAGATTGTGTGATCTCTATATTTGCAAAGGATGGGTATAACAGGGGAAAGAAAACCACTGCAAAAATACTCCAAAATGAAGTAATGGGCATTGTGGAAGTCACCACTGAAATATCCATGATGCAAGAGAATGATCTAACAACAAAGATGTGCAGGCCATACAATATATCAAAATTAGAGTAATTTGATAATGTCAGGGTAAAGTAGAGAGAGAGAGCTCGTAGTAATCAATCAAATGGGGAATGTACACCCAAATTAGGATGACATTACCAACAGGGAAGAGACAATATGTGTTTACTTGTAAATGATAACCCTTGAAGAGTGAATAAGGAAAAGGTGTAGCAGAAGATTATGCACAGGTACATCAAGAAGACCTTAATTTGGCTCAAAGTCAAGGAATCAGCAGCATAGATAGGCTCACATTCAATTTTCTGGGTTTCAGGAATCATTTCACCAGAGGTGGAAGATTATCAGGAAATTGCAGAGGTGAGAAGGCAGAATCTAACAGTCTGGTTATTAAAAATCTGATCGGAAAATATTGAAATAAGTGAATCATTGAGGCAAGATATTTATTTAGAGTAAAATATCAAACTACTAAGGTAGTTTGGTAGGGACAATTGATACTTAAAGCCTTTGGGTACATCTTGATGAGGTGGTGTCAGGATTTCAGGATATTGACTAAATAACAGATACCACCAATGGTGGTTCTGTAAGGTGTTACCTGACCTCCTTTGAGGTCAGAATTTGTTGACCAGCAGGTCAAAGAAGGGAAAATTGGGTGTAGGGCATCTGCACCCCACTCAGACCCAATTTCCTGTGCCACCACCCACTTGTGATTGATCATTAGATTTAAATCTATGATTGCCGCAAGCGGTCGGGGCTTCAGACTGGGTTTCCCTGGGTGGCGGGGCTTTGGCCAAGCCACACCCAGGAAAACTATGGCCATGACAATGGTACTGATGATATCTGTTTCAGAAGAAGTACTAGGTATTTTAGTATGTGATAATACAGTGGGAAATCATCTTGTCTTTTAATGTAATATTTACCAATACAGAGAAAGACTATGGATATAAAACATTTGGTGGAAATGTATATAATTTAATTAAAAATACGGGAAAAATTCGCTGGTAATTGTTTATATTGGGTTCTATAAAATATATAGGATAATTAGCTTAGATATTTTAATACAAATAGCTTTAGATTTCATGGAATAGTCGAAAATGGTGACTTAAGCTAGCCTGAAACATTTGATTGGCCAATAACTTTATGTTTTGTCAGCTAACTCTAAATCCCTGGATTAATTAATTGGATAGCCCAAGCTGGTTATCTTAAGCTATTCTTTTGGTCTGAGACGGATCCCCAAAATTACCACCAGCCTTCTCATCACCAATCATCTTAGCTTGGACCCAAGGTAGGTTCCAGTCATTTTGAAATTTAAAGAAGTTGAGCTTATCAGCCTGTTAGCTTTCACAGGTTTGGCTCCTTTTAGCAGTGCGGAAACTACCTGAGAGACTCTGCTTTGTTTTTGTATTATTTCTAACTGATTTCAGAGAATATATTATTTTACGCGCTGATCATACAATTACATTTTAAAGTTTTAAATCACGTCGTTTAAGATACAAGAAATGCTAATATCACACTTTACAAGCTAGGTAAAGCGAATCAATTAATAAACTGGATTTGATTTAGTATTTATATTTAATACGATGAAAAGTATGGAGCACCAAGCCAAATCAAGGTTCTAAAAATATAAATAACTCATTGTGCTTGATTGGATTTAAATTCTAGTTTACTCATGCTTAGGAATAAAGTTCAAGACACTGCAGGGCTTGAGCCGTAAACCGTGAGCTTAAAAATAATGATTCAGTCTTATTAATAAAACAGGTTATATTGATACTATGCAAGTGATTCAATGCCCCTGGAATCTTTTAATTTATTGAAGCGCACATTTAAAACCGGTATCAGTAGCAATTTAATCATATACATACTAGGGTTCAATTGCATTAGACTCTAGTTAATTTACATGAAACATGTTTGAGTTAGACTTATGCAAGTTTTACAGGGGCTTAAAATAATTGATTTTTCAATTCCATATAAATGCTAAATTAAATCCTTATTTTCGAAAAAGCACCATTAAAACTCAAAGTGTACTATTAATATAAATTTTAAACTAAACTAAGACTTATTAAATCATCAAGTGGCGCTTCAGAACCCTATCCAAGTGAAATCATTTAAGCGGTGGCGTCAAAGCTTATAATCCATAGTAGAGGATCTGAAATCAAGCCATTTTCGGTTTGAAAAGGCAGATGAGTTGACAATTTCGGAATGGCATAGCGTTAAGCAACTGATAGAAACAATGTATTTAAGTAGCCATCTTCAATGACAAAAATCATCAAACTTTCAACATGCAATTCACATTTGTTCCTCTTTTCCTGGCTCTGACTTCCGCCCAAGGCTACCTGCGCCCTTCTGCTTGCCGCCCCCTTGCCAACGGATTGATCTCTGACTGTGGCAGCAGCACCGATGCCTTCCAAATCAAAGATGTGATTCTCACCCCTTCTATTCCAGTTGCTGGACAACCACTTGAGATTAATTTGATTGGTGATCTCAAGAAGGAAATCACCTTTGGTTCAGTAACTTCCATCAGCACCAAGATTAATGGAAGTAAATTGGGAACAGTTGAACTCGACACCTGTGCTATAGCCAAAGAGCGTAATCTCATGGTCCAATGCCCTGCTAAGCCTCAACATGTTGACATCAAGAATACCATCAAGATCCCTGCCTACGCACCCAAGGGCACATATGATATCAATGCCTTTGGCTTCACCCACGACAAAGTTCGCATCTTCAACGTCACCATCAAACATACCTCAAAGGATTATTAAGCATTATTTACCAACCATAATAATTTGATTTTAAATAAAATTTTAATAAATTATTTATAAAGATCTTCTCAATAACTTATGATGATTTTATCTCTAGACGAAACTACTTTGCCCCAAAGCATTGATCAAAAATCAATTAAATCTGACCTCTCCTTTAGCTACTAATAATCCTTTATTTGGCTATATATCAAAAATTTGGATTACTATTTAGTTTGATATCTAAAAGATTTATAAAAATCTATAAAATCCCTAGGATATTTAATATAGATAGTTTGATAAACTAAAAGAGCCTGTTAGCTTTTTTAATATATGTAAAAAATAACTAATTAAAGCCACAAAATAGAAATGATAAAAATTTAGAAGCAAATCTTACCATGTATGTTGCAACATCTTCGATTACTCCCTTTGGGAAAGCAATTTCCCGAGTGACTCCCCAAATGATTCACTGACTAATCATTAAGTTGGTGACATTCTTATCATTTGCCCATCTATTACAGTGATCAAACATTTTGAGTCTCAAGCGGAACACTACTTGGACAAACCCCATGACTGCCATGACATACATGGGCAGTATGTGGCTTTCCATGATACTGTATATTATCCTAAACTCATATCTAATAAAGAATAATTATCTTCTTAATTTTCCCCTTTACCTTATTCAGTATACTTCTCAGAAGTATATTGTTGACAGTTATAAATATGGTGCTCATAGATTAAATAGTACTATAATGAAATATATCCTAAAAGAGTTTTACTGTATATAATATATCTCTTGTTAAAAATTACCATTATATAATAAATATTAATATCACAACCCCTTAAGCAGAACTTCCATTTTCATTAATGAAACTTTATATGAAAATTTATTAAGTATAATTTTAGCATATCCTCTTATATATCTTAACTTTATCATATTAACATTTCTAATGATTTTATCTCTAAAATGAGCATAATAGGATCTAATTTACTAGAAATCTAAAATACTAACATTTACATGATACTTAAGAATTTATATAAATATTAGTAATTTGTTTTCTTAGTTATCTGGGTATTAGAATAACTTAACGAAGTTAGCCACACTTACCACTACTTTTATTGAGTATGAATAATGATTATATGTTGGTAAATATATCTCTTACTGAAATTATTACTGAGGAATTGAAGGAACTTACCAAACAAAGAAAATACTATAAAGAATAGCTCAAACTACATATTTACATCTAACTAATTTACCAATAAAGGCAAGGACTTTCAAACTCAGTGTTACAAATAAACTTCTGAGAGCTATAAAATGTTAAATAATGGAAAATGAAGAAGAGAACCATATCTTTATTTTGATATGGAAGAAGAGTTTTATATTGAATAGCCAAGCCAAATAGTGACTATGTAAATCATGGCAGTCATAGGGATTTTAAGATCCTGATTTCAAGAGGCTCAAATGTTTTATCCTAGTGTGATATATGCCTTAGGGTCACCTTACTTGTTGGTTGAGTGATTTCTTGGGGAAATGATTCTTTATGAAGGAGTAATTGGAGATTTTAAATTCCATCTAGAAAAATTCAAATATGAAAGGTAAATTGTTAATATTTTAAGATATATTTATTAATTAAAGTTAGTGAATATATATATATTCTGCAGAGTTTAGATGATAAAAGTAGAATTTCCCCAGTGGGAGGATTATTCATCTGTGAAAAGTTAAACTAATCTTATTTTTTCTCTTGAAAAAAAGGAAGAGATAAATTTGCTTTAAAAATCTAGAGCCTCTTTATCGCTTAGTAGCTAAAAAAATGAAAGAAAAATAAACAAAACTATATATAAAGTAAATCTTAAATAAAGCTGTAGATTTCAAAGAACAAGAAATATATTATGTGTCTTAAACCTAAAAATGGTTAAAAAAGTGATTCAACAAAGATTAACTCTGGCCAAAAAACTCTAACTTGTACATTAAATACATGAAAACTGAGTAAATGGGATTTTCATAACATTTAAATTTAAGCAAAATTTAACTAATTTAGCTTAACAGGAGTAACTCAAGGATAGTAATTATATTTTTCTGGCTTTCATATACTTTAATTAAAAATAAGTTAGTATTTAAAGAGTTTTTTAATTTTGTTGCAGCCAAGTTTTATAACCCAGATACCACCATATCTCACAACACACAAGGGGCTTTCATAGAGTCAACTCATAATATATATAAAATTATATATTCACTCAGCTGTCAGGAATTTTAGCATCTTATGTTCTGATATATGGCATAAATATAATTTAAACCACCATCTGTAGAGATATTTAGATCCTGAATTATAACACTGCAGATCCCTATCCTTTTTAAATTCATTTTACCCCTCCCTATAAACCAAATGTCCTTCCTCATAGTATAAGCATTTGCTATCTATCATAATACATATCATTTTATATCTAAATCCCTTTTCTGTCCTCTCTTAGACTTTTATATCTACCTAAATTTCCAAATAAAATAAAAAATAAACACCTTTGTAAAGGAGCTGGATGTACTGGTATTCTGGCTGTTGCTAACACACTTAACATCCAGTCATTGCCTGGTTTGGTGCCAATATAATATTTAGTACAACATTTTGGAAATGGCAACAAACCAATATCACATGACTTTTCTAAGTACCTAGCAATCCAAATCCAACTCACACATGACTTTTCCTATCTTTGATCCAACTTAAGTCCCTGCCACAGTGCAAGATATATAAGTCCAAAGTATTATCAAATAAAATATACTTCTCTCTTCTCTAAATCTATCTTCTAAGCTTCCCAAGAAGTTGCCCCTCATCACTGGTAGCAGCTACAGTTTTTTGACCACACCCATGAAAGAGAAAATGACAGAACAGAACCCATCCATCTTTGCCCACATACTAAACCAGGCTACATCTCAGGATACCTGGAAAACATACTTCTGTGTCCACAGCATTGACAAAGGTATACCAAGTGGATGTACTGTATTCTAAGGACTGGTCATGCCCAAAACATGAGCCAAGTTAATTCAGTACAGTTGCTCTCTACAACCACAAACAAACACACAACCACCTATCACAGGTGAAGTTACCAACACCAAGTACATTGGTATCAACAAGTTCTTTGGTAAAAACAACAAAAACATCATTAACTGGCTGGACCACTCAGCTTTAAAACTTTGTGCCAGCTGCGTCTCCCACAAAAATGGGCCTAGGAAGCCAGCAAGGGCCTATAAAAGGCCACAGCTAACTGGTTTTCCACTTGGGTTGGCTTGCAAACTGACAACCAACTTGACAACTGGGAAGAGTTCAAAGCTGAAATCACCCAAAACTTCTGCATCACTGAATACCTCCAAGACATTACAATAAAGCTCAGCAATCTTCCCCAGAAGACCACAGTCACAGCTTACGCCAATGAATTTGATGAGATACATTGCAAGATCCAGAACCCAGTACAAGCTTAAAACTTACACACAAGAGCCTCATTCATCAACAGAATGACACCCTTAGTTGCTGACCTCATCTGTACAGAGGCCATCACCTCCATGCCTGTTCTAATTGCAGAAGCCAAGCACACAAAAAATGTGCAAATATGAAATATGCTGCAGGCAACGGCAACCACTCCTCCAACAGCAATGGAAGAGATAATTCCAATGGCAACAAATGCCAAAACACCAACCACAACCAAAACAACAGCAAATCCAATTGAAACAATGGCAATTGCAGCCAAAGTGCAAATTGCTCCTGCCCCAAAAAGGAAGACACTGCCAAAGTAAACAATGCTAAAACAGCAACCTGCTATGAATCTGACCCCACATTCTCTGTCCTCAAAGGGTTTGAAACAGAGGAACAGGGAAAGGAGGAGGGGTAACAGGATTAAATTCCCCTGTCTCTCTCCAAACCAACAAGAAATTATACCAAGGAACAGACTCTGCTGAACACATCTTATGTGCCCCAAAGATGTCTATCTTTATGAACCTAAAAATTAAAGATCACTCACAACTTCTTGTCTACTCATGCACTTATAAATCAAATACACACAAAATTTTATATTACTCTGGTGATCAACACACCATGGTAAGAAATCCATTTGTAACCAAGTAAAAAATACCAGTTGTCAAATCCAACTTCAAATATCCCATAAAGGCAGACAAATCAAAATTTTACTTGAAGGCAAAAAAACTCCCTTAAGAATTGAACTCCAGGGCATACAAACGTCCATTAAAGGACTTTTAATGACCAATATAAAACATGAAATTGTATCAGGAATGAACTGGTTCAACCAAGTGAATCCCAGCCTATGCTGGAAAACAAAAACCATGACCATCAAACACAATGTAGTCAATTTTTACATCTCAAAGAACCCAATAACCTCATTCTGAGGGACACAGTCTTTGTCCAAGTCATAAATTAGGATAACTCAGAGTGTCTAACCAAGGACAGTACCCTCCACATAATAAGGTACACCAAATTCAATAACATAAAAACAGCCAAAATTCAATCCCCAGAGCTTGAAGCACTCCTAAATGAATACACCCATATATTTAAGGAAGAGCTCACAGAGTTACCCCCTGAATGGGAGTTCAAACACGGCTTGACCTATGCAAGGCCATGCCTAAATCTGCATCCCTCTACAGACTCTCCCCCGTGGAGACACAAACCCAAAAAAATCACATTGATAATAACCTAGCCAAAGGCTTCATTTGCTCATCAGGATCCCTGTGGGGGCAGCAGTTTTCTTTGTAAATAAAAAGTAAGACTCACTCCATCTAATGTCAGACTAAAGAGCTCTCAATGCAAGCACAGTGAAAAATAAATATCCCCTTCTACTTCTGAAGGATCTGTTTGAAAGAATCTCTGGAGCTAAGTTTTTCTCTAAAATTAACCTCACATCAGGCTACAACCAAGTAGAAATAAAATAAAAGAACATACTAAAAACTGTGTTCTGTACACAATTTGGATTCTTTGAGTGTAGAGTAATGAAATTTGGGATGAACAACGCTCCCACAACATTTGTTACTATGATGAACCAAGCAATGAACTGTCTTTCAAATAAATTATGATACCTTAAAATATAATTGTATTCTCAAAAAAGAGAGGAATACCTCACACATGTCCACAAGACACTTGATTGACTTGCAAAGCACAAAATCTACACAAAGCCAAGCAAGTGCCAATTTATGGAAAAGGAACTCTTGTTCTTGTGCCACATTGTCTCTGACGGTGGCATCAAAGCAGATCCAGATTAAATCAAAGCCATAAACAACATGCAACTCCTCACCTCTGTTAAACAAGTTAGATGCTTTCTCAGAATGATAGCTTAACTAAAGAAATAATAAAAGACAGTGTAAAAATAACCACATCAATCAATGATCTAACCAAGGGTAATGCCAAAAAGAAATTTATCTGTACACCAGAATGTGACAAGAATTTCCAGCTACTAATTAAGCTCTGATCAAAGCATCAATCTTACAATACCCAAATAACAACAGGTGCTATGAGCTTGAGTTATATTCCAGCAACACTGCCATTGGTGCAGCACTACACATCTGCCAGTCAGGGCAAAAAAATTCCTGCCAGTATGTTAGAAAAGTATAAAACTAACTAAAACTAAGCAGAGATACCTTATACACAATAAGGAATTGCTAAAAATACACCACACATGAAAGAAATGGAGATATTATCTAGAAGGGCATTTAAACATCTGAGCACTAACTGACCATAAATCCTTAATCTACTTTAAAACTCAGAACACACTTGCACGGCAATAAGCCAAATGGATGTCCCTGCTGGAGAAGCTCAATATAGACATCAAATATAAAAGGGGGAAGAGCTGGTCACAGCTAATGCTCTCTCTAGGCTACGTCAACCAAGAGAGAATCACCCTGACCACCTAGATCCAAATTGGCCCAACCTATATAACACTGAGTACAAGACCAAAGGGAAAGACCCCTCAACACATCAACTAACTCATGACACATTAGTGAGAAACAAGAAACACTTCCATGTATCAAATGGTGCAGTATACTTCATCATTAAAGACAAACACATTCCTAAATTCCACTTGCACAAAGGGTTGACACTATCCTAAGATATCACCACCTACTAGGGCACACAAAGGCTAATAACTGATATCTCACTCTAAAAGAGATAGTATGATGGCCAATATTAAACAAGAAATAGTTGACTTTTTGAAAAAGTTCACAGTGTGTGAGAAATACGCCAGCACCAAGGCCCCAAAACCAACAGTTAATCCAGTACCGGACCCTGGACTATTTAAGGGTTGGGGGCTGGACGTAGTGGGAATCTTCCCAGAGGCTAAAACAAAACAACACTCCCTTATTGTAGTCATCAACTTTGCCACATGCTGGCCTATATGCTGGGCAACTAAAGATCAAAAAGCATAAACAATAAACTGCTTCATCAACAAGGCAATTATAGCCAGCTACAGAACTCCTAACTATACCATAACTAATAGAGCCACAGAACTATCAGGACACAGTAAATAACAATTTAAAAACAAAAAAATCAAACATTCCACAACCTTGCCATACAGGCCACAAGCCAACAGCAGAGTTGAACGCCTATCTGGCAGTATCATCAGAACCCTGTATAAAATAATGTATGGTAAATCCAGAGACACATGATCACTATATGTGAAAGATGCATTATTAGTATTGTGGGTGCACACCAATCAAGGGACAGGATACTCATTGTTTGAACTAACATACAGATACAAACCAGATATAGCCACCCGCAATAGCTACCCCTATGTGAAGATTTTCTTGGGGAAACCCCCCACAGTGGAAAAAAGTCCCAGTACTACAGCACATACAGCTCAAAGTCAAGATAGCAGAGAGCAAGAGACTCATAGCACAAAAGGTAACCTCCACATAGGAACCACTCCCAATCAACTCCCCTGTTTGGATCCTCCTGGAAACAGAAAGAAATTGGATTTGGTACACAGAGGACCAGGAAGATTCATCAGATACAGACCAGACAGAAATACCTAGTCAAGTTTCAAGGCGCCAAAGATTCTATCATCAAAAAGTACTACAGATCCTGCCTTTGCCTCAGAAAGGGGAACACTCAACTCAGCTAGTACCTACTAGCAAGCAACTTCAGGAACACCAGGCGGTAGCTGTTAAGACACAGCCCCCTCCAGATGTACCAGAGTAACCCCTTAAGGGAGGGGTGTGTTGAGATGCTGGATGTACTGGTATTCTTGCCATTGTCAACACACTTAACATCCAGTCATTGCCTAGTTTGGTGCCAATCTAATATTTAGTTCAACATTCCGGAAATGGCAACAAACCAATATCCCATGACTGTCCAAGTATCCAGCTATCTGAACCCAACTCACACATGACCTCCAATATATTTGATCTGACTTAAGTCCCTGCCACAGCACAGACAATATATAAGCCTGAAATATTATAAAATAAAATATACTTCTTTCTTCTCTAAATCCATATTCAAAGCTTCCCCAAAGGTTGATCCATATCACCTTAATTGAAACATAAAACCAAGTTAGTATGTCATAACCAGATCTAATTTTTAAAAGGTATGCAAACAAAGATAAATTATGTCTCCTATCAATCAAAGGTGTTTTATAAAAATACCATATCTATTTTGTCAATTCTAATATGATAAACCCAATACTATAACCTCTAATATTCTCAGGGAAGATATTTTAATAACTCAAATTAATCACTATTAAGAATTAATTTTATCAAGTAAAAATCAGAAAACATAGTAAAAATTACTACAGATACTGATCCAAGTATCTTGTAAGGTCATAACCTTGGTTTTTAAAGAAAACTACCCAACAATACAAAAACAAGAATTTTTACTTAATTCATTATTTTTATCTTTAAAAATCTACCTCCCCTTTGTTGAATATATTTCTGGGAAGTATAATAAACAAAATAAAGGGGAAGATTTAAGAAGAGAATGATAGTTTATTGAATATGAATATAGCTTAATATATAGTATCATGACAAGCCACATGTCGTCCATATACATCATGGAGGTCATGGGGTCTATCTGAGTAATGTTCCTCTTGAGTCATGAGGCTCATTCAAGTTGTGTTCCATTTAGGACCTGGATTGAGGGATCCCCGTCATAGATGGTTAACTGATAAAGGTGCCACCAGTTTATTAACTGAGCAGTGAACCACTTGGTGAGCCGCTCAGTGGTTTACTTGGGGTGTTAATTCCCTTAGAGGGGGTAATTGGAGATGTTGCAACATCTCCCCCTGGGGTTCTGGAAGGCAGAGCCTTGGGAACCCTCTTTAGGGTATCTGTTATATGGGCCTGGTACTGATCCAGTTTGGCATTAGGGATAGGGAGTCTTTAATTTTCTTGGGCTGCTCTTGCCTTATACAAACAAAGTTGATCATAGTGCATATGTTTTAGTTTGGTTTGAGCTCCAATCCCTTTGATGAGGTATGTGTTATTGGGCTTAACTTCCATGACTATGCCTGGTCCGCACAATCCTGGGTCTAATTTGTGCTGGTTGTGGTTGACAACCCATATCTTGTCTCCGACTTGGAATCTTTCTTGTTGTAATGGGATTGCTTCACGTTGAACCCTTTATTGTTCCATTGTCTCTTGGTCCTTTCTAGCTTGTAGTACTTTTGGGTCATTGCTGTCTGGAATCTTCTTGGGAAGTGGCAGTTGTGGTCTTGTTGTAGTACTGACAAGTAAAGGTTTCTGGCCATAGACAAGTTCATAAAGGCTTTTGCCTGTATTGCGGTTGACTTGTGTTCTGCAGACCATAAGGGCGGTTGGTAACATGTCAACCCAGGCTTTTGGATTGTTGGCAGATAACTTACTGAGGGCTTCTACCAGAGAGCCGTTTAGTTGCTCTACACGTCCATTTTCTTGAGGGTGATATGGGCTGGCTGTGACGTGTTTTATTCCATTTTGGCAAGGTATATGTTGGTGTCAATAGCTTTGAGTTCAGTGCCTCTGTCTGTGATTAAGAGGTTGGGCTTTCCAAACTTAGCTATGATCTCCTTACTAATGAATTGTCTCACATTGTTGCCTTTATGCTCCTTTGTGGCTTGTGCTACAGGCCATCCTGTGGCATAGTCAATGGCTGTGATGATGTACTTCTTGCCTTTGCTTTCACCAGGAATAGGTCCCACAGTATCTAACGGCCATAACTTGAAGGGCTGTGTGATAGATACAGGTACTAAAGATTTGGGTGGAGCTTTGGTTTGGGCGTACTTTTCACAGACCTCACATTGTTCTAGTACTTCCCTTATATCATCTAACATGTTGGGCCACCAGTAGCAAGTCTTGGGGTATTAATGTAAGTTTCTGCTACGGGTGTGTCCCAAGTCTCTGTGATGATGGAGGATTGTGTCAAACTTTTGTGTTGAGGAGTGTAGGGTACCGTGTCACCATTTGAAAGGATTTGGTGGAGGGTACCATATACGTTTCTAACAGATGTTTGTTCTTGAGGACTTTCTCTTGGATGTCTATTGGTGTGTCAGGTGGGAACCCTTCCTGGAGATTCCCCATTATTAACATGGGCCAGTCAGGGTTGCCATCAGTGCAAAGGATGTGTTTATTGTATAGCCTTGATAGGGTGTCTGCAGTAAGCATCTATCTGCCTGGATTGTATTCAATTTTCATGGGTATCTCTGTATGAGACTCATCTATTAGGCTTGTCATCTTGACAGGTGTTGTTGTGTTTTAAAGAATATCAACAACTTGGGGTCAGTGAGTACTTTGAATGTCTGGGCTCCTTCTAGGTAACATTGCCATTTCATGAGACAGTGTATGATGGCAACCAAATCCTTATTGTGGATAGGGTATCTTTGTTTGCCGTCCAATAGCTTCCTGGATTCATATGCTACAGGGAGGACGTCTTTCTGGGCCGTTTGAATACAGAGGTCTCCTCCTATGGCATAATCAGAGGTGTTGGTTTCTAGCTCATAGATACCCTCGTGGTTTAGATATTGCAAGATGGGGGTGGTAACCATACACTCTTTCAGCTGGCAGAAATGTTGATCCTGCAAAGGTGTTCAGACAAATTTGGTTGTTTTCCCAGTGATGGCTGATAGAAGCTGTTAGGGCTCCCCAGTCAGGGATGAACCTGTGTACATATGCTACCATTCCAAGGAAAGTGAGGAGCTTGCTCTTGTTTCTTGGGGCTGGCATTTCTGTTATAGCGCGTATCTTGTCTGGATTAGGCTTGATGCCGTCCTTACTAATGATATGACCAAGGAAGGGGAGTTCAGTTGAGAAGAACTCACATTTGTATGGTTTAGTGATTAGTTGGTTTTCCTGCAGGGTACAGAGGACTGTGTGGACGTCTTCCCAGTGTTGTTGTAGGTTGGGAATATAGATGATGATGTTGTCCAGGTAGATGATTGCTCTTTTCCCAATGTGTTCCTTGAATACTTCATTCATTAAGGTTACAAAGGTACTGAGAGCGTTTGTCATGCCAAAATTGAGTACAACACATTCAAAGGATCCATATTAGTCTGTAATGCAGTCTTTGGAATATCTTCAGGTTTCACGCAAATTTGGTGATATCCTGCTGTCAAATCAATTTTTGTGAAGATTTGGGACCCCCAGGGCATCAAAAAGGTCATCAATTAGGGGCAGGGGATACCTTTTTTTATTGTGACCTTGTTGAGGGCCCTTTAGTCTGTGACTAGGCAGAGGCCTCCATCTTTTTTTGCCACAAAGAAGACAGCGGCACCAAAGGGTGATTTTGAAGGTCTGATGAGGCCTTTCTTGAGTGCTTTGTCAAGGTAGGCTTTCAGAGCGTCGTCTTCTTGTGGTGTGAGGCAGTAGATGGGTTGCGCCTTAGGCACACTACCTTTTAAGTCAATCTCATGTTAGATACCCCAATCAGGGGGCAGTCTGGGTAGTGGTTCTTGGAATACGGAGGGAAACTCATTGACTAGCTGGTCTCTAATTGGGTTTTGTTTGTGATGTATTTCTGTGTTTTTGAAGTGGATGACTACATATGTACATGTGCTCCAATTAAAATTTGCTGATGTCGGTTTCTTTCTCTGTTTCCATGATCTTTACAAATATGTGATCCCTCATGAGTGTGTCAAGGTGTGTTGGGTACATGTGATGGTGGACTTCACCTCACTGGATTGTGAGGGTGGCACTGTTCCAGTCTATGTGAGGCTTTGTCTTTTGCATCCAATCTAATCCAAGTATGATATCATATTTTGGGATTGGGATGATGGGGCCACTAATTGTTGTTTGAACGTCTCCAAATTGGGCCCAGAAAGGTTTGATCTCACAGGTAACTGGTGTGCTGTGGTTGTCCGCCATGATGACTCTTTTGACGTTACTTTGAATGGTAGGTAACTTCATGAGGTCTGAAAAACTCTTGTTAATAAGTGATTGATTGGCTCCAGTGTCAAATAGTTCTGTGCCCTGGTATCTGAAAAAATGGAAAGGATAGGTAAGGAGTTTATTTCCAGATTGGGCGGCAAACAGTAGAGGATTGCTGGAGGGTACTTGGATCATGTTAATTGAATCCACATCTTAGTCCCTCTATGAGTCTTGCAAATTGGGGGAGGGCGGCTTGCCTAAGCACTCCCATGAGCTTTCCCCTCCTTGTTGGTATCTTCAGTGCTTGCCTGGTTGGCTTGTGCAGTGTGATTCCCATTTTGAGGTTGGGTACTGTTGGCTTGGTTGTTTTGCTTATTGGGGCGAGGCTCTCTCTTAGCTGCAGGGTTTTCCTTGCGCTTGTTGGTGGTGTGTAGATTGTCAGACTTCTGAGCTGCGTGTTTTCCTTCTAGGAATACATCCTTGAGGTTCTTGCAGCGGGTCATGTCAAACTGTCATCTGATATGTGTGGGAAGGCCATTGTAGAAGTCCAGGCGTGGTCCAGGTTCATTGAAATTGATGGTTTGGGCGCATGGTCACGTAGTCCTTCATATGCAGCAATGTATTCCTCAATGGTCCCTGTCATTTTGAAGGTTTGGAGTTCGGTCATAATCACTATGTCTGAATTCTTCATGGAGAGCTTTTTGAGGAATGCAGCCTTGAACACTTCCCAGTTTTCCTTCTGGTCAGGGTGTTGGGCTAGCCATTTGGTAACAAAGTTTGAAGTGGTCCCTGTGACGCGGAGGGCAACTTTGCTAATCCAGAGACTTTGGGGGTACTCCACTTGTTAAAACTTGCTCTCAGTGCTGTTGATCCAAAGAGAGGCGCTCTCACAGTGTAGTCCTGCAAAGGCGCCAATCTCAGCGATACATAAGCGTTGAAACACAATGTTGGGTATCTCAGGTTGTGCAGACGCTGTTGTGGCTGGCGTGGTAGGAAACAGACTGCGGGTTTTGAGGGCGTTGTACTGGTCAATGGGTACAAGGAGGTTATTGTAGATGACAAGTCCTGGGGGACGTCTTGTCCTACTTTGTAATCTCTCTAACCATTAGGGAGTGACATTGCTTGAGCTATTTTCTTGGGAAGAATTTTTCCTTTGAGTTGGGTAGGTATGGATAACCTACCTGTGCTACCACTGTTTAATATATACTTCTGGGAAGTATAATAAGCAAAAAAATGGGGAAGATTTAAGAAGAGAATGATAATTTATTGAATATCAATATAGCTTAATATATAGTATCATGACAAGCCATATGTTGTCCATATACGTCATGGAGGTCATGGGGTTTATCTGAGTAATGTTCCTCTTGAGTCATGAGGCTCATTCAAGTTGTGTTCCACTTAGGATCCAGGATGTTTGATTCCTGAGATAGATGGCTGAATGATAGCAGTGCATCAACTTAATGATTAGTTAGGGAATCATTCAGCGAGTTGCTTGAGGAATCATTCCCTGAGAGGGAGTAATCAAAGATGTTGCAACAATATCCATTAAGCTTATCTATTTTAAATGATACAAGAATCTTGCATTTTCTTTTAAAATTAGACCATTAGGCCTAAAAAACATGATTTTAAAGAAAGTAGTATATTGTTGTATTTTTGATAAATAGAGAGTATTTGTAATTTAACTCCTTAAAGTTTTGTGAATTCAGATATTAAATTTTTAGAATTTCTAGGGAAGTTATTTTTCTCTGGATATACCATTTATACCTCAATTTGAGAGCTTTTTATTTGATCATTACAAATATAGATTGTTGTATTTTAGAGAAGCAATTTTCAAGATTAAAATCTGTTAGACAATTAATTTTAAAACTATGGTAAGATTAGATTTCACCCAAATTTTTATAATAAATTGTGTATAAGGTAGAATTTGTCTTTGGTAAGATAAAAGATGTAATTATATAGATAATAGTCAGTGATTCATAAACAGATTTTATTATTGCCTTACACTCCAAGGTGAGTTAAATATCATGCTATTGAGTAAGAAGATCACTTAGTGAACCTTTAAAGCTCTTAATTAGGGTCAGCTCTGTGTTATACAAGTGAGATAATTACTCAAAGAGATAACCAGAATATATTCAATCATATTACATGCTTAAGTGAGTGTTTGACCATTTTAGCTTAATATATTTAAAGTATGCTGTCAGGATTTTGGGATATTGACTAATTAACAGATCCAACCAATTAACACAGACCAGCTGTCAATCACTCTTTGGAATGGTTTCAACAGAACAATGCAGGCTGCAGGATCAATGAATCAACGACCAAATAATATCCTGGCATCACCAAATTCATGCATTGTAATTAATGAATGTAACATGCAATTACTTCCCATTAATTAGTTCACATCTTTAAGCACCTCAATATGCATCATATAATAATTACTATTCTAAAGTTTAATTATATCCTAGAACAGGAGGGCCATCATATGAACCATCATCTAAATTATGTCTAGAAGAGTACATCATGGACTTGGCTTCCAGGCCAAACACTCTAAGATAAAAGGCTATAAGCCCATTGTGTTAGAGTAGCTCTGATTAGATACATTATAGTTAACAATCACCTCCATAAACTAGTAGCCAGTCAGGCTAGCTAGCCCTGAAACATGGCCCAGGTAGACAACTACACTGCTCAGGCCAAGAATAGTTGTACAGCATCAGAAAGTATACTGAGCTGTGGAAGTTGTTAAGCAAGCTTTTTTCACAAATAACACTCACCTAGAGTTAGGCACTGTGATAATCCACATGTTTGGTGGTTTGCAGGCGGGGCTTATGTTGGCCAAGTGAAAGTTTAGTGACTGTTGTTGAAGAAAGCTGGCTAGAGGACCAGAAGATGATGGTGAAGAACTAGTGGTCCAGAGAAATGAGCCAAGATTTTGCCAAATTGATTTGCCAAAGTGAGAAGATGTGGAATATTTTGCCTTGGTTTAGTATGAAAATCAAGAAGTAATGTAGATAGAAGTTTGGGTAAGATATTTATTTATTAAGTTCCTAGGATAGAGAAAGGTATGTTGCTATGAGAGCAGGATACAAGGTTGTTTTGGTGGGACGTTTTCTTTGGATTTTACTATATCTGTAAATATACAGGGAAAACGTTGAATAGGTCCAGAAAGAACAATTTAAATAGTATTCTACTATTTAAATGTGTTTGGGTTGAATGCAGCAAGAAATGGTGCCAGAATAATGGACTGGTTAACGCTTTGGTGCGCAAAGAGTTGTCAATTTGAATGGTTTGAGCTATGGAAATAATTTTCATAGTTGGATCACAGTGGAACTTTAGAAATGGTCTATTTCCGCGCTCTGCATTCATTGGTTGATTTCTGGCAAGTTTTCTGATGAAAATGATTGGTTGGAAGCCAAAAGCTTAAAGTATAAGCAAGGAAATAGTATATTAATACTTTAAGCTTTTGAAAAAGTAGGTATGTAAGCTTAATTTATTATAGGAAAAAGTGAGCGGCAATGGTTTAAGCTTATGAAGAAAGCCATTTTGAAGGCGGAACCATTGGGAAAAGGACACTATAAGAAGGTGGCTGGCTGGAAAGTTACGGGGTCTTTTGACGGTTTTTTTGGAGGTTGTTCCAGGTCTTTGAGAGGACACTTCTGGGTCTCTTGAGTTTCTGCCAAGAGGTTTTGGAAGCCTTTTGATCACCAGCAGGAGCTTGGTTAGAGCCAAGCCCAAGATAACAGAGCAGGAGCCCAAAAATAAGGAGCTGGATCCTAAGCGCGGCACAGAAGTTTGACTCCAAGGAGCTGGAGTCCACATTTGAGGAACAGGAGTTCAAGTCTAAGGGGTAGACGTCCAAGACTTAGGTGCAGGAGTCCAAGACCAAGTAAAAGGAGTCCAAGATGTTGTTGGAGGACTCCAAGTATTGGCAAATCCATTTTTTTCCCCGACCCCCCAGGCCGTATACCAGAAGGTTTCTAAGGGGATCTTCCTTCTGAGAGTGAATAAAAGCCCATTTTGACCCCTATACATATTTCTGAGATACATTTTCCCCTTACTAGAGAATGACAACCCCTTCCAGCTGGTCCCTGGCTACAATCCAGGACACACTTGGGGACTGGCGGACAGGAACCCCACAGATACCTGGACAGTCATGTGATATTGGTTTGTTGCCATTTCCGGTATGTCAAATGGTATATTGGAAAGGCACCAAACCGGGCAATGACTGGATGTTAGGTGTGATGGCAATAGCCAGAATACTTGTACATCCAGACACTTGACAGAATCATAGACATCACAGAAAACTTAACAAATCTGAAATTGCAGGATTGTCAAATCCAAGAACCAAATTTCAAATAAAAATGAGGTGAATTTGAAATAAATATAATTTATGGGTGTCTCAAAAAGGATTCTAAAAGATCTAGAGTGGATTTGTGTTAATTATTTTAGGAATCATAGGCATTCTCAAAAATCACCCTATTCCATTTTAGGACAGATAGAAATATATAATTCTATTTTATTATTAGAGTTTTTAAAAATCTACTGTAATCAAGTATCCTTAAAAGCAATACACAAATACATTGTGTAGCAAACTGATAGTTTATCTTTCTGTTGAAACTGAACCAATGAGGATTCAGTATTTGGAATTGGGGAAGACAACAGTCCAATATAAAAGACAGAATAATAAGAATAAGGTATTGTTTATTGTAGAATATTGTGATTAATATACTATATGGGGAAAGCCACAAGGCCATGAGGGGGTGGCATAGTGGGAAGTTCCATGTAAGGTTTGGAGCCAAGGAATAACTTGTGCGGGAATCAGCAAGTTGAATTGGCAGCGCTCCTAATTAGGATGAAGTACCTGCCATTTGATATTGCCATCGGATTAATCCATAACATTAGATACGTCAAGGGGCGGCTCATTGAGCGCCCCCTGTGTATTGTAAGATATGTTAGCAGGTAAGTCTGGAAACTTGGTTGCAACACCCCCCTCTTGCCCCTTGCTTGTTGTCAGACACCAAGACTGGAGTCTGCAGAAAGTCTGGGAAGGTTTGCACAAACAGCCTTTGTGTGAGGATGGCGTGGCAGGGGCACAAGCAATCATGGTGAAGCTTCTTGGTGTTTCCTTGGGCATCTTCAAGTTGGTAGATGTGATTGTCATAGACTGCAGCTATCTTGAAGGGCCCTAGGTGGTTGGGTTCCAACTTGGCAGAATTGGGATTGAAGGTGTAGATAGGGTCACCTACGGCATATCTAGCTTCAAGGTGCTTTGTCCCTCCTGCAATCCGCTTGTTTTCAATTTCCCAGGCTTTGGCACGCCATTGATTCAGGGATGGGGTTGTTGCTAGGGGAGGCTTGTCGGGGAACTTGGACCATAGTTTTCCCTGTTCAACCCCAGTCAGACTGTCAGGTGTTCCAAAGGCCAGGGTACTGGGGCTGAACCCTGTGCCCCTGCTGATTCTTGCTTGAAGGATGATTAGAGCAGTGGGCAGGTGTTCAGTCCATGCAGTGTTGGGGTGCTCTTGTGAGAGCTTGGCAATCAGTTGAACCAGTGAGCCATTTAACCTTTCCATGCGTCCATTGGCTTGAGGATGGTAGGGGGTTGTAACAATACATTGAAGTGTGTTCTTGGCGCAGTATGCCTTCATGATATGCCCAACTAGTTCAGGACCACCATCTGTGATGAGACTTTTGGGTTGCCCAAAGCAGGCCACAATTTCCTTGCCAATAAAGTGGGTAATGGTGGTGGCGGTGTGGTTGGTTGTTGCCCAGGCCACTGGTCAGCAAGTGAAGTAGTTGATGGCAGTGATGATGTACTTCTTTTCCAGTCTGTCTTGGGGAGTGGCCCCACAATGTTGAGGGCCCACTGCTTGAAGGGCTCCATGGCCTTGATGGGCAGGACAGATTTGGGGGGTGCAGGTTTAGACGTGTTCTTTTTGCACAACACACACGTTTTGAGGAGGTCCAAGATGTCTTGACGCATGCGCGGCTACCAAACCTTTTTGTAATATGATCTCAAAGAGGTTACACCCTCTGATGTGACCCAGGGTTTGGTAGTAGTGCAATATTGTGTCCCCTTGTTGTGTGGTGGGAATGTAAGGTGTCTTTTCACCTGTCTCTGCCCAACAGCAGACATTACCAGCATTGGTGGTGAACTGACTTTTGTTGTCCTTCAACTTGGAGATGGTTACCAAGTTAAGGCCCTTGTAGCAGGTTGCCTCAGGGCGCAGGTAGAGCATGGGCCAGTCTGGGTTCAAACTATTGTCCCCAGTGATGGATGCTACATAGAGTTGCAAAAGAGCGTCAGCTGTGACAAGTTCCTTCCCAGGCTTGCACTCAATGTGCAACTGGTAAGGGGATAGGCGCTCCACCCATCCTGATTGGCAGCGTGTCAGGTGGGACTGCGTGTTGAAGTACTGAAGTGACTTGTGGTCCGTCAGAACGCGGGGTGGGAAGGTAGAAACTTCCAGGTAACAGCGTCACTTCTTGACGCAGTGTACAATGGCTGCTAATTCTTTATCATGGATGGGGTAGCATTGCTCTGAGTCAGTAAGTTTTCTGGACTCATATGCCACGGGGAGGAAGACATTGTTGTCAATTTTTACTCTTAGCAAGCCCCCTATGGCCCTGTCAGAGGCATCAGTCTCAAGTCTGTACTTTCAGTTTCAATTGGGGAACTGCAGGACTGGTGCTGTTGTGAGCCTTTGCTTCAACGTCTTGAAGGCCCAATCTCTGGCAGGGGTCCAATGAGCGCTGCTTGGTATTGAGGAGCTCAGTGAGAGGTGCAATTAATTCCCTGCAATTGGGGATGAACTTGCGCACGTAGGCAACCATGCCTAGGAATGTTTGCACTTGGCCCACATTGGTGGGGGCAGCATTCTGGTGATTGCCTTGATTTTGGAAGGGTCAGGATTTATCCCTTGGGCAGAGATGGTGTACCCAAGGAATAACAGCTCCAACTTGAGGAGCTTGCATTTGGAGGGTTTAGCTTTTAGTTGGTTTTTCCAAAGGGTGTTGAGGACAGCACAGAGATTTTGGAGGTGTGTGGTTTGGTTTTGGCTGAAGACAATGATGTTGTCAAGGTACATAACCACACATTCCCCAATCAATTCCTCAAATGCTTTGTTCATCAACATGGTGAAGGTGGAGGGAGCGTTGGTCATTACAATTCATGACACAACACTCAAACAACCTGTAGTGTGTGCAGAAGGCAGTTTTTGCCTCATCCCCTGGTGCAATGCGGACCTGGTTGTACCCCTGTGATGCTCAAGGGTTGAAGGGATGGTTGGGGAGTAGCTGAGCAACTGGATACACAACAGGACTATTATCTTCTTACTTAACAGAACCTCTATTTTTAGGCTCTGCAAGTAGTCTAAGATGTGTAAGTTAATTGTTGTGTATGTGTATAATTTCTTGTTTATTAGGGACCCCAGGGGGTATTTTTATACTTGATGAGGAGGAGGGAAAAGAAAGGGTGATTCATGCTGACTAGGGTCTAGACTGTCAGGCAATGAGCTTATTCTTTGAGGACTAAAACATACTGGGGAATATTCAGAAGGAAATGGGTTGGATTGGGCAAGAAGTGAACATTTGGGCATGTGATCTGAGGTCAGGTGGTTGCAGCACATAGTAGGGCCGTCTCAGGGGAATAGAGGGTAGAATAAGGTTTCAGACTACTCTCTTTCAGGGTTCCCACTTTGGCAAAAAGAGGGGCGGAAGATTACTATACCAATTTACATAAAGAGCACAATCAATGGGTCAATAATTGATGCATCTGCGGCTAGCTGCAGATGCTCCAATTGGTCACTAATTGCCATAGGAAAACCCATTCTGATGGGTTGCTCTCCAACGCATCTGCAGCAAGCTGCAGGTGCGTCAATTGGTCTGTAATTGAAGACAACACTATGTAATTAGGAGGGTTACCTTCCAATGACAATAACAAAAAAGGGCAGCAGTTCCCCTTATTTTTGTCCAAATAAGAAGGCATTCCAAATAAGGAACTACTAGGGAGTGGCACCCAGCACCACATACCCCCGGATCAGGATGGGGCTCCATCCAAAAAAGGAAATTCAAGGCCCTCATAATGGTAAGTGGATGCACACCTGAAACCAATTTAAAACAGCCAATCAAACGTCAAGTGACCTAATGATGTTTGGTGAATAGACTTAGAGGAGTGAGTCATGATGAATCATCCAATTATTATTAAGCCAAATTAATTGGGTAAAATTAGGTATAAATAGAGGTGTCCTGAATGGTTTTCCTTAGTTAAAAAATGTCATTATCTTCTGCCGCCCGCCGCGTCCGTGAATTGTCCGCCTCACTACAGGCCGCTTTATCTGCTCTTTGTCAAGCCAAGCTTGAGGCCCTTGAACAGGGGGTGGGCTCCTCAATAGAACTGGAAGAACACATCTTAGAGGACCTCCCAGAGGAGGACCGCGAAATTGTACGGGCCCCATTGACATCTGTGGCCTTTGCCATTGCGCCCAGTTGGGTGCACACTGCCAAGGGGTGTTGCTACCTTCAACTGGACAAGGAGGATGACCAGTTCAAAACTTCCAAGACCAACACACCCAAGCCTTCAGGGCCTGAGGCTCAGGAGGGATCAAGCTCACAGCTTGACCCTAAGGATTGCAGCCCCCCAAGTCGCCCTGCTTCCCCGGCCACTCAGCACCAATGTCTTTGCAACCTGGCCCGCGGGGCGTAGGCTTCCCTAACAACTAACAATGAGCAGACTTTGTGGGATGTAATGGCCCAGGCTGCTCATGACGCAGCTGCTGTGCAGGCAGCTTCCAAGGCTCTTGTTGATGAGCAGCGGTGTGTAGCTCTGGAGGCGGCCAATTGTTTGGGTGCAGACAACCCCGTTGAGGACAACCTGGTCCCTTGGGTGGCCAGCAAAGAAACTTTTGCTGATATGGGGCTGGATAATGTGACTATCACCCATCATGCGCCTGATTGCTCTAAGCGAGTACTTGGTCCCTACAGCCAGATGGCTATCAATGCGGTCCGGCTGGACAAACAGTCTGAAAACAACTACCGGGAGGTTAGGGCCACCCTTCAGGTTGAGCCCATGGCACAGATCCTGGAGCTAGTCCAAAACAAGGATTCAGTGTGGTTCTAGAACTCCTTGGTGAATGCCTATGCGCGTGTGCCTCCGGTGGGACGCCTTCCTTCCTTGTCAAACCTTATTGACATCACCCTGCTTGGGCTGAGATGTCAGGTGGCTAGGCCTGTTACTGCCTGGGTAGGTCACTTGATGGAGAACGCTATGGCCGTTGACACCTGGCATGCCCTTTCTTTCACCTTGACTGAATTCACCCGACTGATTTCAACTTGTCCCTGCAAAATGGCGGATGTCACCTTTGCCCGGAACGCCCTGATCTTGGCAGTGGAGACTTGGGGTGTTGAACAGGACGTTTGCCCCATCCTTTTGTATCACAGGTTTGATGGGGCTTCTCAGAGCCGGCGGTACTGCCTGTTTGCCAACCAGGTTGGGGAGTTGGACCCTAACTTGTATCACCAGCAAGTACAAGTGCTCATTACTCTGGGCCTATCCTTTAACCTATCAAATTGCGCAAACCTGTTGCACAAGAAGGTGGCCACTGCCATCAACGGCATGCGCGCCCAGCTGTCCACAGGTTGCCCGGCAAAGGGGTTTGAATCATTTGAGTATATAATTCAAGATGCGCTTATCTTGGCAGCAATCTACACCAGCCACCATCCTCCTGAGAAATGCTGCATGTATAATTGGATGCTACAGGCTCCAATCAGCAACTGCGTGGCAGCCTATGACAACAATCACATATTCCCTTTCTTTGTGGCTGCTAAGGTCACTAACCACTATATGGGGTTCATGGTCCCTCATCCACTGCAAGAATAAACCTTTTTGCTTCTTTTGTATTTACTTTTTATATATATTTTTTATATTTTTTTCTTTTTGTTTCTGGGATAAATCCCTTTTTTATTTATGCAGGCTATAACAATTATTGGTCTCTTCAGCCTGATCCTATGAAGGGGTAGTAGGGTACCTTGCTTCATCAATTTTTCTTTATTACTATGTATTGTTTCCTCTGCTGCCCTATATAGAAGAGATAATAGCAAGGCCGGCAGAGGTTATGTAGGACCGCATGGCCTTACTGAGGGGTGCCCATGTAGGCAGAAGTTGACAAGGGCCAAGGGGACTCCTTGTCAACTACAGGGGCTTCTTTCATAAACTTGGCGTGCACTCTCTGATAAGTTTGACCAGAGCCAATATGTTGAACTGTGTATGCATCAAAACTACTTTTCTCAATTACAACAAATGGGCCTTAGAATATAGGAATGAGCTTGTGGGGACGTCCAGAAGTACGGGCCCTGGAGACAAGTACGTGTTGACCAATCTCAAAAGATGCTAGCTTGGGACAATGCTTTATGTTGCAGGCAAACACAGCACGCCAATTTGTCCCCATAGTGTTATATGCTTCATGATGAAGAGTTATTAATCCTTTGGTGAGGGCTCTCAAGTGGTTATCAGGGGATCTGCCTGGATCTAACTGATAAGTTGCCAGGAGACCTGGTAGGGAGGGTTGTTGCCCATAAACCATCTGGAAAGGGGAACAACCAGTAGCGGTATTATTAGTTACTTGGTACACCATAAGTGCCAAAGGGACTAAAGTATCCCAATACAAGCCTGAATCTAACATAAGTTTTTTGAGGATAGTCTTAAGGGTGCCGTTGACTCGTTCAACAGAGCCATTTGTCTCTGGGTGATACAAAGTAGATTTTGCGTCCTTAATTCCCATGACCTTGTTTAATTCAGACAGAAGTTTGCTAGTGAAGTTGGTTCCATTATCCATCAAAATGGTGTGTGGACAGCCATGATTGGCAATGATATGTAATAGAACAAATCAGGCAGTGTGCTTGGTCATAGGGACAGGAATAGCCTTGGCTTCAACCCATTTGCTTAAATGATCAATGGCTACAATAAGATATCTATTCCCACAACTAGTCTTATTTGGGCCTACTGGTCCTACCACATCAATGCTAACTGTGTGAAATGCGTGGGTAGGGGGATGTAGTCTATAGCTAGTGGCCTTGGGTAGGGGGCAATACTTGGAGCAAGTCATGCAGCTTTGACAATATTCTAATACATCAGTGTACATACCTTCCCAATAACAATGTGATGCAAGTGTTGCCATCATGTGTTTTTTGCCTGTGTGCCCAGTGGCTAGGTTATGAAATTATTGTAATATAGATAGCTGCTGAGAAGGGAAAATATATGGCAGTTGATGTCCCTTGACTTCCTTATATAGACAGCTGTCTCTAATCATGGTGTTATGAGCAAGCTTGGCTAGGGTTTTCTGAGCCTCATGAGGGATATTGTCCCATTTGGAGCAAAAAGGAATAAGATCAAACAGGGCGTCTCCTTTGGGGGCAAGGGCTGCTACTAGTGGAAGTCTAGATAATCCATCAGCATTGGCGTGCTTGGATCCAGGGCAATGTACAAGTTCATAGTCATATGCCTGCAATCTTACTGCCCAACAAGCCAATCTCCCTTTGGGGTCCTTTAAGTTAGCTAGCCACTTCAGGGAGGAATGATCAGTCACAACTTTGAAGTGGGACCCATACAGGTAGGGACGGCACTCTTCAATACCATATAGGACTGCTAGGCACTCTCGTTCAGTTACTAAGTAGTTTTGTTTGTGGACATTCAGGGCTCTAGAGAAATATCCAACAGGGTGATTGTGGCCTTCATCATCAAGTTACGCAAGGACCACTCCTACGGCTACTAAGCTGGCATCTGTGTACAGAATGAACTCCTTAGAGAAGATGGGATATGCCAAGACTGGGGATTCTACCAAAGCTTGCTTGAGCGCTTCAAACCCAATTTGGCAATCATGGTCCCATAAAAATTCTACATCCTTTTTTAGGAGGCAAAAAAGGGGTTGGGCCAGATTGGCAAATGCTTCTATAAAACGGCAATAGTAACCAACCATGCCAAGGAAGCATTGTAGATCTTTGACAGTGGTGGGGGCAGCAATTTTGAAGATAGCTGTTACCTTGGCTGGGATAGGGGCAATGTCTTTCTTATTGATGACATGGCCTAGGAACTCAAGGTTTTCCTTAAAGAATTGACACTTCTTTGGCTTGAGTTTCAACCCTATTTTGTCTTGCCTGATGAAGACCTGCTCTAGGTCTCTAAGATGATCCTCAAAGCTTTTTTAATACACATTGATGTCATCCAAATATACAAGGACACAGATGTACTTTAGGTCGCAGAAGGTGGTGTTCATAAGCCTTTGAAGAGTGGCTGGGGCGTTGGCTAGCCCTTGCAGCATCCAGGTTGGTTGGTACAGACCATCCACAGTCACAATGGCACATTTCTCCTGGTCTTCAACTTCCATAGGTATCTGCCAGTAGCCTGCTACAAGATCCATGGCTGAGAAGAACTGCACGCCTCCCAGCTTGTCTAGGGTGTCATTGATCCGAGGTAAGGGATATCTGTTTTTCTTGGAGATGGCGTTCAACTTCCTGTAGTCAATTACCACTTGATTGGTCCCATCTTTCTTTTTTACCAGGAGCAAAAGACTGACCCAGGGACTATTGGATGGTACTAAAAGACCTCCTTCCAATAATTTGTCAATTTCCTTATGGGTTGAGGCTTTTGTGCGTGTGTGATTGGCCACAACCATTATTAATGAGTCAGGGCTAGGGAGATTGGGAGGGACCTTTTTACTAGGTGAAGACACTCTGGTCCTGTGTGCTCCGCTTAGTAGTTTTTGTGGCCCTTCCAAGGCACTATCCTCTTGCAATGTGTTGGGCAAGACGTGCACACTGGGTTTTGAGTCAGCAGGCTCTTCTTTCACGTCTAGTTGGCAGTGTGGGCAATTCCCTGCAAAGTGTCCTTTCCGTCCACACTTAAAACATTCTTGTTCTTCCATGGGGTGTCTTTCCGCATAGAGTACTCTGTCATTGTCCTCTTCATAATCCTTCACCACATTCATTACCTGGCAGGATGGGTACACAGGGTGTGGAGCCTGGTATAAGGTATGTTGTTGAAGAGAGGCGGCTATGCAAAGCACTGCTTGGGTTGAAGTAGGTGTCAACAGCTGTGGATGGAAGACAGACAAGTGTGGGAAGGGGCAGATTGCATGTAGAAGAGCTATTGCTGCTTCTCGGGGGTCAGGAAGTTGATAGACATTAGGGTTTGAGCCTCAACCCTAAATCTTCTACCAACTTCTGGAAGCAACTTGTCTTTCTTCAGTGATATTGTCAAGAAAATTTTCTTGTCCTCTAGCTGTTTGGGGGAACCATAGGTATCTTCAAGGATATTTTTAATTTCCTTGTAAGACCCCTCCCCTCCACTAAGAGAGACAACCACGGTAGAGAAGGCAGTTTTGTCCAGGCTATTTAATAGTTTAGCGCGGGCAACTGGTTCTGGGCTGTCCCTGGTCATAAGCTTGAGTCCTTTGAGAAAGACATGAATATTGATGGGTCCTCCTGGTTTGAACATAGTGCTTAGCTTGAGACTGGTGCCAGAGCTTGCACAAGAGTCCCATGAAGATGGGCCTGGGTCAGAAGGAGCTGGTCCTGGAGGCCCGTAGGATGGTCCTGGAGGGCCAGGCAGCAGCCCTGGTGGTCCTGAGGGTTGGCCTGGTGGGGGTCCTGGCAGCCCTGGGGGTCCTCCAGAGAAAGTTCTGGGATATCCTCAAGGTGGAAGCGGCGGCCCAGTGGGGGTGTAAGCCCCATATGGGTAACTTGATTGGAAGAAAGACCCCTCTTGTGGATATGGTTGTGGGTTAGGGCCTGAGTACCTGGAGGGGGGAAGCCATCAAGGGTATTGCTGGGGATGTGAGTGTCCAGGGTTTGGGGGGGGGGGGTCTCCCAGCGTGCGGCTGCAGGGTATACCCTAGGATCATTAGCAGGGGCCAGTGATGGAGTGTCAGGGAGATGTTTCCTGGGAGTTTGATTGGCGGCAGTTGGTACTGAGGTGGGGCCGGGAGTCAAGATGTCCAGGATGGGCAGGAAGACAGTTGGCATTGGGGCAGATACCCCTTGGGTAGCCCGGGGAAAACTTTAATATGTCTCTCCAACCGGGTGAGTACTGGACAAGGCGGTTGTGGTTTCTACTGACTCAAGGACAGAACACACTAATTCTTCTGAGGCCAAGGCAGAGGTAGATGTTGGGCCTGGTTGATGGCTACCTGATCCTCCTAGGTTCATTGAGTCAAATCTTTTGGTCAGGTTAGTGATCAGCAACTGTAGGCTAGCGTCTTTCTCCTTAGGAGAGGAGATTTCCTTGTTGTAAGTGGAGGTGTGGGCTTCCTGCTTCTGATTCAGGATGGTCAGCTCCTGTTGGACGCGCTTAAGTTGGGTTGTCAATTGTTGGATGAGGCCAAGGTGCTTGGTTTGGTTAGCCTCAGTTTCCGTCTTGAAGGCAACCTGGTCCGCCTGTAGCACTTCTACCTTAGCATAGGTTGCGTCGCCATCAGTTCCCACAACGTCTAGGTCTTCTTGTGTTTGCGCGAGATCACTTTAAAGTAGGTCAAAGTCAGTCTTCAGGGCCTCTAGGTCATCCTGAGCTTGGTTGACTCTAGATGCGGCGTTCCCAGCCCACCAATTGCAAGCCTCTTGGATATCTGTAAGCTGAGCTTGTCTATCACTGATGTCTATGTCATGTTGGTTGGAGTGACCTTTAAGGTTGACCACTTCTTCAACCAAGGGTTGAACTACTTGCTGTTGGAGGGCAGAGTGGTCTTGGGTTATCTGCCAAGCAATGATCACGGTGTCTGAGTGCATGGCTCCCAGAATCTCATACTTGTGTCTGATCTGGTGAAGACGGTCTTGAAGGGGGTTTACCACTGACTCAGTATAGTCCCTTAGTTAGTTCAAAGCAGTGATGGTTTGTTCACTGCTGATATGTTGTTGCTCCAGCCAATTCACCAGTGTGGTCACCATAGGGTGTTGAATTGGATCAGATATGTCTTGATCCTCTGGGTGTTGTCTATGGCAGTGGAGGTGAGAACATCCCTGTTCTTGCTCAGGAACTGGCAGACATGTTCCATGTTGGATATGGTGGGATCATCAGAGGGGCCAGGGTGGGCAACTTGGTGCATTGGTAGAGAGGGAGCACTAGGAACGGACTGGTAGGATGGAGGAGCAGTAGGGACAGGAAGAGGCTCTATATGTGAGACAAACAGGGCACGGGAGCTAGTCTGCTTGAGGGTTTGACATCTTTGGGGAGGGGGCGCAGGATTTCCAGACAGAGCCCTAGGATGGTGGTGGTCTCCACTTGATGTAGATGACCGGGAAGGAGTCCAAGGAAGATTGTCGGGAGGTTCCTCATCCACCTCAAAGAAGTCCTCTACAGGATCCTCATCTGAGGTAGGGGAGGGGCTTCATGGGCAGATTGAGGTAGGGTGCTGTCTTGTGAGCTTGACAGTTTGGGGAGCAGAGACAGACGGACAAGGTCTAGGTTGGGCTTGTAAAGGAAGGTCAGAGACCAGGGCAGCAGGTTCCCCAACCTCTATAGGCAGTTGGGGAGATCCTGTGCTAGGGGCGGCCTGACCCTCAGGGTGGGGGACTTTGGTGGGGGTTGAAACTTGCTCAGCATTGTGGGGCCAGCCCCAGCCTCTGCGTACCAGAGTTGGACAGACAGGGCGCAGTGGGCTAGTGTTGCGTTGAGCGTAGTTGGTGATGGAACAGCGTGGGCGGTCCATGGTTTTGGGGTCACAGGTTTGGTCCCTGGATTAGAGGTCTCCAGCAGCGGTGCGGCGGGCCGTGGCGGATACCCCTGTAGTGAGCACCAGAAAATATGGTGCTCAAGGGTTGGAGGGATGGTTGGGGAGTAGCTGAGCAACTGAATAGACAACAGGACTATTATCTTCTTACTCAACAGAACCTCTATTTTTGGGCTCTGCAAGTAGTCTAAGATGTGTAAGTCAATTGTTGTGTATGTGTATAATTTCTTATTTATTAGGGACCCCAGGGGGTCTTTTTATACTTGATGAGGAGGAGGGAAAAGAAAGGGTGAGTCATGCTGACTAGGGTCTAGACTGTCAGGCAATGAGCTTATTCTTTGAGGACTAAAACATACTGGGGAATATTCAGAAGGAAATGGGTTGGATTGGGCAAGAAGTGAACATTTGGGCATGTGATCTGAGGTCAGGTGGTTGCAGCACATAGTAGGGCTGTCTCTGGTGAATAGAGGGTAGAATAAGGTTTCAGACTACTCTCTTTCAGGGTTCCCACTTTTGCAAAAAGAGAAGCAGAAGATTACTATACCAATTTACATAAAGGGCACAAGCAATGGGTCAATAATTGATGCATCTGCGTCTAGCTGCAGATGCGTTGATGGGTCATTAATTGTCATATATAAACCCATTCTGATGGGTTGCTCTCTGACGCATCTGCAGCAAGCTGCAGGTGCGTCAATTGGCCTGTAATTGGAGATGACAATATGTAATTTGAAGGGTTATCTTCCAATGATAATAACAAAAAAGGGCAGCAGTTCCCCTTATTTTTGTCTAAATAAGAAGGCATTCCAAATAAGGCACTACTTAGGAGTGGCACCCAGCACCACAACCCCACAGTGAGATCAATCTTGCTAAATACCTTCACACCTGAGAGTGTATAAAACAGGCCGTCAATCAGCAGCAGGGGGTACTTGTTCTTAACTGTCACCTCATTTAGAGCAAGGTAGTCTGTGACCAGGCAAAGGGACCCGTCTTTCTTGGCTACAAAGAAGACCACCGCCCTGTATGGAGAGAGCGAGGGGCAAACAAAGCCCTTATCAAGAGCGTCCACAAGGTGTTAGCGGAGGGTTTCATCTTCCTTTGGTGTGAGACAGTATAATGGGCATGCTTTAGGTAACAGTCCTTGAAGTTGTACAGCGTGCTGGATCTCCTGGGGAGGAGGTAGTTGTTCAAGTGTCTCACTGAATACATCCTTGTACGCCTCAAAAAGTGCCACAAGCGCTGGTGATGGTGAAGATGTCAAGGGAGGGACTGCTGGTGGTTCAGCACGGATAACTTCAACTGAGCATTGTTTGAAGTCTAGTTTTTCCCCCTTGAAATCATATGAGCCTGTCTCTGTTATTTTGACAAACACAGTATCATGGAGTAGCTTGTTCATTTCCACAGGGTAGGTCTGGAACCCCACCCCATTCCTATTGAGGGTGATGACAGAGGTATCCCAGTCAATGTAGGGACGGTTATGCCGGAGCCAGTTGAGGCCAGCAATTATGTCGTGGCTGATGCCTGCCATGATTGGCCCAGAGAGCTTAACCTGGACGTTCCCCATTCTCACAGAGAAGAGTACCGTCTTGTAGGTGATGGCCACTATGCAGGAGTCAGCTACTTGTACTGCTTTGAACCTGCTGGGCACTCAGTCCAATTGCTGAGAGTCGACAAGCGCCTGGTCCACCATAGTGTAGTTAGCCCCGGTATCTACCAGTAATTTGTGGGTGTTTCCACAGAAACAGAAGGGATAGAACAAGCGTGTTACTTTATTTGAGGAATGGCTTGCTTGTAATACAGGGTTGTCACTGTGGACTTGAAAGACGTCCAGGGTTTCAACTTTGTGAACGTTGTAGTCACAGGAATTTTTGCAAGCAGGGATTGAGAGGATGGGTCAGGTGGGGTTGTAAGACCTCTTGTTGCTACAACCCCCAGGCTTTTCCCTGATCCTTGATCTGCGCTAGCTGAAGCTCCTCCTTGCAGGGGCGTTTGGTCCCATTATCCTGCTGTAGTGGTTGGCGGTGGCCTACTTGACTGTGGCCATTGCCAGATGTTGTACGTGATTGGGGTGGAGGGTCACTGGTACAGTGGAAGCCAATTGAGGCCTGGTTGTTAGCCTCCACAATGGCTTTATAGCAGTCATCAATGGAGGTACAGCAACCTACAGGGACCAACTTGCAGATATGGGGCTTTAACCCATTGACAATCAGAGTGAGTAACATTGCGTTTCTGTCGGTCACGGCTTCTGGGGCAGCAGCAAGAGCTTGTTGCCAGGCGGCAAGGTACTCAGAAACGGAACCAGTTTGCTTGATTGCTAGAAGGGAAGTTCCCACAACAATGGGGGAGAAGGTTTCACTGTAACTGGACTTGGCGGCATCTTGAAATGCTGCCCAGGTAATGTCAAGTTCATGGCTGGCCCAGTTGGTGAAACACACAGCAGCAGGCCCTGTGAGGTGGCCAGACGCAGTGGCAACCCACATGGGCTCAGGAACCTGGCAGATGCAAAGGCGAGTTTCAGTAGACTGGAGCCAACTGACAATGTTGGCCCCCTTGATGCCATCAGCAAAGGATTCTAGTTGAAGGTTGAGCATGCGCTGGGACAGGTCTGACTGGGGTGGGGTGACGCTTGCGTCACGCTGCCTGAGGCAGAGCCAATTGTACATGCTGGTGAGAACTAACTGGTCTGGATAGATGATGTGCCTGTCAGGGATGTCCCCCTTGGGGATTGGCAGGAAGGTCTCTTGTTGGGGAGTAGCCATATGACCCGTACTCCGTCCTTTCTTGGGGGGAATTTTGTTTTAGGTAGGTTGACAACCTACTTCTTCTACCACTGTTGCAACTGAACCAATGAGGATTCAGTATTTGGAATTGGGGAAGGCAACAGTCCAATAGAAAGGACAGAATAATAAGAATAAGGTATTGTTTATTGTAGAATATTGTGATTAATATAGTATATGGGGAAAGCCACAAGCCCACAAGGGGGTGGCATAGTGGGAAGTTCCTTGTAAGGTTTGGAGCCAAGGAATAACTTGTGCGGGAATCAACAAGTCAAATTGGCAGTGCTCCTAATTAGGATGAAGTACCTGCCATTTGATATTGCCATTGGATTAATCCATAACATTAGATATTTCAAGGGCAGCACATTAAGCGCCCCCTGCATATTGTAAGATATGTTAGCAGGCAATCTGGAAACTTGGTTGCAACATTTCCCACCTCTCCTTCTTCCTCAAAAAGAAGTTTGTTTGGCCCCTGGCGCAGCCAGGGCCAAAAACTTTTAAAGTTTTTCACATCATCAGGAGGGTAGTCCATATATCATTATATGGCTTTGTGGTTGCTATATTAGTGATTTAGAGTGCAGAATATTGCATCATTTCCAGTTTAGACAATTTTACATTTCACTTAATTCCATGTCTAAACATGGTTATTGAGATTGGATTTTTCATCTGATTTTATCCAGAGTGAAGCTTCTTGATTTGGGTTGATTTGTCCTAGTTTCTTACTGTACATTCAATTTGGATTCCGTTCCCTGCAATTAATATTTGAGTTTACTAGTGACATTCAAAAGTGATTTGAAATTGGGTTCATGGATTTGAAAATCCCGCTTTTCAAAAAACATAGTAAACTTAATGAAAATGGTTGATGGATTTGAACACTTAAAATCTGATTCCAGTTAATTTATTTTATCCATTGGAAATATGCTGTTCAACTTGAAATTTTCAAAGTGTTTAGTAGTTTCTGCATTTTTAAAAAATTCAAATAAATATACAAAAAAACCAATTTAATTAAAAAAGGTCATACCGCAAAAGTAATTCAAAATTTGGACCAAGGATTTGACAATGCAATATTTTTACATTTAGGTTCTGAATTTACAGTATTATACAGCGTATAATCCTCAATTCAAACTGCCATATTAATAAGCAGAAGACTTGCCAGCCAGAAAGGATCACTGATTAAGCCCTAGAAATGGAAAACAGGAATACCGTAATTCTACCTTCCAATGTAAGAGGACTGAACAGGGACCATTTCTAAGTGTCAACCAAATACAGTCTGTAAATTGCGCTATCAATGCTATTTTGATTTGGCCTTCAAATATTGATAGTTGCAAAGATTTGGCTGGTTTTTCCTTCAAGTTTGACAATTCTTTGCCTTCTGCAGATGGGTCTGGTTCAATATCCACCCATTCCGGATTATTGTACCCGTCTGTGGTTGATCCTGGTATGACCTTATCCCAGCGTGATCCCCTCAGCCACTCTGTCTTCCTATTGAGTGATCACCGTCTCTTGTCAACTATTTAAAGTAGAATCATTACTCCTAATAAAGACAAGTTTATCCACATTTGTGTTGGCTTTTATAATCTTCAAGCTTTTCCTGTCCTTTCTGCCAAAAGGACTTTTACATCTTGTTTCCCAAAAAATTAAGGTATGTGTCCTTAATTTTTCCCTGAAGGCTAACTCAAGGCTAGCTTCAAACCTCAAATCTTTTATAATAAAGATTTACTACTGTGTCCTCCAGGATGTTGTCCCTGGAGCCAAACACAACATACGTGTAGTTTCCTAGTGCTATAATAAGAGCATAAAAATAGAGCCAATCAATAACTGTCAGTAGGCTAGCTCAAGAAGAGTGTAGGCTGTAGCTGAGGTGCCATGTACGCCTTGCTAAGGCCAGTAGTAGCACACATGCCAAGAACAACCAATCAAGATAGGCACAGCAAGTAAAGATGGGCCTATTGCAAAGGTAGCCAGTGACAACTGTCTGAAAGGACAAGAACAAGGGTTGTTGCAGTATATATTGATGCAGACGCCTAAAAGTATGAACAACAAGTTCTTAGTTACACCTGGATAGATTGCAGCCGCTGGCTAGATTGTACTCCAGTCCCAATAAACGTAATTATCTTCAAAGTTCTATTCTAATGTAGTCTGTAGTGCACTTGCATAGGATTATGTAGAGTACATTGGAAAGTCTAACATCTATCTGTAGCTTTGAACATACCAGCAATAACCCAAGTTGCTCAACACTCAGAGAAATGAAAATCTGAAACATTCAATCATATGGCATTATTTGGTTTCCAAGATAAACACATCCCTCCTCCAGCCAATCCTCTTAAAAGACACAGAAGAAAGCTTATCACACCCAAATTTTTCAGCAGATGTCAAAAAGGTGGGATGCTCATGTCTCTCAGGGGAAATAACAACCTTAATTGGTTTTAAAAAGTCCACTGAGGCTTTTACAGGAAATCCTGATCTATTATGGTTGATGATCCATCTCCTCATCATAGTAGCTATGGACCAAATTAGACAGGCTACTTCCAGATGCAAAACATCTATTCTGGATGTAAAATCAATGGCCTAGAAGTTTGTTTGAGAATAAAGAATGTGTGAGATATCATCAGCTAAAAATTGGATCTATTTTATTTGGAAGATACCTAAGGCATTCTGGGTCAACAACCATTGGCTGACTGAAATGCATGAATAATTAGCAAGTGAGACCATTCAGGAATACTCTAGTGGGTGTGCCACTTCCAGAAAAATTGGGGTGGTGGAACTCAATATCAATAGACAAAGGCATGTCAAATTGATATCTATTTCATTAATAAATGGAACAGAGGACCACCTGATAACATTTTTAATCCACCAAGTGCAGAACCAGAAGCCCACCAATAGCCTTTAATTAATTGACACCAACTAAGTCAAAGGGATATCCATGCTGAAGGGAGGAAATTACAAGCATATGATATTGCCTCATTCTAAAACCTTCATTCTGATTTGAATCTAACTCTGGGGGTTGAAACTAGTAGCTTGAGTATGATAGGCTACTATTAATAGTTATCTAAATCTAGACACCAGTCTATTCATAGAAAAAATATGATATAAAAAGCCCTTCTAGGGTCATTTGGAAGACAAAAAATTTAACCCATTCACATTAATACTGATAATATTGTAGTAGTGTCAAGTGATCAATAAGAGAGTATTTTTGATACTTCCCAGATCCTGCCAACTCACATCTGCCCAAAGCTGCTGGTTTTGTGTTATTTGACCACAGGACCTCTCTGAATAATTGAACCCAGTAACAAAAGACATAACCCTGCCAGTTGCTGCACTATACCCACACCAATTTGAAGCACAGCTGTTGCCATACAGATTCATTCTATTAACAACCATTCAAGATGTCATTGCATCAACATAATAAAAATTAATTATTATTCTTTAAGATCCCAAAATCCTGACAGCCTTCAACCCTTCAGGCATATTTCAACTTGACCTCCCTGCTAAAAAGGCACAAGCTGGTCTCTTTACCTTAGATACAGAGGACAGAACACTCCTTTATGATGCTATTATGGAGCATAATCCTAAAACTCCCCTAGTCCAGGTGCACCTTTAATATCAACTGTGATGAAATCAACTCCCTAGTAGTTGACTATTAATTAAAGTGAGAATTTAGTTTTTTTTCTGATCAACTCCTGTATTTCATGGATAAAGACATCTTGGTCAGCATTATTTGCCCCAAGAAAACCCAACAAAAAGGAGCTGCCTACAAGAAAGTGCCAATTAAGACTTAATCTGACCTGAATCAAGTAATTGAAAGGAAGTGAGTGGTGACCAAGCAGGTGCACCTTCAAACAGGACCCCTTAAATCTGCTGTTTTGGGCCCAAAAACCCAAAAACCAGGTAATTTGGTGTTTTTTAGCCCCAAAATTGATTAGTGGCGTCAGAATATTTTTACTCACTTCTGAAGGGCTACTTGTCAGAATTCACCCTTCTGATGTCAGCATTCCCATCCCACCTATATGAACTGGGTTGTAGCTTTATAACTTTTCTAGTAGCTGATTAAAACTCACATTAGCTTAAAAGACATCCATTTTATTTATTTCTGATAACTAAAATTCATGGAAATCAAATCCCTGATTGTGTATGTTCCCGTGCGCGCCATTACAACACACATAATCAATTTGGTGCTATCCACAGCAACTGTGCTTCTGTTTGCTGTTTCCCCTCCCAAACTTGAGAGATACATCAAGCCAATTTACCAAGTTATCCATTTGAAAAATTTGGTTTCTATTTTTCAATCATTAGCTTTTACCATGTTTGTTCTCATTTTTAAAGCTTGAATTTTGCTTGTAACTTTGCTTGGAGTTTATCACTTAGGAATTGTGACAGTGAGAAATATTTTTCCCCCAAATTTTTCAGCAATTGGATTTAAATTCCCCATTTTCTCAAACTTTCTGAATTTCAAAGTTCCTACACCATTACACTGGAAGTTTACTCTTTTTAATTAACAGTACTTGATGTACCAAATACTTTAAATAATAAGAAATCTATACAGTTATGGTATACTAATTTGATCCCAGAGACCTCAACAATGCAAAAAAAATCTTAACTAAGTAGAAATAAAGAGAAAATATTTATTATTCCTCATTTTACTATGTAAAAAAACCCTTTATGATAAAAGTAATTTTAGTACCATAAAAATTAGAATTCTAATGAGATAAATAAATAAATATTTAAATAAATATTTAAATAAATATTTAAATAAATAAATTATTATAAGCACTAAAAAATAAAGGAAGCTATATTGTTTTTATAATTAATATATGGAACATTCTTGGACATATTATCTTTTACTAGTAAATGAGCATAAATTAAGAAATTACATTCACTTTCAATTAAAGATATTCATCTGAAATTTACTAGGTATACCTAAAAAATCAATACTATCTAAAATATTTAATATGTAAAACTTAAAACTAAAAAGGAAAAATTAAAAGTTAAAAGTAAAAATCATAAAAGCAAGCAAGTTTCTTTGTCACCCTTCTTCATTTTGGCCCCTTCCAGGAGGGCAGTTGGAATGAGCTTAAGCTGCTGTTTGAGCTCAGAGGCCTTGTATTTTTGCTTTTTTGTGTCCTAAATGACCTTGTCAGGATCATCCATTATGGTGATCATAACATTCATCCCTCTGAAAATACTTAATTTAATGAGGATTTGGGGTATGAAAATATTGTAATTGAAACACAAAGGTTAATGGATCAAAATGATTTTAAAAAAAAACAGATCAAGCATTAACATTAGGCTTTATTATTGATTTGAAATCCATTCTCAGACCAAAACTCAACCCCAGAAATTTTCTACGCTCTTTATCTTATGGTTTATCTATGTTTAAAAGAAAAAATTAAGCTCTAGCATGAAGATTCCAGCCAATCAGGTGTTACAATGGGCTCAGGTGACGTTAGCCAACCTCTTGCAGGAGCAGCAGGCTCTGAAAAGCCCAAACACTAGTTGTAAACTGTATTAATTTATTTGAAGCTATAGCTGATGATAATCAAGCCCAAACCACTCACAAGACCCAAATTTTCAGTTGAAGTAAGTTAAGACTTACTGGTGATTAGAAGAGCTGCTTTGAGATGTTAAAGAATAATTTATTTTTGAAACTTCTTTTGCACAACTGCCCAGTTTCAAGTTTAATTTCCTTCCTAATTTCCCCAAACCAATTTATATATAAGCTTCTGAGAATTGTTAATCACAATTGATCAATCAATAAAGAGTTTTTACTCCAAATTAAATATTTTTATTGCTTGTAAAACTTTTAGAAACTCACTCATGAAAGCTCCTAATATTTCAATATTTTGGGAAGTCAGGCTTAAATGGGTGACACTAATTTCTCTTTGTACTTTAGTACAATTGTCTGTTCAGATGGAAAACGCCCTATGACAGGAACCAGCACAGAGTACTGCAATAACAGGAAGTGAGTGACAGTGGTGCCTGGGAAATGGTACACAGCCTCATTGTTCTTGACCAATCCTCCCACCAAGCAACAAGCTCAATCTGCATCAACCAACCCTGTGAAAACCAGTCTGTTTTGTCCTTTCGCTTCTGTTTCTTTGCTTGCCTACTTGGGAGTGTACACCTTTCATGATTTTTTCAATCCCTTACTTGGGAGATACCAAATCCTAGGAGAGTTATTGCACCTGGGTATAGTTTCTATACCTATAGGTTTTATGATCACTGGGGTAAATAATTCTGCCTTAATCCACCATGTTATGAGATTATTCCCTTAGGGTGGGTTCCTGATAGACCTTTTTGAATAGGGATAGCTTAGTTGAGGGCTTGGTGGGAGACACAGTTGGCCAGATCAAACTGCTTTGAGATGTCTTCTCCTGCTTGTGCTGGAGAAGGGAAAAGAATTTGATGAACTTTGGGTGATGCCCATAGTTTGACTTGAGATGACTATGGTAGGCCTCAATTGCTAGTGCCTTCAGCTTGCCATTGATGCCAGAGCAGTACACATCCAGCTGGCCTTGGCGCAGGCCTTACCTTGCCTCTGAGTGACAATCTTCCCAATCTTCTTGGGCTCAAAGTACTCCAGGAAAGCCTGAACACTGAATTCTTCACTATGTAAGGATCCTTTGAGAGAACCTCAAACCCCTGCGCAGTGTGCTCTGGCTTTAAAAAAGCCAAAGCACTGAATTAAGCCAGCACAAATTTGCAGGTGTCTGAAGTGTCCCTCTGGCTCAACCTACTAGCTTGGCATGGGCCTGCACATTGCAAGCAACTGTTGGCAGAAGTGGAAGTGGCACCCCTGAACCTCCATGCTAAAAAGCTGCTCAAATGCATTAAACTGAGCAGGATCAAAGTATATTATGCATATGCGAGGCCTCAGAGCTCTCAGCTTTAACTTTCCCTCCAAATCCAGGGCGGTCTGGTCTTTATCAAGATCAGGAGGATTAGCACAGGTGTGGGGGTCTTCTTAGGATCATTGGCGGTGAAAGAAGGGAAAGCTTGCAGTGGATAGTTGCAAAATGTGGGGTGTAAATGGTTTTGATGGCCTTGGGAAGAAGGAAGAAAGCAAGTGGAATCACATGGATGTATATCTGGGCATGTACCTCTCCAGAGCTGGTATAACATCTGGGGCAGGTGACAAAGGTATCCTCCACTAGACAGGTTGACACTCTTTTCAACTCTATCTTATTCTGCCAGATTTTTTAGCAGATCATGCAGTCCCTGAAAGCTGGCCTGTCATCAAAGAGAAGGAATTGCTCCCCACTTGGGAGATTCTTGAGCTCATGAGTGAGCGTAAGCTCAGAAAGGACGTCAGAGGCCTTGGGAGGAGGGGTATTGACAGTCATTTTCTTGTTGCTAATAAACTTAAACAGCTGTTCCTGTATGGGCACCAACTTTAGATTGTTAGGCTTTAGATGTTGGATGACCTTAATAACCAGATCAGAGGTGCAGAGGTGCAGAGGTGGGAGGAGGTGAGGATAATTTGCACAAGATACTATTTAAGCATTTTGTGATTAGGTGATTAGGGGGCTCACATGAGTGCTCCCTTTCTCAACAGTTATGTTTTTTCACACTCAGTGTTGAAGCAGGCACCACAAGACTTGTCCACATGGACAAGGTGCTTGCTTTTGGTCTGCAATCCTAATTATTACAATTAAAGATATAATTATCTGCCAATTAGCCAGAGTGCCTTTAATCAATATGGTGGGTAAGTTCAGAGGGAGTGCTAGGGGACTTTGAACTCCCCATTCACATTATAAATATTGTGGATGTCCAGTGGCTTTAAAATTCTTTGATTAGTTCTTTAGTTTTTCCTGATAATCAGTTAAAGGGGAGGGAGGAGTTTCCTTATGAGGAGGAAGAGAGAGGCCCCTTGAGGACTGCTTAGAGGCCTTCTTATTATTAGCAGAAGAAGTAGGCTTTTTAGCAGCCTTTCCTTTCTTGTAACGCTGTTTCTTAGATGTCCCAAAGTCAGCCTTGAACTGGTAGAAAGAGTGATCAGTGAGATCATTATCAGTTTGGTTGGGGGAGAAATTGTGGGGAGAAGATGAGAAAGATGGGGTTAGGCTTTCTTGGAATGCTTGGGGTGGTGGCAGTGGTCTTGGAGCTAGTGGAGGCTGAGCACTGGGTCTTCTTGGTTTATTTGTTTAAAATTGGCTAAAATAAGGATTATTTTTGAAAAAAAGGTGGTTGGAAAGAATATAATGAAGTAAAGTAAAGCAAAAAAGTATAGATTTAAAGTATAATAACATATAAATAGGTGATATGTGGTGGGAGAGAGATTTTTAGGTTCAGTATAAGATCTTAGGGCTAAGGCAAAGGTAAAATATATTTAAAAAATAATGAATAAAAAAGATATTAGTAGTAATAAGGGTAAATAAAGTATATTTAGCAAAAAAGTAATTTAAGTAGAGCTTTCTTTATTAGAGCTTACCAACCCAAAAATTGATAAGTGTCAAGTTTGGCACTACTGACCAGCTGAAAACCCCTGAATTATCACTGTGAGTGAAAAATAAAACTGAATTCTCACTTTCAGCTTTCCCAGAGTCAACCAAAAAATTAAAATCACTATGTTTTTAAATATAACCCTTGCTTAATTAAACAACAGGTTTGAAAGTTAAGCAAAAAGCAAAGCAGTTTTGCATATGCAAAAGATTAAAAAAATAGAATATATTTTGAAAAAGTGAATGGATGGAAAGATGTGTATTAGTGATATTTTTTTCAGGGAGAAGCTAGGAACAACTTATTTACCTTATTGTGTGTTAAGACATTAAGAAGCTCTCTTCACTAGTCACCCTGATAAGGTGTCAACTTGGTGGGTGTTAACCAGCACCCATAGTACAAAACTTATTAATTTAGGCTTAAATCTGAGCCTCTGATTTGTTAAATGTCAAACCAATTATGTGGCAAGTGGATACCGTCAAATAAGGGGAATTAAATTTTGGTCTTCTATAAATAACATATGAAATCTATTAAAAAATTAGGCTTAATTTATTGGGGCCAATTGATCTAGCAATCTGGAATAGACATAATGTAAAACAAGGGGTAATTGATTGATGCATATATCACTAAATCCAACATAGTGTCATGCTTGGTATCCTACCATACAACTGAGGATACTAATAAAAATATATGATTTTAAATAATAATAAATTATAAGTGAAGTGTGTTTTTAATTTCAATTTTTGGTTTCACACCCTGTGTCAGAACTTTTGGTTCTGCTCTCAGACCTGGCGGTCTGATAATTGTTTGCTTTGTTATGTAATGTAGATTTATTGGTCATTATGTTGATATCAGCTTGTATGGCAACAAGTGTTACTTGCAACGTCTGGATTTTTCTTGGCACTGCAACGGCAAGCAATGGCAAGGGAGGCAACTACAAGCGGCTAGCTATACAGGTGGCTTGTGTAGTTCTTCAAGTACTGACAAAGGTCTTCAAACTTGGATAGTCTTCTTCTACTGTGAAAATGTTCTACAGTAGGCAAGGGTTATTATTGTCTGCCTTCCATTAGTCCAATGGAAGGGCTTTTATAGAGCTTGCGCCCTCTTGCCAGGATAAGACCATCTGGTGCTTCTAACTCTTGCTTGATCAGTCTTTTTGTCCCCAGACCGCCAGCATCAACCCCCAGAGTCAGACATCCATGCAATGGCATGTGATTCCATATCATAGTACCCTGCGCTGGGTACTTGGTTATCATAGAATAGAGCATAATCTATAAGCATTCCAGCGGTGGCAGCGCTAATTGATTACTCTATTTTTAGCGCATATTATTTTGTTCTTAGGCAACTTTTCTGGCCTTGATTTGCACTGGCACCAGTGGTTTGCTTGAAAATTGTTCATATGCTTTCAATATTCTGAGGACTCCATAATTACTAACCCGACAGTTTGCCAGAGTATTTTGGAATAACTCTAGCCAATTAGGAACCAGTTATAATTGGTGAGTTATTGTATTCCTGGTTGTTCTTGCAGTAGTAATCCAAATCTACGCTATGAGGGCTTCTTAGATCAATTAGGCCTATTAACAATATATTGGAAGTGTCTATAATTAATGGCTTAGCGGATTGCCGAGATAAACAAGGTAGAACAAAGTCAGTATAAATTCCTGACACCCTGAATAACTATTAAAATTATCTCTAATCATTTAAGCAAAAAGCACTGAATTTAGTCAGAAAAGTGCAGACCATGGTATTTTATCATCTGCCAGCTGATATCCTAAATTTTCTAACATTAGGAAAGGTCAGAGAGCCTGTGACTTTGGCGTAACCTTTGGCCTGGAATATTTTGTTGTCATCAGAAGTAGCAAGTCTGACAGGGACCAAGGCCTAAAAGAATTGGGACAGTTCTTCCTACTTCTTGATATAGGTTCATAAGTTTTTGTCTCTATATTTTACTATAGGAACTAATACTTTATGTTGGAAGTATCATTTTTTGCTCTCCACTAATAAGCCTAAGAGAGGATTTAATTAAGGAAATAGGACTTGTATCAATCATTAAGTCAATACAGAATCATCAGTCTTTTATTCTAATGGACTGGCTTTAAGGCGGCCTGCCTACCTTTTATCTGAGTTAGCTCACAACGCTAAAAGAGACTGAAGTAGCATTAGGTCAACACAGCAGGAGGCCCATCCTTTTTGGGGTGGTTTTAACAGAAGGCTAACTTGATATCTTCCACAGATCAGTATCCTTTCTGTCTACCTGGGCTACTTCCTGGGCTAGCTAGCCAGTGGTTGGCTACTAGTTCACAGAGATGATTGTTTCATTTAATCAGAGCTACTCTAATACAGCTACTGTGGTAAGTTTGACTCCCTTGAAATCAACTCCCTTGAACTCGACACTATAGTAAAGTGAGAATTCAGCTTTTGCCTTGATTGACTCCCTGGTACTTGACACTTTTTTAATTAACAGATCTTGATGTACTGAAAACTTTTAATATAAAAATTTAAGTTCTACAGGTATGGTATACTAAAGTGACCCCAGAAAACTCAAAAATGCAATAAAAACAGTATCTTAAATAATAAAAATAAAGAGAAATAAGCAATTATTTCTCATTTTACTATGTAATTTACACTCTTCATTATAAAAAATATTTTTTATTACCTTAAAAATTAAAATTCCAATGAGACAAAAATAAACACAACAAATATAGTTATGCAAACTATAAAGAAATATTAATATTTATTTGATATAGTTCATATAAGCACAACTGTGAATATCATATGTTTTATTTAGAAATTAACAAAAATTAAGATATTTCACTTACTTCCAACTATAAATATTCATCTCAAACTTACCATGTATACATTAAACAATTACTGCTATCTAATTAAGTTAAAAAACTTAAAATTAAAACTAAAAACTAAATGATCAAAGCTAATAAGTAAAAATTAAAGTTAAAAAGTTAAAAGTAAAAATCATATAGCTGAGCAAGCAAGCAAGTTTATTCCTCCTCCTTCTTTTCCTGTTTCATTTTGGCCCCTTCCAGGAGGGCAGTGGCAATAAGCTCAAGCTGCTGCTTAAGCTCAGAGGCCTTGTATTTGTGCTTAGCTACACCCTGGATTGCCTTGGTGAAGAGGGTACAGTGGGTGGTTGGCTTGGTGGGGGGGACGCAGTTGGCCAAGTCACGCAGCTTGGAGATGGTTTTCTCCTGATTGTGCTGCAAGAGGGAAAAGAACTTATTAAAATTTTGGGTGGAACCCAAAGTTGGCTTTGAGGTGTTTGTGGTAAGCCTCTAGCGCTGAGGTGGTCTTGAGCTCACCATTCACTGCCACCCGGTACACATTTCAGCTGGCCTTGGCACAGGCCTTGCCTCGCTTCTGCGTGACAACCTTCCCAATCCACTGGGGCTCAAAGTACTCAAGGAAAGGCTTGAACTCTGGGTGCTTCACTATGTAGGGATCCTTTGAGAGCACCTCAAACCCCATTGCAGTGTGCTCTGGCTTTAAAAAAGCCAAGGCACTAAATTGTACCAGCACAAATCTGCAGGTGTCTGAAGTATCCCTCCGGCTCAACCTACTAAACTCTATGTGGGCCTGCACGTTATGAGCAACTGCTTGGCAGAAGTGGAAGTGGCACCCCTGCGCCTCCCCGCTAAACAGCTGCTCATATGCATTGAACTGAGCAGGCTCAAAGTTCATAATGCATACACGAGGCCCAAGAGCTCTTAGCCTTGCCTTTTCCTCCAAGTTCAGGGCAGCCTGGTCCTTGTCAGAGGCAGGTGGGTTGGCGCAGGTGTGGGGGGAGTCTTCTTGGATTCATCATCATTGGCGGGAGGAAGGAGATCAATTGCTTGGCAGAGGATGGAGAACGCGCGGGTATAGATGGCCTCAGTGGCCCCAGGAAGAAGGAAGAACACAAGTGGAATCACCCGGATGTCAATCTAGGCATGAACCATCCAGAGCTGCTTGAACATCTGGGGGAAAGTGGCAAAGGTATCATCAACTAGCCAGGTTGACGCCCTTTTCAACTCCATCAGGTTCTGCTGAGTTGAGTAGCAGATTATACGGTCCTTGGCTGCAGGCCTGTCATCATGAAGCAGGAAGCGCTCCCCACTAGGAAGCTGCTTAAGCTCATGAGTGAGCGTGAGCTCAGAGAGGACGTCAGAAGCCTTGGGGGGAGGGGGATTGGCAGCAATTCTCTTATCATTGATGTACTTAATAAGTTTCTCCTGAGTGGGCACCAACTTAAGATTGTTGGGCTTCAGGTGCTGGAGGGCCTTGATGGCCAGATCTGATGCGCAAAGATGGGAGGATGTGGGTATTGCTTGCACAAGGTACCACTTTAACATCTGAGTGTTCAGGTGATTGGGGGGCTCACAAGTGTGCTCCCCTTTCTCCAAAGTAACCTGCTCCCAGCCCTTGGTGTTCAACTGGGCCCTGCAAGTCTTATCCTTGCAGACAAATTGCTTGCTTTTGGTCTGCTGCTTTTGGTTGTTGCAATTAAAAATATAATTGTTGGCAACGTAACCAGGGCCGCCCTTTGCGGACATGATCAGAAAGTACCGGGGGAAGCGCTTGGGAACTTTAAACTCTCTGTCCACGTTGCAAATGTTGTGGATGGCCAGTGGATCCCAAGCCACATGACCAGAAGCTTTAAACTTCTTGGAGTAATCCTCTGGCTCATCTTTGGGGTCAGATGAAGAAGGAGGGGAAGAGCCATTGGGAGGGGGAGTGGGAGGATTCTTTGAGGCCTGCTTGGATGCCTCCTTTTTCTTACCAGAAGAAGAGGTGGGCTCCTTGGCAGCCTTTGCCTTCTTGGTCTGGCGCTCCTTGGTAGGCTTGGAGTTGGCCTCTGAGTGATAAAATGAGTGGTCAGTAAGATCATCATCTAATTTATTGGGGGAGGATTTTTGGGGGGAAGGTGAAGGGGATGTAGAAGATGAGGATGGAGGAGTGGGAGGAGATGGAGTGAGAGGAGATGGGGTTGGAGACTTTGCCTTTGCAGGCTTCTTGGTACGCTTGGGGGTGGAGGCAGTTTCTTTGGAGCCTTTGGAGGCTTGGTGCTTAGGCTGCTGGCTGTTCTTGCTTGATTTTGTCTTAAGAAAAGTTTAGCATTGTAAATAAAATGATTGAGAAGATATTGCAAACACAAAGAGGTAAAGTAAAGCAAAGCAAAAGTTGAATGAAAAGTATGCAAATAAAGTTTTATTTATAAAAAACATAAAAAAGTAAATAGAAGCAAAATAGAAACTCAACGTGTAGATATAAAGGTTAAAACATAGAAAATAAGTGAATTTATGATAAAGCATCAAAGATGTTAGGTTCAGCATAACATCTTAGTGTTAAATCAATGTAAAAGTTTAGTTAAAAATCAAAAAAATATGAAAAATTATATGGAGAGCAGCAGAAAAAGTAGTAGATTATAATAGCAAAAAAATATTCTGCTGAATTTTTTTATTGAGAGTTGAAAATTTAAAACATAGTAAAGTGTCAAGTTTGGCACTGTTGAACAGCCGGAAAAAGCTGAATTCTCACTGTCAAGTATGCCGGAGTTGAGCAGAAACATCAAATTTACTATGTTTTTTACATATAAAACTTGCTTAAATTTAAACTGGGTTTGAAAGTTAACCCAAAAGCAAGGCAGTTTTGTATGCTCAAAAATAAAAAAATACAACATAAGTTAAAAAAGTAAATGAGTAGGAAGGTGTTTATTAGTGATTAGGGCATGCTGTGAGCAGCTGGGAGTGAATTATTTACCATAGTGTTGGTTAAAACATTAAGAAGCTCTCTGTACTAATCCCCAAGTTAAAGTGTCAAGTAGATGAGTGTCAAGTGGCGCTCATAGTGTGTCACATATTAATTTAGCCTTAATTCCAAGCCTTTGATTAGTTAAATCCAAAACCAATCAGGTGTCAAGTTGATAGAGTCAAACAAAGAAAGTGTTGAGTTTCAGTTTTTTATAAATTACATTTGAAATCTCTTAATAAATTGGGCTTAATTTATGTGGCACCACTTAATCCAAAAACCCAGGAATGACATAATGTAAAACAAGTGGGGCATTTGATTAATGACTATACCACTAAATCCAGTATAGTGGTGCTTGGGAGCCTAATCAACAACTATGGACACTAATAATAAAAACGTAATAGTAAATAATAAAATTTATATAAGCAAATATTTATTTTATTAATAAAATTAAAATTTGGCTTAAAAAGTGTCAAACTGGTCACTTTTGGGTTTATAGTGTTGAACACAGGTTTTTCATTTCTATTAGTAAATTTACTTATAAATTGCCCCTTAAATTGGTATTTTAGCTAACTGATTTATTAAACAGAGTTGAGTTCAAGTAAATTTATTTTTGGTTTTTGGTTTTGAACCCCTAAATTACTAGTAAAAATTAGCTTAAAATTGGTTAAGCTGAAAATACTAATAGATTCACATATGCAACACTTGACTCCCTGGTACTCATCAAAGTGTCAAGTACCAGGGAGTCAAGTTTAAGGGAGTTGAACTTACCACAGTTGCCCTAATACAATAGGAGTAAGCCTTTTTATCTTAGAGTGTTTGGCCTGACGGCCCAGTCCATGCTGGACTCTTCTAGATGTAATGCAGATGACAGTTCTTATGACGGTCCTCTTGTTCTAGGATTCAATTAAAGTTTAGGATATTAATTACTATATGAAGCATGCTTGAGGTGGTTGTTGAGGTGGACTTTTTAATGGACAGTAATTGCATGTTCCATTAATTTATTGCAATTCATGAAAATTTTAATGCCAGGACATGATTTGGTTGTTGATTCATTGATCCTGCAGCCTGCATCATTCTGTTGAAACCATTCCTAATAGTGATTGTCAGCTGGCCCACATTAATTGGTTTAATCTGTTAAATAGTTAATATCCCAAAATCCTGACAAATTTAAATATTTGGTAGTTGAAAAATTATTGACTATCAGGGAGTCAATTTCATCATAGTTGCTCTATTAACACATATGAAGAAATCATTGGATGTTGTAATGAGTGGTACTAAATCAAGATGAAATTGTTGATGGTATGATGGTTCAGATTTGTGGCTTAACAAATTACTACATATTATATCAATAAAGGGATCAGGTTTATATTTTAATAAATCTTATGGTAATTCATCTTTGTATATTTATTATTTATTTATTTTCTAACACTATGTATAATAAAAAAATATTTCTGTATTAAAATATAAATTGTTGTCTCTACTTAAAGTAGATTTAAATATAGCTAATCAATGTTTGAAGCAATCCACATTTATAATAATAATAATAAAATATTAAATCATTATAATAATAATAATGGTAGGACACGCCATTTTGAAAACAGCATCTTGAAAAACGCCATCTCAAATTTAATTTGAGATGGCGTTTTTTGCGTTAGTGATTTTGAATCACAAAAAAATAAAAAAAACAATAAAATAGTTAAAATTTACATATACTTTTATAATATGGCATCTCAAATTTACACCATCTTGATTCCGTCACTTTGAGTCAGATTAATTAAATCTTATTTTGCTAACTTTATTTACATATGAAATTACTTAGTGTGGGGCGTGTTTACACCATCTCAACTTTACGTCATTTCAAATTACGCCATCTATCTTAAACTAAAATAAGTTTATATCCAAACTAAAATAAAGCCTGTGGTAAAGTGCCAGAAGATGTTCCTATAGTATTAATCTAAGACACTTATAAAAGGAACAACCTAAAAAGACGCCACTATGATAGTCCTTCTAGTGATTGTCATTGCTGGGTAAAAAAAACCAGTTTTGCTATATGTAATTTATAGCTTTTTTATACATGGATACCTTGATAAGGGTCTCATCAATAAAATATTTTAATAGTGATTTTAATATAGAAGAGGGTGATTATGCCATTTCAATTTACGTCACTTCAAATTCCACCAAGTTTCACATCACCCGATTGATTCAAGGCACACAATGGATAGGGGAAAATAAGGGGAAATTACATATGACGCCAGGCTACGCTATATCAATTCCCCCACCGCAATTTTTGCTTTTCACTTTTCAAAAGTATAGTTTCACGTCTAAAACCACTTAAGCAAAAAATGTAAGAAAACATATGAAAATTTGTGAATATATATTTTTTCATCTCCTCTAAACAACTGGGTACTTTTTAACCCCAGTTGTATAAGCTAGTTTTTTTGAAATTCAAGTTTTACTCTTTGGCTTGGTTGAGGTAGCTCCACTGTAGATTTCTTAATTTAATATAAAAAATGGTCAAAAACACTGATTTTTTTGAGCTACAGCATCTCAATTATGTCACTTCAAAAACGCCATCTCAAGAGCAAGTTTTCAGAAAAAACTCAAAGTTTTGCCTACTTGTGTTACTAATAAAAAAATTATTTTTTCAAAAAAAAAACATTGAAATTTTGATAGTATATATTATTTAATCTCCTCTACAATTATATGTAAAAAAATTGATACTTTTATATTAAAAAATTCTTGTTTTTCTCTTTAAAAACAACCCCCAAATTGCTCATATTTTGATACTAATTCACTTTTAGATGCCTCCCAAGCCTACCACCAAAGCTGCGTCCAAGGCCTCCAAGGCCACAAAGTCCAAGACCACTCCTCCAAAGGCCAAAAAGGCCAAAACTACCCCTAGAAAGCAGCCTGCTAAGGGTAAAGCTCCCCCCAAGACCCCTACGCCCTCACCAGAGCCTGAGGAAACAAGCCCAACCCCTCCCCATTCTCCTTTTGTTTACTCCCCGTCAGACCCTCAAGAGAAGTTATTCAACTTTAACCGCCACTCTGAACCCACTTCAGAGCCTGAGGATGAAGAAGAGCAGGAGCCTGAGCCTTGTGCTCCTGCAGATGAGCCAATTGAGCTTTGAATCTTAATACCATCCATAATGTATGCAACAGAAATGGCTCCTTTGCTGTGCCCCCAACCTACCCCACCAGCTATCCAATTATGACCAAGAAAGGGGGTGCTGGCTTTGTCCACAAGGGCTACAGCTTCAGCTGCAACAATGAGAAGAAGCCCATCTGTCAGCATCACTTCAAATGTGATAGTGTTGGCTGTCCAGATAGACTCACCACCTATGGGTTCACTCTTTTTAAAGCCCTGACTATTGGGCATGACTGTGCCAAGCTCTTTGATCCACTGTATCAACTGATCCGCTGGTTTCTTTGCCAGGTCATATCAACCACCAAAGACCAAACTGCAACTGAAGTTGTAAATGATGCACTTATTAATCTAAATGATACCCAACTTGCAACTGTTGGTGGCGCCTCAAAACTTCAGAGATATCTCACTGACCAGAGATATGCTCTGAGCACTGAAGGCGTCAGTGCTTCATCAATTGACCAGTTGATTTTAACTGAAGAGCAAAAGCTTTCACGGCACAAAGAGAGATTTCTCCTTCACAATGATGGGCAACATGCCCCAGAGCAGATCATCTGCTTTGCTACCTCCCAGGATCTTCACAACCTTTTAAAATGCAAGACCTGGCTTGCAGATGGTACCTTTTTCACCTGCCCAAAGCTCTTCAGCCAGCTTTGGAATATCTATGGGCAGGTTGGAAATCTGGTTCTTCCCCTTGTCTTCTTTTTCCTTCCTAACAAGAAGCAAGAAACCTATGTCCAGGCTCTAACAATATTAAAGGCCAAGTTGGATGAGATCCTCCCCACCATTGAAGAGGGGCCAAAGGAGACTAGAGGGCGTAAGAAAAAGGCCCAGTCAGAGGAAGCCACCCCCATCAAGAAAAAGCCCAAAAGCCTTCTGTGACAGATCCAGGAAATTCATACTTGCTTTTTCATTATCCCGGTCTGACTCTTTTACGGTTTGACAGGGAATCCTTTATGTAAGCTTTGATGAGCTTGGATTCCAGGCAAGCAATCTTGGCGTTAAACTTGTTGCCATCTGGTGATCACTTCCACATTTTTTGCTTCCCATAGTCTTAGCTACAGACCATCTCTTTCATTCCATGGTAGTCTCATTTCAGTTAAAAGCCAAAAACACAAAGCATAAAAATATTGAGGGAAAAGCAACCATTGTCACAATAAGCATCATTTTTTATTAATTATTATCATGTTTCCATTATATACCAATCAGGGTACATTCAGCTGAAAACCCCTCTGGTTCCAGACTCACCCTGAATTCCTATCACATGGTTTATGACATAACAGCGTCATCCAATCCAGATCTTAACCAAAAAGATCTTCACACTCTTAACCTATAAGAATGTGCCCTAATACATTCCAGAATAGCCTGATTCTTTCCGTAGAAATGTATTGTTTTGGCTTGAAGCATTCCAGACTTCTGGCGCCAAAAACCTGTGGAATATACATATTCCTGATCCAAGCTATCCTTGTTCCAATTGGGAACCAGCTGATTAATCCTGAATGTATAGACATCATTGTCTACATTTAGTTATTTTTGCATTTAATGGTTTTTTGCCTTAAAAACCCATTAAACTGCTTTGAAACTCAAACCAGGCGCCACTGTGGCACCCAGCAATTTCCCCAGGCGGTGCCCCAGCGCCTGAGAAAATTTGATAGCAGCGCCTTGGCGCTTTGCAAATCCATTAGGCAGTGCGACGGCACTTTTAACCCAATGAATTTGCCAACGCGGCGCTTTTAAACCACAATTCAGGGGTTTACTTTTGGCTAACCTTAACCAAACTTCTTGACACAGTCAAGGCAATTAAATAATATAATTAAATCCTCATTAATTGTATTCCAAGCATATATTAATTAACCTTCCCAGTTAATTAATCTGTTTGAAGACAACAAGTCTTCACTTGACACAATCAAGTCCATTTTGGCCCTATGATTAAATCCTCATCAATCATATTCCAGGGTATATATATTAATTAACTTTCCCAGTTAATCAATCAGTTTAAGACACCTAGTCTTTACTTGACACATTCAAGTCCATTTTGGCCCTGTGATTAAATCCTAATCAATCATATTCCAGGGTATATATTAACCTCCATGGTTAATTAGATGGTTTGAGACACCTAGTCTAATAATCTGAATTGTTCAGATTATTTATTATGACCCTCAATTAGTACAGCCTAATTGATTCCTGGGTATCAATTAACCTCCCTGGTTAATTAGACGGTTTAAGACACCCAGTCTCATAATCTGAATTGTTCAGATTATTCATTACAGCCCTCAATTAGTACAGCCTAATTGATTCTTGGGTATCAATTACTATGCTGGAAAGTCTCTCCAAGGCCAATCCTATTGTTTTGAATTTCAACCTATGAAATTCATCAAAATTCAACCTCTTTGTGAAACCACAGCCCAATGTGACTGTAGTACAGTCACACCTTCCATACCATGAATACCTGGTAGTAGATTTTGAGCAGGCTCAGGCCAATGCTTTTATTAGAGTCTTCAAGAGCTCCCCTCAGGGATGCTACTTTCACTTTTGGCAGGCACTTTGCCGCCGCCTTCAAAAGTGCTCTGCACTTCATGAGCTGGTCTACACTGAAGGCACAAAGGAAGCAAAGGACGTGTTCAACTGCTTTGCTGCCCTTGTACAGAAGGAGGAGACAAATGCCTTCTACAACGCCCTCCTCCGCCATCCCTAATTATTGCCAACCAGGCAGTCTTTGCTCCATTCATATAGTATTTTGAAACTCAATGGGTTGGAGTGTTTCAAGGAGCACGCCACATCAGAAAAGGCGGTGATTCAATCACATGGAACTGCTTTAAGCAGGTAAAGAATGGCCTAATCAAGACCACCTCTTCTCTTGAAGGGTGGCATAGTCAATTTGCCACAAGGGTCCGGGTTCAGAAGCCCAAGTTCAACAAAATCATGGTCCATCTCAAGACTCAGCAGGCCATCTCTGCCTGCCTCTTTAAAACAGGCATCCAGACCAAGGATGATCCCCCCAAGCAAACCAAAGCGGTGAAAAAGTATACAGAGATTAGCAAGGTGGTCCTTGCCTACTATCCCAAGGATAGCAAGCTTGAACATCTCCAAGCCATCTCTATTGCTCTTTCAACCAATGTATGATCCTTCCTCAATAAACACCACTCTATCTTCTCTCCTTTTCCCTTTACTCTTATCATTATTTTAGTTTTATTTAGTATTTGGTACAATTCTATGCTTATTTTAAAGTATAGTTTATAGTTAAAATCAATGAAAATAGTTATTTTTGGGATATTTTAACTTTTGGACTTTACACAACCTTGTTGCTACTAATTGACCCCATTTTTTTGCAGATTTGGAATTCTGAGGCTTTTTTAAGCTTAGAAATGTTTTTTTAATTTTATTTTTTGAGAATTTTTTAGGGTTTTTTTGGGGGGGTTCAAAAATCTAAAATTTTAAAACTGTTTTTTCTTAGTCGAAATGCCGTAAATCAAAATGGCGTTTTTACTAGTAAATTGAGATAGCAAAAGTTTGAGATGCCGTATTTTGAGATGGCGTTTTTTGAGATGCCATTTTAAAATGGCGTGTCCTATCATAATAATAAAAATAGCAATAGTAAATTTATTTTAGATATACTTATTGAATAAAAATATAAATTTTAAATTTTAACAAAATATTAAGAATCCATGTTTATTCAATTGTCTCAGAAGCAAGAACCTTGGGGATGAAGGACTTGGAGTGCTTTTAGAAAGCTACCCTCACACATGGTGGCGCCAATAATTGACTGACTTCTAGTATTAAAAAGATATTATGTATCCTGAGGGAGGTCCTGTTTCACTGTATGCTTAATACAGAAAAATGCCTCCTCAATTGGATTAATAAATGGAGAATAGGGTGGAAGGAAGAGCAGTCTCATTGGACAGCCATATAAGTGGTGGATTGACATGAATGTTTTTTCTATAGGTGAGAACTCAGAAAAACCAAATTGATTTTATTGAGACTCACATTATCAAGCACCACAATGTTGGTGGTGCCACCTTAGCCAATCTGGAGATATTCCTTGATAAGTCAGAAAAAATTGAAGGTTTCACTACCATAAAAACCTATTATTATTTATGTTTATCCAGCTCATGAGGACCAAGAAGTGCTATCATAGAGTATTCCAGAGATCTGAAAGAAGATAATGTGATACACTGTCTCTGGATTCCTTGAAAATACGCCCATGCCACAACCTAATTGGATAAGAAAATAAAGATTAATATATATAAAAAACTGAACATTCCCTGTCTCTTTTAAAGCAATATAGGTTTCATCCTAAATGTCCCAACTCTCTATAGTCTTCTTGTTGTGACTGCTATATATAGAAACACCCAATACTTTCTAAGGGATTTTTTAATGATCATTTTTTTGTATTTTTTTTAAAAAAAGACCAAAATCTGTAGCTAACATTGATTGAAGAGGTACTGAATCAATATGACAATCCCTGGATACCTCTTTCTTAATTGTGTTAATATGCACAGGCTACAGGAGCTTAGGCTATTTTTTGGCCTTTAGTGGTTTTGACGTTTGGATGGTGGCATGGTATTTGATATTGACTCAGGTGACATATTTTACCATAAACCCAAAGTTTGATTCAGTACTGTAAATTCAGAGCCTAAAGGTAAAAATGCAGGATTTTCAAATTCTTTTGCGTGAAATCACCAACTTAATGGAGTAATTTTCATCACAGAACAGCTTAATTTTTTATATAAAAGGATGAAAATATTCCAGTAAGTTGGTGAGTTCATGTAAAAGAATTTGACAATCCCGCATTTTTACCTTTAGGTTCTGAATCTAAAGTATTGTGAATTAACATTCTATTGGACAGGTACTTTAAGATGCCTTGCACTTGCTATCTGACAGCTGATGCCTACCCTTGGAAGTTATTGCAACATTCACACTATCAGGGTCAACACATGGGATACAAGCATTTGTATTTAATGTTGTTTTTGGCCCTTGGGGACAACATCCAAGAGGACACAGCAGGAAACCTTTATCACAAAAGATTTGAGGTTTGAAGCTAGCCTTGGGTTAGCCTTCAGGGCAAAATTAAAGGGCATATACCTTAATTTCCTGAAATACACAATGAGTAATTCATTTTGGAAAAAAGGAAAGAAAAAGGCTTGAAGAATATTAAAGTCAACACAAATATGGATAAACTTGTCTTTATTAGGAGAAGTAACTCTACTTAAATATTAGACAATGATTGATAATCAAACAATAGGTAGACAGAGTGGCAGAAGGGGTCACATTGGGTTGAACTCATACCAAGATTAGTAAAAGACAGGTAGGGTAATCTGGAATGGGTGGACATTGATATCAACCCATTTGAGTAAGGTGAACAAACTCCAAAATTGAAAGCAAAGACTTGGTTGGATTTGCAAGTATCAATATTTGAAGACCATACCAAATAGCACAAATGGCGTGATTTCTGACCTATAAAAATATACTGCTCACATTAAATATTGTTGACAATGATAAAATACACAGCATGTGTGGCTGGCTCTTCAGTTATTGTCAAGGGCATTTAGGAAGTATCATATACTCTTGCATCACTGGTAAATCTAGGGTCTAGTGTACAAGGCCATATAAAAACTGGGTAGACAATGGATTTTTACAAAACCTCATTGTTCCCAATGACTTTGGAGTGGGTCACTTTAGTGATAGGCTACAATATTGGCTTGTGTTTGGGATTTAGACTACCATATCTGGCTTGTAATGTTAGAGGCAGTTGTCTGACACTAATAATGTGAGAGACCTGTGTCTTGTGCTTTACACCACCATTCTGTATTCTGGTTCTGTTCCTTAACCCTCAGGGGTGCCAGCTTGAAAAGGTTATGTTGTGCCCTATTGCATGAGCTGGTTAGTTGTGATGATGTCTGTCCATCCAAAAAATGAAAATAAAATATTTTTTGGATTATATTTGTTTTATATAAGTTTTTGGTTTAGTTTTAGGCTAATTATCTTTTTTTATCCTTGGATTGTGAGAGAGGGGGGCTAAACTAAGTTTGGCTCCTGTCCTGGGGGAAGGACCCACCAGGACACCATCCAGTGCAAGACTGGTATGGCCTCTCAAAGGGGCATCCATAGGGAGGACGTGGAAGATAGACGGGGAAAGTATGAGTCCAAGCCTGTTATGGCCCGCCATGACATAGTAGGTTTAGAAAAACACGTTTTAAAAGCTTGGATCAATAAAGCTACTTCTTGCTGTCAGAAAGCTACCTTGATGATCTCCCTAGGTATCTTAATCAAAATTTATGGCAATTTAAAGAGCCGAGTTCAAAAACCCTGTCAGCATGTCCCAAAATGGTCGCAAGATTGGATTTCAAATCAAGACAAGCATCAATTAGTAATTGGGCAAATCCAATCATATCTCAGCTTCTGGTGATCAGTTTTGGACGTTCTTACGCTCAAATGAAAGCCCAAGATGAGGAAAATCCATCCAAAGTATTTTTAGATGACCAACTGAGGCAAACCGTGAAGTTTGAATCTGGCCAAAAGAATATGACTAGAATTAGTCAGCTGATGTTTCAAACTTTTAGCATGACCCTCCAGATGAAGATAAGGACCTTCAGGAAGAATATGGAAGAATCTCAAAGACCAATGTAAATGATATAAAAAGAACCTAGTTCCCCTTTTCCCCATTGTGATCATTCTTGGTCTGAGTAATAAATAAAGGACTTCTCTTAGACTATAATTTAAATGGATCAGAGTTGGGAGCCCTTGGGCCCTGACAAAGCCCATCAAAATCATTCCACCAAGCAACCAGGGAGCACGCTTGGGAGCAAAATCTTTGCCGTCTGGATCCTCTTCTTGGATCTGTAGGACTGGAATCTCTGAGGGAGGAGAAGACAAAGAGGCCAGGCTAGGGGCCATGTATAGAACTGGATCAAGGGCAGAGAGCTCAAGGTTGTTGCAAGTCAGACTTCTTACAACATTTTTAATAGTCACAAGGATATCCTGGGTGCACCCAGGGATATTCTTAAATATGTGAATGAATTTATCTGAGTTGGTAACAACATGGTGAAATGAATGGGAAATACACCCCCAAAGATCTGGGGTAGTACACCATATCATCACCAAGACTGGCGCCAGGGTGAAAACAACAAACTTGGCAAGAGGCACCAACATTTTACTCAGGGCCAAAACCAGAGCTCAGAAACAAAAATTGGTCTCTCTAGTTTGTGTGGTCAGAAAGCAACATAAAGGAGCCAAAGACAAGTAAGAAAGTCTAACAAGGCCGAGAGAGTCAAACAAACGGCAACCATGGGATGCAGGCACTTTGAAAGCAGGTTTAAAGGATTTAAAGAGTATAGGAAGAGATAGACAACTCAAAAGCAAAAGAGAGATAAAATTGAACTTAAAATAGATAAATATATAGAATTTAATACTAATTTTTAAAGTCAAGTTGATTTCTTTAAAGCAAAAGCGGTAAGCTTTAACTTTAAAGTAACAACATCTCTAGGAGCTTTGAAAGGACGCTGGGAGGTCTGGAAGCAAGGAAAAAGGTAGGAAAGAATAAAACCTTTACTAATAATCTTAGGGAATTAAAGGGCCATATAAAAGACCCAAAAAGAACCACTAAAATTTTAAGGATGAAAGTTAAACTTTATTTGTAAGAATGAGCAAGCAGGGGGCCAAAAGTCCCCTGTCTTGCTTTAAGAGACAGGCTTTAATTTGAGAGGTCACCTGACCCAGGGAATTGATTTGATTGGGCAGGGGAAAATTTTTTTAAGGACTTATTTATTGAGTTGGAGGATTTTACAATAATTTCATACTTCAAATCTGATTGGCTGGCATTGCTGGAGCAACTTTAATCAGCATTCAATCCAGTTGGATTGGAATTTGATGATTTAGCATTAGCACAACCTGGTTGTTTAGACGTAATTAATTTCAAGTGCCAACAAGCCCAAGCCAAAAAATAGTCTAAATTAATCAGAGATTTCTCCCAAGTGGGAACAGAGTTCAACATATCAGTATTTTCCACCTGGGAAGGGTATGACAACACAAATATCTCATCAATTGTGTGGGCTAAATCCTCAAGGGAATTAAGGGCCTTGCCCGCTTCTGAGCATATTTTTTTGTGTGGTGCAGGAAGATTGTCTTATCCAAGGCTAAAGGGGGAGTGACTTTACATGGACAGTATAATAATTTCTATCTTAGTGATTTGGAGTGTATATGATTTACTTGATCTTTTTTAGACTATTTTAGACTTTATAAAATTTACATTTCTAAACATGGTTATCAGTATTGGATTTTTTATTTGATTTTATACATAATGAAGCTTCTTATTTTGGTTTAGTTTTTATATTTCACTTACATGTATTCAAAGCAGATTCCAAATATCTCAATTGATGTTTGATTTTGTTAGTGGCTTTTAATTATGATTTAATATTTGTTTCTTGGATTTGGCAATCCTGAAATTTTAAAAAAAACATAGTAAACTTAATGAAAACAAGAGGTGAATTTGAATAATTAATTTCAGATTCCAATCAATTTAGTTTTTCCATTTGAAATATACAGCCACAACTTGAAATTTTCAAAGTGTCTATCAGATCCTACAACTTGAAATACTTAAATGAAATAGAAAAAATCAATTTAATCAAGAAAATTGCCAAATTGCAATTATGATTTGAAATTTAGACATATGATTAAACAATCCCACACTTTTGCATCAGGTTCTGAATCTACAGTAAAATGTAATATGTTTGTCCAAAAAAAGACAAGCTAACATTTATTAATATCATTGATAAACTGAACCAATATTTTTGAAGTACAGAAAGAAGTAGCTTCTTGAATTTTAGATTTAGAAAATCTACCTAATCTTTAAAAAAATTAAACAATAATAAAGAAAACACTTTTTAGACAATCTAGTTTTTAAGAGTTAATATTTGCAGTAAAAATTGCATAGGCAGCTATAAAACTATCAATTTAATTTAGGATTTGACATTTTATTCAAAATCCAACAACAAATTTAAATTTTACTTTTGGTAATTATACCCATGATTTAGAAAAAAATCCATACATTTAAAATAATTATAGTTGTTGTCAAAAATATTATTAAACCTGTTTTTCTTGAGAAGAGTGCTTGATAGTGATATTGAAGATGCGGACCTTCTCCTGGTTAAAGCCATATGCACTGATATCATAAGTGCCCTTGGGTGCATATGCAGGGATTTTAAATGAGTAATCCATGTCAACCTTCATAGGCTTGACAGGACACTGCACCTTGAGATTACGCTCCTTTGCCAGCTTGCAGATATCAAGGTTTACGTCTCCAAGTTGTGCTCCATTGACGGTGGGAGAGATGGAAGCAGTTGAACCAGATGCAATTTCTTGCTTGAGGTTGCCAATCAAGTGAATGTCAAGAGGCTGTCCAGCAACTGGGACAGAAGGCTTAAGAATTACATCTTTGAGTTGAAAGGCATCTGATTGGCTACCACAGTCCAAGATCATTCCACTGGCAATGGGGCGGCAAGTGGAAGGGCCTGAGTATTGTTGAGCTGAAGTCAAAGCTAAGAAAAGAGGAACAAATGTGAATTGCATTTGAAGTGTGATGTTTTGCTTTTTGACTTTGTCTGTTTAAATAGTTGCTTCCTTGCATGAGGTTATTTAATCAGTTAGGGTGTATTTAGTGTTGGTCTACCATATAATTTTAAAAATAGAGCTCATAAATAAGCAGAGGCTTTAATTTCCACCGCGTCCACTAATTAAAGTGAATTTAGTTTAGAATTTATACTATAAGATAAAAAATATCGAGTTTGGATTTCCAGATAAAACTGTGTGGAATGTGCGTCTCGATGCTTTTGGTTGAGATGGTGTCTTAAATGCAGCTGTATTGATGAGATTCTGATTTTAACACCGCCATTTTTCCTAATGAGAGCGCTTCGCGATGAAGCTCATATTTAAATGACGAAATGTCTATTTTTAATTGGATTTGTGTTCAGTTTAATTAATATCTAAGAATTATGAGGCAAATGATTCACCTTAAGCTTAATTAAAATAAAACAGTTTGAACTGGTACTGGTGCTAAAAGCAGGAATCAGGTATGCTACTTTTTAGAAATCTTAACGATTCCAAACTAAATTCACTCCAGAAAATTGAAGCAGTAAAAAATCAAAAGCCTTTCTAGAAATCAGGGTTCTTAAAGAAGCACATATCTGCAGACAGTTAAATTAAGCCAGTCTTATTTAGAAGCTAGTGTGTGGAATCGAGAAAGGCTTGAATTTAGGTAAATGTACAAAGCAAAGGCAAAAATGGGTAAAAGCCAAAAACAAAAAGTTATACTGTAGTTTCAGAACCTGCTGGTAAAAGTGTAAAAATGTTCAAATTCTATGTCCAAATTTCATATTACAATTGTAGCAACTCACTGAATTAAAAATAAAATATTTAATAAAATCAACCATTTAGTTTGCCAGTTTATATTTATTTTAGATTTGCAAATTTGACAGCCCTAATACAAAGAATCCAACTAACTTACGGCAAAACTCATCAAGAAATGTGGGATGTACCAACCAGAAATGCAGGATGCTAATGTATGACTTGACATTTTCTATATGTCCAATTATCAGCAGACAACCTGTAATGATCAATAATATGAAAATAAATGATTTTTCAAAGCCAAAAACTAAAAACCAAATTTTTAATCATTATTGAAGTAGTTTTGTTACAGTAGTTTTAAAAGCTATGGCAACAAGCAAAAATTCTTCAGATTTAAATGAAATGATTTCATATTTAAACAAAATCCAACTCTCAGGTAAAAATATATACTCTGTTAACAGGGTTTATTGGCGTTAATGGGTGAAATGGGTCAACACAGCAACAAAGGGCTCACACGCAAAGCAAAACTATTCAAAATACAATCTGAAATACATTGATTCACAAACAAAATGGTGCGAGTTGACTTTCGGTGTACTTATGTTTACTATGTGAATCAGTGACAAAATACACCCAAGCAAGGTGTGTAAAAACTCAATCCAAAAACAAAACACAATAGCAACTCACAATGTAAACAAAATCACTCACACAATGTGTGCAATGGATTGTAATCATGAATGATACCAAGGTATCTAAAATAAGACACAAGATCTGAAACATAAATTTTAAAAATATTGTGTTGAATGTTTCAATTTGGCAGTAAAATCTAGGAAAATGGGTGGATTTTTTTTGAGTATTCTAAAATGGGCGTTGTAAAACCAAAAACAACTAACTAAGAAATAAAAAATCTCTAATTGGGATACTGGGTGGGAAAAATATTAATTGAATATCCATAAATAGATAAAAGCAAAAATTAAAAATAGGGAGTAACTTAATTAAGTTTTATTTAATATTTTATTAAATTTTAAAATGGAAGGAACACAACAACAGACTACCATTGCACCTGTTATGCTCTGCGGTTGTGGTTGCCCCTGCGGGTCAAAGAATAGACTTAGTACAACACAAGTGCCTACTCAGGAGGGAGACGGGAGAGGAGAGTTCCATAGTGACGCTGCACTGACACAACCGGTTCAAGGAGCACAAGCTGCTAGGGTGGGGAGCATAAACCCTCAGGTCCCAAAGCTGACCCGGAAGCCAACCAAGGTCACCACTACCAAAATGGTTAAAAACAAGGAGGTAGAACTTACTTTGTATGTGTTTGACGTTGTGTACCGGCAAGAGTTGGTCCCGTCAGCCATGCTGGAGAAGGTGAAGCCTGTACTTGATACTAGCTATGAGCCCTACGTCAGTGATGGCAATCAGGAGGATGATGAGGAGCCCCAGTTCTACCAAACCAATGAGGGACAGCTAGTGCTCAAAAAAATTGCAGCCTTTTACAACAAGGTGCTCATGCCTTGCAAGCCTGTCATCAATCAGGATCCTGGCTTGTCTGAACCCACAAATGCCCGCCCAAAAGCGCATCCCCAACATCAAACACATCATCCTGCTTAAGCTAATGCGGGAATCAGGTGACTACAAGGTGGCCGCAGCCATTGTTGAAGTGGATCCCAAGTACGCCAGCAAGACCTTCCATAAATTCATCAATACTGGTCATGTCCTTGCCGTGGAGAAATCTTTGCGTGTGTCAACCATGCTCACCAAGGAGTACAAATGGGCAATCCACCAGTGGATAACCCAAGATTGCCATCTTGAACTGGCCAATATACAGGCCATGGTCAAGTCTGCTTTTGGGATTGAGGCCTCAATTTCCTTCTATTATCATTTGGTCAAGGGAATGCAATTTTCCTGGAAAAAACTCAGGGTATCCCCATACAATTGGAACAGCTCAGCCAATATTGAGACCTGGAAAAATTACGCTGAGGTGTACACTGCCCTCAAAGCCAAGGGGACGGTGAAATTCTATTATATTGACAAATCAGCATTTGCCTCGTTGATGCACAATGAGTATGAGTATGTCCCCAGAGGCTCCAATGACGGGGTGGCTTGACGTGCTGCAGTCCACGCCACAGCCTATTCAATGGTGGCTCTCCTAGGTCCAAAGGGGGTCAACCTCTATCAAATGATACTAGGCTCCCACAATAGCTGGACCTTCCTATCATTTCTCTGATTGGTCCAGGAGCATCTGAGGTGCATAAGCCCGGGCTTCACTAACTTAATTGTGTTGGACAATGTTGGTCTCCACAAGATGGCTGACATTCTTGAGGAATTCCCAATGATTGACACAAGCATTGCAGTGGGCCCCCAGCAATTGGCCATGGCAAATATGCACCTTCTCTTCCTCCCTGCCTATTTGCCCTTCCTAAATCCCATTGAGGAAGTCTTTGGGTGGCTCAAGCAAGTTGTCAAGCGAGGAACCCCAACTGGGACTGAGGACCTGTTTGATTTGCTGCAGGCCAGGATCCATACCCTCCCAGCTGAGACTGTTGCCAAATTCTATGGCCACGCTGATTTGTTCATCCCCGTGTGCCTAGCCAAACAGCCAATCAATTAAAGGCTTAGTGTGTCCAATTTTTTTATATTCTCTAATTTATTATTCAAAATTTATTAGTTATCATTTTATATTTAGATGTTTCTACGCCTGCAATCACATTCAGAAAATCCATCAATAGATGTAAGTATTTTATTTATTTTATTGTATATTATTTTATTATGCCATCTGAGGTAATCCCAAACGCTCAATATTGGATTATGCAAAAATACTTAAATCACTTTGGTCAAATAAATGTAAAAATTAATTTAAAAAAATTAAACGTAAAATGTACAAGTTAGAATTTATTTTATTAACATATAATTTTATACTTTTATGAAATCAATTTCTGCAATATATTTTGCAAATCTTGTTTGCTAAAATATTATTTGAAAAATTAATTATAATAAAAATATTGTAGAGTATAAAGATGTTTATTAGAAGATAATTTATTAAGAACGCCTGTAGTGAGTTTGGCGGTATATACCCACTCCACAATGGAGGTGGTGCACAACCTCCACTGCCACCCTGTGAAATGTGGATACACCAGTATTGAAATACTCCCTCCTGCTGGTGAAGGGAAGTAGGGTCAGGTGGGAGTGAAGCAGCAGCTTTTCAGGCGGGGCTGCAAACCCGTAGATACCAGCCAGGACCAGGGCGTCCTGGATCACATATTCAACCAAGTTGTATCCGGGGGACCTTCTTCCTATCAAGTGCAAGCCAGGCCTTGTCAATCCCCAGAAGGACCCCGTCCAGATCCTCCACGCTGGCGCTCATTCTTAAGTAAAACAGGAACCCCAGGTAAACCACCAGATGAAGCCTTTGCCCTGCAAAGGCTTCTGTGAACTCACACAGTTTATTATAGACTGTGCTTATCTTCTTGTTGTGCTTTGTCTTGGCAAAATGTGAGCTCTATAGCTGCTGGGACCCCTGGCTTGTTGGCACTCCAGGCCAGCCCAAAGTCCGCCAGGAGGATCTTGGTCTTCTTTACAGCTGTTGCATCTGCAATAGCCAATTTGATCACCGCATGCCCAAAGTTCTCAAGCAGGTAAGACAGGGTGTTCTCCACCAGGAAGCAGAAGCTAGCAGCCGCGTGAGCCCTGCCCATCTCTGGTACATTCTTGAATAGGAGGGCCGGTTTTTTTTGTTGAAACCACAGGCTTGACCCGCCAGCAAGGTTCCAACCAAGCAGGTTTGTGACCCGCAATCCAATTATCTGGTCACTCAAAGCCAGACTAGGAAGTTGGCTCAAATTACCAAATTCAGAAACATGAACAGATGATGATCCTTTATGGTGGATACCTCAATATGGCGCTTGACTCATTAACAGGATCAAGCCACCCCCTCTTCCATCCAGCTATGTGATCACCAATCATGTTCCTTCTATCCATTGATTCACAATAGCTATATAATCACTATCTCACAATAAAGATTAGGATCTATCCTCTAAATATTTTTCCCCATGTAACTCTGCTAAAACAGCACAGTTACAACATTAGTAGCACAGGTAGGCTCTCCATCTTACCTTATCTTGAAAAATTCTTCCTGTTGCCCACACACGCCACGGCCAACAAATCCTTGACAGAATTATGTCTGGCCTCCCACCCAACTGGACTCTGTATACTCCTGGTACCAAGATACCTGATGGTTTTGTTCTCTACCAAAACACAATGATCCTGCTACCCGCCTTCAACGCCCTATCCGCCCAAAGGTTCTTTCAGGCACCTTTCTTGATGCCACAACCAGCTGAAAAAACCACCATGCCCGCCTATATTGCACAAAGACTTTGCAGCACCGCCTTGGAGACCTTTGCAGGGGCCAACAACGACAATGCTGCCGCATGGATCCAGTCCGCCCAAAGCAAGCTGGCTCAGATGGAATGCTCACAGCAATTTTGGATTGTGGAGATTCCTATTTGACTGACCCATGACACCAGCACCTGGTGTGACAAGTGGCACAAAGAGCACACTGACAAGAACTGGGACACCTTCAAACAGGGCATCTTGGCGAGATTTGTGCTTAAGGATACAGCGCTCATGATCATACGCCAAGTAAAGAACCTGACCCAGACAGGCACCGTTAAAGAACTCACCTGCGTCTATGAGGAACTCTGTCTCTGTGCCCCATCCAACATGGCCTTTGACACCCCAGCAACACACCTCATGTACTACAACACTCTCAAGTTGCACGTGATGAGACATGTGAACCTGGACCAGGTTACCAACCTGCAAAGCCTGTACTGTGAAGCAGAAAAAGCGGAACAAACATCCAACAATCTACACAAGGCACAGACTGGGAAACAAGAAAGGCCCAAGGACTCCCATCCAAGTGGGCGCTCCTCTCAACCACCTCCTGGAGGCAACAGCAACAACAACAACCACAAACCCACGGGATTGAATGGGAAAGGGAATGAAAATAACGGTCAATCAAATTGTACCCATTTCCGTGTCACCGCCACCCAAGGCAACCAAGATGAGGGATAAGCCCGGGGAGAGCATTAAGCAAGCCAAGCTCTCCCCACGCAACTCCTGACTTGCCCAACAATGAATACCAATCCAAGGACGTGGACCAATGTCCAATGATTCAAGTACCCTTGGAAGACCCAGTACTATACACCATTGCCAGACATCCAAATAAATTGATTTCTTACCCTTTCTGCTTTCACAGTTACACAGGCTCAGCACTCCTGGACTTGGGCGCAGATCAAACTTTAGTCAATAGCAGCTTTGTGGATAAATTCAAGCTGGCCACTAATTCTTTGCGGATTAAAAACGTGGTTCTGGCTGATGAACACCACATTGCTGTGACAAAGGAAACTGCCCCCTTATCTGTCATGCTTGAGAACCTCCACTCCACCATCCAAGGTCCCGTCATTGACTTCCCTAAGTTTGAAATTATACTGGGACTAGACTGGTTACAAAAAAACAACCCCCACATGGACTGGGCGACTTTAGTGTTGACCATCAAGCGTGAAGGTGTCAATCACCAGATCTACCCGGACTCTGTAGACCAACTTCTACGCAACCACGTCTTTGTACGCATCACAGAGACTTTGGACGAGAAGGAAAATCTGAAAGCAATTGACTGGGATTCCTGCCAGTATGAAATTATACACTTCAAGAACCACCAGGACACCTCAACGCCTCAAGATTGCGACATTGTGGCCCGTCACCCAGAAATCTTTAAGGAAGCGTTACCTGGGCTACCCCCTGAGAAACACATCCAACACTCTATCCAACTCAAGGGGGCTGTACCCAAGGCACATCCCATCTATCAACTGACCCCAAACAAGGACAATGCCCTGCACGCCTATCTCAAAGGGGCACTGGAAAAAGGACTTATCCGCCCCTCACAGTCTCCCTTTGGGGCCGCCATATTCTTTGTGGCTAAAAAGGATGGTACCTTACACCTGGTCACAGACTACCGCGCCTTGAACAAAGTCACCATCAAGAATTGTTACCCATTACCACTAATTTACAATCTCTTTGATGCCTTGGGAGGAGCCTCTGTCTTCTCCAAGATTGATCTAACTGCAGGCTACAATCAGATTTGTATTAAGGAAGAAGACATCCCCAAAACAGCCTTCCGCACCAAGTACGGTTCCTAAAAATGCGTGGTACTCAACTTTGGCATGACCAATGTCCCGTCCACCTTTGTAACCTTCATGAACAAAGTGTTTGCGCCACACATAGGCAAATACGTCCTAGTGTACCTGGACAATATTATTGTCTACAGCCCCTTGATGGAACAGCACCACAAAGACCTGGAGGAAGTCTTTACGACCCTGGCAAGGCACAAACTGTTGGCCAAGCCCTCCAAATGCCAGTTCTTCCGGGAGCAACTACTCTTCTTGGGACACATAGTCTCAAAAGACAACATCAAACCCAACAGTCAGAAGATACATGTCATCTGCAAGATGCCACCCCCCCAAGGACAAATCAGAACTCCGCACCTTCTTGGGAATGGTGGCCTATGTACGACACTTTATACCCAACTGCGGCGTCTTGACCGCCCCCATGTCCGCCATAACAGGCGCCAAGTCTAAGTTTATATGGACCCCCCAATGTGACCTCTGTTTTAGATGTCTCAAGGAAAAGCTCACGACAGCTCCCATCTTGCAATACCCCAAACAAGACTGAGAGTACCAGATGGAAACTGACACTTCAGATGCATCCATTGGGGGAGTACTACAAATTAAGAATAGTGATGGTGACTTCCTGCCTGTAGCCTACGGGTTGTACAAACTGACAGATGGCAAGTGTTGATACCCAATCCACAACAAAGAACTGCTGGCCATTGTACACTGCCTAGACAAATGGCGCTGTTACCTGGAACAGTAGGAATAATTCACAGCACTAACCAATCATAAGTTGCTCATCTACTTCAAGACACAAGCAAACCTGTCACACCGCCAAGCGCAGTGGATGGAAATCTTAGACAGGTTTAACATGCTCATCCAGTATAAGCCTGGGGCCAAGCTTGCCATGGCAGACGCCCTGTCTCGTCTGTATCTCCACGCTTCTAGGGGAGAAAATGGGCTCAACCTAGACTGGTCTCTCCTAGTGCTACATACAAAAGACAAAGGGTTCCCCACAAGCACAACCAATATCACCAAAGAAACAGTCATCAAGAATGAGCACCTCTTTGCTGATGTATATGGAACCCTTCACAGAAAGATGTCAGATGGCACAACCATTCCCTACATCCCCAAACATCAACAAGTTGATACCATTCTTTGCTACCACAGAGATCTTGGACATAATAAGAGCCAGAATCTATAAAAATTCCTAAAACATAAAGCCTGGTGGCCAACCTTATACCGCAATGTCCAGGAAGTGCTAGAACAGTGAGAGGTCTGCAAAAAATTTGCCAGAAGCAAACCCCCGCCTAAGTCTGTACTCCCCATTCAAACCTAACTACGTTCAAAGTATGGGCTCTTGACATGGTGGGCCCCATACCAGGAAAGCACAACAACAAAAAATACATCATAACAGCCATCAATTTTGCAACAAGGTGGCCAGTAGCCCAAGCGGTGAAAACACACACCATTAACGACGTCTGACAATTCATTGGCAAGGAAATAATCAGCAGGTTTGGAAAGCCAGAACTCCTGATAACCAATGGAGGCAAAGAATTGACCTCCAAAGACACCAACATGTACCTCACCAAGAATGGGGTCAAACACACCATCACAACACCATACCATCCACAGGCCAATGAACACGTAGAGCAGCTTAATGGTAGCCTTGTGCAAGCCCTAGCCAAACTCACCTCCGGGAGACCTGAAGACTAGTATAAGCAGCTACCAACTGCATTACTTGTGTTCCAAACCCAAGTGAACAGATCCACTGGAAAAATCTTGTTTCAACTGGTATATGGTACACAGCCAAATATCATTCAAACATTGACAGGACCCAAACTGGAAATTCCAAGTCAAGTCCCCCCTCGCTCAGATCCTCAAGTCATAGAGGCCAACAGTAAGCAAACAGAAAAGGAAAAAGAACGTCTACAAAAAACCTTTGTCCCCATCCAAGGTAGACATGAAGTTGGGGACAAAGTTTGGGTCATGAATGTTGACAAAAGCAAACTACAACCCAAAAAAGTAGGGCCAGTAATCATTCTAAATGTAAACAATAATAACACTTACCTTGTGCAAGGGCTTGGGAAACGCAAGCAAGACAAGACCTTACACCACAACCGCCTACAACCCTGCAAAGCAAGACAGAAACAACAAGAAACCATCCTGCCTGCCACTGAACAACAACTGGTTCAATATGGCGCCCAGGCTCCTGAAGACCTCCCTGACAACCTGCCCCCAGAGGAGGCCGACCTTCAGCCGGGGGGTGTCAAAACCGCAGGCTCAACCCGTCAGCAAGGTTCCAAACAAGCAGGTTTGTGACCCGCAATCCAATTACCCGGTCACCCGAAGCCAGACTAGGAAGTCAACTCAAATTACCAAATCCGTCAACATGAACAGATGATGATCCTTCATGGTGGATACCTTGATTTGGTGCTTGACTCATTATCAGGATCAAGCCACCCCCTCTTCCATCCAGCTGTGTGATCACCAATCATGTTCCTGCTATCCATTGATTAACAATAGCTATATAATAAGTATCTCATAATAAAGATTTATCTATCTTCTAAATATTTTTTCCCCATGTAACTCTGCTGAAACAGCACAGTTACAACAGGAGCGTCACCAGGACGTCCAAAACAAGCTCAATGGAGTTTACTGTGTAAACTCCACTGAGGATACTGGGTCCAGGCAGACCAGTTGGGCATCCTTGTAGGCAGTAACTGCCCACTCAGATGCCCCCTCGGCATCGTCAGCCCAGCTAGCGTGTCCCTTGTCATTGGGAAGGACCCGTGAATTCTGTCTTCAAGCTCCTGCACAACAGGGGAGGACAGATAGAGCTGCTTAGCCACGTGAGTGGCATAATTAGCATAAAAGGTGGCCAGAACAAAAGGAACCAGGACCCGGCGGAGTTCACTGTCTACATTTTCTAATAAAAAAAGGTAAGTTTTTTTAAAATTTATTAATTTTATTTTTTAGGTTACCTTCTTGTGTTTCTTCTTTGCCGGCAGCTTCAGCCGGCTTGGCCATTCTTGGTGCAATCAATTGTGCTGGAAATTTGGCGTCCTCTGCCCTGGCACGCTTTGCTGGCTTGAGATGTGCATACATCTCCGGGTCATCAACCCAGACAGACGGCGCGGAAAGATTGTAGGCCTTGAATTGAAGTCCTTCCACGACGTGCTTCTGGATATTAAGTAAGCGCTTGATTGTTGTTTCTGATGTGTCAGGAATTTTGTTCATTAATGCCTTGGATGTCACCCTGTTAAGTTTCTTGCCTTCAAGGAGTGCAGACTTCACCTTTGCTTTGACCTTATGGTCAATGTCTTTGATTTTGGCAATCACCAAGTTGAAGTCCTTTAGAAGCTTTTTGAGTCCTCTCATTTTATTTTTTTATTAACCTTTCCATATGTTTTTATAGCTTTTGCCCCAATAAATTCTGTATTATTTTGATACTGTTGCCTCTTTGTTTATTCCTTTTTGTTTTCCCATCTACTACATTATCCCATCTTTTTTTCCCATTGTGTATATGTTTTACGCTCATCTCAAAATGTGTGCTGTTTGCTATGTGTTGGCATTGTTTCCTTGATACCATATTATTTTTAGCACTTAAACACACCCCTTATGAAAATATTAACAATGATTTGGTGATCAGCTAAAATTTGAATTAGAAAATTATGGTGTTAACTGTTTTTAGATAAAATTGTTACTGATCCAAATTCAAAACCTTAATGATAAACTTTAAGCCAATTGGGGGCCAAGTGATAAAGTGATTGTTATGACATAAAGGGTCATTCAATAATTCTTTGATACATGTGCGCCAATTAATATGATTGGCTGGATGTTTTGCCATTGTACGCCATTGCTGCTGTGGCAAGTTGTTGGTGGACTAGTGCCCAATCAGCTGCTGGGTTAGCACTAGTCCTCCAACAACTTGCCACAGCGGCAATGTTGTACAATGGCAAAACACCCAGCCAATCATATTAATTAGTGCACATGCATCAAAGAATTATTGAATGACCCTTTATGTCACAACAATCACTTTATCACTTGACCCCCAATTGGCTTAAAGTTTATCATTAAGGTTTTGAATTTGGATCAGTAACAACTTTATCTAAAAACAGTTAACACTATAATTTTCTAATTCAAATTTAGCTGATCACCAAATTGTTGTTAATGTTTTCAAAAGGGGCTATGGTTTGGTGCTAAAAATAACTGTGTTCAGGATCTAGATACACACCATAGTAAATATATGATTTTATACAAATAAGCTGAACATAAAGAATAAAACTAACTATAAACAAAGAGAACACAAACAATTGAAATTCAAGATAAAAGATAATAGAAATAGAAATTTTTTGGGACCAGGGGGTTTATTGAGGCGGGCAAGAGTGATGCCTAGTAGGCAGAATGGTGTGGGAAGGAAGACGTAGAGGCAGTGCTGGCCTGGGGGGTCTGGGATTGGGTGGGTTGGGTTTGCAGGCGGGGGGTGTTGGTGGCGGGGGTGAAGGCAGGAGGATTGTGTGTGATGGCCGCCATATACTGCTCATTGTACTCCTCATCAGTCATTGGTTAGATGGGCTGGTAGGTGGCTGTGGCACGGGGTGGGAGGTGCTTATCCTTGAGTGATTGGTTGCCCATGTTCACATGGAAAACCATTTGCGCAAAAAAGTCAGCCACTATTTGGTGACCAAAGAGAAAATTGTGATCAAGGACCCCAAGATAGAGGTTGTTGAAAGCCTGAGGGCGGCGCTCCTGTAGTGTATCTCCAATGTTGAAGAAGACAACATCAGCCAGATAGACGTCTGCATGGCCGGCAGGGTAGACTGAGGCCTGGTGCCTGCGTCCCTGGATGGCATCAAGGGCGGTGGAGCTTCCCTCCATCTGGTGGCTCAAGAAAACCTGGTATTTGGAATTTGAGCCATCCCAGGAGTCAAGCAATCCACTGAGGATGTGGCCGTATGAGTAACCATTGATGAAATCAGGGTTTGTCCAATAGTAGACAAAAACCCTGGCTGAAAAAGCCAGAAATGCACCAATGAACGTCCCCTTCTTGACCTTCTTCCTTCCATTCTTGGTGACAGCTTTTCCTTGCTCATTGAAATTGTTAAATGCAATTGATAACTTGCAGTATGAGAAAAACATGATGTCATCTGTTAGACTTGTCAAGCATCTGACCAGGGTTGATTTGATTGTAGTGTCATATGGGGAATCCTCAGCGCCATCCCATTGATTGCCAGCCAAATTTGTAAGAACCCTAATTGAAGCCACCTTTCCGTGCATCCAGAGCTGCACTATGCACTCAGAAACCCAAATGCCATGGTGTGCAAGTTGCTTCCGGACCTGGGTCAAGGGAAGCTTGGGGTCCTGCTGGAGGAGATCAAGCATTGTTGGGTAGGCCTCGGTTATCTGGGACTCTGTGGCCTTATTTGGCTTCTTAGCCGTCCCAATCAGATTTCCCTTGTTCTTTAGGTTGTTGAACTCCCGCATTATGGTGGCTTGGGTAGATTGCAACTGGGCGGCAATCTGGTCCCACGACAGACCCTGTAGGTTTAGTGCCACAATTTCCTGAAGAATTTGGGCAGTGATTATTCTGTGTTTGGGGCACTGGGCGGCGGGAGCTGAAGCCTGATTGGCTGTAGGGGGGCAGGTTAGCTGGTGGCCAGAAGTTGTTCTGGATTGAGGTTGCCATCCTGATTGGTTGGTTGACGGGCAGCTTTTGCAGGGGTGGGTGTGGGAGCAAGGGCAGAGCTAGATGCTAAGTGACTCTCAAACAAGTCAAAGCCATATGGGTCGGGGGACAGTAACAGATCAGCTTCCTTGTTACCCACCTCAAAGGCTTGGGTGTAAACAGGTGCCTCCACATTCTGAGCCTTGCCTCCATTGCAGCTGGCTTAGCTGCTGGTGCCATCAAAGATGTTGCTTGTAAAAACCATTGTAAAAAACCTATGATAAAATCACCAAAGGTAGAAGCTTAAAATTTTATTATTTTTTGTAATCACAAGTCCATATTTTGAAGGATCTCAAAACCCTTCCATACAAATCTGGAGCCATGAAAATGGATAAAATGCCTCTGGTCCTAAATTGGATAGCTGTTGATTGGCTATTAAATTGATAGTTTTCCATTTTAGGCTGCTCATACTACACATCTTTTGTGAGTTCATTTTGTTTTGTGCTTGTGTAATCTTGCTTCTAGATTGATCAAGTTTTGTTTCACTTTAGTCCTTCTGTTGGTGCCTCATATGAATCCTGATTGGATTATAATATACTCTGTAACAGCATCCATCCATTTCACTTGTTGCGTCAGTTCATTTTGTTTGTGGTTTGAACTACACCGCTTGATGTTTGATATAATTTTGTATGATGGGTTAGTGAAATTTTGTTTTTGGTTTGACAGTTCATTTATTAACCAAAGGTATTTAAATTAATTGAATCCTGAATCTTGCGCAACTTGGATTTTGTTTAAATCTGAAATCATTTTGTTTAAAACTGAAGAATTTTTGCTTGTTGCCATAGCATTTTAAAACTAATGTATAAAATTAATTAATTTTCATCTCAAAAAGGATTATAAAGGATCTAGGGTGGATTCACACCAATTTTTTTAGGAATTATTAGTATTCTTGAATAATCACCCAGATCTATTCTATAACAGCTAAATTTTAGTTTCATAAAATTCATCAAAATAGACATAATTAACAATAAAATTGACTAAAATGTGCATTCCTCTTATTGAGCTTATTTTTATTAAAAATTATTATGTATTTGTATATCAACAATCAAGTCAACAAGATATCCCCTGGTCTTGATAATATCATACAGGAATTTATCATGACTGCCAAAAGTGAAGCCTCAGTTGATAACATATCACAAATCTAATGCCTTACCCAGGGTACTACCCAGGAGTACATCTTCTCTCCTTCTTTTTAAGACATTACAATGTTGGCACACAACATACAGGCAGCTGATAATTTGAAACATGTACCATCCCTGTCATCCACCAGTAGCCAATCAAGTCAGGCTATCACTCAGTGTGAGATTATCCTGATTGATCAAAAATGATCAGGCTAATCATTGCATGCAGATCTTTATCAGTTACACGCTGTATTATCACTAGGTTATCATTTAATTAAGTGTAGTGATTATACACATATAATCATCAGTTTATTATAATTTATATGGCAGTTATAAACTGTATAGTTGTTAGTTTATTATAATTGATATGACAATTATACACCTTATAATTTTTAGCCAATATAAGGATTATCAGTGATTACATGCTGTGTAATCACTAAATTATTAATTGTATATCTCTCATTCCATCCTAATGGACGTTGTATCAGCTCAGTACCACCCAGCCTGAAGGGCATATATGAGTATATCAAACAAGTGATGTGCAAATGGCTAGGGAATACTGAGTTTGGATCAGCATTACACGACAGATAATCCTCAGATCAATATTAAATCAAATCAGCTAGTGTAAATTAAGAACCAAAATGTAAAAATGCGGAATTAAATCCTTGGTTCCAATTTAAAATCACTTCTCCAGGAAACTCAGCTGATTGAAAATTAAAATATTTAATAAGATCAACCATGTATTTGACTTTTTTTGATTTATTTAAATTGGCAAATTTTGAATCTCTTGAGCAGATAACTCAACTAACAAGACAGAACACAGCAAACAAATGAGGGATACATGAATCAGAAATACAGGATTTTAATGAACAATTTGAGATTTCCTGTATTTCAAACAAATCATAGACATCACAGAAAACTTAAAAAATCTGAAATTGCAGGATTTTCAAATCTAAGAACCAAATTTCAAATAAAAAATGAGGTGAATTTGAAATAAATATATTTTATGGGTGTCTCAAAAAGGATTCTAAAAGATATAGAGTGGATTTGTGTTAATTATTTTAGGAATCATAGGCATTCTCAAAAATCATCCTATTCCATTTTAGGGTGGCTAAAATTTAGATGCTTGATTACAGTAGTTTTTAAAAAACGCTAATAATAAAATAGAATTATATATTACAATCTATCTTATCACGTTGTTTTTTCCTTGATTTGTTGATAGTTCATTTGCTGTTAATGATGTGCTTGCGTTTAATTGGATAGTTTCACCTCTAGTTGCCTTGGAAATAGAAAATCAAGTTGCCTCCAAAAGTGTTGTAACTGAACCAATGAGGATTCAGTATTTGGAATTGGGGAAGACAACAGTCCAATAGAAAGGACAGAATAGTAAGAATAAGGTCTCATTTATTGTGGAATATTGTGATTAATATACCATATGGGGAAAGCCACAAGGCCACAAGGGGGTGGCATGGTGGGAAGTTCCATGTAAGGTTTGAAGCTGAGGAACAACTTGTGCGGGGATCAGCAAGTCAAATTGGTTGTGCTCCTAATTAGGATGAAGTACCTGCCATTCAATATTTCCATCAGATTAATCCATGTTGTTAGATACGTCAAGAGACAACTCATCAAGCGCCCTTGTGTATTGTAAGATATGTTAGCAGGCAAGTCTGGGAACTTGGTTTCAACACAGCCAATTAATAACTTCCAGTAGGCTAGCTCAAGAAGAGTGTAGGCTGTAGCTGAGGTGCCATGTACGCCTTGCTAAGGCTAGTAGTAGCACACATGCCAAGGATAACCAATCAAGATAGGCGCAGCCAGCAAAAATGAACCTATTGCAAAGGTAGCCACTGAGAACTGTCTGAAAGGACATGAAAAAGGGTTGTTGCAGTATATATTGATATAGACACTTGAAAGGATGACAACAAGTTCTTAGTTACACCTGGATAGATTGCAGCCACTGGCTAGATTGTACTCCATTTTCAATAAACGTAATTATATTCAAAGTTCTATTCTATTGTAGTCTGTAGTGCTCTTGCATAGGATTAGGTAGAGTACATTGGAAAGTCTAGCATCTATCTGTAGCTTTAAACATACCAGCAATAAACCAAGTTGCTCAACATACTGATAATATTGTAGTAGTGTCAAGTGATCAATAAGAAAGTATTTTTGATGCTTCCCAGATCCTGCCAACTCACCTCTGCCCAAAGCTGCTGGTGTTGTGTTAATTGACCAAAGGACCTCTCTGAATAATTGGCTCCAGTAACAAAAGACATAACCCTGCCAGTTGCTGCACTATACCCACACTAATTTGAAGCACAGCTGTTGTCATACAGATTCACTTCTATTAACAACCATTCAAGATGTCATTGCATCAACATAATAAAAATTAATTATTATTCTTTAAGATCCCAAAATCCTGACAGCCTTCAACCCTTCAGGAATATTGCAAATTTGACCTCCCTGCTAAAAAGGCACAAGCTGGTCTCTTTACCTTAGATACAGAGGATAGAACACTCCTTTATGATGCTATTATGGAGCATAATCCTAAAATCCCCTAGTCCAGGTGCACCTCTAATAGCAACTGTGATGAAATCAACTCCCTAGTAGTTGACTATTAATTAAAGTGAGAATTTAGTTTTTTGTCTGATCAACTCCTGTATTTCACTGATAAAGACATCTTGGTTGGCACTATTTGCCCCAAGAAAACCCAACAAAAAGGAGCCGCCTACAAGAAAGTGCCAATTAAGACTTACTCTGACCTGAATCAAGCAATTAAAAGAAAGTGAGTGGTGACCAATCAGGTGCACCTTCAAACAGGACCCCTTAAATCTGCTGTTTTGGGCCCAAAAACCCAAAAACCAGGTAATTTGGTGTTTTTTAGCCCCAAAATTGATTAGTGGCATCAGAATATTTTTACTCACTTCTGAAGGGCTACTTGTCAGAATTCACCCTTCTGATGTCAGCATTCCCATCCCACCTATATGAACTGGGTTGTAGCTTTATAACTTTTCTAGTAGCTGATTAAAACTCACATTAGCTTAAAAGACATCAATTTTATTTATTTCTGATAACTAAACTTCACGTAAATCAAATCCCTGATTGTGTACGTTCCTGTGTGCACCATTACAACACACATAATCAATTTGGCTCTATCCACAGCAACTGTGCTGCTGTTTGCTGTTTCCCCTCCCAAACTTGAGAGATACATCAAGCCAATTTGCCAAGTTGTTCATTTGAAAAATCTGGTTTCTATTTTTCAATTATTAGCTTTTACCATGTTTGTTCTCATTTTTAAAGCTTTAATTTTGCTTGTACATTTGCTTGGAGTTTATCACTTAGGAATTTTGACACTGAGAAATATTTTTCTCCCAAATTTTTCAGCAATTGAATTTACATTCCCCATTTTCTCAATCTTTCTGAATTTCAAAGTTCCTCCACCATTACACTGGAAGTTGACTCTTTTTAATTAACAGTACTTGATGTACCAAATACTTTAAATAATAAGTAATCTATACAGTTATAGTATACTAATTTAATCCCAAAGACCTCAACAATGCAATAAAAACATATATTAACTAAGTAGAAATAAAGGAAAAAGATTTATTATTCCTCATTTTACTATTTAAAAAAACCCTTTATGATAAAAGTAATTTTAGTACCATAAAAGTTAGAATTCTAATGAGAAAAATAAATAAATATTTAAATAAATAAATTATTATAAGCACTAAAAAATAAAGGAAGCTATATTGTTTTTATACTTAATATATGGAACATTCTTGGACATATTATCTTTTACTAGTAAATAAGCATAAATTAAGAAATTACATTCACTTTCAATTAAAGATATTCATCTGAAATTTACTAGGTATACCTAAAAAATCAATACTATCTAAAATATTTAATATGTAAAACTTAAAACTAAAAAGGAAAAATTAAAAGTTAAAAGTAAAAATCATAAAAGCAAGCAAGTTTCTTTGTCACCCTTCTTCATTTTGGCCCCTTCCAGGAGGGCAGTTGGAATGAGCTTAAGCTGCTGTTTGAGCTCAGAGGCCTTGTATTTTTGCTTTTTGTGTCCTAAATGACCTTGTCAGGATCATCCATTATGATGATCATAACATTCATCCCTCTGAAAATACTTAATTTAATGAGGATTTGGGGTATGAAAATATTGTAATTGAAACACAAAGGTTAATGGATCAAAATGATTTAAAAATAAAAAACAGATCAAGCATTAACATTAGGCTTTATTATTGATTTGAAATCCATTCTCAGACCAAAACTCAACCCCAGAAATTTTCTACGCTCTTTATCTTATGGTTTATCTATGTTTAAAAGAAAAAATTAAGCTCTAGCATGAAGATTCCAGCCAATCAGGTGTTACAATGGGCTCAGGTGACGTTAGCCAACCTCTTGCAGGAGCAGCAGGCTCTGAAAAGCCCAAAACACCAGTTGTAAACTGTATTAATTTATTTGAAACTATAGCTGATGATAACCAAGCCCAAACCACTTCATAAGACCCAAATTTTCAGTTGAAGTAAGTTTAAGACTTACTTGTGATTAGAAGAGCTGTTTTGAGCTGTTAAAGAATACTTTATTTTGAAACTTCTTTTGCACAACTGCCCAGTTTCAAGTTTTTTTCCTTCCCAATTTCCCCAAACCAATTTCTATATAAGCTTCTGAGAATTATTAATCACAATTGATCAATCAATAAAGAGTTTTTACTACAACTTAAATATTTGTATTGTTTGTAAAACTTTTAGAAACTCACTCATGAAAGCTCCTAATATTTCAATATTTTGGGAAGTCAGGCTTAAATGGGTGACACTATACTTTCTTTGTACTTTAGTACAATTGTCTGTTCAGATGGAAAACGCCCCATGACAGGAACCAGCACAGAGTACTGCAATAACAGGAAGTGAGTGACAGTGGTGCCTGGGAAATGGTACACAGCTTCATTGTTCTTGACCAATCCTCCCACCAAGCAACAAGCTCAATCTGCATCAACCAACCCTGTGAAAACCAGTCTGTTTTGTCCTTTTGCTTCTGTTTCTTTGCTTGCCTACTTGGGAGTGTACACCTTTCATGAGTTTTTCAATCCCTTACTTGGGAGATACCAAATCCTAGGAGAGTTATTGCACCTGGGTATAGTTTCTATACCTATAGGTTTTATGATCACTGGGGTAAATAATTCTGCCTTAATCCACCATGTTGTGAGATTATCCCCTGTAAGGTGGGTTTCTGACAGACCTTTTTGAATAGAGATAGTCTAGTTGAGGGCTTGGTGGGAGACATAGTTGGCCAGATCACACTGCTTTGAGATGTCTTCTCCTGCTTGTGCTGGAGAAGGGAAAATAATTTGATGAACTTTGGGTGATGCCCATAGTTTGACTTGAGGTGCCTATGGTAGGCCTCAATTGCTGATGTTGTGACAGAAATCACTGGATAATATGAAACTGTTTCTAAATGATGGGGAATTACCACCCAAATCCACATAGAATTGATGATTAACCACCAATGTGGCTTCAAATATCTTTTTGTGAAATTTCCAATTGAAACTCCAGGATTAATTAGAACAATCAATCCTAACCAGAGTAAACCAAGATAAATGACCAGGGAAAGCATCAATGCATCTTCAGTGTAGAATTCTGGGCATTGAGAAGTGACACAATTTTCATTTTCTAGAATAGGGGGTGGATCTACAAAATTGGCTGGCATGAAATTAAAATTTTGCGGCGCCAACAACAAAGTTCCAGATGATGGGCCCCATCTTCCTGAAATAATTCTGTTCAGAATCAGATTGTACAGGGTATACCGCAACAACCCAAGCACAGGATGCATTTTTAAAATTTAAAATTAGAACTTGGAATAATTGATTTTTATTGAGTAAATTTAGGAGGACTCAACTCTTATAGTTGAAACAGGGAAAATTATTCAATATATATCAGAAAAGTTGACTAAGCAATACCACCTGAGTCTTGATCTCCTATTCCTTTGGCATCTTCAAGTAATTATCTAGTCCAGGTTGCAAAGAACCCTTGTGTGACCAGTTTATGACAACCATGCTGATTAATGAGCTTATATCAGGTGACCCTCATATTACGTCAATTTATCAACATCAGTTTACAAGGGGGAGCTGGTTTCATCTGGCATACTGGAGCAGCCGTGACCCATTTTCAATCAACTGTTTGGTTATAATCTGTTAACACGTTCAATTTTGATACAGGTTTCCTGGCTGTCTGTGCCTTCTTACTTGGACGGGCAATACCCAGCATTATGGAACTTACTGTGACAGATGTTGCCTTCAGCTTGCAATTAATGGCAGTGCAGTACACATTCCAGCTGGCCTTGGCGCAGGCCTTACCTTGCCTCTGAGTGACAACCTTCCCAATCTGCTGGGGCTCAAAGTACTACAGGAAAGTCCTGAACTATTAATGCTTCACTATGTAGGAATCATTTGAGAGAACCTCAAACCCCTGCGCAGTGTGCTCTGGCTTTAAAAAAGCCAAAGCACTGAATTAAGCCAGCAAAAATTTGCAGGTGTCCAAGATTTCCCTCCAGCTCAACCTACTATCTTGGCATGGGCCTGCACATTGTAAGCAACTGTTGGCAGAAGTGAAAGTGACACTCCTGAACTTTCCTGTTGAAAAACTGCTTGTGTGCATTGAACTGAAAAGGCTTGAAGTCCATAATGCATATGTGTGGGCCAAGATCTTGAAGCCTTATCTTTTTCTTGGCATCAATGGTGGCCTGGTCCTTGTCAGCATCAGCAGGATTAGCACAGGTATGAGGATGAGTCTTCTTTATGACATTATCAGAGGGAAGGAGGGCAAGCTCTTGTAGAGGATGGTAAAATTACAGATTTAAATGGCCTTGATGGCCCCTGGAAGAAGAAAAAACACAAGTGAAATCACTCAGATGTCTATCTAGGCATGTATCATACAGAGATGGTAGAACATCCAGGGGCATATGGCAAAAATATTCTCAACTTGACAAGTTGATGCTCTTTTCAACTCTATCATGTTCTTCCATAACAAGTAGCAGATTATGCAGTCCCTGACAGCTGGCCTGTCATCAAAGAGAAGAAATTGTTCCCCACTTGGGAGCTGCTTGAGCTCATGAGTGAGCGTAGCTCAGAGAGGTTGTCAGAGGCCTTGGGAGGAGTGGTATTGGCAGTAATTTTCTTGTTGCTGATAAACTTAAACAACTGCTCCTGTATGGGCACCAACTTTAGATTGTTAGGCTTTAGATATTGGAGGACCTAAATAGCCAGATCAGAGGTGCAGAGGTGGGAGGAGGTGGGGATAATTTTCACAAGGTACTATTTAAGCATCCTTGTGATTAGGTGATTAGGGGACTCACATGAGTGCTTCCCTTTCTCAACAGTTATCTTTTTTCACACTCAGTGTTGAAACAGGCACCACAAGACTTTTCCACACTGAAAAAGTGCTTGCTTTTGGTCTGGCGCTCCTAATTTTTACACTTAAAGATGCAATTATCTGCCAATTAGCCAGAGTGCCTTTAACCAAAATAGTGGGTAAGTAGCAGAGGGAGTACTTGGGAACTATGAACTCCCTATTCACATTAAAAATATTGTGGATGTCCAGTGGCTTTAAAATTCTTTAGTAGTTCTTGGGCTCTTCCTGATAATCAGTTGAAGGGGAGGGAGGAGTGGCATTATGAGGAGAAAGAGAGAGGTTCCTTGAGGACTGCTTAGAGGCCTTCTTATCTTTACCAGAAAAAGAAGGCTTTTTAGCAGCCTTTCCTTTCTTGTAACGCTGTTTCTTAGAGGTCCCAGAGTCAGCCTTGGACTGGTAAAAAGAGTGATCAGTGAGATCATTGTCAGGTTTATTGGAGGAGAAATTGTGGAGAAAAGATGAGGAAGATGGGGTTAGGCCTTCATGAAATGCTTGGGGGTGGTGGCAGTGGTCTTAGAGCTAGTGGAGGATGAGCACTGAGTCTTCTTGGGTTATTTGTTTAAAATTGGCTAAAATAAGGGTTATTTTTGAAAAAAAGGTGGTTGGAAAGAATATAATGAAGTAAAGTAACGCAAAAAAAGTATAGCTTTAAAGTATAATAACATATAAATAGGTGATATGTGGTGGGAGAGAGATTTGAGGTTCAGTATAAGATCTTAGGGCTAAGGCAGAGGTAAAATATATTTAAAAAATAATGAATAAAAAAGATATTAGTAGTAATAAGGGTAAATAAAGTATATTTAGCAAAAAAGTAATTTAAGTAGAGCTTTCTTTATTAGAGCTTACCCACCCAAAAATTTGATAAGTGTCAAGTTTGGCACTATTGACCAGCTGAAACCCCCTGAATTATCACTGTGAGTGAAAAATAAAACTGAATTCTCACTTTCAGCTTTCCCAGAGTCAACCAAAAAATTAAAATAACTATGTTTTTAAATATAACCCTTGCTTAATTAAACAACAGGTTTGAAAGTTAAGCAAAAAGCAAAGCAGTTTTGCATATGCAAAAGATTAAAAAAATAGAATATATTTTGAAAAAGTGAATGGATGGAAAGATGTGTATTAGTGATATTTTTTTCAGGGAGAAGCTAGGAACAACTTATTTACCTTATTGTGTGTTAAGACATTAAGAAGCTCTCTTCACTAGTCACCCTGATAAGGTATCAACTTGGTGGGTGTTAACCAGCACCCATAGTACAAAACTTATTAATTTAGGCTTAAATCTGAGCCTCTTATTTGTTAAATGTCAAACCAATTATGTGGCAAGTGGATACCGTCAAATAAGGGGAATTAAATTTTGGTTTTCTATAAAAAACATATGAAATCTATTAAAAAATCAGGCTTAATTTATTAGGGCCAATTGATCTAGCAATCTGGAATAGACATAATGTAAAACAAGGGGTAATTGATTAATGCATATATCACTAAATCCAACATAGTGTCATGCTTGGTATCCTACTATACAACTGAGGATACTATTAAAAATATATGATTTTAAATAGTAATAAATTATAAGTGAAGTGTGTTTTTAATTTCAATTTTTGGTTTCACACCCTGAATTACTATTAAAATTATCTCTAATCATTTAAGCAAAAAGCACTGAATTTAGTCAGAAAAGTGCAGACCATGGTATTTTATCATCTGCCAGCTGATGTCCTAAATTTTCTAACATTAGGAAAGGTCAGAGAGCCTGTGACTTTAGCGTAACCTTTGGCCCAGAATATTTTGTTGTCATCAGAAGTAGCATGTCTGACAGGGACCAAGGCCTAAAAGAATTGTGACAGTTCTTCCTACTTCTTGATATAGGTTCATAAGTTTTTGTCTCTATATTTTACTATAGGAACTAATACTTTATGTTGAAAGTATCATTTTTTGCTCTCCACTAATAAGCCTAAGAGAGGATTTAATTAAGGAAATAGGACTTGTATCAATCATTAAGTCAATACAGAATCATCAGTCTTTTATTCTAATGGACTGGCTTTAAGGCGGCCTGCCTACCTTTTATCTGAGTTAGCTCACAACGCTAAAAGAGACTGAAGTAGCATTAGGTCAACACAGCAGGAGGCCCATCCTTTTTGGGGTGGTTTTAACAGAAGGCTAACTTGATATCTTCCACAGATTGGTATCCTTTCTGTCTACCTGGGCTACTTCCCGGGCTAGCTAGCCAATGGTTGGCTACTAGTTCACAGAGATGATTGTTTCACTTAATCAGAGCTACTCTAATACAATAGGAGTAAGCCTTTTTATCTTAGAGTGTTTGGCCTGACGGCCCAGTCCATGCTGGACTCTTCTAGATGTAATGCAGATGACAGTTCTTATGACGGCCCTCTTGTTCTAGGATTCAATTAAAGTTTAGAATATTAATTATTATATGAAGCATGCTTGAGGTGGTTGTTGAGGTGGACTAATTAATGTACATTAATTGCATGTTCCATTAATTTATTGCAATTCATGAAATTTTTAATGCCAGGACATGATTTGGTTGTTGAATCATTGATCCTGCAGCCTGCATCATTCTGTTGAAACCATTCCTACAAGTGATTGTCACCTGGCCCACATTAATTGGTTGAATCTGTTAAATAGTTAATATTCCAAAATCCTAAAAAAATTAAATATCTGGTAGTTGACAAATTATTGACTATCAGGGAGTCAATTTCATCATAGTTGTTCTATTAACACATATGAAGAAATCATTGGATGTTGTAATGAGTGACACTAAATCAAGATGAAATTGTTGATGGTATGGTGGTTCAGATTTGTGGCTTAACAAATTACTACATATTATATCAATAAAGGGATCAGGTTTATATTTTAATAAATCTTATGGTAATTCATCTTTATATATTTATTGTTTATTTATTTTCTAACACTATGTATAATAAAAAATATTGCTGTATTAAAATTTAAAAAGTTTTCTCTACTTAAAGTAGGTTTAAATATAGCTATTCAATGTTTGAAGTTTTCCACATTTGAAATAATAATAAAATATTAAATCATTATAAAAATAATAGCAATAGTAAATTTATTTTAGATAAACTTATTGAATAAACATTTAAATTTTGAAATTTTAACAAAATATGAAGAATCCATGTTTATTCAATTGTCTCAGAAACAAGAACTTTGGGGATGAAGGACTTGGAGTGTTTTTAGAAGGCTACCCTCACACCAGGTGGCGCCAATAATTGACTGACTTCCAGTATTAAATATGTATTATGTATCCTGAGGGAGGCCCTGTTTCACTGTATTCTTAATACAGAAAAATTCCTCCTCAATTGTATTAATAAATGGAGAATAGGTTGGGAGGAAGAGCAGTCTCATTGGACAGCCATATAAGTGGTGGTTTACATATGAATGTTTTTTATATAGGTGAGAACTCCAAAAAACCAAATTGATTTTATTTAGACCCACATTATCAAGCACCATAATGTTGGTGGTGCCACCTTAGCTAATCTGGAGATATTCCTTGATAAGTCAGAAAAAATTGAAGGTTTCACTATCATAAAAACCTATTATTGTTTATATTTATCCAGCTCATGAGGACCAAGAAGCGCTATCATAGAGTATTCCAGAGATCTAAAAGAGGATAATGTGATACACTGTCTTTGAATTCCTTGAAAACCCGCCCATGCTACAACCTAATTGAATAAGAAAATAAAGATTAATATATATAAAAACTGAAAATTCCATGTCTCTTTTAAAGCAAGATAGGTTTCAGCCTAAATGCCCCAACTCTCTATAGTATTCTTGTTGTTCCTGCTATATATAGAAACACCCAATACTTTCTAAGGGATTTCTTAATGACCATTTTTTTGTATTTTTTTTAAAAAAAGACCAAATTCTGTAGCTAACATTGATTAAAGAGATACTGAATCAATATAAAAATCCCTGGATACCCCTTTCTTAATTTCATTAATATGCACAGGCTACAGGAGCTTAGGCTATTTTTTGGCCTTTGAGGGTTTGACGTTTGGCTGGTGTCATGATATTTGATATTGACTCTGGTGACATATTTTACCATGATCCCAAAGTTTGGTTTAGTACTGTAAATTCAGAACCTAAGGTAAAAATGCAGGATTTTCAAATTCTTTTGTGTGAACTCACCAACTTAATGGAGTAATTTTCATCCCAGAACAACTCAATTTTTTATATAAAAAGAATGAAAAATATTCCAGTAAGTTGGTGAGTTCACGTAAAAGAATTTGACAATCTTGCATTTTTACCTTTAAGTTCTGAACCTACAGTATTTTGAATGAACATTATATTAGGCAGGTACTTGATGGATGCCTTGCACTTGCTATCTGACAGCTGATGCCTACCCTTAGAAGTTATTGCAACATTCACACCATCAGGGTCAACACATGGAATACAAGCATTTGTGTGTAATGTTGTTTTTGGTCCTTGAGGACAGCATCCAAGAGGACACAGTGGGAAACCTTTATCACAAAAGGTTTGAGGTTTGAAGCTAGCCTTGGGTTAGCCTTCAGGGTAAAATTAAAGGGCATGTACCTTAATTTTCTGGAATAAACAAAGAAGTGTTCCTTTTGGCAAAAAGAAAATAAAAGCTTGAATATGATAAAAGCCAACAGAAATCTGGATAAACTTGTCTTTATTAGGAGAAATGATTCTACTTAAATGTAGACTGAGAGTGTTAATCATTCTCTAGATAGACAGTGTGTCTGATGCGGTCATTCCAAACTGAACTTGTACCAGGATCAGTCAGGTAAAGGTAGATTAGTCTGGAATAGTTGGAAATTGATGTCAACCAATTTGAGTAAGGTGAACAAACTCTAAAATTGAAAGCAAATCTAACCAATTTTTTGCAAGTATCAATATTTGAAGGCCATACCAAATAGCACAAATAGAGTGATTTCTGAACTATAACAAAATACCCTTCTCACATTAAATATCATTGACAATGATAAAATACACAGCATGTGTGTCTGGCTCTTCAGTTATTGCCAAGAGCATTTAGGAAGTATCATATACCCTTGTATCACTGGTAAATCTAGGGTCTAGTGTACAAGGCCATATGACAACTGGGTAGAAAGTGGAGTTGTACAAAACCTCATTGTTCCCAATGACTTTGACGTGGGTCACTTTAGTGATAGGCTGCAATATTGGCTTGTGTTTGGGATTTAGACTACAGTAGTTTTAAAAGCTATGGCGACAACTGAAAATACTTCAGATTTTAACAAAATGATTTAAGATTTGAAAAAAATCCAAGTCATGCAAGATTCAGGATTCAATTAATTTATAAAATTTCAGTTAATAAATGAACTTTCAAACAAAAACAAAATTTTGCTAGCATATCATACAAAATTATATCAAACATCAAGCGGTGTAGTTCAAACCACAAACAAAATGAACTGACGCAACAAGTGAGATGAATGGATGCTATTCTGAAGTATATTATAATCCAATCAGGATTCATACAAGTCACCAACAGAAGGACTAAAATGAAAAAATTAGAGCAATCTAGAAGCAAGATTCCACAAGCACAAAAAAAATGAACTCACACAAGATGTGTAGTATGAGCAGCCTAAAATAGAAAAATAACAGTTTAACAGCCAATCAACAGCTATCCAATTTAGGACCAGAGGCATTTTATCCATTTTCATGGCTCCAGATTTGTATGGAAGGGTTTTGAGAACCTTCCAATTATGGACTCAAGATTGCTATAAAAATAAATCATTAAATTTTAAAATTTCTACTTTTAGTGATTTTATCCTAGGTTTTTTTTCAATATGGTCTTTACTAGCAATATCTTTGACGGCACCAGCAGCCAAGCCAACAGCAGCCAAGACAGCTTCAATGGAGGCGAGGCTCAGAACGTGGAGGCACCTGTTTACACCCAAGCCTTTGAGGCGGGTAACAAGGAAGCTGACCTGTTACTGACCCCTGACCCATATGGCTTTGACTTGTTCAGTAGTCACTTAGTGTCTAGCTCTTCCCCTGCTCCTGTACCCACCCCTGCACAAGCTGCCCACCAAACAACAATCAGGATGACAACCTTGATTTAGAACAACTCCTGCCACCAGCTAACCTGCCCCCTACAGCCAATCAGGCTTCAGCTCCCCTGGCCCAGCGCCCCAAGCAACAAATCATCACTGCCCAAATTCTTCAGGAAATTGTGGCATTGAATCTACAGGGTCTGTCCTGGGAACAGATTGCCGCCCAGTTGCAATTTACCCAAGCTACTGTCATGCGGGAACTCAACAATCTGATGAACAGGGGGAATCTGATTAAGACAGCCAAGAAGCCCAAGAAGGCCCCCAAGTCACAAATATCTGAGGCATACCCAATCATGCTTGATCTCCTCCAGCGCAACCCCAAGCTTCCCTAACCCAGGTCTGCAAACAGCTTGTGCACCATAACATATGGGCCTCTGAGCGCATGGTGTAGCTCTGGATGCACGGAAAGTTGGCTTCCATATGGGTTCTTAAAATTTTGCTGGCAACCAATGGGATGGTGCTGAGGATTCCCCATATGATCAGGACATTGAATCAACCCTGGTCTAATGCTTAAATAGTCTAACAGATGACATTGTGTTTGTCTTGTACTACAAGTTATTGATTGCATTTGACAATTTCAGTGAGCAAGGAAAAGCCGCTGCCAAGAATAGAAGGAAGAAGGTCAAGAAGGGGACATTTATTGGTGCATTTCTGGCTGTTTCAGCCAAGGGTTTTGTCTACTATTGGACAAACCCAGATTTCATTGATGGCTACTTGTACAGCCACATCCTCAGTGGATTACTTGACTCCTGGGATGGCTCAAATTCAAAGCATTGGGGTTTCTTGAGCCACCAGATGGAGGGTAGCTCCACCGCCCTTGAGGCCATCCAGGAACACAGGCACCAGGCCTCTGTGTAACCAGCTGGTCACGCTGACATCCATCTGGCTGATGTTGTGTTCTTTAATATTGAAGATACACTCCAGGAGCACCGCCATCAGGTTTTCACCAACCTCTATTTTGGGGTTCTTGACCACAATTCTCTCTTTGGCCACCAAATGGTGGCTGACTTGTTTGCCCAAATTGTCTTCCATGTGAACATGGGCAACCAACCACAGAAGGACAAGAGCCTCCCACCTTGTGCCACTGCCACCTACCAGCCCATCCAACCAATGACAGACAAGGAATATGACAAGCGTTATATGGCGGCCATCACACGGAATCCTCCTGCCCCCACCACCACCACCCCACCTTCCAGCCCCACCCAATCCCAGACCCCCCAGGCCAGCATTTCCTCAATGGCTTTTTTCCTGCGCTCTTCTGCCTACTAGGCATCACTCTCTCCCGCCTCAATAAACCCCCTGGTCCCAAAAATTTCTATTTATATTATCTTTTATTTTGAATTTCAATTGTTTATGTTCTCTTTGTTTATAGTTGGTTTTATTCTTTATGTTCAGCTTATTTCTATAAAATCATATATTTACTATGCCCTGTATCTAGATCCATAGCACAGTTATTTTTAGTACCCAAACACATCCCCTTGTGAAAAAATTAACAACAATTTGGTGATTGTCAAAATTTTAATTAGAAAATTATAGGTTAATTGTGTTTAGATAAAGTTGTTACTGATCCGGATTCAAAACCTTAATGATAAACTTTAAGCCAATCAGGAGCCAAGTGATAAAGTGATTGTTGTGACATAAAGGGTCATTCAATAATTCTTTGATGCATGTGCGCTAATTAATATGATTAGCTGGATCTTTTGCTATTGTACGCCATTGCCGCTGTGGCAAGTTGTTGGTGGACTAGTGCTAACCCGGCAGCTGATTGGGCACTAGTCTACCAACAACTTGCCACAGCAGTAATGGCGTACAATAGCAAAAGATCCAGCTAATCATATTAATTAGCGCACATGCATCAAAGAATTATTGAATGACCCTTTATGTCACAACAATCACTTTATCACTTGGCTCCTGATTGGCTTAAAGTTTATCATTAAGGTTTTGAATCCAGATCAGTAACAACTTTATCTAAGCACAATTAACCTATAATTTTCTAATTAAAATTTTGACAATCACCAAATTTTTGTTAATATTTTCACAAGGGTCAGTGCAAAGTGCCAAAAAATAATATGGCAATTAAGGAAACAATGCCAACACAAAGCAAACAACACATTTGAGTTGAGCGTAAAACATATACACAATGGGTAAAAAGATGGGATAATGTAGTAAATGGGAAAAAAGGAATAAAAATAGGCAACAGTATCAAAATAATACAGAATTTATTGGGGCAAAAGCTATAAAAACATATAAAAAGGTTAGTAAAAAATCAATGAGAGAATTAGAGAAGCTTTTGATGGATCTCAACTCAGCAATTTCTGAAATTAAACAGATTGACCGCAAGGTCAAAGCAAGAGTTAAGTCTGCCGTCCTTGAAGGGGACAAAATTGAAAAGGTGTCTGCCAAGGCACTCATGGCCAAGATGCCAGACACCCCCAAAACAACAATTGAACGGCTTTTAAATGTCCAGAAGCACATTGTGGAAGGCCTTCAATTCAAGTCCTTTGCCCTCTCTGCGCCGTCCATCTGGGTCAACAACCCCAAGATGTATGAACGTCTCAAACCTGCAAAACGCGCAAGAACTGTGGACACTGAATTGCCAGCACAATTAATTGCGCCAAGAATGGCAAAGCCTGATGAAGCCGTTGGCAAAGAGGAAACCTGCAAAGGTAATCTAAAAAAATAAAATTTATAACAACTTCAAAATACTTACCTTTTTTAGAGAACATTGATGGTGAACTCTGCTGGGTCCTGGTTCCTTTTGTCCTGCCCACCTTCTATTTAAATTTTGCCACATGAGTGGCAAAACAACTCTATCTGTCCCCCTGTCTTGTGGGAGCTCAAAAACAGGGTCTATGGGTCCTTTCCAATGTTGAGGGAGGCGTTGGCTGAACTTACACATGCCAAGGGGGCATCCAAGTGGGCAGTTACTGCCTACAAGGATGCCTAATTTGTAAATCCACTGCCACATTTGGCCTTGGACCAAACTGTTTTTCCCTGCCGCACCAAAAAAGGCCCAAAAATTATGGCTAATCCACTCAATTCCCTAGGAGATTCAGCTCATACTGTTGATGAGAGATTTTTTGTGGCCTACCCTGCAAATCCCCCGGCTTTGGTTCTCCTGGCTTGGGAGGAAACAATGATCAATTTGGACTATTTGTTAGCATGGTGTTGCCCCCTTTTAAAAACAATCAAAAACGCCTAATCAAAAGACAACACATCAATGGTCTCAAAGTCAACTGAATCTGAAATGGTTGGGATGCCATCCAGCCAATCAGGTGGAGCTGCAGAAATTACCTTGAAACCCTACAGTCCCCCTAGCCCTGGCTAGCAAATTTTCTCCCTTGGAAAATTAGATGCAACACTTGAGGTCATGTGATTACTGCCTGCTAACTCAACCCTTTTAACAATTCCAGGGGACTTTGAGTCCCCTGCTTGTCAATTCTCCAATTTATAAAAATTTGGATTCTGTTGCACTTAATTTTATAATTTTTTAGTTTGGTTGGGATCTCTGGGTGAGTTTCCTACAATCTATAGCAAAAGTGTTAGTGTTTCTATTACTTCTTACCTTCCACCAACCTGTTTCAAACCTGTTCCCTCTTCTGGGACTCTTGAAACAGACTCCAGCTTATAGTTGATGTTGTTTTTTCTTTTGCTTTTGAAGTTTATGCTCAAAATTAAGTTTTCTAGTTAATTTCAATATAAAATTCTATTTTTACTTTGATTTTCTCTTTAAATTCTTTATTTTTGAACCCACTTTTGTTTCTGTTTGTTCTAAAGGCACCCAAGTATACCACCAAGTCATCTGAAGCCCCTCTATTGCTTCATATTCTCTTGCCTGTGGGTGCTCCTGCTAGGCAAAATTCTATTGTTTTAGCCTAAAACAAAACCACTCACCTTACCCAAATTTTTTGGAGAATTTAACTATGATACTCCCAGTGCTGAAGTCTGTGGTATTTTCCTTGGCTCCATTCCTGTTGCTTCTGTGGTCAACTTTACTTAATTTGTGGTCAAAAATCTCCTCTTCTGTGTGTCTTGTGGGTGAGGATCCTTACAACCTCTTGAATCTCCCCAGTGGTCTCCTGTTCTCTGGAGAGGCTGTGGTCAAGAGCCTGTCTTGCTTGACCTGGAATTGGAGGCTGTTGACCATGCCCCACCTGTTCTTGTGGGCAAGAGAAAGTCAGCACCTCCCCCCTTTGGTCTGGAGAAGAGTGACTTGGCACCTTTCCAAGTGCCTGTGAAGTCCTCTCCTGCTTCCACTAGTACTCCCTGATTGCTTACAGGCCTAGTGCTGATGGGATTGGATGTGTATTTTCCTCAGCTATCCCCTGGGTCCTCTCTGTGGTCCCCCCTTTGAGTGGCCATCCCAGTTCTCCACTGGGCGGCATCCTGGTGGTTTGTGTCACCGGGATGGGAGCCAAACTTAGTGAGTTTAGCCCCTCTCTCTCTCACAATTGGTCTTCATTGACTTGGTGGTCCTCAATGGAGTTTACTGTGTAAACTCCATTGAGCTTGTTTGGGACGTCCTGGCAACGCTCCCATTCAAGAATGTACCAGAGATGAGCCAGGCTCATATGGCTGCTTGCTTCTGCTACCCCTTGGAGCACACCCTATCTTACCTTCTGGACAACTTTGGGCGTGTGGTGGGGAAATTGGCTGTTGCAGACGCAACAGCCGTCAAGAAGACAAAAATCCTCCTTGCCAACTTTGGGTTGGCCTGAAGTGCCAACAAAAAAGGGTTCCCTGCAGCCATGGAGCTGACCTTTGCAAAGACCAAGCATGAAAAGAATATCAGTGCAGTTTTCAATAAATTGTGCAAGTTTACGGAAGCCTTTGCTGGGCAAAGGCTTCATCTGGTGGTTTACCTCAGGTATATCTTCTACTTTGGAATGGGCGCCAGCGTAGAGGATCTTGATGGGGTCCTCCTAGGAATTGACAAGGCCAGGCTCTCCATGGACAGGAAGAAGGTCCCCCCTGGGTATGACTCAGTGGATCACGTCATCCAGGACGCCCTGGTACTGACCAGTATCTACGGGTTTGCAGCCCCACCAGAGAAGCTGCTCCTCCATTTTCACCTAAACCTACTCTCTTTCACCAGCAGGTGGGAGTATTTTAACCAGGATGTATCCACTGTCCATGGTGTGGCAGTGGAGGTTGTGCGCCACCTCCATTGCGGGGTGGGTACATACAGAAGAACTCACTACAGGTGCTCTTAATAAATTCTCTCTTCCAATAAATTTCATTACAATTCATATTATTTTTATTATAAAAAATTCTAATTCTTATTTTAGCAAACAAGATTTGCAAAATATATCCCAGAGAAGGTCTTAATAAAAGCATAATAATATATGACAATAAAATCTACTTCTAATTCTACACATTACATTTAACTTTTTTAATTTGATTTTTATATTTATTTGCCAAAGTGATATTAATGTGTTTGCGTAATCCAGTATCAAGCGTTTGGGATACCCTTAGATGACACAATAAAAAATGATTCTAAATAAATAAATTGCTAACCTTCATTGATTGTCCTGCTGAATGTGATTGTGGGCTTGAAAACATCTAAATATAAAATGATAATTAATAAATCTTGAATAATAAATTAGAGAATATAAAAAAGTTGGACAAGCTAAGCCTTTAATTGATTGGCTGTTTGGCAAGGCAAGCAGGGATGAACAAATCAGCGTGACTATAGAATTTTGCCACAGTCTCAGCTGGGAGGGTGTGGATCCTGGCCTGCAGCAAATTAAACAGGTATTTGGTCCCAGTTGGGATTCCTTGCTTGACAACTTGCTTGAGCCACCCAAAGACTTCCTCAATGGGATTTAGGAAGAGCAGATAGGCTGGGAGGAAGAGAAGGCGCAAATTTGTCATGGCCAATTGATGGGGGCCCACAGCAATGCTGGTGTCAATCATTGGGAATTCCTCAAGAATGTCAGCCACTTTGTGGAGACCAAGATTGTCCAACACAATGACATTGGTGAAGCCTGGGCTTGTGCGCCTCAGGTGCTCCTGGACCAATCAGAGGAATGACAAGAAGGTACGGCTGTTGTGAGAACCCAATATAATTTGATAAAGCTCAACCCCCTTTGGACCAAGGAGAGCCACCATTGAATAGGCTGTGGCATGGAGTGCAGCACACCAAGCCATCCCGTCATTGGAGCCTTTTGGGACATAACCATATGCATTGTGCATAGACGAGGTAAATGCTGACTCATCAATATAGTAAAATTTGACCGTCCCCTTGGCTTTGAGGGCAGTGTACGCCTCTGCGTAGTTTTTCCGGGTCTCAATGTTGGTTGGGCTATTCTGATTGTACAGAGATACCCCAAGCTTTTTCCAGGAAAAGTGCATCTTCTTCAGCAGATGGTAGTAAAAGGAAATGGAAGCCTCAACCCCAAAAGTGGACTTGACCATTGCCTGTATATTTGCCAGTTCAAGATGGCAGTCACAGGTGATCCACTGGCAGATTGCCCATTTGTGCTCCTGGGTGAGCATGGTGGAAACACGCATGATCTCAACTGGGCAAGTCCTTGAGACGTCCCCCATTCCCCCTCATCAATTTCTTAATAAACTTAGTTTCAAAAAAAATGGTGGAAATGCGCATGGATTTCTCTGCGGCAAGGACTCAACCCGTGTTAATGAACTTGTTGAAGGTCTTGGAGGCGTACTTGGGATCCACTTCAACAAGGACTGCGGCTGCCATGTAATCACCCAATTCACGCATTAGCTTAAGCAGGATGATGTGTTTAATGTCAGGGATACGCTTCTGAGCAGGTTTTTTAGCGGTAGGGATTGACTCATTGGCATTGGGCACAACACAGGGCATGGGCACCTTGGTGTAAAATGCAGCAACTTTCTTCAACACTAACTGTCCCTCATCAGTTCTGAAGAACTCAGGCTCCTTGTCCTTTTCCTGATTGTCATCACTGACGTAGGGCTTGTATCTAGTATCAAGTACAGGCTTCACCTTCTCCAGCATGGCTGACGGGACCAACTCTTACCAGTACACAACATTGAATACATATGAAGTAAGTTCTACCTCCTTGTCTCTAACTTTCTTTGCAGTGGTGACCTTGGTGGGCTTCCAGGTCAGCTTGGGGACCCAAGGGTTGATGCTCTGCATCCTAGCAGCTTATGCTCCTTGAACCAGCTGTGTCATTGTAGTGTCACTATGGAACTCTCCTCTCCCACCTCCTCCTTGAGTAGGCACTTGGGTTGCACTAACTCTATTCTTTGACCCACGGGAGCAACTGCAACTGCAGTGCACAACGGGTGCATTGGTACTCTGGTGTTGTGTTCCTTCCATTTGAAAATTTAGTAAAATATTAAATAAATTTCAATTAAGCTACTCCCTAATTTTATTTTTTGCTTTTATCTGAATATGGATATTTAATTAGAGTTTTTCCCACCCAATATCCCAATTATAGATTTTTTATTTTTTAATTAGTTTTTTTGGTTTTACAATGCCCATTTTAGAATACTCAGAAAAAATCCACCCATTTTCCTAGATTTTACTGCCAAATTCAAACATTCAACACAATATTTTTAAAATTTATGTTTCAGATCTTGTGTCTTATTCTATACCTTGGTATCATTCAAGATTACAATCCATTACACACACTGAGTGAGTGATTTTGTATACATAGCAAGTTGCTATTGTGTTTCATTTTTGGTTTGAGTTTTGACTCACCTTGCTTGGGTGTATTTTGTCACTGATTCACATAGTAAACATATGTACACCAAAATTCAACTCACACCATTTTGTTTGTGAATCAATGTATTTCAGATTGTATTTTGAATAGTTTTGCTTTGCGTGTGAGCCCTTTGTTGCTGTGTTGACTCATTTTGCCCATTAACACCAATAAACCCTGTTAACAGAGTGTATATTTTAACCTGATAGTTGTATTTTGCTTAAATCTGAAATCATTTTGTTTAAATTTGAAGTATTTTTGGTTGTTGCCATAGCTTTTAAAACTACTGTACCATATCTGGCCTACAATGTTAGAGGCAGTTGTCTGAACTAATAATGTGATAGACCTGTGTCTTGTGCTTTACACCACCATTCTGTATTCTGGCTCTGTTTCTTAACCCTCTGGTGTGCCATCTTGAAAAGGTTATGCTGTGCCCTGTTGCAGGAGCTGGTTGGTTGTGATGATGTCTTTCCATCCAAAAATAAAATAAAAATATTTTTTGGGGTATATTTGTTTTATATAAGTATTTGGTTTAGTTTTAGGTTAATTATCTCTTTATTTATCTTTGGACAGTATAATAATTTCTATTTTAGTGATTTGGAGTGTATAATGATTTACTTGGTCTTTTTTAGACACGTTTAGATTTTATAAAATTTACATTTCTAAACATGGTTATCAATATTGGATATTTTATTTGATTTTATACATAATGAAGCTTCTTATTTTGGTTTAGTTTTTATATTTCACTTACGTGTATTCAAAGCAGATTCCAAATATCTCAATTGATGTTTGAGATTGTTAGTGGCTTTTAATTATGATTTAATAGTTGTTTCTTGGATTTGACAATCCTGAAATTTAAAAAAAACATAGTAAACTTAATGAAAACAAGAGGTGAGTTTGAATAATTCATTTCAGATTAAAATTGATTCAGTTTTTCCATTTGAAATATACAGTCACAACTTGAAATTTTCAAAGTGTCTATCAGATCCTACTCTTGAAATACTTAAATGAAATAGAAAAAATCAATTTAATTAAGAAAAATGCCAAATTGCAATTGTGATTTGAAATTTAGACGTATGATTCAACAATCCCACACCTTTGCAGCAGGTTCTGAATCTACAGTAATAATTTAATATGTTCATATAAAAAAGACAAACTAGCATTTATTAATATTGTCTATGAATCATGCCATTTTTTGAAACCAGAAGTAAATAGCTTCTAAATTTTAGATATAGAAAACTTACCTAATCTTCAGAGAAACTTAAAGTTAAAAAATAACAATAATAAAAAACTTTTTATACAACCTAGTTTTTAAGAGTTAATGTTTGCAGTAAAAATTGCATAGGCAGCTATAAAACTACCAATTTCATTTTGGATTTGACAATTTATTCAAAAATGAAATAATAAATTTAATTTTTACTATTTGTTATTATACCCATGATTTAGAAAAAATTCATACATTTAAAATAATTATAGTTGTTGTTAAAAATATTATTAAACTTGTTTTTCTTGAGAAGAGTGCTTGATAGTGATATTGAAGATGCGGACCTTCTCCTGGTTAAAGCCATATGCACTGATATCATAGGTGCCCTTGGGTGCATATGCAGGAATTTTAAATGAGTGATCCATGTCAACCTTCATAGGTTTGACAGGACACTGCACCTTGAGATTACGCTCCTTTGCCAGCTTGCAGATATCAAGGTTTACGTCTCCAAGTTGTGCTCCATTGACGGTGGGAGAGATGGAAGCAGTTGAACCAGATGCAATTTCTTGCTTGAGGTTGCCAATCAAGTGAATGTCAAGAGGCTGTCCAGCAACTGGGACAGAAGGCTTAAGAATTACATCTTTGAGTTGAAAGGCATCTGATTGGCTACCACAGTCCAAGATCATTCCACTGGCAATGGGGCGGCAAGTGGAAGGGCCTGAGTATTGTTGAGCTGAAGTCAAAGCTAAGAAAAGAGGAACAAATGTGAATTGCATTTGAAGTGTGATGTTTTGCTTTTTGACTTTGTCTGTTTAAATAGTTGCTTCCTTGCATGAGGTTATTTAATCAGTTAGGGTGTATTTAGTGTTGGTCTACCATATAATTTTAAAAATAGAGCTCATAAATAAGCAGAGGCTTTAATTTCCACCGCGTCCACTAATTAAAGTGAATTTAGTTTAGAATTTATACTATAAGATAAAAAATATCGAGTTTGGATTTCCAGATAAAACTGTGTGGAATGTGCGTCTCGATGCTTTTGGTTGAGATGGTGTCTTAAATGCAGCTGTATTGATGAGATTCTGATTTTAACACCGCCATTTTTCCTAATGAGAGCGCTTCGCGATGAAGCTCATATTTAAATGACGAAATGTCTATTTTTAATTGGATTTGTGTTCAGTTTAATTAATATCTAAGAATTATGAGGCAAATGATTCACCTTAAGCTTAATTAAAATAAAACAGTTTGAACTGGTACTGGTGCTAAAAGCAGGAATCAGGTATGCTACTTTTTAGAAATCTTAACGATTCCAAACTAAATTCACTCCAGAAAATTGAAGCAGTAAAAAATCAAAAGCATTTCTATAAAATAGGGTTCTTAAAGAAGCACATATCTGAAGGCAGTTTCATTAAGCCTTTTTATTTTAGAAACTAGCGTTTGGAATTGAGAAAAGGATTGAATTTAGGGGTGGGATACACTATCTAGAAAGACAATCTAGAAAATGCCATCAAGAAAGACAGTATCAAGAAACTCTATCTTGGATTTTTGGCATAACTGTGTCTGATAAATTTAAAAATAAATTAAATTAAAAAATAAAATAAATAAACAACTAGACTCAAATTCCCCAAAGATCTCAAATCTAAAATAAAAATGTGTGATCAGCTAGTACCAACTATAGTGTTTATAGCTTCAAAGCCACTTATCAAAAAATTGTAACTTTTTATATTGAAAATTAGCACCATATTAGATATATATTAATTTTTAACCTGAAATAAAGTACACATGTATAGACTCAGAGTTACTCAAGAATTTAAAGTGTGTAATAAAAATGGGTTCAGTTAGCAGCAACTATAGTGTGCAAAGCTCCAAAATCACCACAACCAAGATTTTAGCTTTTCATTTTGTATCTGGACTTTAAAAGTATCAATATTTTCATAATAAAACTAAATTAAAAATTAATTTTTTTAAGAAAGATGTCTTCATTGGTAAAGAAAAGTGATCAGGATTTGCTTTAGGTGCCTTTGCAGGCCCTTAAAATGGATAAGGTAACTGATGCAGCCTGTCCAAGAGAACACCCCAGATGTCGTGATCTGAGGCGTGGCACAGAGTCACAACGGGAAATCCTAACCTTAGGATTAGATTTGTACTAAGTCTCAGTTAGAATGGCAGGGAAGGCTATGTGATTACCTTGTGGCCCTGATTGAATAATATCTGCTAGACGTGGCTAGAGAGGTGTCAAAGTACGTGGAGACACAAAGACAAAAATGTGAATAGAACTTAATTTTATTGGAAAATAGGAAATGGATTATATAGTGGTAAACAATACCACAAAATACTACCAGGACAGTAGGATTACTTGCCACAAGCATGAGTGGGGCAAGTGAGTTGTGCAGGATCAGTAAACTGAACAATTGTATTTCCTAATTTGGAGCCAGCCTCATTTTGAAGGGCAAAAGCAAAAGAGAGATATTTGTCCTCGAAATAACCCAACAAAGGCAAAATTGAAACATGGTGAATGGCAGCATTCACAACACCAGAGGACCCAATAATAGACCTAAAAAACAAATTGAGCCTATCAATGCCAATTCACAGGCCTCTCAAGGTGTCAGCGCCAGCCAACCACCCCCTTCATCACAAGCCAGGAACAGCTGCTTGAATTCCAGACAGAAGCCACTCTTCTGGCCTGCAACCAAAGTCTCCTATATCAGGATCATTGGGAATGATGAAGTTACATACACTTCCACTGTTTACCTAGTTGTAACACATTCCTACACTCTGGATCCCATAGTTATCAATTCATGTACCAAATGTTTTTGATACTTCTTATAAGCTATTGGCTACAACTGAAGAGCAATCTGCGCCTGTGATGTATTCCACAATTGATGATACCATTGCAAGCAAGAACAATCATGTATTCTACACAAAGGTCCCCATCCCATGTGTTGACCCTAATATCTTGGATGTTGTGGCATTTATCAAGGGCAGGTTTCAGTTGTTGGATAGTGAGTGTGAAGCTATCCTCAATTGCTTTAACAGAGTAATGTCTGTTCAGGATATTACATCCCAATTTAGTATCACATTCAGATATGTTAACATAGTCAACATCACATATGGTGACACCAGACAAATCACAAAATCCACAAAGGCCAAACAACAGGCAAACTTCTTGCAACCTGTGCATATTGACACAATAAAACAGTGGATAGCCAAAGCTTGTCACCTGGATTCTCTCACTGTCCAGTCAATATCAGCTACAGATTTTGGCCTTATTGTTTCCAATTTTTTTTACAAAACCATGGTTGACTTTGGCTTCTTGGTGGAAAGTATTGGGTGTTACTATATACAACCAAAACAGCAAGAAGCAATTGAGGATTGGTGCATCTACACTGAAACCTATCTGGCCCTAAAGCAGACAGGGAATATCCTATTTTTCTCTCTAGATGAATCTTCAATTTTCTCCTCACTCAGAGCTAGGAATGAGTGGGTCAAGAAGGGCTCCAAGTGTCAGGAACCCACCCTGCAGAGAAAAGCTTCCCTGCATGATGGATTAATGCAGAAGGATTTAAATCAGTTAACATAGACCTAATGGGCAATTATACCATGCCCAAATAGAATACTTGCTAAAAATACAATACCAACCAAGGAGTGGATTGAAACAACCTAAAAAGGCATAGGCCCCCAAGTATAAAATCAAGAAGATGGAAGCAAACAGGTGAAACAAACTCAAAGACTTTGGGTTGATTGGAGTGGCTTGGGGATTTTCCTTAACAGGAGGGTTGGTTGAAATCAAGGAAGCAGTATACTATTTCCCTGGTACTACAGGAGCCCATTGCCCATTCTGGAAGTATTGAGTATCTGTACCCATACCAGGTCTTGAGTCCATATTTACAGAGCTCTGTGAAATATGGCAAATCAGCAGGATTAACAACCATTCAAACCTAATTCCCCAAAACTGGAGAGATTTGGCGTTTTCATGGTGTTCACTGGATATATCTTAAAAAAATTTAATTCAATAGGTTTAAGTTCTTTATTGATTGAGTAATTGCTATAAGCAAAGTTCCAAGGTTTACATATCATTGGTAATGGGGAAGTTGAGAGAGGAAATTTAACTTTTAGTATCATAATGAAGGTTATTTTAAATCTCAAACTTGATTCTAAACACTTAACTGTTTTAAAAACAGTCTCAACTTACCCAGGCTTAGACAAACAAGAATTTGGTTACTTAATAAATTGGCTGTTAACTTAGATACTAAGTAAATGTTTAAATTTTTTAACAGCTTCTAACTTGAAGTTAAGTAGATTACAGAGCCTCCTAAAGTAAGTGGGTGACTGTCAACACCACCTGGAACTTTCAAAACATCTGATTGGCTGGAATGACTGAAATCTTAAGTCTTACACTCAATAGTGGATTCAGGCAAGGATTTAAATTTAATATTGGATTGTGTAACACCCATCAGAAAGGTCACAGGCTCAAATTCTGTACCTGATTCTGTCACATTAATGTTAACATAATCATTAAGTAATCATTCAGATCCATGTTTTTTAACTAAACCCCCATTTTTAAGGCTGTAAAGAAAGAATGCCAAATGTCAGAATCATTGAAAAGGATGGCTCTGATACCAAGGATAAATTAGTATATTGTGCAACTATCCAGTCCCAAGCATATTATATGGTTGTGCTTCTTGATACCCTCAGTTTAGACCAATATCAATTGATTAAGGATTCCCACAACAGCAGGAAATTCTTTGATCTTTCCCAAACTGTCAAGAAATACTTGTGGATCAATTATTGTGGCACAACCAAAATTATTGTACTTGATAATGTTGGGCTCTACAAAGTGGATTTTGTTGTGTCTGAGTTCCCAACAATTGAAAAAAAAACAGCCACACCTCAAGCCACCACCTCTCTTGCTACCCAAAAAAGACTCTCTCTTTCTTCCACCATATTCTCTTTTTCTAAATCCAATCAAAGAGGCATTTGAATGAATTAAGAATTAGGTGGGAAAAGGCATCCCCAGGATACAGAAGATATATTCAAATTTATTGAAGTTGGGCAATTCTCAATACCATCTGATGTGATGACAAATTTTTACAAGTACGCTGAATCCTTTGCCCTCAAAGCCCTTGCTTCCAAGCCAATCAAATAAATAAATAGGTTTTTGAAATTACTCTGGATTTTTAATAAATTTCTAGATTTTATTTTATAGGTTAGATTAAAAAATAGTCATTTAAGTTATAATGACATTGTTTCATAGCATTATACTACTGATGCAAAAACCTCTGGTTGTTGCTTAGACATAAATATATTAAAATTAGAGACAAGTATTTTATATTGCAATGCAGAAAATATTGTTAAAAACATAGTACAGTAGATTTCAAACCTGTTGAGATAAACAAATATTATACATTTTAGAACGCATAGGTTTAGTCACACAACAAATTTCAACTGGAACCAGTGTAGTACTTTTCTACAGGGACTCTAAGGTCAACTCAGGGGAGTCCTTACCAGAAGGACTTAGCGGGCTGTGAAAGGGGAGGTACTAACTAATAACACTTATGGGAGGAGGCAGACAGGGGGTATGTCTTTTATACCTGATAAGAGGGTGGAGGATAAAGGCAGGAAGATATGTTCTGGCAAGGAACACAGATAGGTTATAAAACTTACTGTAGTGCAACACTATCTTAGCAATAAATTAATCTATATAAGTTAAGATATTGGTAGAGCATCTATAGTATATACCACAGTACAGATAACTCATAGCAATAATGGTATTCTATAACTTAAGTTATGGGGGACAGACAGGGCTGTCTATACCTTGCTCTTTCTATCAGAAGAATGGGAGGTGGAAGATATACACCAAGTTTTTCTAAGTCCACAAGAGGAGAAGGAAGTGATAGCACTTGTGATTGGGCCTGGGACACTAGCCTGGTAGGGGTGCTAGTATAGCAGGGGGACCTTCCTATCATCTTTGGTCTCTGCAACAGGAATAGCAGGGGCTTTCAGATGAAGGGCCTGGTTAAAAGACACTATCTTAACATTAGAAATGTTCAGACAAGTGCAAAGTGCAATATATGTCAAAAGCTAGAGGTAAAAGTGAGTCTTGTTTATTGTGTATGATGAGGGACTTATATATGTGCCATCATGTACTTGGATAAAAGCAGGGAATTGCATTAATGGAAATGCATTGATAGTTTCAGAATAGAGAATACAATAATAGCAGGGCATTGATAATTTATGGTCAAGAGGGCTTTGGCACATAGCATTTTTAGCATAGAGGATCCAGAGGTTTTGAGAGGTTTAATTATCAGATGAGAGGGTTCCATCATCGGACTAGAAAATCTAATACCTGTGAACATTAACTAGTGCACCTTGGATGATGCACATAAGATAGTGTACTCTAGATAGTGCACCTTTGATTTTGCACATATAACTTTTCATCTTAGAGTGCTATTTTCTAGTATCACAACCAGTTCAAGGGCAAATTACTCAATAAAACTTATATTTATCTAGGGCTGGAAAACAAAAATAGTCAATCACACAACAAAATTAAAGTCAAATACTGAACCCAAAAATGAGACAGTAAACATGTGGAACTCATATTCAAAATAAACACAATAAAGTCACATCCTGAAGCATTCTACATCAAATTTGATAATGAGTGTGTGGCAAAAATGATACAAACAGAGAACACATGAGGTTCAGTCACAAAAATGATAAGTTCAAACACAAAAAACTCGTTTTTTTGATAATATTGATTATTTTTTAACTCAAAATAGAAATAGTGGATTTAAGGATTGGATCCACAAAAATCTATTCAGTGAACTACAGCATTATTTTCAATGTATGTGCTTCTAAATTTGGTCATTTATGTCTGAGAGCATGTCTCAAAAAGGAGCACACATTTAAATAACTCTAATAATCTAGAAATACTTTGCTTTTCTGTTTTTAATAGAATTTGTATTGTTTTATTTACAATGGGTTTAACAACTGAAAATAACTTTGATATTGTTGAGGAGAAGTACCAAGAGCAACTCCAAGCTTAGTCTTCTGAACAAGGGAGTGCAACCACTGTGGTTCCTGTCTATACCCAATTTAATGCAAGTTGTGAGGAGGCTGAGTTGTATGTGTCACCAGGCCCATCCACAGATGGCTTTTCTAATAGCCAATATGGTGCTCCCTAAGACCAGGCCTAACCTGAGCCTGTTCCACACTTTAAAGACTGGGCAGCTGTGGCCCCAACCAACCATCACTTGACAATTCAAGTCAATAAGAGCAAGCCCTGTGTAATCTGGATACCAGCATTCCAAGTGATCCCCACAAGCAATGTCTAGTAACTAATGAGATTATTGAAGAGATAATGAGCCTCAAAAGAGTTGCCTGGCGTTTTCCAGATTGTCACCTACCTATAATTCACTGAGACAGTGATAAGAAATGAATTCTGAGCCCTCTTGAAGAGAGGCGGTGTAAAGCTGACCAAGAAGCCTAAGAAGCAGGTCAAATTCCAGATCAAGGATGCATGTCCCTTCATGCTCAACCTTCTATAGCAAGACCCTTACCTCCAAATGACTGGGGTTCATTGCCTACTTGGGCTTCACAGCATCTTCATTGCTTGCAGCACTGCACAGCTATGGATGCATGGGCTTGCTGTCAGTTTTCTGGTTCTGACTAATTGGCCAGCAGATGAGTTTGATGGTGGCTCTGATTTGCCACATGACCCAATTATTGGTGTCACAATCACCCGCTGCCTTTCAAGTATTTTGGACAATGTAATCTTTATAGTCTATTATAAATTGTCATTATAAGCACAGGATTGTGGCATTTTGGGTAAAAAGATCACCTCCAAGGGTAAAAAGAAGGAAATAGAGGGCACTGTCACTGGTTTATTTATAGCAGCTTCCCAAAAAGGGACTGTATTTTACCAAACTATGTCCAGTTACACCAATGGGTACTGGTGCAAGAAAATCCTCTCTGAACTGCTTTCCACCTGGAGCTCAGCCAACTCCAAATACAGAACACTCCTGGGCCACCAAATGGAGTGCGCTAAAGTGGACTCCAAGAAGATCTAAGCAGTGGCCACAATGTCTCAACTTTTCCTGATGAATATGCTAATTTAAGTCTGGGAGATGTGTTATTCTTCAACATTGGAGACACAATCCAAGAGAGCAACCCCACAACCTTCAACCAGGTGATTAGTGCAGCCCACAACCACAATGTGCTTTTCCCTATCAGAAGGTTGCTGACATGTTCACCAAGATTGTCCTAAACACCCACAGCAGTAGTCAATCATCACATAATCCACAGCTTCTCCCTCACAAGTCCCTAGTGTAAAAGCCAATCAAAGTGCTCCCCAAGTATGAGTATGATAACATGCACCATCAATTTCTGTAAGCCAATAAAACAATAATGCACCCCTAAGATCTCCAATTGCCCCAGTCCCCAGCCAACCCTCCCAGTTGGAAAAAGCCCAACCCCCTCTACTAATACAGTTCTCCCCCCACAACCTAGTCTGACAACTAGTTTGCCCCCTCCACTCCCCCTATTTTGCTGATTAAACCTTGTCTCTCCAAAAAAATTAATTATAAAACATAATTTTGTTGTAACTGTGCTGTTTTAGCAGAGTTACAAGGGGGGAAATATTTAGAAGCTAGATAATAATATTTATTGAGAGATAGTGATTATATATTCAATGTGAATCAAGGATAACAGGAACATGATTTTGTTGATCACACAGCTGGATGGTGAAGGGGGTGGCTTGATCCTGGTAATGAGTCAAGCGCCAAAACAAGGTATCCACCATAAGGGATCATCATCTGTTCATGTTGATTGATTTGGTAATTCAAGTTGACTTCCTAGTCTGGCTTCAAGTGGCCGGGTAATCAGATTGCGGGTCACAAACCTGCTTGTTTGGAACCTTGCTGGCGGGTCAAGCCTGCTGTTTTGACCCCCCCCTTCCCCCCGACTGAAGGTTGGCCTCCTCTGGGAGTAGGTTGTCAGGGAGGCTGTCAGAAGCCCGGGTGCCATACTGGACTAATTGTTGTTCTGTGGCAGGCAGGGCGGTTTTGCATTGTTTTTGTCTTGCTTTGAAGGGTCTGAGGCAAGCATGGTGTCAAAACTGCAGGCTCAACCCGCCAGCAAGGTTCCAACCAAGCAGGTTTGTGACCCGCAATCCAATTACCCGGTCACTTGAAGCCAGACCCGGAAGTCAACTTGAATTACCAAATCAATCAACATGAACAAATGATGATCCCTCACGGTGGATACCTTGAATTGGAGCTTGACTCATTAGCAGGATCAAGCCACCCCCTCTTCCATCCAGCCGTGTGATCACCAATCATGTTCCTGCTATCCATTGATTCACAATAGCTATATAATCACATTCTCACAATAAAGATTATTATCTATCCCCTAAATATTTTTCCCCTTGTAACTCTTCTAAAACAGCACAGTTACAACATTGGTAGCACAGGTAGGTTCTCCATCCTACCTTATCTTGAAAAAATTCTGCCTGTTGCCCGCACACGCCGCGGCCAACAAATCCTCAACAGAATTATGTCTGGCCTCCTGCCCGACTGGACGCCGTACACTCCTGGTACCAAGATACCTGATGGTTTTGTTCTCTACCAAAACACAGTGATCCTGCTACCTGCCTTCAACGCCCTGTCTGCCCTAGGGTTCTTTCAGGCTCCCTCATCAATGCCATAACCAGCAGACAAGACCACCATGCCTGTCTATGTTGCACAAAGACTTTGCAGCGCCGCCTTGGAACCCTTTGCAGGGGCCAACAACAACAATGCTGCCGCATGGATTCAGTCCGCCCAAAGCAAGTTGGCTCAGATGGAGTGCCCACAGCGGTTTTGGATTGCAGAGATTTCCATTTGTCTGACCCACAACACTGGCACTTGGTGTGACAAGTGGCACAAGGAACACGCCAACAAGAACTGGGATACCTTCAAGCAAGACTTCTTGGCAAGATTTATGCTCAAGGATACAGCAATCATGATCATACGCCAAGTAAAGAACCTAACCAAGAAAGGCACTGTGAAGGAACTCACCCGCGCCTACAAGGAACTCTGTCTCTGCGCCCCATCTGGCATGGCCTTTGACACCCCAGCAACACACCTCATTTACTATAACACTCTCAAGTTGCACGTAATGAGACATGTGAACCTGGACCAAGTGACCAACCTACAAAGCCTGTACTGTGAAGCAGAAAAAGCGGAACAAACCTCCAACGCTCTTCACAAGGCACAGACTAGGAAACAGGAGAGACCCAAGGACTCACATTCAAGTGGGCGCTCCTTGCAACCACCTCCTGGAGGTAATGGTAACAACAACAACCACAAACCCACGGGATTAAATGGGAATGGGAATGGAAATAACAGCCAATCAAATTGTTCCCATTTCTGTGTCACCGCCACCCAAGGCAACCAAGATGAGGGGAAAGCCCGGGGAGAGCACTAAGCAAGCCAAGCTCTCCCCACGCAACTCCTGACTTGCCCAACAATGAATACCAACCTGAGGACGTGGACCAATGCCCAATGATCCAAGTGCCCTTGAAGACCTGGTACTGTACACCATTGCCAGACATCCCAATAAATTGATGTCTTACCCTTTCTGCTTTTGCAGTTACACAGACTCAGCACTCTTGGACTTGGGCGCAGATCAAACCTTAGTCAACAGCAGCTTTGTGGACAAATTCAAGCTGGCCACTAATCTTTTGCGGATTAAAAACGTGGTCCTGGCTGATGAACATCACATTGCTGTGACAAAGGAAACTGCCCCCTTCTCTGTCATGCTCGAGAACCTCCACTCCAAAATCCAAGGTCCTGTCATTGAATTCCCTAAGTTTGACATTGTACTGGGACTAGACTGGTTGCAGAAAAACAACCCTCACGTAGACTGGGCAACCTCAGTGCTGACCATCAAGCGTGAAGGTGTCAACCACCAAATCTACCCAGACTCTGTAGACCAACTCCTACAAGACCACATCTTTGTACACATCATGGAGACCTCAGATGAGAAGGAAACCCTGAAAGCTATTGACTGGGACTCCTGCAAGTATGAAATCATACACTTCAAGGACCATCAGGACACCTCCACGCTGCAACATTGCAACATTGTGGCCCGTCACCCAGAAATCTTTAAGGAAGCGTTACCTGGGCTACCCCCTGAGAAACACATCCAACACTCTATCCAACTCAAGGGGGCTGTACCCAAGGCACATCACATTTACAGGCTGACCCCAAACAAGGACAACACCCTGCGTGCCTATCTCAAGGAAGCACTGAAAAAAGGACTTATCCGCCCCTCACAGTCTCCCTTTGGGGCTGCCGTATTCTTTGTGGCCAAAAAGGACGGCACCTTACGCCTGGTCATGGACTACTGCGCCTTGAACAAAGTCACCATCAAGAATTGTTACCCCTTATCACTAATTGACAATCTTTGATGCCTTGGGAGGAGCCTCTGTCTTCTCCAAGATTGATCTAACCGCGGGCTACAACCAGATCCGCATCAATGAAGAAGACATCCCCAAGACAGCCTTCTGCACCAAGTACAGTTCCTACAAATGCGTGGTACTCAACTTCGGCATGCCCAATGCCCTGTCCACCTTTGTAACCTTCATGAACAAAATGTTTGTGCCACACATAGGCAGACACGCCCTTGTGTACCTGGACAATATCATTATCTACAGCCCCTTGGTAGAGCAGCATCACAAGGACCTGGAGGAAGTCTTTGCAACCCTGGCACAACACAAACTGCTGGCCAAGCCCTCTAAATGCCAGTTCTTCCAGGAGCAACTACCCTTCTTGGGACACATAGTCTCAAAGGACGGCATCAAACCTGACAGTCAAAAGATACAGGCCATCTGCAAAATGCCACCTCCCAAGGACAAGTCAGAACTACACACCTTCCTGGGAATGGTGGCCTATGTACAACGCTTCATACCTAACTGTGGCGTCTTGACTTCCCCCTTGTCCGCCATAACAGGCGCCAAGTCCAAGTTTGTATGGACCCCCCAACGTGACCTCTGTTTTAGACATCTCAAGGAAAAGCTCACAACAGCTCCCATCTTACAATACCCCAAACAAGATGGAGAATACCAGATGGAAACCAACGCCTCAGATGCATCCATTGGGGGAGTACTACAAATTAAGAATAGTGATGGTGACTTCCTGCCTGTAGCCTACAAGCCGCGCAAGCTGACAGATGGCAAGTGTTGATACCCTATCCACGACAAAGAACTACTGGCCATTGTACACTGCCTAGTCAAATGGTGCTGTTATCTGGAACAGCAGGAAGAATTCACAGCACTAACCAATCATAAGTCGCTCATCTATTTCAAGACACAGGCAAACTTGTCACGCCGCCAAGCGCAGTGGATGGAAATCCTAGAAAGGTTTAACATGCTCATCTAATATAAGCCTGGGGCCAAACTTGCCATGGCAGACGCCCTGTCCCGCCTGTATGTCCGCGCTTCTAGGGGTGAAAATAGGATTGACCCTGACTGGCCTCTCCTAGTGCTACGTACAAAAGACAAAGGGTTCCCCACAAGCACAACCAATATCACCAAAGAAACAGTCATCAAGAATGAACACCTCTTTGCTGACGTATACGGGACTCTTCACAGAAAGATGTCAGATGGCACGGCCATTCCCTACATTCCCACACATCAACAAGTTGATACCATTCTTTGCTACCACAGAGATCTTGGACATAATAAGAGCCAGAATCTATAAAATTCCTAAAACATAAAGCCTGGTGGCCAACCTTATACTGCAATGTCCAGGAAGTGCTAGAACAGTGAGAGGTTTGCAAAAAAATTTCCAGAAGCAAAACCCCGCCTAAGCCTGTACTCCCCATTCAAACCTAACTACCGTTCAAGGTATGGGCCCTGGACATTGTGGGCCCCATGCCAGGAAAGCACAACAACAAAAAATACATCATCACAGCCATCAATTTTGCAACAAGGTGGCCAGTAGCCCAAGCAGTGAAATTGCACACTGGTAACAACGTCTGACAATTCATTGGCAAGGAGATAATCAGCAATTTTGGAAAGCCAGAACTCCTGATAACCAATGGGGACAAAGAATTGACCTCCAAAAACACCAATGTGTACCTCGCCAAAAACAGGGTCAAACACACCGTCACAACATTATACCATCCACAGGCCAATGGACGCATAGAGCGGTTTAATGGTAGCCTCATGCAAGCCCTAGCCAAACTCACTGCCGGGAGACCTGAAGACTGGTATAAGCAGCTACCAACTGTATTACTTGTGTGCCAAACCCAAGTGAACAGATCCACAGGGAAAAGCCCGTTTGAACTGGTATATAACACACAGCCTAATATCATTCAAGCATTGACAGGACCAAAACTGGAAATTCCAAGTCAAGTCCCCCCTCACTCTGATCCTCAAGTAATAGAGGCCAACAGCAAACAAGCAGCCAAAGAAAAGGAACACTTACAAAAAAACTTTGTACCCATACGCCAGAGACATGAAGTTGGGTACAAAGTATGGGTTCTAAGGTTGATAAGAGCAAGTTACAACCCAAAAAAAGTAGGACCAGTGATAATCCTAAAGGTAAACAATAATAACACTTACCTTGTGCAAGGGCTCGGGAAACGCAAGCAAGACAAGATGTTACACCACAATTGCCTACGACCTTGCAAAGCAAGACAGAAACAATGGGAAACTGCCCTGCCTGCCACCAAACAACAACTGGTTTAATACAGCGCCCGGGCTCCTGACAACCTCCCCAACAACCTGCCTCCTGAGGAGGCTGACTTTCAGCCGGGGGGAGGGGTGTCAAAACCACAGGCTCAAGCCGCCAGCAAGGTTCTGACCAAGCAAGTTTGTGACCCGCAATCCAATTATCCAGTCACTCAAAGCCAGACTAGGAAGTCAACTTGAATTACCAAATCAATCAACATGAACAAATGATGATCCCTCACAGTAGATACCTTAAATTGGCGCTTGACTCATTAGCAGGATCAAGCAACCCCCTCTTCCATCCAGCCGTGTGATCACCAATCATGTTCCTGCTATCCATTGATTCACAATAGCTATATAATCACTATCTCTCAATAAAGATTATTATCTATCCTCTAAATATTTTTTCTCTTGTAACTCTGCTAAAACAGCACAGTTATGACAATGGTGTAGGGTCTTGTCTTGTTTGCACTTCCCAAGTCCTTGCACAAGGTAAGTGTTATTGTCGTTTACCTTTAGAATGATTGCTTGGCCTACTTTATTGGGTTGTAGTTTGCTTTTATCAATGTTCATGACCCAAACCTTGTCCCCAACTTCATGTCTATCTCAGATGGGGCAAAAGTTTTTTGCAGACGTTTTTTTCCTTTTTGTTTGTTTGCTGTTGGCCTCTATAACTTGAGGGTCTGAGTGCAGGGGGACTTCACTTGGGATTTCCAGTTTGGGTCCTGTTAATTCTTGGATGATATTTGGCTGTGTGCTGTATACCAACTCAAAAGGGCTTTTTCCAGTGGATCTGTTACTTGGGTTTGGCACACAGGTAGTGCAGTTGATAGCTGCTTATACCAGTCTTCAGGTCTCCAGGCGGTCAGTTTGGCTAAGGCTTGCACAAGGCTGCCATTTAGCTTCTCTACTTGTCCATTGGCCTGTGGGTGGTATGGTGTTGTCACAGTATGTTTGACCCCATTTTTAGCGAGGTATATGTTGGTGTTTTCATAGGTCAATTCTTTCCCTCCATCATTTATCAGGAGTTCTGGCTTTCCAAACTTGCTGATTATCTCTTTGCCAATAAATTGTCATACGTCATTGCCAGTGTGCGCCTTTACTGCTTGGGCTACTGGCCATCTTGTAGCAAAATCTATGGCGGTGATGATGTATTTCTTATCATTGTGTTTCCCTGGCATGGGTCCAACAACGTCAAGGGCCCATAACTTGAAGGGTAGTTGTGTGTGGATGGGTAGTACTGACTTTGAAGGGGTTTTGCTTTTGGCAAACTTTTTGCATACCTCACATTGGTCTAGGACTTCCTGAACGTCACGGTATAAGGTTGGCCACCAGGCCTTGTGCTTAAGGAACTCATATAGGTTTCAACTCTTGGTGTTTCCAAGGTTTCTGTGATAGCGCAGGATGGTGTCTACTTGCTGGTGCGTGGGGATATAGGGAATGGTAGTACCATTGTACATTTTTCTGTGCAGGGTCCCATACACGTCAGCAAATAGGTGTTTGTTTTTGATAGCTGTATCCTTTGTTATGTTGGTTGTACCAGGGGAAACCCTTGTCCTTTTTTTGTACTACCAAGAGAGGCCAGTCTGGGTCAAGTCTATTTTCCCCTCTTGTGGCACAGACATATAGGCGTGAGAGGGCTTCTGCCATGGCAATCTTGGGCCCAGGTTTGTACTGTATGAGCATATTGAATCTCTCCAAGAGCTCCATCTAGCGGGCTTGGCGACAAGATAGATTTGCTTGGGTTTTGAAATATATGAGCAACTTGTGGTTGGTTAATTTGTGAATTCTTCCTGCCGTTCCAGATAACAATGCCATTTGACTAGACAGTGTACAATGGCCAGCAGTTCCTTGTTATGGATAGGGTATCAACACTTGCCATCTGTCAACTTTTGTGATTCATAAGCTACAGGCAGGAAGTCACCATCATTATTTTTGGTTTTTAGGACTCTCCCAATGGATGCATCTGAGGCGTTGGTTTCCATTTGGTATTCCCCATCATGTTTGGGGTATTGCAGGATGGGAGCTGTCATGAGCTTCTCTTTGAGGCGTCTAAAACAGAGGTCATATTGGGGGTCCACATAAACTTGGATTTGGCGCCAGTTATGGTGGATAAGGGGGCAGTCAAAGCGCCACAGGCAAGTATGAAGCGGCGTACATAGGCCACTATCCCCAAGAAGGTGCGGAGTTCCAACTTATCCTTGGGTGATGTCATCTTGCAGATGGCCTGTATCTTTTGACTGTCAGGTTTGATGCCGTCCTTTGAGACTATGTGTCCCAGGAAGGGTAATTGCTTGCAGAAAAACTGGCACTTGGAGGGTTTGGCCAAAAAAATTTGTTGTGCCAGGGTAGCAAAGACTGCCTCAAGGTCCTTGTGGTGCTGTTCCACCAAGGGGCTGTAGACAATAATGTTGTCTAGATACACTAGGGTATACCTTCTTATGTGGGGCGCAAATACTCTGTTCATGAAGGTTACAAAGGTGGACGGGGCATTGGTCATGCCAAAGTTGAGCACCACACATTTGTAGGAGCCGTATTTAGTGTGGAAGGCGGTTTTGTGGATGTCTTCCTCCTTAATACAAATCTGGTTGTAGTCTGCAGTCATATCAATCTTGGAAAAGACTGTGGCTCCTCCCAAGGCATCAAAGAGATTGTCAATCAGTGGTAGTGGATAACGGTTCTTGATGGTAACTTTGTTTAGGGCTCAGTAGTCTTTGACCAGACGTAATGTTCCGTCCTTCTTGGCCACAAAGAACACAGCGGCCCCAAAAGGAGACTGTGAGGGGCAGATAAGTCCTTCTCCAATGCCTCCTTGAGATAGGCTTGTATGGTGTTGTCCTTGTTTGGGGTCAGCCTGTAAATGGGATGTGCCTTGGGTACAGCCCCCTTGAGTTGGATAGAGTGTTGGATGTGTTTCTCAGGGGGTAGCCCAGGTAACGCTTCCTTAAAGATTTCTGGGTGACGGGCCACAATGTTGCAATGTTGCAGCGTGGAGGTGTCCTGATGGTCCTTGAAGTGTATGATTTCATACTTGCAGGAGTCCCAGTCAATAGCTTTCAGGGTTTCCTTCTCATCTGAGGTCTCTGTGATGCGCACAAATACGTGGTTGCGTAGGAGTTGGTCCACTGAGTCAGGGTAGATCTAATGATTGACACCTTCACGCTTAATGGTCAAGACTGAGGTTGCCCAGTCTACGTGAGGGTTGTTCTTTTGTAACCAATCCAACCCCAGTGCAATGTCAAACTTAGGGAAGTCAATGACGGGACCTTGGATGGTGGAGTGGAGGTTCTCAAGCATGACAGAGAAGGGGGCAGTTTCCTTTGTCACAGCAATGTGATGTTCATCAGCCAGGACCACGTTTTTAATCCGCAAAAGATTAGTGGCCAGCTTGAATTTGTCCACAAAGCTGCTGTTGACTAAGGTTTGATCTGCACCCAAGTCCAAGAGTGCTGAGTCTGTGTAACTGCAAAAGCAGAAAGGGTAAGACATCAATTTATTGGGATGTCTGGCAATGGTGTACAGTACCAGGTCCTCCAAGGGTACTTGTATAATTGAACATTGATCCACATCCTTGGATTGGTACTCATCATTGGGCAAGTCAGGAGTTGTGTGGGGAGAGCTTGGCTTGTTTAATGCTCTCCCTGGGCTTTTCCCTCATCTTGATTGCTTGTGTGGCAGTGATACGGAAATGGGTACAATTTGACTGGCCATTGTTCCCATTACCATGTCCGCTTGAGTTTGTGGGTTTATGGTTGGTGTTATTCCCGTTGTTTCCAGGGGGTGGTTGAGTGGAGCGCCTGCCTGTGTGGGAATCCTTGGGTCCCTCTTGTTTTCCTGTTTGTGCTTTATGGAGGGCAATTGAGGTTTGCTCTGCTTTCTCTGCTTTGCAGTACAGGCTTTGCAGGTTGGTCACTTGGTCCAGGTTCACGTGTCTCATCACATGAAACTTGAAGGCATTGTAGTACATGAGGTGTGTGGCTGGGGTGTCAAAGGTCATGTCAGATGGTGCACAAAGTTGGAGTTCCTTGTAGGCGCAGGTGATTTCCTTCACGGTGCCTGTCTGGGTTAGGTTATTTACTTGGCGTATGATCATGAGCGCCAAGTCCTTAAGCACAAATCTTGCCAAGAAGTCTTGCTTGAAGGTATCCCAGTTCTTGTTGGCGTGTTCCTTGTGCCACTTGTCACACCAGGTGACAGCATTGTGGGTCAGGCAGATAGAGATTTCTGCAATCCAAAATTGCTACAGGCATTCCATCTGGGCCATCTTGCTCTGGGCAGACTGGATCCATGCGGCAGTGTTGTTGTTGTTGGCCCTGGAAAAAGGTTCCAAGGCAGCGCTTTGCAGTCTTTGGGCTACGTAGGCAGGCATGATGTTTTTGTTGGTTGGTTGCAGAATAGAGGAGGGAGCCTGAAAGAGCCCTTGTACAGACATGGTGTTGAAGGCAGGTAGTGGTATCACCGTGTTCTGGTACAGGACAAAACCATTGGGTATCTTGGTACCAGGGGTATAAGGGGTCCAGTCAGGCAAGAGGTCAGACATAATTCTGTCAAGGATTTGTTGGCCGTGGCACGTGCAGGCAACAGGTGGAATTTTTCAAAATAAGATAGGATGGAAAACCTACTTGTTCTACCAATGTTGTAATTGTGCTGTTTTAGCAGAGTTACAAGGGGGGAATATTTAGAAGCTAGATAATAATCTTTATTGAGAGATAGTGATTATATAGTCAATGTGAATCAAGGATAACAGGAACATGATTGTGTTGATCACATGGCTGATGGTGAAGGGGGTGGCTTGATCCTGGTAATGAGTCAAGCGCCAAAACAAGTTATCCACCATAAGGGATCATCATCTGTTCATGTTGATGGATTTGGTAATTTGAGTTGACTTCCTAGTCTGGCTTCAAGTGGCCGAGTATCAGATTACAGGTCACAAACCTGCTTGTTTAGAACCTTGCTGGCGGGTCAAGCCTGCTGTTTCAACAATTTATTTTAACTTTTTGTATTATTTATTGTGATAATATACTACATTATAATTATATTGATGTAACATCTTCAATTATTCCCTCTCAGGGAATTAAAGCCCCAAGCAATTTACTGAACAAGTCATCAAATGGCTCACCAACTAATCATTAAGTTGGTGGCACTGCTATCATTTGGCCATTTACTACAAGGATCAAACAATCCAGATGCTAAGCAAAACACAACTTGGATAATCCTTGTGACTTAAGAGGAGCATTACTCAGATAAGCCCCATGACCTCCATGATGTACATGGACAACATGTGGCTTTACATGATACTATATATTATCCCATATTCATATCCAATAAAGTATCATTAATTTCTTAATTTTCCCCTTTATCTTATTTATTATACTTCCCAGAAGTATATACTCAACAGAGGCTAATCAAAAAGAGAAGGATAAGCTTAAGGAGATGGTCATGGAATAAGCAAAGTTAAACAAACTTACTGGGAAAGTTTTAAAAAATAAGATACCTAATATAAAAAAATTACTTGTGACCAGGCTTATTGACATTCAAAATGATTTACTCACAGACCTACATCTCAAGCCACAGGGCTTTGCAGCTGCAGAAGTGTGGGCAAAGGATTCAGTGATGCTCAAATAGCCAAAAAATAATAAAAAACAGAAAACAACATAAGATAACTAGTGACCTACAAGTAAGAAGACACATGAAGAAGCCCCTGTTAAGGGGTAAATGGAGAAGATATATAAAAAGGCAAGAAAATTAAATAAAAAAATACTAAAACTTTCTTTGAGGTGAGTACAAAGGTGTACTACAATAATTCCTGAAACTACATGTGACCAAGACCTTTTACAACAACTATGCTCCCCATATTGTGCGTCAGCTAGTTCTGACGCCAGCTGTCCAATCTGAAATTCTATAAAAATTAAATAAAACTTACCATATCAACAAAACAAAGTTTTCCAAAATTCAACCAACACCAGAAGACATCAAATGGCAGGTTGTGACTCTGGCTGTAGCCCAAAAGATCCACCTTGACTAATATGTTCCGCCCCCAACTTCCACAAGCTATTCATCATTTTTGTCTTGGACTTCATCAACACTATGCTGTATCACAACTTACACAAAATGGAGAGAGGACAAGAAAATGTATGCTTCTGTTTCTTTCCCAATTACACAATATTGCAAGTCGTAAATATTTTTTAAAAAAGTATCTGGCCTTCCCAACAGTTCCTCCCCTGTCCTGCCTTGCGCTGTGGGCATCCTTGAAGGCTCCAGGGCCTTCTGGTGCTCCAAAAATACTGACATCATGCTTACTGTAAATTCAGAACCTAAACATAAAAATGCAAGATTGTCAAATTCTTGATCCAAATTTTGAATCACTTTTATGGGAAACTCAGCTGAGTGAAAATTAAAATATTTAATAAAATCAACCATTTAATTTGACTTTTTTTGGTTTATTTAAATTGGCAAATTTTGAGTCTCTTGAGCAGATAACTCAACTAACAAAAGAAAAACACACAACAAGCAAATGAAGGATACATGAATCATAAAAGCGGGATTCTAATGTACAATTTTACATTTCCTGTATGTCAAACAAATAATAGACATCATGTAAAAATTAAAGGATATAAAATTGCGGGATTGTCAAATCCAAGAACCAAATTTAAAATCAAAAATGAGATTAATTTGAAATAAATATAATTTATGGGCATCTCAAACAGGAAGTCACAGTATCTAGAGTGGATTTTTTCTAATTCTTTTAGTAATCATAGACATTCTCAAAAATCACCCTATTCCATTTTAGGACAGCTAAAATTTAGATCCTACTATTCACCAACTTAACATACTTAACAATAAAATTGATTATATATTTACTTCTATTTTTGAGTTTAATTTTTTATTAAAATTATTATGCCTTCTTTTAATAATAACCAAATAAACAAGCTGTTCCCCAGCCTTGAAAAATCATGCAGGGCTATGCTGGGTCTTCTAATAGTGAAGCCTCTGTCTATGGACATTTCCAACCCGCATGCCCCTCCTCAAGAACTACCCATGAGTGTGTTCTTTCTCCTGTGTCCTCAAGCATGGCCCTGTTTTCCCATTACGCACAGGAAGCTGCAACCCAAATCACATATCAGCAATGGCATCTGGAACCAGCCAATTGAGCCAAAGGGCCACCCAAGTAAGCCAGAATCCAGAAATTACCAATCAGATGGCAATGTCTAGTTCCCAAGACAGACACATCCTACCTCCAGCCAACCAGCCTGAAAGATGCAGAAGGAAGCTAAATACCCCAGAAATTGTTCTCAAAATGGTTGCAAAGCAAGGGATGCTTATGTCCCTTGGGGAAATTGCGGCTGTGATGGGGTTTGCAAAGTCCACTGTGGCTGCAACCCTGCAAGCCCACGTCAATTGTGCCCCCCAAGAAGACCCCAACTGGTTCCTGTACTTCAACTGAAGGTGAAAAAGCCCACCTCTCATGATGGCTATCATGGAACGTGATCCATGGATGCCCCTGGTCCAGGTTTGTCTCCAACTGGGACTTCATGGCATTTTCACAAATAAAAGAACAGTCAATTTTTGGATGCACAGAGTTGTGGTTGCTGCTAGAATCTTGTCCAATCAAGTTCTCACTGGCCCCAGTTTGGTGGATATCAACCCATAAAATTAAACCATTATTAATTTTATTAAAGGGAGGGCAATGAGGACGTGCAATGACGTCATATTCCTATAGTATGTCAAGATTTCTGCAAGTATCCAAGACTATGGAGAAAAGCATATCCAATCTGAGATTTGCAAGCTGGCCCAATTTTGTATTGGTTTGTTGGGGTTTTGTTGGCAGTTTCCCATTGGGTGTCAATTATTACTCATCAATATCAAACACTGCAGATGGGTATGCCTACCAGACAGAGCTCAAGGACATGCTGGAGGAGTGAGCTACCCAACAAACCGTGTGCACAGTTGTAATGAGTGCTGAGATGGAACAGCGGGAATGGGCAACCAAGGAGATTAGGGCTGTGGGGCATACCTGTTGGTCCTACCCCAACAACCACGCTAACATGCAGTTTGCAGATGTATGTCTCTACAATTTTGATTCAGCTCTCAGGCGCTTAAAGCCTGCCACATACAATGAACTGTGCACCCAAATTGAGAAAGGGTATGAGCTTTTCCCTTCCATATTTGTTCAGGACTTATCAGATCTTGTCATATTTTATGCAAGTGATAGTGATAAGTCCATAAAGGACTCCCACCTCCACCCATGCTCATCCATTTGGTTTTTCAAGCCCACATACGTGACAGAAGAAGAATTTGAGCAATTGAAGCATTCAGCTCTTTCCGCCTCTTCCCAGTCAACAAATCCTGCCTCCCCAATCCCCCATCAAGCCACCTGCCTTCCAACCCTGACTCCAAAGCCACCACCCATTCCCTCCCCACTATCTCTGATGCTGTCCCTTTCACAGGCACAGATGAAGGCAATGTACATTCTGCCCATTCCCTCCACTACTTGTCCTTTGATTAGTAAAATAAAACCCTTCTTTGTGACAGCTTATTAAAATTGATATTATTTCTTCCAATTCACAATTAATAATATATTTTTTATTATTGACATTCCCCATAATTAATAAAATGTTTTACATTTGATGTGGTAACATATTATTAAATTGTATTAATATTTTTCATTATCCATAATAAGTTAAGGACCACAAATGTTAATGTTATATTAAAATATTGCAGACATGCGTTAAATCCTGATATTTAGATGTTAAATGCATAACTCAATGCATTCTGTATAATAAAATTCATTGTAAACAAGGTCTTTTTCATTGTAATTTATATAATTGGACTGTGTTTACATTAGGGAGTCATTAACTCAGTACAAATATTGATACATAGTGCATTTTACAGCTTGCATATTTACTTATTGATAATAATTCTGTAAACTTTATAATAAAATTTTGTGAGGTAATAATAATGTAATGGATTAATAAATTACTATTTATTAACCCATACATTATTATTACCTCGCAAAATCCAACTAGAAAGTTTACTTAATTGTTATCAATAGGCAAATATGCAAGTTGTAAAATGCACTATGTATCAACATTTTTACTAAGAGTTAATGGCTCCCTAATGTAAACACAGTCCAATTATATAAATTACAATGAAAAAGACCTTGTTTACAATGAATTTTATTATACAAAATGCATCAAGTTATGCATTTAATATCTAAATATCAGGGTTTAACGCATACCTGCAATATTCTAATGTAATTTATACATTTGTTGTCCTTAATTTATTATTGATAATGAAAAGTATTCAGGTGTTGATGGTAGTACTATAAAAACAGGTTTTTTGATGTAATTCAAACAAAATTTCAAATATCTACAACTTAATAAATGAATTAGAAGCACACCTGCAAAAGGCTGCTGAAATAGAAAAAATATCAGGGAACTAGTAACAGGAAAGCTGGGCAATGGAAGCCAGCCACTAATCCAGTCAAAGGAAGATGCTCTGAATAAATTGGGAAATATTATAGATAAAAAGAACAAAGAAGTGTTACTTAATCTACAGAGAACAATTTTATCAAGTCTGAAGTTCAATGATGCAGCCTACAATTTGTGGGAGTTCTGGCAAGGGGCCAAAGAAACAATAAGAAAATCAAGCTGACTGAAGGAACTGAAATTTCAAAGGAAATTAACACAAATGAAGAGTAAACTGATCAAATGGAAACAGATGAAAATGAAGTACAATAAAGAAGCAGAATTGCTACAATAAACAATAAAAATTTATCAAATGAAAATAAAGAGGAACCACAAGTAGCACGGAAAATAAGGAAGATCAAGCCCAGGAAATCAAATGAAGAGCAGCCAACACTCATGAAGTTTGAAGAAGGGACACCTGTGGCTGAGGAATCCCCAGGGAAACAATTAGTAAGTTTATTTATGTTTTATTTAAATTTAATTAGTTATAACAATAAATGGGGACAAGGTTGCTGAAGTGACAGCCTTTACGCCCAGTTGGGTTTACGGGGGGTTACCAATCATTGGTAGCCCCTGTAAAACAAATAAACCAAAATTAAATTAATAAAATAATTCAAATTTAATGAACCAATATGCAAATAGGGAAGCAAAGAATAAGGAATATCTACCACCTGTGGGGTGCTTGCTGTGGGTTAGGGAAGCCTATGAGCTAGGCAGAACAATCAATTTTAAGGAAATGAATGAAATTCAAGGGGATATCAAGATGAATTTTGATGAATATATTTACAAATGCTGTGAACAATTCCCATTTGCAAATATAAATGAAGATGAAAAAAATCTAAAAAAAACAGACTTTCAAATAGGACCAGAATATCTCAAAACTGAAATTTTCAACAAATTGTTTAAAGCACTATCAAATAAAGTCAGATACACAGTCCTCATGAATAATTTCAAGCCTTTATTCATTTCCTTTGTTGAGGCATGGGGGCCAATACAAGTCAGGCGCCCCCCCCCAAAACCATCTTCAAGTTCAGCAACATGTCCTACATCAACAGATTAGTTCAAATATATATAAAATTATGTATGTTTTCAGAAAAATATACCTCTCAAAGGATTCACATTGCAACATACCTAGCAATACTGTTGCAACTGAACCAATTAGAGTTCAGTAATTGATTGGGGAAGACAACAGTCAAATAGAAAAGGCAGAAATAAATATAATAAGGTATTGTTTATTGTAGAATATTGTGATTAATATACTATATGGAGAAAGCCACAATGCCACAGGGGGTGGCATGATGGCATGTTCCATGTAAGGTTCAAAGCCAAGGAATAACTTGTGCAAGGATCAGCAGGTCAAATTGATAGCACTCCTAATTAGGAGAAATTGTCTGCAATTCAATGCTGCCTTTGGATTGGTCCATGTTATTAGATACTTTAAGGGGCAGCTCTTTGAGCGCCCCTGTGTATTGTAAGATATGTTAGCAGGCAAGGAGGGAGACTCGGTTGCAACAATACTATTACACTGCATATTAAAAACAAATGTTAAAAAGTTGGAGGATATACCAATTCAAATATACATAAGCCAATTAGCACTAGAACAACAGAAGACACCCCAGGGGTACAGGACAGTTGAGCACGTCCTGTACAACTCCTTTACATTGGCATCACTTTTTGGTTATTATGTGCCTCCCAAAAAGAGCTTACTAATCAATTTTCTTACACAATTGCCTTTTATTAAGCGCTCAGCAATCACTGGGGTGCTGAGAGCCACCCCTCTTGCAATTGCATCCAGAGTTGTCCACCATGTACAGAATAGTATGTGGTCCCATTTAGACGCATTAGCAGAAATTTTAATTTTGGGGTATAATACCCTGGAATAATTGCATTCCCCTTTGCAATTATCATACCCTTAATAAATAATCCTCTTTTGCAATTTATTTTTTATTTTATTATTATTATTAATTTTATTTTAATTTTTAAATTATAATAGTAATATTTAAGTAGGTTGATAATAGTAAAGAGATAGTTTAATAAAGCAAACATGTGTAATAATAAAATATGATTTATAAATTTGTTTATTTAGTTGCTTGATGAGTACGGGTTCATATATTATGTAGTTAAACAACAAGAGCTCTATTTATCTGCATTTAGCTGCCCACTCCACTTATGTTTTAAACAAGTGATTGTTTAGAGCTTGAATTACTTTTCCCTTGTAATATGATTTGATAAATAGATTTGCTATGTGTAACCCGTTTCATAGGCACTAATTAGAAATAGATACACAAAAATCATTGGTTTTTGTCCTGTGTAGCTATAGTGGCACTAAATCAATAAGATCAGGTGATGTCTTGCAAGGTCCAATTTGTGGCTCAAAAAAGCCAATGAACTAAAAAGGGTTCACAATTATTAAATAAAATTAATCTATTTCTATCTTTTTTAATTCATTTATTTGTTAGCTCTACAGTTAATACAATATTCAGCGCATTATAATAAAAACATATGTCCTCATATCTAGTATAATTAATTTTACTTACCTTTTGTATCTATTCTTATATGTCTATAATACAATCAAACGTCACATCATTATGTATAAATAATAATTTTTGAGCCCTAATAAAAACAAATAAAACCCGGAGTGCCCATTTATCTGATTGGCTTGGAGGCAAGGGCTTTGGGGAGGATGGATTTGAAATGCTCATAGAAAGCTGCCACCACATCAGGTGGCATTGCAAATTGGCTAATCTCAAGAATGTTGAAGAGATCCTCAGTGTCCTGAGGGAGCCCTTCTTTAACCTTATTCTTGATCCACCCAAAGACCTCCTCAATCGGGTTAAGGAATGGAGAATGTGGGGGAGGAAGAGGAGTCTCATTGGATAATCAGCAAGGCAGTGGTTGGAGGAATGGCTATTCTTGTCAATGGGTGGGAACTTGGAAACAACCAGATCCACTTTGTGGAGCCCAACATTATCAAGCACAACAATGTTAGCTGTGCCCCAGTAATTAATCCAAAGGTACTCCTTGAAGGTTTGGAGAAAATCAAGAAATGTCACACTATTATGGGAACCCTTGATCATCTGATACTGGTCCAACCCGCAAGGACCAAGAAGCACTACCATGGAACAGATCTGGGAACAGACAGCTGCACAATATGCTGCACCATCCTTGGACCCCTTCTCAACCCACCCATGTCTAGACCTGAGTGAGGAGGAAAACAATGATTTGCCAATATAGAAGAACTGGACATTCCCAGTCTGCTTAAGAGCCAGATAGGTCTTGGCATAAATGTGTCAATCCTTGATGGTCTTGTTGCTGTTCCTATTATATAGAAAAACTCCCAGTACTTTCCAGGAGAAGCCCAGATCAACCATTGATTTGTAGACAAGGGTTTTGGAAACAGAAATCCCAAACTCCATGGCCAGCATTGATTGAAAAGCAAGTGAGTCCAGGTGGCAATCCTTGGATACCCACTGCTTGATTGCATTGATGTGCACAGGTTGAAGTAGGCTGGGCTGCCGCTTAGCCTTAGTGGATTTAGCAATTCACCCAGTGTTGCTGTACTTTTTGTTGATGTTGCCCATATATCTGGCTGTGACCCCAAATTGGGACGCAATATCCCAAACTTCCATTCCCCCATTCAAGCAGTTGAGGAGAGTTTCACACTCAGTATTTGTCAACCAACGCCAGCCCTTGGATGGTACCATGGCATCTTGTCTAGCAGGCTTGACACAGGGGATGGGGACCTTTGTGTAGAAGGAGGGATCACGCTTGCTTGCAATGGCGCCGTCAATGATTGAATAGATCACAGGCGCAGATGGCTCAACAGTGGTGGCCAATGGCTCATAGGTGGTGTCAAAGACGCAGGGGCAGGAAGTGGCAACTCTTGGATCAAGAGTGTGGGGCCAGGTGACAACTTGGTACACAGTGGAGGTGTAAGTAACCTTAGTGTTCCCAGTGACCCTGGTGTAGGAGACTTTGGTGACAGGCCTTGAGAGCGGCTTCTGTCTTGGATTCAGGCTGGTTTATTGGGCTTGGGGTGCGGGAGGTAGTTGACTGGTGCTGGCACCTTAGGAGGCCTGTGTATTGACATTACTCTCTTCAAGTTGTGTTCTAGGTCTATTCTTGGATCCTCTGGGACGCCCTCATGGACAGGCTGCCCTGCAGGCTGGTGCAGGAGCTGGTTGGGAATGCAATTGTATGTCCATAAAAATAAAACAAAAAATATATTTTAGATTAAATATGTATTTATTTAGGTTTTTGCTTTAGTTGTGAGAAGTTATTTTCTCTTGATTTAGCTTTGAATAGTAAAAGAATTTATATATCCTTGATTTGAAGTGTATAATATTGTATACTTTCTGGGTTTGGATAATTTTAAAGTTTAATCACTTTTCTGTCTAAACATGGTTATCAAGATTGAATTTTTAGTCTGATTTTAGTTGTGGTAGAGCTTCTTGATTTGTGTTGATGTTTCCTAGTGTGCTTACTGTACATTAAATTTGGATTCCAGTTCCCGCAATTAATATCTGAGTTTACTAGTGGCATTCAAAAGTGATTTGAAATTTGTTTCTTGGATTTGACAATCCCAAATTTTCAAAAAAAACATAGTAAACTTAATGAAAATGGTTGATGGATTTGAACACTTCAAATCTGATTCCAGTTAATTCATTTTGTTCATTGAAAATATACAGTTTGACTTGAAAATTGCAAATTGTCTATGAGTTCCGGCTTTTTAAAAATTCAAATAAAAATACAAAAAAATTAATCTAATTAAAGCAGGCCATTCTATAAAGGTGATTCATAATTTGGACCAAGGATTTGAAAATCCTGTATTTTTACGTTTAGGTTCTGAATTTACAGTACCATGGAAAAAACCTTTGCAACAACCTCTCTAAAAAAATAAAATAAGTACCCTAAATAACAAATTTTGTGAGTTCTTGGCCCTTTTTTCAGTGCAGCAGCTTCACTTAATTGTTTTCTGGGTCTTTTTATAATGATGATGATTAAAGAAAAGGCTTTTGACACACTCGACATTTTAATTAAACTGGACAAAATTTGAAAATATCTAGATAGAAAAAGGATTGTGCCTGGGTACAGCTCAATTGAGCATGTTATTCAAGACACAGTTAATCTTCCAGCTACCTATGGGATTTCTGCTTCTCCTGAAAATATTCACCTCTTCAATTGTATCACATTATTGCCATATTAAAGCTGCCGCAAGATATTCAGTCAGGGAGCCATGTCAACCTACACCTTAGCCATAGAAACTTAAACTTCAATTCAAAAACAGGTCCTAGAATTCCACCAATCAAATCCCCAATAGATCTCATTCAATCCTATTCAAACATCAATCTACTTGTATATTTTTTTGTTAAAATCTACTATATTTTCAAAAAGTATCTAAAACCTAATATATATTGAAATATTGAAATTTTCACTTTATACTTTTTCTTTGCTTTGTTAATTCTTATTATACCTGCCAATATACAAGTGGAATCACATAAAGTATGCTGATACAAATTAAACAAAATAAAAACAAATATTAAAAAATAAAATGCAAACTAAATATACAGAATTTCTACTGTAGATTCAGAACCTGTTGGGGGAAATGTGGGATTGTCAAATTCTTTTGCACAAACTCACCAGCTTAATGGAGTAAATTTCATCCAAGAACAAATTATTTTTTTATATAAATGGATGAAAAATATTCCAGTAAGTTGGTGAGTTAACACAAAAGAATTTGGCAATCCTGCATTTTTCCCAACAGGTTCTGAATCTACAATAATCCTTTAATTGATTGGTTGCTTTTCAAGGCATGCAGGGATGAAAAATTAGATTGGGCATAAAATTTGGCCACAGTCTCTACTGTAAGGGTATGGGTCCCAACCTGCAATAAATTAAACAATACCTCAGGCCCAAATGGTGTCCCCCGCTTGACAATGTGCTTGAGCCAACCAAAGACCTCCTTGATTGGGTTGAGGAATGGGGAATAAACAGGACAAAATAATAGGTTCATAGGCGCTGTGGCCAATTACTGTGAGCCAATTTCTTCACCTGTCTCAATTATTGAGAATTCATTGAGAATATTAGCCACCTTATGGAGCCCAACATTATCCAACATAATGCTGTTAGTGAACCCCAAGCTAGTAATTCTGAGGTACTCTTGAACCAATCAGAGAAATTTAAGGAAGGTAGCACTATTATGAGAACCCTTGACCATCTGATATAATTCAATACCAAGGAGACCAAGAAGAGCTATCATAGAGTACAAAATAGAATACACAGCTGCACGCCAGGACATGCCATTCTTTTTGCCTTTGGGGATGTAGCCATACTTGTTTCTCATGGAGGACACAAAATAGAACTTGTCAATGTAGTAGAACTTTACTTTATCCTTGTCCTTTAACATAGTGCACAATTTAGTATATTTTTGACAGTACTCAATGTTCTTTGGGCTATTCTGATTATATGAAGAACCCCTGGGTTTTTTCCAGGAGAATCTCAAACTCTTTACAGTGCAATAATAGGAAAAACTGATGCCTCAATTCCAAAAACATATTTAATCATATACTGAATACATTTTAGTTCAAGATGGCAGTTTTGTTTAATACACTGCTTTATTTCCCAGATATGCTCTTTATCCAAAAGGGTTGGCTTGCACTAGGATTTCTCTGCAAGGAGAACAGTACCAGTTTTCAGGAATGCACTATACAGTAAATGAGAAGATTTTGCCAAAATATCAACAAATGCTACAGCCTTCTTGTAGTCCCATGTTTCTTTGATGAGCCTGATAAAGGTCTTTCAGGTGGAGTTGGTGATGATGGTGTACTTGGGATTTTTGGCATTAGGCATTGAATATTTGGGTTTTGCCATGCCATAGGGAATAGGCACTTGGCTGTAGAACACAGCAATCTTTTTGAGAACCTTTTGCCTACCTGGAAGGGCCTGTAATAGCCCTGACAAAGAACTAAATAACATTGACACTAAGTTTCAGGGACATCATTCTTGATGGTCCTACCACCAATTATCCAGACAATTCCCTTTTGTGTAAAGCCTTAATGATGGAATGACAATATTTGGATTTTAGGTTTCATTTCATCAATAATGTCAAACCTTTAAACCACTAGACAAAATTTGAACCTGAGATCTTTTTAGAGCAGCCTGTGCAACCTGATCTAAATATTAATTCAAATAATGGGTCCAGATCTTAGCAGAAAAATGAGAAATCAAGTTAATCTATCTAATCAGAAGCTTTGAAAGCCACTGATGACGTTAGCAGCCTTTTAAACAACTTACCAGGCTCTGTAAATTATGGTATGAAGTCTATAGACTTTATTAATAAGTTTAATGTGTGTACAAACATTAAACAAACTTAACTACAGTATTATGAGATAACCAAGTAAATCAGTAAGTTAAAACTGTTGTAACAACAGTTGATTGTTTGATTTAAGTTTTATAAGGTTAAAATGGAACTCTTTAAGTAGAATTCCTTGATGTAACAGTTATATTTTATTGTCAACAACTCCATCCTTTTTTTATATGAATCTTTAAGCCTTAGTTATATATTTCTCAATCAATAAAGGCTTTTAAACCATGCATTGCTTTATTTTTTGTAAGACTTTTCTTAGAATCACCATGAAACTGCCTAATATTTCCCTTCCTTGGGTAATTAGGTTCAAATGGCTGCTTCTACTCATGATTTTTACATCAGTACAAGGTTCTTTCCAGGTGGAAACTAGACCAGGTTCAGGGACCAGCAAAATTATTGCAATAATAAAGAGTGGGCTTCTGTGGTTCCAGGGAAGTGGTATACTGCTTCCTTGTTCTCCAAAAATCCTCCAATAAAGGAGAAGCCTTAACCCACGCCAGCCAATTCATGTACTATCAGACTTTCCCTTTCTTTTGCTTCCATCTTCTTGATTGTCTACTTGGGAGCTTATGCCTTCTTGGGTTGCTTTAACACACTCCTAGGTAGATACAAAATCCTTGAAAAACTATTCCACTTGGGTATGGTATCTTTACCAATTGGCTCTATAGTTACTGGTTTAAATTATTCTGCTTTAATTCACCATGCTGGGAAGTTATTTCCTGCAAGGTGGGTTCCTGACACTAAGAGATGCAAATTTGCAATTGTACAGCTGCCCAATTGGTCCTGAGAATAAGGTTTTGTTAACTCACACCACTATTTTTCAAATGCTAAAATTGATGCCCTGTGGACCCTTGCACCTGGAGGCACCCTCATAAGCAGCCTTTACCTCTGGTAATGCTTAATATTGACCAAACCCCTCAGAAGTTGGGGATTATTCCCCCCCAAAAAAAATCCCTGGAAGACCACAAGGTTTGGCCCATGCGCCAGGGCCTAAAATTAGTATGTTGTCACCCCTGGGTAACCTTTTAGAATATGCCAGTGCCAGGGAATTAGTGGCATTTGACCTGCCAACCAACCAAGATGCCCTGCAAAACTTATAGTCCACTTCCCAGCAGTATATAGCTGTGGAAGTTGGAAATTCCTTGCCTGTTGACATCACACAATAAAAATATTTTGGTTAATGCAATCAGACCATTTTTACTCTTCAGGAGTTTATTACATTATCACAAATCCCATACTGCCAGTGCTATCTAATAGAGAGTACCTGAAGTTCCAACACCAGTGCTGGGAGACAGAGCAACTCCTTGCTGCTTATAATCAATCAATGTTTCCCCCTGTTCCCCCCCCCCCCCAGAGTACTGGATCAGGAGACAGTTCCTGATCCTGCACCCTGTCTCTCCTTTCCTGGTGTCCCTCTGCCCCACCAACTTGCCCCGTCAAGCCAGCTCATAAGCGCCACTACTGGAGAGCTCCCCTTGTTCTTTCCATACCATCATACAATATAGCAAGCTTGGATCTGTGTGAGGTTAGGCTGATTAATCACAAACAATCAGGCTAATCATTGCACACAGATCATTACATTTACACACCATACTATCACTAGGCTGATACACTATTAAGTGTAGTAATTATATGCCGTATAATCACTAATATATTATAATGGATATGGCAGTTATACGCCGTATAATTGCTAATATATTATAATGGATATGTCAGTTATACGCTGTATAATTGTTAGTTTATTATTATAGATGCAACAATTATATGCTTTATTATCACTGATTATCATTCTGATGTGTTATATTATATGCCATATAATTACTAGTTGATATGGCTATTATATGCTGTATAAATGTTAGCCAATATAGTGATTATCATTGATTACACGGTGTGTAATCACTAAATCATCAACTGTATATTGCCCATACCATCCTGCTGGACGTTGTATCAACTCAGCCTCACCCAGCCTGATGGTGTTTATGAATATATCAAACAATTGATGTGCATATGTCAAGGAAATACCAAGTTTGGGTCAGCATTACATAGCGTATAATTGAGTTTCCTATTGGTTTGGGTCATCATTACATGGCAGATAATCCACGGGTTGATACTGGATTGAGTCTGCTATTATACAGCGTATAATCCCCAATTTGACCTGTTGCATTAATAAGCAGAAGACTTGCCAGCCAGAAAAGAATCACTGATTAAGCCCTACAAATGGAATACTGAAATTCCACCTTCCAATGTAGAGGGCTGAACAGGGACAATTTCTAAGCATTAACTAAATACGGTAAAGTTTCACAGCGCAATAATAGGCGTGTAAGATACAGCCAACCAATAAATGACAGTAGGCTAGCTCAAGAAGAGCGTAGGCTGTAGCTGAAGTGCCATGTACACCTGTCAAGGCCAGTAGCAACACACGTGCCAAGGACAGCCAATCAGGATAGGCGCAGCCAGATAAAATAGACCTATTGTGAAGGTAGCCACTGAGAACTGTCTGAAAGGACAAGAACAAGGGTTGTTGCAGTATATATTGATATAGACGCCTGAAAGGACAACAACAAGTTCTTAGTTACACCTGGATAGATTGCAGCTGCTGGCTAGATTGTACTCCAGCTTCAATAAACGTAATTATCTTCAAAGTTATATTCTATTGTAGTCTGTATTGCTCCTGCATAGGATTAGGTAGAGTACATTGGCAAGGCTAACATCCATCTGTAGCTTTGAACATACCAGCAATAACACAAGTTGCTCAACAGTCTGCCTACTTGACCATGCTGGGGCTTGATGAGCAAGTGATCCCCCACATTAGAGTGTGGTGTCCTTGTTCCACCACTGCCAACTTTATAATGAGGATGGCCCCTGTCATCTACTGGTTGTTTGAGGCTCAAACCTTCCCTTTGATCAAAGGCTCCCTTGAAAGCAACCCAGGCCATGACATCATCCACAGTTTGGAAATAATGTGGTTCTTTGTCATCATTCTGTCCTTCATTATCACTCATGTAAGGCTTGTAGGTGATATTCAGAACAGGCTTCACTCTCTCCATGATATTATAAGAAATCCCATCACAACAGTATACAGGATCAAATACCAGGGACACCCTCTCAGTGGTGACGTCATTTACCATTCTGGTGATTGTGACTTTTGTGTATTTTCTGGTCATCTTTAGGACTTTAGGGTTGATGCTAGCTGCTTTTCCAGTCTGGCTGCCCTGGGTTTGTTGTAGCATCTGTATGGTTTTGGTTTTGCTGACTAACTCAGAAAAATTCACATTGTCTATCTCCTGGACTACAGCTATTCTTTTCTTTGACCCACAAGGGCATTCACATCTGTGGAGTACTCCTCCAGTGTGGTATAACTGGCAATTACCTGAACTTTAGTTCAAACCTCTGGTTTGAAATTCATCTTTTGCAAGTATCCACTTGATCTTAAACCATCCCTCTAAACCCTCTTAAATCAATCAAATGCATATTTTTAAAGAGTATTTAAGCTCTACTATTTTTCAATAAATCAACACAAGTATTTTATCAAATCTTTGACTTTGGCTATTTTTTGAATTTTATTTAAATCTTGGATTTTGCCCCTGGTTTCCTTCTTTGAACCTGCCAACGTCAGGAAGGCAATACCTCTGTCTTTGAACCCACAAGACTGTAAGAACCGGCCTTTTTCCCTTGTTACATCTTACTTGGTGATCCTACCAGGGAAGACAAGCAATGTCTTCAACCCTTCTGTTACAGACCCTGTTGCTACTGTGAATCCTCTGGCCTTGCTGAAGGCTATTGATGCTCAGAATGTACCCTTCTTTGATGTCTCTGACCCTCAAGCCTGGTTCCTTTGCTTCAACCTTTTTTGCAAGAAGCACTGCATCCGTGAAGAGGACTGCCTTGAAGAAGTCCAGTATTTTCTGTCATGTTGCGCTGCTCTGTGGCATACATCCTTAAATTACAACCTGAACTGGTCTGGCTGAAAATCCCTTGCCTATGAGAGATTTGGTGGAGGAGTGGAAGGAACTCTCCTCAAACTAAAGTCAATCAAACAAGAAAACTTTGAAGGAACATATGAGTTTATTGAAAAAACCAGTGCTGTCTTGAGCCAATACCAATATCTTGTCTATGGAAGCCAAAAAACACTTGAAGGCAAGCACACCAGGCTCTTGTTCCTAGAAACACAAGGGTTAGATTGGTTGTGTAAAGCACTTACACGGGAATACTATCAGTATATTGAGACTCATGCCCTGAGCAATGTAGAAAAGGCTTATGTCCTTATCTGTTGCCTTGGCATATTCAAGACCTGTGGCCAGCTGTTCCACTCCCCAGTAGCCCCAGAACCTGTCATCAAAGCCAAACCTGAAATAAAGGCAATCATGCCTTCACCTGCTGCTGACATGGGTGATACCATGAAGAAGTTGTCAGACACCATCTCTAGTCTCCATATTACCTTACAAGTGGAGACCAACCTAAGTTGACCCAGTATTGTCAGAATTGCAAACAGTACAGTCACTTTATCTCTTATTGAAAACAGAATTTCAACCCCTTTGGGGAAGAGGGGCATCCCTTTATCTACTGCCCAACCTTGTGTGCACCTGAAGCCAAGGCATCCACCAGTGAGGCCAAGCCACCCAAGACCAAGTCCTCTAAACCTAAGAAGGAGGCTAATGCCTCATCAGCCAAAGATGATACTTACCTTGTGGAGAGCTTAGCCGCAGTGAGATCCAATGTGGCTCAGAAGCACTGCTTAAGCCAAACAGTGCATCCCTATAGCACTCCTGGGAAGACCAAAGGATCAGAACCGCTTAAATCTGAATTGGCCAATCATGAGAATCTTGTATCTGGTGATCAGTCACAACAACAGGATCAGCAGGATGTGCCATCACAGGAACCTGTGGCTGAACCTTACGGGGTTTCAATGGATAAAGAGGATGGCACTTACAATGAGGCACCTACTATTGAAGTATAAAAGCCTTCTGCTCTCAAGACTTCAAACCATAAGTCTCAACAGACCAAGAAGTCCAAGCCTAAACCTGCTTTCCCTTTGCCTGTTGTCAAGCCACCTAAGTTCAACATCTTGAAAACCCTCACAGACATCCAAGTACCCATTCCCTGTATAACCTAGCTGAGATTGCACTTAGTGTTAGAGCTCAAATGATACAATACCTTGGTACTACCCGCGTGTGCAATGCACCAGAGCAGTTTAACGTTGATCAAAAAGCTCTTCTGGACCAGGCTGAGGAACCAACCATTGACGTTGTAAGCAAAGAAGTGCCCATAATTAATGGTGAAGTAGAAGGACACCCTACAGCCATCATCCTAGATGGAGGTCAACTTCTAACATCATCTTGGAGGCCTTCCTGATATTGTTAGGCGTGCAAGAGTATAGTCAAGTAAAGGAAAAGTTTACCTTTGTCAACAGCAAGACTGAAGAGTGCTTGGGTTTGTGAAAGACCTTACAGTGGAAATCTGTGGTGTTAGGAAGTTAGTATCTGCAGCTATCTTCCAACTTACCCAGTACAAACTTTTAATTAGTTGCCATGCTCTTAGTTAGTTTGGAATCTCTGTGTTCTTCTGGAACCATGTGTGGTTCATCCAACGTGAGAACACCTTGATCCCAATTGATGTCTGCTACACCAGCCCTCACCATGAAGGGGAATTCTTCTTGGCGGCTGTGGAAGCCATCAATCATAACAAAGGGTTAAACTTAAAACAAAGGAAGAGACTACATACCTTTATGGAACAGTATCAAGACTTTTTCTGCAATGAGGATGATCCTTTGCCACCTGCCAACCTGGAGAAGCATGTGATTGATACAGAGAACCATTGCCCAGTCCATCAAGCTCCCTACCACCTTGCAAAGAAATATGAGGAGTACAGGGAGGAGGAAATCAACTACCTCTTATCAAAGGGGATCATTGAACTGTCCATGTCTCCTTGGGCGTTGCCTGTGGTTATTGTGCCTAAAAAGAATGGGAAGTTAAGAATTTGTGTGAATTACATACCTCTGAACTCCATCACTAAGTCATATAACTACCCCTTGCCATTGATCAATGATATTCTTTCCTCCTATGCCGTCTCCAAGTATTTTACCAATATTGACCTGTTTTCTGGCTATCACCAGTTGGAAATGGACTCCAAGAGCGTAGAGAAGACAGCCTTTGTGACAAAGCAGTGTCAGTACCAATAAAAAAAATGCCATTTGGCCTTACCAGTGCACCCTGCACTTTTCAAAGGGCAATGAACTCTGTGTTCAGAGACCTCCTGTACAAGAAGGTCACGGTATACCTTGACAATATTACTATGTTTAGTGAGACTTTTGAAGAACACTTACAAGTCCAGACCAAAGTCTTCTGCCGTATCTGCAAAGCCAGACTCTCTGTAAATGAGTCCAAGTTGCTACTCTGCCAAACAAAGCTGCATGTCTTTGGACATGTGGTAGACACAGAAGGAGTACACCTGGATCCTGAGAAAGTATCAGTAATCAGAAAGTGGCCTACACTTACCAGTGTTGTGTGTGTCCTGTCCTTCTTGGGTACGGTGGGGTACTACTCACGTTTCATACCAAATTACAGTGACATTGTGAAGCTCTTGTTCAAGTTAATACAGAAAGGTGTGGACTTTACCTGGTCCTCAGATCAAGAAGAAGCCTTCCAGTCCTTGAAGGAACACCTTACTATGGAGCCTGTACTCCTTTGCCCAAACTTCAATGAGAAGTTTACAATCTTCACTGATGCTTCAGAGGAAGCAACAGGAGGAATCCTGGCCCAAGAGCGTGAAGGTGTATTCTGTCCAGTGGAATATACAAGCAAGGCATTCAGTGGTCCTGAGTCCAGATACAGTATCTATAATAAGGAGGTGTTAGCTGTGGTTAAGCCTTGAGAATATTAAGATACTATATCCTGGGTAACTGTATTACCTTGTATACGGACAACCTTGTGTTGTCTTTCATCTTTAGCAAGCAGCAGGAGAACATTAGGCGGGTATGCTGGGTTATGGAGATGTCCAAATATCTTATGGGTATCAAGCACATCCCCAGAAAGAATAATGTTGTTGCTGGTGGATTGTCACACCAAGGGGAACAGGAGATGTACCTAGTAGAATATTTATCCAAGAGCTACAAAACCAAATTGTTTGCTATATATTGTTTACTTACCACAGGGGAGATGAACAATGATGTTGCCGTGCTCAAAGACAGTTGCCACTATGTGATCATAGGGGAAGGACTTTACCGTAGCATGAGGGGACGCCTGGTTAAAGTGCCTAAGATTGAGGAGTGTCACCTAATTCTCTGCAAAGTAAATGATGGAGCAGGGCACTATGGTATCCTGTCAACAGCAGAGCACTTGCGCAAGAAGTACTGGTGGCCCGACTACTTTGACAATGTGAAGACTTACCTAAAGGAATGCAATCCTTGTCAGATGTTCTCCAAGAAGCTCCTGGTAGCCAAACCAATCAACCCAATTACAGTCAGTTGACTCTTCAAAATGTGGGGTATCAACTACATGGGACCTGTAGCTGAAAGAGTTAGTGGGAAGAAATACATGATTGTAGCCACAGAGTATTTCACCAAATGGCCTGTTGCTAAAGCCGTGGAGAAACACAATGCAGAGAACACCGCAAAGTTCTTGTACAAAGATATCTTCATTGTCTACGGTCTGCCTGCTGTACTCCTTAGCAACCAGGGAAATCACTTTCAAAATAAGTAAGTGAATGAGTTTTGTAGAGTGGTAAACACACAGAACAAACTTAACACAGCATATAATCCTCAGTGCAATGGACTCACAAAAAGATTCAATCAAACATTGGTCAAAAGCTTGGAGCAAATCACCATGGACGACGCAACACATTGGGATGTGCATTTACCTGCTGCTCTGTGGAACTATTGCTTCAGAGTTCAAAACAAAACCAAATTTAAACCCTATGAGCTCCTTTATGGTGTCCCTATTTGCAGCTTGGATGTTAATAATTTAAGCTCCAATTCTTAAACAATGACTGAAAGTTGAAGCTTAGCTACAAAGACTTTGTTGTAAAGCAGCAGAAGCTATGCGCCGCAAAGCACGCACCGCGCCCAAGGCCGCAAAAATACCAGTTGGCTCTGACAGCTTTGTTTTTAAAAACTCAGTATCTCAATCTATGTCAAAGAAGTTCCTCCCAAAGTGGTCAGGCCCCTATTATGTGATTGGTCAAGCAAATTCCAGAAACTATTACCTTGCAGATCAGGATAGTCACAAACTTGATTATGTCATCAATGGGAATCAACTTAAACTATTCTATTGTCCCAATGAGGAAGGGGAAAATGTGGTATAACTGGCAATTACCTGAACTTCAGTTCAAACCTCTGGTTTGAAATTCATCTTTTGCAAGTATCCACTTGATCTTAAACCATCCCTCTAAACCCTTTTAAATCAATCAAATGCATATTTTTAAGGAGTATTTAAATTCTACTATTTTCAATAAATCAACACAATTATTTTACCAAATATTTTACTTAGGCTATTTTTTGAAGTTTATTTAAATCTTGGATTTTGCCCCTGGTTTCCTTCTTTGAACCTGCCAACGTCAGGAAGGCAATATCTCTGTCTTTGAACCCACAAGACCGTAAGAACTGGCCTTTCCCTTGTTACATCTTGCTAGCTCCTTGGCTCTGTTATTGTATGTGTCTATTTCTGTATAAAAATGAAATATAAAATCAGTTTATTTATATAATTTATTTATTATAATTTATTTTGTCTAAATTTAGTAGCATAAAAGATTGTAGTCACTACCCTTTATTTGAATTAAGTTTTTAAATTTCTATATTAATTATTTTTGGTTTTGTATGTGGACCTGTTACTGTATTTATCATTAACTTTGATTCTTTGATAATTTCCTTCCAAAACAGACACTCAGAATATCTATTTCCTTTTATGTTCTATATTGTATCTCTTAATTAGGATGAACTAGTAAAATTATTATAGATTCAATGATTTTTTTATATTTGACATTTTTGTTGTCTGTTTCAGTTGCTATTAGGGCTTGTTGTTGGATCAAGTTTTTAACTTTTGCAACTGTGTTAAATGTGTTCTTAAAAAACATAGTAAACATAGTAGCTTTGTTATGTGACTGAAATGCATGTGTCCTAGTGCTTGGTACATTTTTTGTTAAATCATCATACATTTGTTTCCAGTTTACATAGTTTTTTGTAAATGGACATGTTTGCCATATATCACACGTTTTCTGTAGAATTAGCTTCTATTTCTATCTAAAAATTTGGAATTTTGTTATGTGTCTGAACCTATGCATTATAAATTGAATCTTATTAATTTATCTCAATAGTTTTGAAAACTACAGTATAGCCCATTATATTCCTTATCTGACATTGATTTGTTGGTTAGTAGACAGCTGTGACCTGAAGTGATAAGCACTTGTAATTATTTGATTGGCTACCCTTAATTACAAGGAAAACAAGCTGATAAAACAAGTCAGAAACCATCTGCCAACCAAAGAGAGAAGTGTGGCTTGGACTCCAAGATAAATATCATATAAGGACTGTGAGCACCGCTCCTGGACAATGTTCTTAATATTGTAGAATATGATATCATCTAGATGGGTGTCTGTGTGGTCGGCTGGATAAATTGAGGCCTGGTGCCCTTGCTTTTATTGCCTTGATGGCCTTATATTTTTTCCTTTTGATGGCTCAAGAAAACCCAATAGGAGTAATTTGATCTGTCCTCAGAGCCAAGTAATTCACCAAGGACCTGGTTATACTCATAACCATTGGCGTAATCAGGTTTTGTCCAATAAAAGACAGAGCTCTTGGCCAAAACAGCTAGAAATGCAACATTGAAAGTCCCTTTTTGATCTTCTTCCTTCCATTGGTTTTATTTGATTTCTCTTGTTCTCCAAAGTTTTCAAATGCAATAGACAATTTTTAATACAAGATGAATGCAGCATCATTGGATAAACTTGTCAAGCATCAGGTCAGAGTGGATTCTATGGCAGGATCATATGGTGAATCCTTGCTGCCATCACATTGGTCCCTGCTGAAATTGGTCAACACTAAGACTGAGGCCACTTTCCCATACATCCAGAGCTGCACCATACACTTAGAAACCCATATGCCATGATGTGTAAGCTGTTTCTGGACTTGGTTCAGGGGAAGCTTAGGCTCTTGCGGCAGGATATCAAGCATAATAAGATATGATTTGTATGTAAGAGGGTGGCTAAACTAACTAAGTTTGGCTCCCGTCCTGGTGGATGGATCCACCAGGACACCATCCGGTGAAAAACTGGTATGACTGCTTTGAGTGGCGTCCAAAGAGAGGACGCAGGAGATATTTGGGGGAAGTAGGAGTCCAAACTCATCAAGATGATCCCACTGAGCACCCAGGAAGTACGCATAGGAGTGTGCTCTTGGACATCCAACCCTTCTCCTTGAGCTGCGGGGTCTGGATCCACAGGGAGGGGAGGCATTGGGGAATCTAAGCTCTGAGAAGCCAGGAGAGCTTTCTTGAGGGGAGATAATTCAATATTGTCACAGGTGAGGCTTCTTACTAGGTTCTCATTGGTAACAAAATTACTTGGGCGCATCCAGGAATGTCCTCAAACAATTATATAAATTGGGTAGGGTTGTTCCCAACCCAATGGAACAAATGGGAAATCTGATTCCAAAGATCTGGAGTGCTGGTCCAAATCATCACCAAGACTGGTGCTAAAGTGAACACCACAAACTTCAAAAGGGGAACCAGCATTTTCTATAGGGACAGGAGAGTCAGGTAATTTAGCAAGAATGAAACCAAAGTAGTTTGGGAAATCAATTTAATTAAAAAACCTCCTAAGAAGCTTAGGACCAACAGGAACCTCAAAGACAAGCTATATGTTTCAAGATTAAGCTTGAGACGCTTCTTTAAGTGTATATTGATGCTTAGAAGACTGCAAAGCAAAAGAAGAGCAAAACCAAACTTTAAATAGGTAATTATAAGAGATACATTACTAAACTTAAATTTCATATCAATATTACAAAAGCAAGAGCTGTAAGCTTTGATGTTAACACTAACAACAACTCTAGAGGCTTTGAAGGGACGCCAGGGACTAGGGAAAGGCTGGAAAGGTAAGGAATAGTAAAAATTCCACTAACAAGCCAGGGAATCAAAGACGACAACAAAAATGTCCAAGAAAAATTCCCCAAAACTAAAATTAGAGAAAGTGAACTTTATTTGATAAAATGAGCAAGCAGGGGACTTTCAGTCCCCTGTCTTGCTATAAGGAATATGTTTTGGAATTCAAGGTCACCTGACCCAAGGGTCAAATTTGATTGGCTCCAAGGGAAATTTTGCAAGGAGAATCCAATGGGTTGGAAGCTTTTCTGATAATTACTGGCCTCAACTCTTATTGGCTGGTATCAATGAAGTGTTTCAGGGCAACATCTAATACAGTTGAATTGGAATTTGTTGATTTAACAGTTGTACAACCTGATTGATTAAACTTAATTTGTTTTAAATTTGGACAAGCCCAAGCCAAAAAATAGTCCAAATTAATCAGAGATTCCTCCCAGGTGGTAACATAACTCTGATTATTAGTGGTTACCACCTGAGAAGGATATGCCAGGACAAATTGCTTGTCAATTGTGTGAGCTAAATCCTCAAGGGTGTTAAGAGGTTTAGCTTGATTCTGAGCAGATTTCTTGGTGTACCAAGGGAAGATAGTCCTATCCAGGGCTAAAGGGGGAGAAACTTTACATTGTAGTCTGGGAGTTGGGTGCCTTCTTCTGCTTCTTGGCCTTCCCAATTCAATTTTCCTTGTTTCATTAGGCTATTGAATTCCTGCATGACAGTGGCTTGGTGAATTTTGATTGGGGGCAATTCAATCCCAGGTCAGGCCACGCTGGTTGAGTGCCATAATTTCCTGGAGAATCTGGGCTGCAGGTCCTGAGGCCTGATTGGCTGAGGGGGGATCAAGTTAGCTATTGGCGGGAAGTTGTTTCAACCCAGGGCTACCATTCTTATTGGCTTGTTGATTGGCGCCTTGTGTGAGGTTAGAAAGGGGGATGAGCAGAGCTGGACGCTTGGTGACTCTCAAACAAGACAAACCCATATGGGTTGGGGGTAAGGTAAAGGTTGGCTTCCTCATTACCCACATCAAAGATCTGGGTGTAGACAGGGGCCTTTGTTTACTGAGCCACATCTACATTGAAGCTGTCAGGGCCCAGAATTCCTAAGAAAATTAACTAGCCTGCCTGGATACCGCACAAAAAACTGCATGGAAACAATTACCAATTGCCTTTCCAGAGGAACCCCCTTTTTATCATGAATGACCAAAGTTTTGCAAGTCCCACATGCTGCAAAACCCTGAAATTGACATAAAACACAAAATTGGGTCCCTTTAAATAGGGAAATGGAAAATTGTACAAGCAATTGGTCAATAAATTAATTGGGTAACCTATTCCTTGTGAGTCTCTATTAATAGCTGTTGCACCTCAGCATGCTGCAGCCAACCCCATCAGTATGAAGAAGCAGTCAATGTGCACCCATCCCCAGGTCCCAGCACACAATTTTCCAAGCAAATTGCAAATACCACTGAAGATAATGCCCCCAGATCTCTGGTGACACAAAAGACTAATTTATTCCCAGTAATTACAAGTAGTGAAAAAGGGAAGCCTTCCTCACTGTTAACATTGTCATAATAAACGTCTTTATGCCCAGGACCCTTTATTTTATTGCAGAATCATTTATTTTTGCACCTATATAGTTATTCTGTTTGTATTGCTACGTGAATCAACAACACAATATACCTGTGCCTATCTGTTCCCTCCTGGTTCTGCTCCTGTCCATTTGGTTAAGCCACCTCACGCCATTGAGTTGGAGTTCTTCCACCCTCAACACCAGGATCTTTCTCCTGGCCACTCTAGAGGCCCAATTCCAACTATTATGAAGGATATTCCAGCCACTCCTCCCCTGCCTGATGTGCCTCCTGCACAAGACTTCAGAAAACTGGGGTTTGTCTATATTATGGTGTTGGGCTAGCCAATCAGGTTGTGCCTCACACTGAAAGTTGATATCCCCTAGTATCATGAATACTGACATTCACCATGTTTTGATTTTGCCTCCAATGGTTTATTTCAAGGACAAATCTCTCTCTTTTGCATTTGCCCTTTGAAATGAGTCTGGCTCCAAATTGGGAAATTCAATTGTTCAGTTTCCTGATTCTGAGCAACTAACTTGCCCCACTCATGCTGGTGGCAAGTGATACAACCGTCCATGTACTGTTTTGTGGTAAAGCTACACAGTATATATTCCATTTCACTTCTACCAATAAAATTTAAGTTCTATTCACATTTTTGTCTTTGTGTCTTCACATACTTCAGCGCCTCTTTAGCCACGTCTAGCAGATATTATTCAATCAGGGCCACAAGGTAATTACATAGCCTTCCCTGCCATTCTAACCAAGACTTAGTACAAATCCAATCCTAATGTTAGAATTTCCCATTGTATATATGTGCTGTGCCTCAGTTCATAACAAAAATGGTGCTCACTACAGGGGCTGTAAGCCCCTCAGTTACCCCCTTTGCAACCACATTTTTAGGTTCTCTGCCTCCGCCTATACAAGAACCAACTTCACCTGAAATTACCAGTCCTCCTATTGAGGAAGACATTATAGACCCACCTATTGTCCCTACTGCGATGAACCTTTGGAATGGTCCCCACTTAGTGGCCTTCCCTTTGGGTACCCCTGACTTGGAACGAGTCATGGTAGTAGCCCTGGGGTTAGCCCGTGATGGGGCCATCCCTTGCCTTGAGCTACAGTTCATTCAAGCATAATACTACAAATTGATTGTGGCTCCACAATTTCCACAGCATCTCCTCTCAGTGTCTGGCTCTGCTGAGCACCTATTGTCATCCTTTGTACAACCTGCCTTAGCCTACCATCAAATGGTGTTAGGGCTCCACGTTCAGGAGATTTTGTCCCTACAAGCAGCTGTCACAAACCACTGGGATTAATTTGCTGCCTATCAACAATGGATCCACTCCCTGTTTTCCTTGGTGTCATACAATTAGTGTTACTCTGTCACTTCTCAAACCTGCTTTGTCAATTCCATCAAGAAAATGTTCCAGTCCATCCCTGAATACGTCAGGAAGTGTCTACATGAGTTTCTTCAGCTAGAACAACCCTGGCAAGCCCAAGTAGATTCCACCCTGAACGCCTACCTTACCAATTTTGAACAACTTGTGCAACAGCTCAATTATTTCAGTACTTACTCCTTTGACCAACTACAACAAGTGGAATACCTTGCTGCTAAGGGCCTCCACAAGCTCAGTGAAGAATTTGACCAAGAAAGGGTTGTCACTGCCGCTGCCATTGCCAAACTCCAGACTCAAGTAAAAGAATTTTCTATGTCCAAGCCAGATGCCCCGCCTTCCCCTCCATCTGATGATTTGATGGAGAGAGAACAGAGGCTATGGGATGCCATTCAAGAACTGAGAGTGACTACTTGCAGTCAAGGTTGCCCTGCCAAAGCACCTCAGACAGATCCCTAAGTGCTTGCTTTAATGACTCAAGTTACAGATTTACAGCAAGAGGTTGCTGCATTATGTGGAATGATGGCAAATGCTTCTAGTTCAACTGGGGTTGTCAATGAAGATGGCTGTTGTCCTGGCTTGTCAGGAGCTCCCTGCATTCACTGTGATAGATATTTGATAGCTCTAGCTAATGAGGTGGACCACTTGAAACAATACCACTCTGAACTTGATAAAGACATACAAGGAATGAGTGAGTTAATTGATTTGGTGAATGACAGGTTTGCTCCTTGCCTTTCAGTAGGTCCGTCTCTTACCTCCTGGCTGGCTGAACTTTCCACAGTAATAACAGCTCAAGGCCAGCGCCTAGACGTTACTGAGCAAAAAAACCACCTTAACTAATAATACAAGTGCCCGCACTACTGAGACCTTGACTACTCTTGAGGAGAGTGTTTGTCAGCTGTGGGCCAGAGAGCCCCCCTCCAAGTCTAAAGCAGAGTTCTCCCCGTGCATAAATGTACTTGATAGCAACAATGGTGGTCCTACTCCAGAAGCACACTTCAAACTCACCTTTAAGCAAGTGTTTGACCCCAAAACTTCTACTATTGCAGCCTTCCTAACTATCTACAAAACTGCTATGAGAAGGGCCTCTGATGAGGTTAAGAAGGAACATATTCTAACCTGCATGCACCCAACCTTCCAGGAGGTGGTGGTGCCTGAACTACCCACCATTGAGACTTAAGAAGAAATGAAGCAGCTTCTGATCAACAAATTTGGTGGTGACCTTAGTTTGGAAGTGAAGAAGGACGCCTTCATGCACATTGCTTTCAAACCTAAGGAGACTCTAGATGAATTTACATATAGGTTCTATATGGAAGGACAACAATTGATAACTAGCAGACAATTGACAGCGCATGAAGCTTACATGGCTTGCGCTCAAGCCCTCAAGGTTAATCAGCTAATGTGCCTTCACTTTAAGGCTCATAAAGCCATGCTTTCCTCTATGAAGAGCATAAAGACACTGTTGCAGGATATGCACCTTACCTATTCTGGAGCAATTTTGCAGGAGAATTGTGCTGCCTCTAACTCTGGTTTGTCTTCCTGTGGCCCACATATCCTCACCATGAACTCACAAAATCCTCCTTGACGCCAAGGTTGCCATAAATATGACCAGATAGGTCACCATTCTCAAGTCTTCACCAACCCTTGGTTTGAAGGAGCTGATCCTAAGGAACAGGCGGGAAAAGAACAGTCAACCTAAAGGCGGAGACGCTCTTGGTTGACAATTCTTCCCTGTCTCCTTCAATCCCCCCTCCACTGCTGACTCTGAGCCTGCCAACACTGGGGCTCCTCCCATTCTGCTGCTATTCCACAACATCTCTGATAACTCTGATATGGATGATTCAGATGTGGAGGATCCTGACACCTATGGGTATTCAGTTCTTGCTGTCCCTGAAACTATTATAGTCCCTTATAAGTTGTGTTCTGGGAAATCTACAACAACCGCCAAGCCTCTGCCTGAAGCCAAGTAGGCTGTCTCTCGCCCTTACCTCACCCAAGCCAAGAGGTCACCTGTGCTTGTAGAGTCATCCAATGAAGCTGCTGAGGCTGCTGATGCTGTATTCAAGAATGTTTCAGTCTTGCTTCCTCTCCAGACTGTCTATAAGGAGTTTCCAGGCTTGAGATGTATGATCAAAAAATGGGACAAAGAGCTAGCAGAAGCCCAGGACATTCTGGCTGTCCTCCCTCCCTTTGGTTGTACTAACACGTGTGTGGAAATACCCATCTAAAAGGTGAAAATCAAGACTGTCTTAGACAAGGAGTCTCCTGTTAATGTTGTCTCCTCAAAGCTTGTCAAGAAGCTCAAACTTTCCCCCAGCCTTAATTACCACCAGTTGTATGACACCGCTGGGCTATCCATGACTCGTGCTATAGGGGCTTATTCTGCTCTTCCCATGTGGTTTGGCAAGCTACTCTTGGCCGCGCCTTGTGTTGTCTTGGAGAACGAGAGTTACAATCTCCTAGTTGGTACTCAGTTCCTTAGAGAATACAATGGGATCATCAACTTTAAGGATGGCTACTTCTCTATCTTAGGGTACAGAGTCCCTCTGATCTTCAAAGAGCCTTTTAAAATCCCAGGGAAGCGCCTCAAGATGTGTGTCTTAGAGTATCTCACTGGTGTTTTCACCCTAAAATACTGTACATATTCATCCAGCATGAAGTATTCTCCTATGTCTTGTCCTGCATCTGAAGGTATTCCTTTCTTGGCCACTTCCGCTGTAACCATTCCCCCTGGGTCTCAAGCTATCCTAGACTCCCAAATATCATATGATCTACCTGAGTGTACGTTTCTAGAGTTATACTCTCCTCCCTCATTAGGATGCAACAAACCCTACCTATGCCAGAAATCTTGGATGTCTCTCATAAAGAACCTGTTCAATTGCTGGTTGCCAACTTAACCGCTTTCCCTATATAAGTGTCTAGAGGGCAGTTTTTTGGCTATGGCAAGTTGTTGAATGCTCCTGATGTCCTATTGCTACATCCCTTTGGCACGTTTCAGGATTTTAATTTACCTGAAGACAAGCCCCAAGTCCTGTCCTTGTTCACTTCTCAAGATTTCTTGCAAGTATCCCCAGTACAACAGAAGGAGGTGCTTGATTTGCTGGATCAATTTTCAGATATCTTTGCTAAAGATAGTACTGACTACAGCCTAGCCAAAGGCGTTATCCATCATATTGACACTGGAGACGCTCCCCCTTCTGTGCCAAACCATATTGCCACAGTCAAGTGGAGGATGCTCAAGTGTCTAAAGAGCTCAAGCAGCTATTAGACACTGGGCTATTGGCTCCTTCCCAAAGTCTATGGGCCTCCCCTTGCGCATACTAAAGAAGAAGGATGGAGGTCATTGTATTGTTATGGATTACTGACGCTTGAACTCCTTAACCGAAAAGGATTCCTATCCCCTACCACGCATTGATGATGCTCTCCACCGCCTTGGAGGCTCCAAGTTCTTCTCTGCTATGGATTTATCTTATGGATACTGGCAAGTTGATCTCTCTCCTGAGGATAGACAAAAGGCTGCACTCATCACTTCCAAAGGACTGTTTGAGCCTACATGCATGCTGCAAGGGCTCTGCAATGCCCTGGCTACTTTCCAACAAGCCATGGACTCCATCCTCCATGATTTAAAGCTCTCATGTGTCCTAGTGTACTTAGACAATATAAAAGTCTTCAGTGCTACCTTTACAGATCACCTGGCTCCCCTCAAAGAAGTGTTCATAAAGATTTGAGAGGCTAGCCTTAAGTTGAAACCATCTAAGTGTGCTTTCTTCAAGGAATGCATTGAATTCTTGGGCCATGAGGTAACACAGACCAGGATTTGCCCAATGACCAAGAAAGTTGAGGCCATTGACAAAATCCTTCCACCCACCAATCTGCGAGAGTTTCAAGTCTTTCTGGGTATGATGGGATACTACAGACAGGTTATCCCTGACTTTTCTGACACTAGTGAACCTTTGGTCTAACTGTTATGTAATGTCCCCTTCAAATGGGCCGCCAGCCAACAACAAGCCTTTGAGATCCTCAAGCAAAAACTCAAAGAGGCTCCCATCCTAGTATATTCTGACTACAATAAGGAATTCATCCTATATACTGATGCTAGTGACCTATTTATTGGGGCCATTTTGGCTCAACTAGATGATGAAGGTGTGGATCATCCTATAGCTTATACTTCTTGTGTCCTCAACAAGAATGAGAAGAATTACAGTGTCAGAGAAAGAATTTCTTGCTGTATTGCATACCATCAAGAAGTTCTGCCATTAAGTATATGGCACCCATTGCATGGTGGTCACCAACCATGCTTCACTTAAGTGGTTACAACAGCTTAAGGAACCAGAAGGACAACTAGCTAGATGGGCTCTCCACCTGCAAGGCTTCAACTTTACTGTGCTACACCGTCCTGGGTTTCAACATCAAAACACTGATGGATTGCCCAGAATGCCCATCCTTGCACTACACTCTGCTAAGGCTGATTGACTATATGAACTAATTGTATATCCTTCCTCCTGGGAGAACAAGACAAAAAAGGTTTGTATTTCCCTATCCAAGCTATCTGAAGACACACTCATTTGTGACAACCAGCTTTTCAAGAAATTACAAGACTGCTACCTACCTTATGTACAGCCTAGTCTTTGCCTTTTGTTGTTGCTTAAATCTCATAAGAAGATGAGATATGGAGGCATTGCCAAGGACTATTACTGGCTCCAGAAAAACTATTTCTGGGAGAACCTTTGCCTGCTGATTCCTGATGTCATTGCTAGTTGCCATGATTGCCAGCTCTAGCAACCTTGAGCTGCCTCACACGAGTTCAAGCTAGTCCCCCCTCAACACACATTTTATACTATCAGCATTGACACTGTGGGGCCTCTCCCCCGCTCTCACTCTGGTTGCTGCTTTATCCTAATTGCTGTTGATAATTTTAGCAAGTGGGTAGAAATTCGCCCTACTAAGGACATCACTGCCAAGACACCTGCTGCCTTTCTGTCGCAAGATGTATTCTTTCTCCATGGCTGTCCTCAGGTGTTGTTATCTGACAATGGGACTAACTTCAACGCCAATTTGTTAACCTCTGTTGTTGAAGCCTTGGGGTCTCACCAGTCTTTCTCCGCCCCCTATAATCCCTCTACCAATGGGGCAGTTGAGCGTGCAAATTTGACTCTGGTTTCTATCATGAGGAAACTTACTTACTCTGACACTGCAAACTTGGATCTATACTTACCCGCTGCTCTTGTTGTGTATTGCCTTAGCAAACATCTTGTCACTGGGTACTCTCCCTTTGCTATGCTATATGGGCGTGAGGCTACCACTCCATTGCTCCTGGGGGCTCCCCTCCTCTCCTCTGATAAGGCTGTGAACCCAGATGAACATATCAAAGATCTAGTCAACCGCATCATTTATATACAAGCTACTGTATACACCTCTGTGTACAAGACCAAGATTCTTGAGCTCTCTCCTGACAATGCTGGACGCTCTCCCTTGCCTGAGTTCAATATTGGGGACCACATTCTGTATTATCAACACAGAGTAGGAGGACAAGATCATAAGCTAGACTTGTTGTGGATTAGGCCCTTGAAAGTGACCTTCAAGAGAGGGTCAGAGTATACAGTAAAACTCCTCTCTAGTGGTCAACTGTTTGCCTGAGTGCATGCCAAGTTCCTCTGCAAATACCACCCCCTAAGGCCAATCTAGAGGGGGTAATATTGTGAATGCCGTCATTCACTGTGTTTTGATTTTGCCTTTGATGGGTTATTTTGAGGACAAATCTCTCTCTTTTGCATTTGCCCTTTGAAATGAGTCTGGCTCCAAATTGGGAAATTCAACTGTTCAGTTTCCTGATTCTGCGCAGCTCACTTGCCCTACTCATGCTGGTGGTGAGTGATCCTACCGTCCATGTACTGCTTTGTGGTAAAGCTACACAGTATATATTACATTTCACTTTTACCAATAAAAATTAAGTTATATTCACATTTTTGTCTTTGTGTCTTCATGTACTTCAGCGCCTCTCTAGCCACATCTAGCAGATATTATTCAATCAGGGCCACAAGGTAATTGCATAGCCTTTCCTGTCATTCTAACCAAGACTTAGTATGAATCCAATCCTAAGGTTAGGATTCCCCGTTGTGTATCTATGCTGCTCCTCAGGTCACAACACCTGGACACTGCTGTAAACTATCTCATCAGGATTGCACCAACTGTGTACATGGCCTTTCAGGCCTGGCCTGCCTCCCCTGTGGGAGTCCAGCCAAACTCTGGTATGGGCCATGACATAAGCTGGTTTGGCTGCTTCCTTGTTCACTGGCACTGTCAAAAATATTGTTGTTGTTAAAAGCCATTGTGAAAAACCAAGTGAAACATCACTAAAAGTAGAAGTTTAAAATTGTATGGTCTGATTTTTGTTGCAATTGCAAGCCAAGATCTGGAAAGCTCTTGAAACTGTTATACGCAAATAAGGAGCCATGAAGATGAATAGGATGCTGTTGTTCCTAGATTAGATAGCTGTTGGTTGGCTGTTAAACGGTTACTTTTCTATTTTAGGCTACACAAACTAAACATCTTGTGTGACTTCATTTTTTTGTGTTTGTGAAGTTGCACTTTGAGATTGCTCTATTTTTTGTTTTAGCCCCTCTGTTGGTGCCTTGTCTGAATCCAAATAGGTTATGATATATTCCGGAAAGTCATCAGTCATCTCACTTGTTTTGCCAAGTCATTCTGCTTGTAATTTTAACTGCATTGTTTCTGTTTGATATAATTTTGTATCATGTGTTAGCATTATTTTGTCTATTGTTCTGCATTTCACCAGTTTGCCAAAGATACTTAAATGACTTGATTCCTGAATCTTGCCTGGCCTGGGGTTTGCTTAAATCTAAAGTATTTCTGCCTGGCGCCATAGCTTTGAAAGCTACTGGAATTTAAAAAAGATGATTTATGATTCTGAATCTCTGTATGTTGGCTTGTACTGGCTTCTTGTTTGTGTATCTATAGATGTATGAGCCGGGGGTGTTCTTATTGATTTCCTTTACATTTTTACTTTGAGGAACCCTCCTGAAGGATCCTGGGGGCTAAGATGTCTGTGAAAGGTTTGGGGGTATAGGCCTAGTTTTGGGCAGTAAGAAAGGATCCTCTGCATAGGCCCTATATCATCAATCTGTGGGTCCCAAAGATGAGAGTGAAGGGTGGTGCCTTGTGTGAGACCTTGGCTTGTAAATCTCTTGCTATGGCTAAATGTTTGCTTCACAACAGGTTGATGGCTATTTTGGATCTTTTAAAAAAATCCTTGGTTTACCTGTGCTTTCCAGTGCCTGATCTCAGAGGATGAACCCTGTTCAGCTTTTAAAGGAGAGATGATAGGACATGAGTTTATTGGGTCAATTGGTGGTCACATAAAATATAGGGTTAGCTTGGGGAACCTGTATCATTGTGAATCTTTAACTGGCCTTAGACAGTACTATTAATATTGTGAACTGGCCTTGGTTTGGGCAGAGATTGGCTCGCCTAGTTCTACTCCCGGGATTTTTTCTCAGCCTGTCTTCCTTGCTAGTTTGAGCAGTTTAGAGTTGGGTGCAATTTGCTTGGTGGTTGGATATCTGTTTGGCTGGGTTATGCTGGTTATTTGAGCTGGCCCTGGGAGCTGGATGTGGGAGGCAGCTACCACCCTGCCTAAAATTTCCCTTGGCTATGAGGTGCTAAAGTTTATGTTCCTAGGCCTTATAGAGAGTGTTTAAGGTATGTTCTAATCCTTTGTAGAGGCTATAGAGGTCAGTAAAGCTCCTGAGGTTCACATGGTGCATGGTGGGTGGCTTCAGGGTGTCATAGTAGTCAGGATGCATGGAGATGTCTATCAAAACACATTTTGGATGAGGCCCTCTCTTGTAAGTTCTTGTAGGCTCTTTTTAGCTCCTTGACAGCTCCTTTTTAAACTTGGCTTTTGGCTCCCCTAGCAACCAAGAGTGCACTATCTTTTAATCCAACCCAGACTAAAAGCTCTTCTTTGAAGTTGTCCTGCACCTTTTTGGTATTGCCCTTGTACAGCTGATCAGGTCAGGCTCTTGAAGCCTGTGTAAGTTGACTGGAAACCTTTTCCATCTAGAAGTGTTCAGGGCACTCCATCTGGGTGAGTTTGCTTTGAGTGGACGGTATACAGGGGGTGGTGATATCATGATTGGTGCCTATGAGCTTCTCAATGGTGGCGCTGTGTAGTCCCTGGGCTAGAAGCACTGGTATCTGGATTGGGTTAGGTTTCTGCTATTGTTGAGTGACTGGTTCTGGGTCTGTTTGAACCCTTGTATGAAGAGGGCATTAAAGTCTGTTAAGGGGACAGTCATTTCTTGGTAGATGATTTTCCCCTTGAGGATGGTGGTACCTGCAGTGTAAGGTATTCAGTGTGAGAATACTAGCTATGATACTCCTGTGAATTTGTATTTTGTGGTATGTGAGTGGTATATGTTAGGATTTTGCTAATGTGGGTGATAGGTTTGAAACTCTACTCCTGCTACCAATGTAGTAACTGTGCTGTTTCAGCAGTCTCAGAAACAGGGAAAGGGATATTAGGATATATGGTTTCTTTATTTAAAAGAACAATGTTATATGACATTCCTGGTGGGGTCAGGGTAGATGGATGTTCCTGTTATATGGAGCAGTGATATTGGGAAGTGACATTTGCTCCATATATGGTACAATCTAGCCATGGAGTTTCAGCTGGCAAGCTTGGTTTGGCACAGCCTGACTTTGGGTCTTGGGTGGGTCAAGTCAAGGGTCATATTTTCTTTTCTTGGAACCTTGTCAGGGGGTCAACCCTGCAGTTTCAGCAGCCTGATAATGTGCTGACTTGTTGAAAACTTACCAAGTAGCTCAAAATTTGGGTTGCTGAGGAAGGCTTTCTGGAGACAGCTTACAGAATGCCTGTAGGATCATAGTTGGGAGGCTTTCTGCTTGCTTCTTTATCATAATTTACATCATATGCATCAGGGTAAAGCTTTATGTGATGAGATCACTTTGCCAGCCGGTGAACCATGTAGAAGGGCTATTGGTGGATGTACCTGTGATGGATCTGGTTGCAGTGCTGCTTGGCTTTATTAAGGAGATACCTTTTTGGGAAATAAGTTTGGGTTTCAGTCTATAGTACCAAAACTTAGGATATGTGGGTTGTTTAGAAATGGTGGCTTTGATCCAGGGAATGTTGAAGTTCCACTTTAGCTTGTGGGTAAGCTAGGTGGGAAATTTAAGGCTTTATTAGATAAGCAAAGATATAGTAACTTAATAAGAGATCTTGCTAGGCTTCAAGGGAATAGATGAGTGTTTGGTATTGACAATTTGGTGGGAGATATAGTTCAGCTGAGGCTATTAGTTTGCCGTTGGATCTGATGACTAGAGGGGTAGTGGAATGTGGGGGCCTTGGAAAATGTTAAAGATGGTTCTAATATCTACAATCCACTCAGCAGCAAGGGTACTTCACTACACATTTTAAGCTACCTTCCTTTTAGGTTGCCATTGTTCATAAGACATGGTATCTAAGCTAAATATTTGATCCACTGTTCGTCAAATCAGATAAAAACATTGATGGTTTAAGGTTCTCTCAACAAAAGCTACCTGATGTTGGGGCTTCCTGGTTTAAATGGAGTTTTAAATGGCCACATGGGACGGATTGATATCTAAAGTTATTTGGTATTTACTTGAGGTTTTAGTTAAGCAGCTGTATCCGGAGTTGATGGTTTAGTGGTAGATTGCCTATTGTTGGGACAATCCAGATCAAGCTATGATTGGCTCTTGTGCATGGAACTATGGCTGAAGCTTAGGTTGGTGGGCATGATGCGTAGCAGCTTTCAGGATTTGCTGGCAGAGGTCAACCGAAACGCTTGTCCGGGTAATATCGGGTTTACTGGCTGTGGCATTACCTGGTTGACTTTGTTTCCATCCGCGAAGCTAGGATCTGAGCTTAGGATGAATTTTAATGATGGATTGGGCTCTCAGCTTGGCTGGAAATCATATTTTGATGATAGGTTTGGAGTTAAATCCAGTAAACGGGCAGTGCGTGTACTTTTACTAGGTTTCCATGAAAGTTGAATCATGACATTGATGGATGTTTCTGATTCATGTTGTAAAGGATTGTGGTTAATTTATGGAGAGAAAGCACAAAATATTATTTCCGGGTGATGACTGGAGTTATTTTGAAGGAATAGAAAGCTATGGGGGTAGGTCGAGGAGAAAGCAACAATTCAACTAAGCGTTTTACTTGCGCTAAAATATCAATAGAATAACATTAGGGCTCTGGGGACAGCAGAAAAAAATCTCGGTAACAAACAAGTATGGAAAGCTTATCTACAGTCCTGTAAAAACATGGATAGAGGCTATTTTATTTAGAACAAGGCGTGAGAATGAAGAAAATCAATATTTTTAAAAGTACACAAGTCGTGAGAAGATATGGTACCCTCGTACGGGAGATTTTTGGTGCGGCAATTAACTAGGCCTTTAAGAAAGGTTCTTGGCCGGCCGGAGAAGGACCTTTTTCTGCTGAATCTGAAGCCATAGAGTAAAATACGATATACCTATTACGCTAGAAAACAGGGGCCTTGGGATCCAAGGGCATACCGGTGTCTGGGTCAATATTATTTTTTTGCATCAGGCGCTTCTGACGAATGAGTCGGGCTTGGTCAAATGAACACCGTTCTTGCTCCATAATCAGCTTGACATCGTCAGCATCTAAACCAGGGCGCGAATCTCCTTCTAGCAGGTTCTGAGTTGTGTTAAAGCTGCTACTGGTAAGTCCAGCCTCTATATCTCTGGAAAAGGAGTTCCCTCCAAACGAAGATTCAGTGGAATTGACATTCTCCAATCGGAGATAGTCGTTTTTGACAAAGGCACGTCGTATCAAAAGCATTACTAAAATATATAAGTAAACCTTGCAGATTTCGGGTCAAGATGTCGTGTTAACAAGAGTTCAAAATATACCTGCTATGAAAAAAGGGATCAATGTTATATAGTACTCCTCCATGGTCAAGAGATGGTTTGACTACGAAAGCTTTTCTTGTCAATAGGGAACTTGTGGGCCCACTTCGAGGTTGCGCTATGCATTAAGTTATGAATATTAACTTCTTGCATAACCAATCATTCGAAGTTGTGTTGAATTTAAGAAGGGGTTTGGAATGCGTTTTGGAGGCACTTGTCTATTTCCGTTTAAACGAGTTTAAGCAAATCGACGTTTACGTTCCTAGATGAAACTAATCCTTGGCTTGCAAATAAAATGAGAATGGTTTTTAAATAGCAACCCTTAATTGCAACTAATAAAAAGCTTGACAATGTGCTTCTATTTTTCCAAGGTTCAATTAATTAATCTTAATTCTATTGTTTTCCATTAAATTTTATTTTACTCAAAGTAAACGGGATTTAATATTATATTTTAAACATTATTTACCTACTTATCTAGCATCAAAGCAATTAGTTTTTAGCCAAGGCCTTATTTTATAATTGCATGAATATAAATGCACTATAATATTTTAAATTTATCAATGAGATATAAACATTAGTCTAATTCTTATTAAGTGCTTTAAATATTTTTTGAGAGTAAAAATTCCAATCCCTCCTATTTTAATTTATTTATTGCTTGTTAACGTGAATACTTATAGCTTAGTAGTATATAAAAATTGCTCTTCACCAATCAAGCAATGATCTTTTAATCAAATTATAAATATTATTTGAATTTGATGTATTGATTATATATCATAGCTGTAAAGGCAAAGTATAGTGAAAGTTCTTTGTAATCAATCAAATGAAAAGTTATTATTCAGGTTGAGATAACATTGAATGAGAGGATTATAAATGCATGATAGCTCTTAAATCCTAGTTACTAAATAAGAATATGAAGAGGTACATAATATAACAACCAAAGGCTACAATATAAACCAAAAAAGTTGGAAATCTTATAAAGTATCAGTGTATACAAAGGTTCACATTCCAAAGATTAAAATTTGAAAAGAGGATCTACAAAAGATGACAAGTTTGAATTTATGGCAGAAGGGTTCAGAGCTTTATTAAAAAGATTGAAGATCACAAATATAATGTGAAGTATATTGAATAAAGCAGAAAATATATGAGTATTGGTATTTATTATTAATAAATATCTAACTGAGAACTTTTTGCTGAGGATAAGAAAGGAATAACACAAGGTCAAAGAGTTGTCAATAGGGAGGCTTTGTTATAGGAGATTAATGACACATTATTTCTTGTATAGATGCTATTGGGAGGAAAGATGTGGGTGAAATTAACTTTGTGGACAAGACATTGTATTTTCATAGGTAATTGTTCATTCCAGATGTGTAAAATGTTGTTCAAAAGCTATCACTTTTGGCTTTTTGATGAAAGTTATTTATTTCAATCCGTTTAGTTGATACAAAATTGTTGTTGTTTGAAGTTTGTAAACTAATATTATAACCTTTTTCTAAAGAAACATGTCATAGATTTGAGCCATGACAATGACATGCTATGAAGCTGATTTGGATATTTTATTCTAGCATGAATTTTTAACTAACAAGTATTTTATAACAAAGTTATATAATCAACAGTTCGTTATTTATTCTCAATATCTCCTATTTTTATAAAAGTGTCGAAGGAAAGGCTAAGTTCAACTCTCAAATATGAAGTCGAATTGTAGAAAGTCTGCTATGCTTGGCATATGCATTGTATTTTTAAAATGCTCAGTTGATTGGTTGTATATAGAAATAAGTTCAGTTTAAAAGGTACCAATTAGATCATGGAGATTTTATAAAGCCGATTTAAATTACTGGACATGAGAGTAATTGTCACAACCTAATTGAGAAGACTTTTCAATCTTCAAAGTAGATCTAATAATGTGCTACGTGCAATCAAATATTGGTTGGGTAGCAATGACTCAAATGATGAATCGGCACTGTATCGATATATATTGATATGGCTCCTTTAGATATTGCATTCATGTACAATTCTTTGCTGTTGAAGCAGTACCCAATTACATGTCACCATACCGTTGTAAATTCTAAATGTCAATTTAAATAATAAATTGGATTGAAACCATACAGCTTCATCATTCTGGATGTCGGCCCGTCTCTGACGGCCTGTTGGATGCTTTGGCTCTAGGCTGCTACAGCCAAAACTGAATTAATTATTATTAAAACATTTTAAATAAATCTTTTAAAGGAGTGACCCAGAGCCAAAAACTTGCCTGGCTGTCTGGGGCTTGGCCGAAGCAGCCCTAACGGCCCGATAACACATTTATACTTCAACTGGGTAAGATTGGATTAGCCAGAAGATCCTCCAGTGTACTTAACCTCCACTTATAACCAGAATACCTTGGAAAATATCAACACCGCTCCTTAAATTGTACCACAAGTTCCTTACAATCAAGCTATTAGTTTAACCGATATTTCCCCCTCCAACTCAAACGAACTCTTATCCCATCATTAAACGAACGAATCCAACCTTAAGCTCGGATCAACCTTAAATGCGGAAAATCATTTTCATCCAGGGTGGCGTGATTTTACTCGCTTATTAAAAAGCCGGATTTATATTAAATTTATATTACTTACTTTGAAAAATGGATAGCCCTATATCTATCGGTTGCAGACAACTATTGAAGGGCATAATTTCCAAGACTCCACAATTTTCACCCCCTCATATATAAATACTAAACTAAACCCCAGTCTCTAAATCATAACTATTAAACCCATAGGGCTCTACCCTCAGCCCTGCCAAGATGCCTGAGCATCTAGAATTTATTCTTTAGCATGCATGCTATTATGCTACAAATTCAACTCTGAATCCTGCCAGCACATTCCCTGCAAGGTCAACGTTACTACTTTCCCTACCCATTGAAAGGTTTACCGACGCTCACCCCATTGATTTAAAATGGTTTTTGGGTTAATATTTATCACTCTATGTTCAGTTTCACCACATTCCAATTATTAATTAATATATAAGTAAGTAAGTAAGTAAGTAAGTCTGCCTGCTTTTATTCTCAGCTTGAGTGCACTCATCCTTATATACAATCCCTTACAATTAGAGCAGGGACGGGCACCAAAATCATCGCAATTCGAGTTGTGACTAAGCTTCACTCGTCACAATCTGTCTTTTGTGATCTTGACGGTTAGTCACAAATCATTTCGTGACCTTCAAGTCAATCACAATACATGCCAATTTGTTTTATGGCTTTAAGATGCAGGGCACAATTGTAACTACGTTTTGTGACCTGCTCTTAAAGTCACAACAAATCGACATGAGTTGTGCTGTGTCCAAGCACAATCTTACATGGTTTTGAGTCATGACCAATCATAACTATATAATCCCATACAAGCTATTCCTTTCAGTTCATGACATATCTTTATGAATTTAAATAAAAAGTGTCTCTTCATAATCAACCAAAATAAACTGTGGTTCAATCAAAGCTTTCACTGTGAGATCTTGGTGGATAAAGTCTTTAATAAATGATAGTTGAAAGATAAAACTTTACAAACTGAAACTGCTCTATTTTTACATCATGTGCCTTGTACAAAATGATGTCACATGTTCACCCTTGAACCCCATTCTAATTTTACATCCTATGCCTTGGTAGGTCTGTGGTGGATCTGAAATAATTCCAGAAAATTGCCTAAGGTCCAACTTTTCCAGAACTGTTTCTGTACACATTCACAGACAGATGTTTTTTCTGGATTCCTTTTAAAAATAAAAAAATCTCTCAGATTGTAAAATAATTTTTTTTATAAAATAAAAATTTTATTAAGAAATATATTGAATGCTGGCTCATCCAAAAACCAAAAGCTGCCTTTGACCATTTTTTTTGAAATTTTGGATTCCTCTGGGTAAGGGGAATCCAAAACTCCGACGGGCTGGATGTGTTGATCATGGTAAATGCTGTACAGTAGTTTTAAAAGCTATGGCAACAACCAAAAAATACCTCAGATTTAAACAAAAGGATTTCAGATTTAGACAAACCCCAATTTGCGCGAGATTCAGGCTTCAATTAATTTAAATATTTTTGATTAATAAATGAACTGCCAAACCAAAAACAAAATTTCACTAACACATTATAAAAAAATATATCAAACAGAAAACAGCTTAGGTCAAACCACAAACAAAACAATCTGGCACATCAAATGGAATGGATGGATACTGTTCAGGAATATATTATAATCTGATCAGGATCCATATGAGCCACCAACAGAAGGACTACAATGAAACAAAAATAGAGCAAACTAGAAGCAAGATTCCACAAGAACAAAACAAAATGGAGTCACACAAGATGTGTAGTATGAGTAGCCTAAAATAGAAAAATAACAGTTTAACCGCCAATCAACAGCTATCCAATTTAGGAACAGAGGTGTTTTATTCATTTTCATAGATCCTTATTTGTGTATAATGGTTTTGAGAACCTTCCAAATATGAAATAGTGATTACAATAAAAATAAGTCATAAAATTTTAAACTTCTACTTTTAGTGAATTTATCCTAGGTTTTTTTACAATGGTTTTTAACAACAACACCAAATTTTTTTGACAGTGCCAGCAAACAAGACAGCAGCAGCCAAGGTAGCTTCCGTGAAGGGGAGGCTAAGAATGTAGAGGAACCTGTTCACCCCCAGGTCTTTGATGTGGGTAACAAGAAAGCTGACCTGTACTTGACCCCCAACCCCTATGGCTTTGACTTGTTTGAGAGTCACTTAGTGTCTAGCTCTGCCTCTTTTCCCACCCTCACACAAGCTGCCAACCAGCCAATCAGAATGGCAACCCTGATTTGGAACAACTTTCTGCCACAAGTCAACCTGCCCCCAGCCAATCAGGCTTCAGCTCCTGCAGCCCAAACACACAACAATCACTGTCTAAATTCTTCAGGAAATTGTGGTGCTTAACCAGCGTGGCCTGACCTGGGAACAGATTGCCAGCCAATTGGTATTTACTCAAGCTATCATCATGTGTGAATTTAATAACATCATGAAAAGGGGGAACCAGATTGGATAGCCAAGAAGCCAAAGAAGGCCCAAGAGTCCCAGATCAACGAGGCATACCCAATCATACTCAATCTTCTACAGCAAGATCCCAAGCTTCCCCTGACCCAGGTCTAAAAGCAACTTGTGCACCAGGGCATTTGGGTTTCTGAGTTCATGGTGAAGCTTTGGATGCACAGGAAGGTGGCTTTAATTAGGGTGTTGATCAATTTTGACGGCAACCAATGGGAAGGCAGTGAGATTTCCCCATACAATGCTGCCATTGAATCTACTCTGGTCTGATACCTGATAAGTTTGTCATATGACATCATGTTTATCTCATATTACAAGCTATTAATTGCTTTTGATAATTTCAACAAGCAAGGAAAAGACAACAGTAAAAGTGAAAGGAATAAGGTCAAGCAGGGGACTTTCATTGGTGCATTCCTGGCTGGTTTGGCCAAGGGTTTTGTCTATTATTGGACAAACCCAGATTACACCAATGACTATGAGTATAACCATATCATCAGTGAATTGCTGAAATCCTGGGATAGATTGAATTCCACCTATTGGGTTTTCTTGAGCCACCAGATGGAGGATAGCTCCATTACCCTCAAGACCATCCAAAAACACAGGCACCAGGCCTCAGTCTACCCAGCCAGCTATACTGGCATCCATCTGGCTGATGTTGTGTTCTTTAATATTGGAGACACAGTCCAGGAGCACCACCCACAGGCTTTCAAAAATCTCTATCTTGGGGTCCTTGACCATTATTCTCTCTTTGGTCACCAAATGATGGCTGACTTGTTTGCCCAAATTGTATTCCATGTGAATATGGGCAATCAATCACATAAGGATAAGAAGCTCCTGCCTTGTGCCACTTCCACCTACCAGCCCATCCAGCCAATGACAGATGAGGAATATGACAAGCGTTATATGACAGCCATCACGCAAAATCCTCCTAACCCTACCCCCACCCCCCACCTTCCAGCCCCACCCAATCACAGATCCCCAGACAAGCACTGGCTCTACACCTTCCTTTCTGCACTATTCCGCCTACTAGGCATCTCTCTTCCCCACCCTCAATAAACTCGCTGTCACCAAACATTTTCTATTTATATTATCTTTATTATGAATTTAAATTGTTCATTTTCTCTTTTTTTATAGTTGGTTTTATTCTGTATGTTTGGTTTATTTCTGTAAACCATGTTTACTATGCTGTGGATCTAGATCCAGAAAACAGTTATTTTTAGCTCTTTAAATACTCTTGTAAAAATATTAACAACAGTTTGGTGATCAGCTAAATTTGAATTAGAAAATTATAGTGTTAACTGTTTTTAGATAAAGTTGTTATTGATCTGAATTCAAAACCTTAATGATAAACTTTAAGCCAACCAGGAGCCAAGTGATAAAGTGATTGTTGTGGCATAAAGGGTTATTCCATAATTCTTTGGTGCATGTGCGCTAATTAATATGATTGGCTGGTTGATTTGCCATTGTGTGTCATTGCCGCTGTGGTGAGTTGTTGATGGACTAGTGCTAACCCAGTAGCTGATTGGGCACTAGTCCACCAACAACTTGCCACAGCAGCAATGGCGCAGAATGGCAAAATAACTATCCAATCAGATTAATTACTGCATATGTGTCAAAGAATTATTGAATGACCCTTTATGTCACAACAATCACTTTCTCACTTGGCTTCTGATTGGCTTAAAGTTTATCATTAAGGTTTTGAATTTGGATCAGCAACAACTTTTTCTAAAAATGTTACAAAAGTAACAGCTTCAAAGCCCTGGGAGGGAATTGAACCCGCTCCTAGCCACCAGGCGGGGCTAGAGGGCAGGGAGATTCACCTGCACCTGGATTTTTGCTTTTTGAAGCAAATCCAGGTGCAGGAACCATTCCTGCCCTGGTGGTAGCTGAGGGGCCTGCTTTGGGCCCTAAAAGCTACACCCAAGCCTTGATGGGTTTGGCTGGGCCTGGGCAGGCTATTTTTAGCTGCAGTAAACCCAGATCAAGCCCACCCTCCATTAAATAATTTGGGGTCCCCTAATTGGGGCCCTTTTTTAAGTCAAGTTCTTTGGGCTCAAGAGAGCCTGTCAAGCCAGTCCAAAAATGATGATCAAATTGGGAAAACCCCCAAAACCCCAGAAGCTAAACCTGCCAGAACCAATGGCCAGCAAAGCCAAGATGGACTATCAAAAAGCCAAACAACTGTTTATGAAAACCCCAAAAATGACCATGAAGCAGCTAATCAAACAGCAGAACCTGAGATGCCAAGCCTTGCCACACAGATAGCACCAGAAGAATGCCCAGAAACACCTGCATGTAAGTAAGTATATAAATCAGAAGCACCTGAAAAAGAACTGTATCATCACCTTTACCAAATAAAGTTGTTATGAACCTTTGGTTCACCAATCTGTTTTCATACCTATTTTTGAAACTCTTTCATCTGCATACACCCAAGCGTCAGTACCCATTTACTGGGATAGATAGTCAGACTTTAGTTGATAAAACCAAAGCCCTTGACTACTACTGTCCACTCAACACCCTATTTGGCCCTGTGCATTTCACTGAGTATCCAGCCAATCCTGACCACAAACCCTGGACATTAGAAGACTTGCAGTGGTACACCCGCCCAAACGCTCCCAAGGAACCCTATCAAATTGTTTGTGACGGCAAAACAATCACCATCTACTCTTTGATCTTCAACAGGAAGTACAACAACCCTGCTGCCTACTTGGTCCCCACGGAACCGCCCCTGACACTCAAACCAATCATTTCAACCCCCCCCTCACTTCTGATGCCATTGGCCAGAGTAGTCAATTCCTGGGAGTGCTTTACCTGGCACTCATGGGATTGATTGACTCTTCCTTACCAGCAGCTGGACCTTGGGCTGTGGCTGGGAAGGCCCTTTCTTACCTGGTTAAAGTTAGGTCCCATCATCTGGTGGGCCATGCCAGTACCTGCTGCAACTACTTTCGCACCTGCTGGAGTTCCACGGTACTCTTGGTATCCTGACAAAACACAATAAACTTATAATTTTCTAACTTAAATTTAATTGATCACCAAATTGTTGTTAATATTTTCACAGGGGGCTGTGTAAAAAGTTAAAAATAATATGTCAATTATGGAAAAAATGCCAACACAAAGCAAACAACACATATCAAGATAAGTGTAAAACATATACACAATGGGTAAAAAGATGGGATATTGTAGTAAATGGAAAACATACTGGGATAACCAAAGAGGCAATAATATCATAGTAACACTGAGTTATTGGGGTGAAAGCTATAAAACCACATGCAAAGGTTAGTAAAAAATCAATGAGAGAATTGGAAAAGCTGCTTAAAGACCTTGACCTTGCAATTGCAAAGATCAAAGATATTGATCACAAAGTCAAAGCAAAGGTGAAGTCTGCTGTCCTTACAGAGTGTAGTGAATGCTGCCATTTACCATGTTTTGATTTTGCCTTTGATGGGTTATTTTGACAACAAATACCTCTCTTTTGCTTTTGCTCCTCAAAATGAGGTTGGTCCCAAATTTGGAAATTCAATTGTTTGGTTTTCTGATTCTGCGCAACTCACTTGCCCTACTTATGCTTGTGGCAAGTGATCCTACCGTCCATGTACTGTTTTGTGGTAAAGCTACACAGTATATAATCCCATTCTTTATATTTAATAAAAATTAAGTTATATTCACATTTTTGTCTTTGTGTCTTCACGTACTTTGGCGCCTCTCTAGCCACATCTAGCAGATATTATTTATTCAGGGCCACAAGGTAATCACATAGCCTTCCCTGCCATTTTAACTGAGACTTAGTACAAACCTAATCCTAAGGTTAGAATTTCTTGTTGTGTGTCTGTGCCGTGCCTCAGATCAAAACACAGAGGATAAAATCAACAAGGTGTCCAACAAGGCCCTAATAGCCAAAATGCCAGACACATTGGAGAAAACAATTAAATGTATTCTTAATGTTCAAAAAACTGTAGCCAAGGGCCTGCAATTTAAGGCCTACCATCTTTTTGTGCTGTCTGTCTGGGTTGATAACCCAGGGATGTATGAACATCTCAAACCTGCAAAGCGCACCAGAAAAGAGGATACTGAATTGCTGGCGCAACTGCTTGTGCCAAGGATTGCTAAGCCTTCCAAAGCTGCTGGCAAGGAGAACACCAAAGAAGGTAATATAAAAAATAATAAAGATATTTAAGTTCTTACCTTTTTTAGAAATAATTGATTGTGTAATACGCCAGGTCCTGGTCCCCTTTTCCTTGCTACATTTTACAAAAACTATGTCACTCATGTGACAAGGCAGTTGGAATTGTATCCTTCTGTTATGCGCAAGCTGGAGAACCAAATAAATAGTTCATTCCTGATGTCACAGAACGCACTCCCAGGGCTTATGTATGAGGAAGGGGCATCTGAGTTGGCAGTTACTGCTACAAGGATGCCCAATTTCTCTGCCTTGACTCAGTGGTCCTCAAAGGAGTTTATTGTGTAAACTCCATTGAGCTTGTTTGGAACGTCCTGAAGATGCTCTTGTTCAAGAATATACCAGAGATGGGCCAGGACCATGTGGTTGCTTGCTTCTTCTTCCCAATGGAATGCACCATCTTTTTCCTCCTGGAGAACTTCAGGTGTGCAGTGTCAAAATTGGCTGTTGCAAATGTAATAGTTGTAAAAAAGACAAAGATCCTCCTTGCTGACTTTGGGCTGGCCTGGAGTGCCAACAAGATGGGGCTCTCTCTGGCAATGGAGCTCACATTTGCCAAGACCAAGCATGAAAAGAAAATTAGTGCTGCTTATAATAAACTCTACAAGTTTACTGACGCCTTTTCTGGGCAAAGGCTTCATCTCATAGTTTACCTTGGGTATCTCTTCTACTTTGGGATGAATGCAAACTTAGATGGCCTGGACAGGGTCCTTATTGGGATTGACAAGGCCAGGCTCTCCCTGGATGAGAAGAAGGTTTCCCTGGATATGACTTGGTTAACCATGTGATACAAAACGCACTATACCTGGCTGGCATCTATGGGTTTGTAGCCCCGTCAGAAAAGCTGCTCCTTAACTCTCACCTTGCTATCCTCTCTTTTAAAAGCTGCCAAGAATATTTTTACAACAGAATATCCACTGTGTATGGTGTGACAGTGAAGGTTATGTGCCACCTTCATTTCTAGGTGGGTACATACCAAAGAGCCTACTACAGGCGCCCTCAATAAAATCTCTTTTACAATAAATCTACATTACAATTTATAATTATTTTTAATTATAATTAATTTCTAAAAAATATTTAAGCAACATATTACTAAAACAAGATTATCTTAAAGCATATATTTATGCAGTTATAATAATATTTATTAATAAAAAATAACATATACCTTGAAAGCTTTACATTTTGATTTTTTAATTAACTTTATATATTTATGTGCCAGTAGTGACATGGTCATATATTTATTATAATTTGTTATTAAGTGTTTTGGAAAGCCACCACAGAATACAAAAGAAAAAATAAATTGTAATACAAAAATTAAGCATCTGTATCAGCAGTGCTGTTTTATGTGATTGCAGGCTTAGAAGCTTCAAAATATAACATGATAATCCATAAATCCAAAAGAGTGAATTAAAGAATATAAAAATGAAACAAATTGTTAAGCCTTTAGTTAATTGGCTGATTGGCTAGGCATTTGGGGATGAAAAAATCAGTGTGATCATAAAATTTGACTACAGTCTCAGCCGGGAGAATGTGGATCCTGGCCTGAAGCAAATCAAATAGGTCCTTGGTCCCAGTTGGGGTCCCTCACTTGACAACTTGCTTGAGCCACTCAAGGACCTCCTTGATAGGGTTTAGGAATGAGAATAGGCAGGAAGAAATAGGAGACACAAATTTGATGTGACCAATTTTTTTGGGGGGGCAACTGCAATGCTGGTGTCAATTGTTGGAAATTTCTCAAGAAGATCTTCCACCTTATGGAGACCAACATTATACAGCACAATTACATTGGTGAAGCTCAGGATTGTGCGCCTCAGGTGCTCCTGGACCAATTGGAGAAACAACAAAAAGTTCTTACTGTTATGGAATTCCAAGATCATTTGTACATCTTAATCCCCTTTAGACCAAGAAAAGTCATCATTGAATAGGCTGTGGCAGGAACAGCAGCACACCAAGCCACATCATCATTGGAGCCTTTGGGTACATAGCCATAAGCATTTTGCATAGATAAGACAAATGCCAATTTGTCAGTATAATAGAATTTGACTGTCCCCTTGGCTTTGAGGGCAGTGTACACCTCTGTGTAGTTTTTCTGGGTCTTGTTATTGGCTAGGCTGTTCCAATTGTATGAAGATACCCCAAGTTTTTTCCAGGAAAATTGCATTTCCTTGAGCAGATGGTAGTAAAAATGAATTGAAGCCTTGACCCCAAAAGAAGATTTGACCATGGTCTTATATTTGCCAGTTCAAGATGGCAGTCCCAGGTTATCCACTGGTGGATTGCCTATTTGTTCTCCTTGGTAAACATGGTAGAAACACACAAGAATTTTTCTGAGGCAAAAACTTGGCCAGTATAAATGTGCTTTTTGAATACCTTGCTGGCATATTTGGGATCCACCCCAACAAGAGCTGTGGCTGTATTGTAGTTCTCAGATTCCAACATAAGCCTGAGAAAAATGATGCAAGTGATGTCAGAAATGAGCTTCTGGATAGTCTTGGTGGGTTTGGTTGAACTGGGATCCTGCTCAAAAACTGGCACACAAGGCATGTTCACCTTGTTCTAGAAGGCTGCAACCTTTTTTAACAACAACTGCCTCTCTGTAATTCTATAAACCTCAGGCTTGTCACTGCATTCCTGGTTGTCATTACTGACACAGGGATCATATGAGGTGTCAAGCACAGGCTTAATTTTTTTCATCATGGCTGATGAGACCAACATCTGACAGTAGACAGGATTAAACAAAAACAAAGTAAGTTCTACCTCTTTGTTGTTAACTTTCTTGGTTGTGATAACCTTGATGGGCTTCTGGGTCAGCTTGGGGACCCAAGAGTTGATGCTCCACACCCTTGCACATTGTGCTCCTTGAACTGGTTGTTTCAGTGCAGCCTCACTATTAAACTCTCCTCTTCTGTCTCTTTCCTGAGTAGGCACTTGGGTTGCACTAACTCTATTATTTGACCTGTGGGGCAACCACAACTGCAGTGCACAACAGGTGCATTGTTGCTCTGTTGTTGTGTTTGCTCCATTTCAAAATTTAATAAAATACTAAAAAAATTTAATTGGGTGACTCCCTGGTTTTAATATTTGCTTTTTATCTGAATATGGATATTTAATTAGAGTTTTCCCCACCCAATAATCCAATTATAGGTTTTTTATTTCTTAATTAATTGTTTTTGGTTTTACAACGTCTATTTTAGAATACCCAAAATAATTCACACCCTTTTCCCCCTGATTTTACGCCAAATTAAGCACCCAACACAATATTTTAAAAAAATTGTTTCAGATTCTGTACCTTATTTTGAAACTTTGGTATCATTCTTGATTACAATCCATTGCACACAACAATTGTGTGGTTTTTTTACATGTTAAGTTGCCACTGTGTTTTGTTTTTGGTTTGAGTTTTTACTCACCATATGTGAGTGTATTTTGTCACCAATTTACATAGTAAGCATATGTACACCAAAAGTCAACTCACACCATTTTTTTGTGAATCAATGTATTTCAGATAGTATTTTGAATAGTCTCGCTTGGCGCGTGAGCAATTCTTTGCTGTATTGACCCATTTTGCCCATTAACGCCAAAAATTCCTGTTAACAGAGTGTATATTTTAACCTGATAGTTGGAATTCATTTAAATATGAAATTATTTTGTTTAAATCTGAAGTATTTTTGGTTGTTATCATAGCTTTTAAAACTACTGTATAAGCACATATGTGCTTTATTAATAAAACTAAGATTTGCCTAAAAAGTGTCAACTTGGCCACTTTTACTTTTAGAGTGTTGATCACAGGTGGTTTTAATTTTTATTAGTAAATTTACATATAAATCACCCCTTAAATTGGTCTTTGAACTAACAGAATTATTAAACAGAGTCAACTTCTAGTGTTTTTGATATCAAATTTTGGTTTTGCACCCCTGAATTACTAGTAAAAATTAGCTTAAATTGTTTAAGCCAAAAATATTAATAGATTTACTGTAGATTCAGAACCTGTTGGGAAAAATGCAGGATTATCAAATTCTTTTGTGTAAACTCACCAACTTACAGGAATATTTTTCATCCTTTTATATAAAAAAGTAAGTTGTTCTGGGATGAAAATTACTCCATTGAGTTGGTGAGTTCATGAAAAAGAATTTGACAATCTCACATTTTACCCAACAGGTTCTGAATCTACAGTACATATGTGGTAGTTGACTACCAGTGAGTTAATTTCATCACAGTTGTTAATTGTGGATCTAAATTGAACAAAAGCCATAAATCATTAAATTTTTATCATTAGAACTATCATCTGAAAAGTTTGATATTTCGTTTTTTGAATCTTTATTTAAATCTACGCCAAATAGATGATATAAACGGATCATTTATCATACTCTAACGAAATACTTAAAAGTCAATATTTTATTTAAAGAACGAGAATATATTAAAAATAATTGAAACATCTCCTAACGTGTGCATACTAATTGTGAATAGAGGGATTGATCCTGACTGACATTTATTTGTAACAGAAACTGTCCACCATGAAATGTCTCACATGAACTTTCCAACAACATACACGACTATTTATACTTCCAATTAGAGTTCTTCTTAGGAGCTGTCTGTACCAAACGATTGATGTCACTTAAGTCGGCGTGATAGCGTGGCGGTTCAATGTAGAGTGCATGGAAGACTGATAAGACAATGAAAACAAGTAGCTGGGATGAGTTCATGAACCAGATTTCCAATGTATGCAGATTAAATACTATTGGAATGCTTTGACTCCAATGTGGATTTCCGTTCACTGACGATGAAACCTGATGGATAAGAAAGAAAATAGCCATCGAGTTTAACCAATCCCTTCGACCCTGCAAATGACTTCAGTTTCACTTAAAGATACGAGATTAACAATCCTGAAAATTCCAGAATCTGATCACAAACCCAATCATCCCTTAAAACCACTTTCTTCTCCCACGATTTAATAAACCAATCACTTGACATATCAACTCCACTTTGGGTCTAGCTGCCTGGGCCTCAAACACGGCAAAAGCTAATGAAGGAGACCAGGAACCAAATATTGTCTGAGGCTGCTCCAAAAGAAGCAGCCTAACATACGTAAGCTGTGACACCAAAAAGCTCAAAAATACAATCAGATGTTCTTTAGAACATAAAAATATGTATAAATAGATAAATTCACTAGGTTTTGCTATGAAAACTACACTCTTACTATAAATTATTTTTTTGCAAAAATAAACCTCTAATAAACCAAAAACATATGTGTACCATATAACACACGTTCAGATTACTGTATATCTAATTTAACTGGCCTACCTAATCTTTCTGGAAAAATTGCCAAAGGAAAAGATAAATCCTTGTCAATATGAGGTAGGATACCCCAAGTTGACATTGCCCCTTATCGAGAACACAAGAGTAATAACTCAGCCTATTTCTGGATAAAAGCAACAAAAAGATAAAAAACAATTATTTGAGTACAAAATATGGCAGTAGCATACATGTTGAAATTGCACATATCAACAGTAATATTGTAAAAAACTATAGTAAAGTGTGATGTTTTGTTTTTCACAATGTCAAATTCTGGATGATGATGCTTTTTTAATTGATTTAATTATTATTGTTGAGCAATTGTGGATATTGCTGGTATATTCAAAGCTACAGAGAGATATTAGACTTGTCAATGTGTTCTACCTGTCTTATGCAAGGAGCACTACAGATTACAATATAATATAACTTTGAAGATAATTATGTTTATTAAAACCGGAGTATGATCTAGCCAGCGGCTGCAATATTTCCAGATGTAACTAAAAACTTGTTGTCCTTCTTTCAGGTGTCTGTACCAATATATACTGCAACAACCCTTGTTCTTTTCCTTTCAGACAGTTTTCAGTGGCTATTTTTGCAATATATCTATTCTTGCTGACTACACCTATCCTGATTGGCTGTCCTTGGCATGTGTACTGCCAATGGTCTTCAAAAGGCGTACATGATGCCTCATCTATAGAATACACTCTTCTTAAGCTAGCATACTGGTAGTTATCAATTGGCTGTATCTTTATGCATCTATAATGGCACTAGGAAGCTACACTGTATTTGGTTGATACTTAGAAATAGTACCAGTTCTATCCCCCTACTTTAGAATGTAGAATGCTGGTATTCATGTTTTCTTTTTGTGATTTAATCAGTGATTCTTTTCTGGATGGCAAGCCTTCTTTTTATTAATATGATAGGTCAAGTTAGGGGTTATACACCATATAATGGCTGACTTGGTCCAATATCAACCCAAAGATTATTTGCTGTGTAATAGCAACCTGAACCAATAAGGAACCAATTATCTACTGTGTAATGTCTGTTGCACTTTTTGAATTAAAGCACCACAATCATTTAATATTTTAGGGCACAGAGCATTTTTCTGAATACAATTATATGTGAGAATATGAGTAGTATTGTATCAGAAGAGCCAGAATCAAATGAAAATATAACTATTGTCAAAGAATGGCTCCTGAACACACAGAAGTACTTGCATATTAAAAGATGATTTTATTGTAATTGATTAATTCTTCTTATACCTTCTCAAAGGTTAATCCCTGGGATGCTATCAATGTCTTCTAGGATATTTTAACACATCCTTATTTTGGGTAATCAGTAATCTAGGCTTGGTGATTATTGTACGTCAATTAATAGAATATATTCATCTTTACCCAGCACAGGTGGCCCTTGATAGTGTGGGTAGTTTATTAGCTTCAGGATCACTTTCTTATATTCTGAACATACTTCAGGTTTAATTTTTAATAATATAATTAATATAAGAATATAAAATGATGTGAAATAAAACCCAGCACCTCAGCGCTTGATGTAAAAGTAAGGCAGTGCTTTGGCGCCAACAAAATTTGCAAGGCAGTGCCCCAGTGCCTGCAACTTTGCCAAAGTAGTGCAGTGACAAATCATGTATCAACTAAGCACTGCAACTGCACTTATTTTTACAAAAGTAACACTTTCAAAGCCCCAGGCGGGAATCAAACCTGCTCCTAGCCATCAGGCTGGGTTAGCAGGCGAGGGAGATTCACCTGCACCTGTATTTTTGCTTTTTGAAGCAAATCCAGACGAGGAAACCATTCCTGTCCTGGTGGTAGCTGTGGGGCCTTTTCTGGGCCCCAAAAGCTATTCCCAAGCCTTGATGGGTTTGGCTGGGCCTGGGCAGGCTAATTTTAGCTGCCCAGTAAACCCAGTTCAAGCCCATCCTCTATTAAGTAATTTGGGGTCCCCAATTGGGGACCCCTTTTTTAATCAAGTTCTTTGGGCTCAGGAGAGCCTGTCAAGCCAGTCCCAAAATGATGATCAAATTGAAAAAAACCCATAACCCCAGAAGCCAAACCTGCCAAAATCAATGGCCAGCCAAGCCAAGATGGACCACCAAAAAGCCAAACAACTGTTCTTGAAAACCCCAAAAATGACCATGAAGCAGCCAACCAAACAACATAACCTGAGATGCCAAGCCTTGCCACACAGATAGCACCAGAACAATGCCTAGAGGCACCTGCATGTGAGTAAGTATATAAATCAGAAGCACCTGAAAAAGAACTGTATCATCACCTTTACCAAATAAAGTTGTTATGAACCTTTGGTTCAGCAATCTGTTTTCATACATATTTTTATACTCTTTCATCTGCATACACTCAAGCGTCAGCATCATCCCCTGAGATAGATAGCCAGACTCCAGTTGACAAAACCAAAGCCTTTGACTACTATCATCCACCCAACACTTTATTTGGCCCTGTGCATTTCACTGAGTATCTCCTAAATCCTGATCACAAACCCTGGTCCCTGGAAAACTTGCAGTGGTACACCTGCTCAAACGCACCCAAGGAACCCTACCAAATTGTCTGTGACAGCAAAGAAATTATTATCTACCCTTTGATCTTCAACGGGAAGTACAACAATCCTGCTGCAAACCTGGTCCCCATGGAACCACTCCCAACACCTAAACCAATCATCTCAACCCCACCCACTTCTGATTTCACTGGCCAGAGTAGTCAATTACTGGGAGTGCTTTATCTGGCGCTCACAGGATTGATTGACTCTGCCTTGCCAGCTACTGGACCTTGGGCTGTGGCTGGGAAGGCCCTTTCCTACCGGTAAAGTTAGGTCCCATTGTCTGGTGGGCCATTCCAGTACCTGCTTTGACTCCTCCCTCACCTACTGGAGCTCCACAGTACTCTTGGTATACTGACACTTATCATATTCTGATTTATGGTTCAAGTCATCATACTGTTGCTGCTTCAGTATAAATATATTTTATATTACTAGTTTATGATGTTAAGCTGCTGTAATTTATATCTGCAAGCTCTATCATAATTGTCATCATTGGTTTTTATACTGTTAATTTATGGAGCTGACTGTCAAGATTCTAATCCATGATCTCTGTCATAATTGGCATCATTTCTTGGTCAAAAATCCTGATAATGTCAATTTGAGTTGGGTATTTCATAGCTTTTTGCACATCATTAGTTTGATATACACATATACGCCTTTCAGGCCTGGTGGGGCTGAGCTGATAAAACATCCAGTGGGAAATAGAGATATATACAAGTGATAATTTATTGGTTACATGCTGTGTAATCAATTATAATTGCTATATTGGCTGACAGTTATACACTGTATAATAGCCATATCAATTATAATAAACTAATGATTACACAGCATATAATTGCCACAATTAATAGAACATAATCTAGTGATAATACAGTGTGTAACTGATAAGATCTGTGTTCAATGATTAGCCTGATTATTTGTGATCAATCAACCTAATCTCACAATCATCTTAATTTTTTAATATAAACATAATCAATTCACACAATACCTTAGAATTATCCCAAAGAGCTCAAAAATGCAATAAAAATATCAGAAAAAAACAATAAAGAGAAATAACCAACTAATTAGAGCTTTAAAATAAAAATAACACTATTTACAATAGTTTTTAATTGCCATACAAATAAAATATCTAAAGATACTAAAATATAGCTAAAATAATTGTATAAAGTAGTCTTAAAAGCTATGGCAACACCCAAAAATACTTCAGATTTGAACAAAATGATTTAAGATTTAAGTGAACCCCAAGTCAGGAAATATTCAAGAATAAAATAATTTAAATATTTTTGGTAAACAGACAAAATTTCAAACAATAAACAAAATTTCACTAACACATTATACAAAATTATATCAACCATCAAGCAGTGTAGTTCAAACCACAAACAAAATGGACTGACACATCAAGTGAAATGGATAGATGCTGTTTTGGAATATATTATGACCCAATCAGGATTAATATGAAGCACCAACAGAAAAAATAAAATGAAACAAAGTTTGAGCAACATAGAAGCTAGATTTCATAAACACAAAAGAATAAAGTCATACAAGATGTGTAGTATGAGCAGCCTAAAATAGAAAAAACAGTTTAACAGCCAATCAACAGCTATCTAATTTAGGAATAAGGGCATTTTGTTCATTTTCATGTCTCCTGATTTGTATAAAATGGGTTTGAGAAATTTCTAAATACAGGCTCAAGATTACAATAAAAATAAATTATAGAATTTTAAACTTCTACTTTTAGTGATTACATCTTAGGTTTTTTACAATGGTTTTCAACAACAACAATAAAATTTTTGACTGCACCAGAAAATAAGACAGCAGCAGCCAAGGCAGCTTTTGTGGAGGGGAGGCTCAGAATGTAGAGGCACCTGTTTACACCCAGGTCTTTGATGTGGGTAACAAGGAAGCTGACCTTTACTTAACCCCTGAACCTTGACTTTGACATGTTTGGGAGTCACCTAGTGTCCAGCTCTGCCCCACCCCCTTTCCTAACCCCATTCAAGGCGCAAGCCAACCAACCAATCAGAATGGCAGCCCTGGTTTATAAAAACTGCCCACCACCAGCCAACCTGCCCCCTACATCTAATCAGGCTTCAGCTCTTGCAGCCCAAATGCACAACAATCACTGCCCAAATTTTTCAGGAAATTGTGGTGCTCAACCAGCGTGGCCTGACCTGGGAACAGATTTCCAGCCAATTGGTATTTACTCAAGCTATCATCATGCATGAATTTAATAACATCATGAAAAGAGAGAACCAGATTGGATAGCCAAGAAGCCAAAGAAGACCCAAGAGTCTCATATTAGTAAGGAATACCCAATCATGCTCAATCTCCTGCAACAGGACCCCAAGCTTTCCTTGACCCAGGTCTGAAAACAACTTGCACACCATGGCATTTGGGTTTCTGAGTGCATGATGCAACTCTGGATGCATGGGAAAGTGGCTTTGGTCCAGGGACTGACCAACTGCAACAGGGACTAATGGGAAGGCAGCAAGGATTCCTGATATGATCATGCCATCAAGTCCACTCTGTTCCAATGCCTGACAAGTTTTTCAGATTAAGTCATGTTCATCTTCTACTAAAAGTTATTGATTGCCCTTGAAAAGTTTGGTGAGAAAGGAAAAGCCATCACCAATAATGGAAGAAAGGTCAAGCGGAGGACTTTCATTGGTGTGTTCCTGGATGCTTCAGCAAAGGGTTTTGTCTATTATTAGACAAGCCCTGATCACATCAATGGCTATGAGTATAGCAATATTCTTGGTAAATTACTAGACTCTTGGGATAGATCAAATCCATACTATAAGGGTTTATTGAGCCAACAGATGGAGGATAGCTTCACTGTCCTTTAATCAATCCAAGGACACAGGCATCAGGCCTCAGTCTACCCATCCAGACACACTGGCATTTATCTGGCTGATGTTGTGTTCTCTAATATTGGAGACACATTCCAGGAGCACCACCCACAGGCTTTCAACAATCTCTATCTTGGGGTCCTTGACCATGATTCTCTCTTTGGTCACCAAATGATGGCTGACTTGTTTGCCCAAATTGTATTCCATATGAACATGGGCAACCAATCACTTAATGACAAGCGCCTCTCACCCTGTACTGCACCTGTCTAATGGTCAATCCAACCAATGACAAGCAAGAAATATAACAAGCAGTATATGGCAGCCATCATAATAAATCAGATTGGTTCTACCCCCCACCACCCCCACCCCTACCTGCCAGCCCCTCTCACCCAATCCCAGACCTCCCAGGCCAGCACTGTCTCAATGCCTTTCTTCCTGCGCCATTCTGCCTAATAGGCATCTCTTCCTCTCCCACATAAACTCCTTGTTACCAAACATTTTCTATTTTTATTATCTTTATGTTAAATTTCAATTGTTTATTTTCTCTTTATTTATATTTGGTTTTATTCTTTATGCTCAGCTTATTTCTATAAAATCATATGCTTACTATGCTGTGTATCTAGATCCAGAACACAGTTATTTTTAGCACTTCACACAGCCCCTTGTGAAAAGATTAACAACAATTTGGTGATCAGCTAAATTTAAATTATAAAATTATAAGTTTATGATGTTTAGAGAAACTTGTTGCTGATCCAAATTCAAAACCTTAATGATAAACTTTAAGCCAATCAGGAGCCAAGTGAGAAAGTGATTGTTGTGACATAAATGGTCATTTAACAATTATTTGATGTATTTGCAATAATTAATCTGATTGGCTGGTTGATTTGCCATTGAGCGCCATTGCTGCTGTGGCAAGTTGTTGGTGGACTAGTGCTCAATCAGCTGCTGGATTAGCGCTAGTCCACTGACAACTTGCCACAGCGGCAATGGCGCAGAATGGCAAAATAACTAGCCAATCAGATTAATTATTGCACATGCATCAAAAAATTATTGAATGACCCTTTATGTCACAACAATCACTTTCTCACTTGGCTCCTGATTGGCTTAAAGTTTATCATTAAGGTTTTGAATTTGGATCAGCAACAAGTTTCTCTAAACATCATAAACTTATAATTTTATAATTTAAATTTAGCTGATCACCAAATTGTTGTTAATCTTTTCACAAGGGGCTGTGTGAAGTGCTAAAAATAACTGTGTTCTGGATCTAGATACACAGCATACTGTAAATTCAGAACCTGAACGTAAAAATGCGGGAGTGTCAAATCCTTGATCCAAATTTTGAATCACTTTTGCGGGCAACTCAGCTGGGTGAAAATTAAAATATTTAATAAAATCAACCATTTATTTTGATTTTTTTTGGTTTATTTAAATTGGTAAATTTCAAATCTCTTGAGCAGATAACTCAACTAACAAAAGACAAAACTCAGCAAAAAAATGCGGGATACATGAATCAGGAATGCAGGATTCTAATGTACAATTTGTGATTTCCTGTATTTCAAACAAATCATAGACATCATGTGAAAATTAACAAATCTGAAATTGCGGGATTGTCAAATCCAAGAACCAAGTTTCAAATCAAAATTGCAATGAATTTGAAATAAATATAATTTATGGGTGTCTCAAAAAGGATGTTAAAGGATCTAGAGTGGATTTGTGCTGATTCTTTTAGGAAGCACAGGCATTCTCAAAATTCACCCTATTCCATTTTAGGACAGCCAAAATTTAGAGCATAATATTCACAAAATTGACATATTTAGCAATAAAATTGACTAAAATATACACTCCTATTCTTGAGTTTAAAATTTTAATAAATTTTAATTATGTCTTCTTCCAACACCAACCAAGTCAACGAGCTGTTCCCTGGCCTTGACAAAATCATGCAGGGCTACGCTGGGTCTCTTAACAGTGAAGCCTCTGTCTATGGCCACTCCCAACCCGCAGGCCCCTCTGCAAGCACTACCCAGGAGTGTGTTCTTTCTCCTGTGTCCTCAAGCATGGCCCTGTTTGCTCATCATGAACAGGCAGCTGCTAACCAAAATCCCTTATCAGTGATGGCATCTGGAACCAGCTATTTGAGCCATGGGGTCACTCAGAGAGCCCAGAACCCCAAAACAGCCAATCAGATGGCATTGACCAGTTCCTGAGATGGACATATCCCCCCAAGCCAATCAGCCTGCAAGAAGCAGAAGAAAATTGATCACCCCAGAGATTGTTCTTGAAATGGTTGAAAAGTGAGGAAAGCTTATGTCCCTTGGGAAAATTGCGGCCACAATGGGGTTTGCAAAGTCCACTGTGGCTGCAACCCTGCGAGCCCATGCCAACTGTGGCCCCCGCCAAGAAGACCCCAACTGGTGCTTGTACCTCAACCAAAGGTGAAAAAGCCCACCCTCTCATGATGGCCATTATGAAACGTGACCCGCGGATGCCCCTGGTCCAGGTATGTCTCCAGTTAGGACTCCACGGCATCTTCACCAACAAAAGAACGGTGAATTCATGGATGCACGGAGTTGTGGTTGCTGCTAGAATCTTGTTCAATCAAGTTCTCAGTGGCCCCATTTTGGTAGATACCAACCCCTACAATTCAACAATTATTAATTTTATCAAAAGAAGGGCAATGAGGGCCCATAATGACGTATTATTCCTGTTGTATGCTAAGATCTCGGCCAGTATCCAAGACTTTGGAGAGAAGCGCATCCAATCTGACGTGTACAAGCGCGGCCCAATCTTGTATTGGTTTGTTGGTGTTTTATTGGCAGTTCCTCCATTGGGTGTCAATTTTTACTCGGCAATATCAAACACTGCAGATGAGTATGCCTACCAGACGGAGCTCAAGGACATGCTGGAGGAGTGGGCTGCCCAAAACGCTGTGCACACAGTTGTACTGAGTGCAGAGATGGATCAGCGGGAATGGGCTACCCAAGAAATCAGGGCTGTGGGGCATACCTGCTGGTCCTACCCCATCAACTACGCCAACATGCACCTTGCAGATGTATGTCTCTACAATTTTGGTTCCGCTCTCAGGCGCTTAAAGCCTGCCACCTACAATGAACTATGCACCCAAATTGATATGGGCTATGAGCTTTTCCCTTCCGCGTCTGTCCAAGACTTATTTGATCTCATCATCTTCTATGCAAGCAATAGTGATAAGTCCAGAAAGGACCCCCGCCTCCCCCCACGCCACTCCATCCGTTTTGTCAAGCCTGCATATGTGACGGAAGAAGAATTTGAGCAATTGAAGCAAACTGCTCTTGCTGCCCCTCCCCAGTCAACAGACCCTGCCTCCCTAACCCCCCATCAAAATCAAGCCACCCGCCATCCAACCCTGACTCCCAAGAAACTACCCATTCCCTCCCCACCATCTCTGATGCTATCCCTTTCATAGGTGCAGATGAAGGCAATGTTCATTCCGCCCATTCCCTCCCCTTCCTGTCCTTTGATTAGTAAATAAATCTTTTCTTGGTGACTACTATTAAAATTGATTTTTTCTTTCAGTTCATAATTAATAATATATCTTTTACATTGTTATAAGTTTCCGTGTGTAAAGAATGTTGTACATTTGATGTGGTAGCATATACTTATTTCTGAGGATATTTTCATCATCATCATTAATAAATTGAAGACAATAAACGTAAATATTGCATTATAATATTGCAATTAGACGTCAACTATTGATATTTTGATATTATTTGCATAACTCAATGTATTTAGTTTAATAAAATTCATTGTAAACAAGGCCTTTTCATTTTAATTTATTTAAATTGACTGTATTTATATTACAGAGCCATTAATGCTTAGTATAAATATTAATAATTAGTGCATTTTACAGCCTGTATATTTACCTATTGGTAATAATTCTGTAAACTTTTCAGTTGGATTTTGCGAGGTAATAATAATGTAATGTGTTAATAGAATACTGTTTATTGTCATTAATTGCAGATTTTCTTTGATGTGGCAATTGTGCATTTTTGATGTTTACGCACTAGTATCTAATTGGATGTGAAGCCAACCAATTAGATACTAGTGCGTAAACATCAAAAATGCACAATTGCCACATCAAAGAAAATCTGCAATTAATGACAATAAACAGTATTCTATTAACACATTACATTATTATTACCTCGCAAAATCCAACTGAAAAGTTTACAGAATTATTACCAATAGGTAAATATACAGGCTGTAAAATGCACTAATTATTAATATTTATACTAAGCATTAATGGCTCTGTAATATAAATACAGTCAATTTAAATAAATTAAAATGAAAAGGCCTTGTTTACAATGAATTTTATTAAACTAAATACATTGAGTTATGCACATAATATCAAAATATCAATAGTTGACGTCTAATTGCAATATTATAATGCAATATTTACGTTTATTGTCTTCAATTTATTAATGATGATGACAAAAATATGTATGTGTTGAAGATAGTACTATAAAAGCCAGTTTTTTTGATGGAATTCAAACAAAATGTCATCAATCTATAACTTAATCAACAAATTGAAAGCTTACCTGCAAAAGGTTGTTGAAATTGAGAAAAACATCAGAGAAATAGTGACAGGAAAGCTAGGGGACAAGGGCCAGCCACTGATCCAACCAAAAGAAGATGCTCTGAACAAATTGGGAAATATTATAGATGAAAGAAATAAAGAAAAATTAATTAATCTACAGGGAACTATTTTATCAAGTCTAAAGTTCAACAACGCGGGATACAATTTGTGGGAGTTCTGGCAGGGGGCCAAAGAAAACAATGAGAAGATCAGACTAATAGAAGGAATAGAAATCCAAAAGGAAATCAACACCAATGAAGAGGAAACCGACAAAATGTAAACAGATGAAAATGAAACACAAGAAAAAAGCAGAAGCACATCAAGAAATACAGAAGCTTTATCAAATGAAAATCAAGAGGAAGCACAAGTTGCAAGAAGAATAAGAAAAATTAAGCCTAAGAAAATTAATGAAGAGCATCCAACACTCATGAAGTTCGCCGATATGGCGCCTGTGGCTGAGGGGGCCACAGGGGAAACAATCAGTAAGTTTTTTATGTTTAACTTATATTTATTTTAGTCATCACCAGGGATGGGGATGAGGTCACGGAAGTGGCGGCTTTTACGCCAAGTTGGTTTTATGGGGGCTACCAGCCACTGGTGGCCCCTATAAAACAAATAAATAAAAATCAAATAAATAAAATAGTTCAGCAGAATATGAATATGTTTTTTAATAGTGAAGCTCAAATCAGGGAATATCAACCACCCGCAGGGTGCTTGCCATGGATAAGAGAAGCCTACAAATTAGGATCAACAATCAAAATAAAAGAAATGAATGAAATTTGCAGGGATTTGAAACTGAACTTCAATGAATACATATATGAAAGCATTCAAAGGTTCCCATTCTCAAATATCAGCAAATACAAAAAAGTTTAATAAAAACCAATTTTCAAATAGGAAATGAATATCTGAAATCAGCAATTTTTAATGAAAATTTTAAGGCTCTATCAAATAAAGTTGGGGATGCAGTCCTCGTGAATAGTTTTAAGCCTTTAATGATATTGTTTGCCAAGGCCTGGGGGGGCAGATTCAAGTTGGGCGCCCCCGGTACCCTCTTCAAGTTCAACCAAACGTCCTATATCAATAGGTTAATACAAACATTCAAAAAATTATGCATGTTCTCAGAGAAATATACCTCACAAAGAATCCTTGGCGCAGTGTACCTGGGAATCCTGCTCCATTGCATACTGAAAGCCAATGTGAAAAAATTAGAAGATGTACCTATACAGATTGACATATGCCGCGTAGCCCTCAACAGACAGAAAACACCACAGGGATACAGGACAGTCAAGCACGTCCTCTATGATTCATTTGCATTGGCAACACTATACGGGTACTATGTGCCCCCCCAAAAAAAACCTGCTAGTGGATTCCCTCACCTGTCTGCCTTTTATAAGACGTTCAGCCACCACCGGGGTGCTGAGCGCCACTCCCCTAGCAATCGGCGCCAGAGTCATCCACCACATACAGAAGAGTATGTGGTCCCAATTAGATGCATTAGCTGAAAATTTAATTTTGGGGTATAATTCCCCAGAATAAACACATTCCCCTTGCAATTTGTATTCCCCCAATAAATAATTTTCCCTTGCAAAAAAAACTTTTTTATTTTTTATTTTTAATTTATTTTATTCTAAATATTAAAATTTAAATATTAATATTTTAATACTAAATACTTCACTAATTTAAAATTTTACTTGTAAAATTTTAATAGTAAAATATTTTATTATTAAAAATATTTAATATTTTAATATTGAATAAATCATGATTAAATAAAAAATTGGTGTATTTTGAATATTTAACCTTTACTATTAAACTTTTAAGATTTTTAATTATATTTTTATTTTAAAATTTTATTTTTTATTTTAATTTTTAGTAGGTAAATTATAGTATTAATATATCTAAATATATTAATACTATAATAGTTAAAGTTGCAACCACGTCGAATATTTAAAAATAAGTTAAAAGTGTTTTTATTTATTATTTATTATCTTGTCAAGGTTGGGTCCATTTATCACAAAGATAAACATGGAGAATTAAATTTATCCGCATCATGCGGCCTGCTCCACTTATGTTCCAAACACGTGATTGTTTAGAACTCAAATTAACTTTCCCTTGTAATATGATTTGATAAACATATTCAATATACTTGAACTGCGTCCTAAGTACAAATTAGTAAGGAATACATAAAAAATCATTGGTTGCCATGTTGTGTAGCTACAGTGGCACTGAAATACCAGGGAGCAGATGATGACATGCAAGGTCCAATTTGTGGCTTAGAAAAGTTAAAGTACCAAAATGATTCACAATTATTTAAATAAACTATTTTTTTTCTATCTTTTTTTATTATTTATTTATTTATTTGTTACCAAAAAAGCCAATAATATTCAGTGCATCATATAAAAATAAATCCCTCTTATCTAGTATAATTAATTTTACTTACCTTTTCTAGTATTCTTTAAATGTCTATAATACAATCAAACGTCACATTATTATATATAAACAATAATTTGAGTCTTAATTAACAAAATAAATAAAAATAAAAACAAAAACAAATAAAACTGGGGCGCTCATTTATCTGATTGGCTTGGAGGCCAGGGCTTTGGGGAGAAAGGATTCCAAGTGCTTGTAAAAAGCCGCCACCACATTGGGTGGCATTGCAAATTGGCTGACCTCAAGAATATTGAATAGGTCCTTGGTGTCCTGCGGAAGGCCTTGTTTCACCTTATTCTTGATCCAACCAAACACCTCCTCAATTGGATTCAGGAATGGGGAATATGGCGGGAGGAAGAGAAGTCTCATTGGACAATCAGCAAGGCGGTGGCTGGAGGAGTGGCTATTCTTGTTGATAGGGGGGAACTCGGACACAACCAGATCCACTTTGTGGAGCCCAATATTATCAAGCACAACAACGTTGGTTGTGCCGCTGTAATTTATCCAAAGGTATTCCTTGACAACTTGGAGAAAATCAAGAAAAGTCCCGCTATTGTGGGAACCCTTGATCATCTGATACTGGTCCAACCTGCAAGGACCAAGAAGCGCAACCATTGAATAGGTCTGGGAACAAACAGCTGCACAATGGGCTACGCTGTCCTTGGACCCCTTCTTGACCCACCCATGCCTAGACCTGAGTGAGGAGGAAAACAAAAATTTGTCAATGTAGAAGAACTGGACATTCCCAGTCTCCTTTAGTGCCAGATATGTCTCGGCATAAATGCGTCAATCCTCGATGGTCTTTTCACTGTTCCTATTGTATGGAGAAACTCCAAGCACCTTCCACAAGAAGCCCAAATCAACCATTGTTTTGTATACAAGGGTTTTAGAAACAAAAAGCCCAAACTCTGTGGCAAGCATTGATTGGACAGCAAGTGTGTCCAGGTGACAATCCCTGGCTACTCATTGCTCAATTGTGTTGATGTGTACGGGCTGCAAGAGTTTTGGCTGCCGCTTAGCCTTGGTGGATTTGGCAATTTGCCCGGTGTTACCATACTTGGTGATGATGTCAGCAATGTACCTGGCTGTGATACCAAATTGAGACGCAATATCCTGAACCACCATTCCCCTGTTTAAGCAGTTGAGGAGAGCTTCACACTCACTATCTGTCAACTGACGCTGGCCCTTGGCAGGTACCACGGCATCCTAGCTACCAGGCTCAGCACAGGGGATGGGGACCTTTGTGTAGAAGGTGGGATCACGCTTGGTTGCGCTGGCGCCGTCAATAGTGGCATACAATACAGGCGCAGATGGCTCTCCAGTGGTGGCCAATGGCTCATAGGATGTATCAAAGACGCAGGGCAGGAAGTGGCAACCCTTGGGTCAAGAGTGCAGGGCCGGGTGACAGCTGGGTACACGGTGGAGGTGTAAGTAACCTCAGTGTTCCCGGTGACCCTGGTGTAAGAGACTTTTGTAGCAGGCCTTGAGAGTGGCTTCTTCCTGGGATTCAAGCTGGTTGATCATGCCTGGGACGCAGGAGGTGATTGGCTGGCAATGACACCTTGGGAGGCCTGTGTATTGGCATGACTCCCCTTGAGTTGGGTTCTAGGTCTGTTCTTGGACCCTCTGGGACGCCCTTGTGGACAGGCTGCCCCGCGGGCTGGTGCAGGAGCGGGTTGGGAACGTGATTGACGGTCCATAAAAATAAAATAAAAAAATATATTTTAGATTAATTATGTATTTATTTGGAGTTATTGGTTTAGTTGTGAGTAGTTGTTTTATCTTGATTTAGCCTTGAATAGTAGCAGAGTTTCTATATCTGTGATTTGAAGTGAATAATATTGTATACTTTCCGAGTTTGGATGATTTTAAAGTTTAATAACTTTTTATGTCTAATTATGGTTAATGAGATTGAATTTCTCATTTGATTTTAGTTGTGGTGGAGCTTCTTGATTTGGGTTGGTGTTTCCTAGTGTGCTTACTGTACATTCAATTTGGATTCCAGTTCCCGCAATTAGTATCTGAGTTTACTAGTGGCATTCAAAAGTGATTTGAAATTAGGTTCTTGGATTTGACAATCCTGCAATTTCAAAAAACATAGTAAACTTAATGAAAATGGTTGATGGATTTGAACGCTTCAAATCTGATTCCAGTTAATTCATTTTGTCCATAGGAAATATGCAGCTCAACTTGAACTTTGCAAAGTGTCTATGAGTTCCTGCATTTCCAAATATTCAAATAAATACTCACAAAAATCAATTTAATTAAAAAAAGGCCATCCCGCAAAAGTGATTCAAAATTTGGACCAAGGATTTGACAATCCCGCATTTTTACGTTTAGGTTCTGAATTTACAGTAGTGAACATATAATTTTATAGAAATAAGCTGAGTATAAAGAATAAAACCAAATATAAATAAAGAGAAAATAAACAATTGAAATTTAACATAAAGATAATATAAATAGAAAATGTTTGGAGGCAGAGAGTTTATTTGGGACAGCAAGAGGGATACCTATGAGGCAGAATAGCACAGGAAGAAAGGCATAGAGCTGGTTCTGTCCTGGGGGGTCTGGGATTGGGTGGGTGGGGCTAGCAGGTGGGGGTTGATCCAATCAAATTTATTGTGATGGACACCATATGCTGCTCGTCATATTCTTTGTCTGTCATTGATTGAATTGGCTGGTAGACAGGTGTGGCACAGGGTGGGAGGCACTTGTCCTTATGTGATTGGTTGCTCATGTTCACATGAAAGACAATTTGGGTAAACAAATCAGCCATTATTTGGCAACCAAAGAGAACCTCATGATTGAGGACACCAAGATAGAAGGTCATTGAACGCCTGGAGGTGGCGCTGCTGAACTGTGTCTCCAATATAAAGAACACAACATAAGCAGGACAAATGTTTTCATGACCATCTGGGCACACTGGGGCCTGGTGCTTGCGTCCTTGGATTAATTCAAGGACAGTGAAGCTATCCTCTATCTGTTGGCTCAAGAAAACCTGATAGGATGAATTCAATCTATCCCAAGAGTCCAGTATTTTTAAGAATATGGCTATACTCATAGCCATTGATGTAATCAGGGTTTGTCTAATAATAGACAAAATTCTTTGCTGAAACAGCCAGGAATACACCAATGAAAGTTCTCCACTTGACCTTTCTTCTATTATTAGTGGTGGCTTTTCCTTTCTAAAAAAGCTTGTCAAAGGCAATTAATAACTTGTAGTAGGAGATAAACATGACGTTATCTGAAAAACTTGTCAGGCATTAGACCAGAGTTGACTCAATGGCATGATCATATCAGGAATCCTTGCTGCCTTCCCATTGGTCCCTGTTGCAGTTGGTCAGTCCCTGGACCAAAGCCACTTTCCCATGCATCCAGAGTTGCATCATGCACTCAGAAACCCAAATGCCATGGTGTACAAGTTGTTTCCAGACCTGGGTCAAGTAAAGCTTGGGGGCCCGCTTCAGGAGATTGAGCATGATTGGATGTGCCTTGCTGATCTGAAACTCTTGGGCCTTCTTTGGCTTCTTGGCTATACAATCTGGTTCCCTCTTTTTATGATGTTATTAAAATCACTCATGATGATAGCTTGAGTAAATACCAATTGGCTGGCAATCTGTTCCCAGGTCAGGCTACACTGGTTGAGCACCAAAATTTCCTGAAGAATTTGGGCAGTGATTGTTGTGCATTTGGGCTGCAAGAGCTGAAGCCTGATTAGCTGTAGGGGCAGGTTGGCTGGTGGTGGGAAGTTGTTCCAAATCAGGGTTGCCATTCTGATTGGCTAGTTGGCAGCTTGTGTGGGGGTGGGAAAAGGGGCAGAGATGGACGCTAAGTGACTACTGAACAAGTCAACCTCATAGGGGTTGAGAGTCAAGTAAAGGTCAGCTTTCTTGTTGCCCACATCAAAGACCTGGGTATAAGCAGGTGCCTCTACATTCTGAGCCCCCCTCCACAGAAGCTGCCTTGGCTGCTGCTGTCTTATTTGCTGGCGCAGTCAAAAATGTTATTGTTGTTGTTAAAAACCATTGTAAAAAAGCTAGTATAAAATCACTAAAAGTAGAAGTTTAAAATTTTATGATTTATTTTTATTCTAATCTTGAGCCTGTATTTAGAAATTTCTCAAAACCATTATACAAAAATAAGGATCCATGGGAATGAATAAAATGCCTCTGTTCCTAAATTGAATAGCTGTTGATTGGCTGTTAAATTGATAGTTTTCTATTTTAGGCTGCTCATACTACACATCTTGTGTGACTTCATTTTGTTTTGTGCTTGTGGAATCTTGCTTCTAGATTGCTCAAATTTTGTTTCATTTTAGTCCTTATGTTGGTGCCTCATATGAATCCTGATTGGATTATGATATAATCCAGAACAGCATCCATCCATCTCACTTGTTGTGTCAGTTCATTTTGTTTGTGGTTTAAACTACACCGCTTGATGTTTGTTATAATTTTGTATAATGGGCTAGTGAAATTTTGTTTATTGTTTGACATTATGTCTGTTCAAAAAATTATATAAATTATTTGATTCCTGAATATTGCCTGACTTGGGGTTCACTTAAATCTGAAATATTTTGTTTAAATCTGAAGTATTTTTGGTTGTTGTCATAGCTTTTAAAGCTACTGTATGTTTTTGGTTTTTTTACAGAAGTAGTCACACTTAGGATCAGGAATTGAGTTTCTTTTTTATTTGAATGGCAAATATCATGCCAAAGTTAGTTAATTTCTTCATTTAATGCTTATTGCAGCATATATTTAAACCAAATTAAAAAAATCAATTATAACATGACTTTTTGGCACATTGTTTACATTATAATTCCTGCAGATAATTTTTTATTTAGACTCATTTTGAATAAGTTAAAGAAGATGGACTAAGTTTGAAGCTTTAAATTTTTATTATAAATTTTATTTTTAGTACATGACAAAAGATTTGTTTTATTAGTCAATATTTTAACATATGTCAAGGTTTAACCTTTGATTTTGAGGTTAAAATTAAACTTGATAAATAAAAATAATGTATACTTTTTTATTAAATTTAAGTTAATCCACTTATCTTGCCTGGATTTCAGTTTTCTGTAACTTGATTTTAAGAAGGTACAAATAAAAATTGTTGCAACTGAACTATTTATAGCTCAATACTTGGGAGTGGAAAAGAAAAAATTCAAGAGGTGAAAAATGGATCTGGAATAAGATAATTTTTATTGAGGATTGTCAGGATTTCTGAATATTGACTAATTAACAGATTCAACAAAATAACGCAGGCCAGCAGTTAATTGCTCTTAGGAAGGGTTTCAACAAAATAATGCGGGCCGCGGGTTGTGGGATCAGTGATCAAATAATATCCTGGAATCAGCATACTGATGCATTACAATTAATTAATGGTATATGCAATTACTGCTCATTAATTAATCCATCTCAACCACCACCTCAAACATGCTTCCCATAATAATTACTATTATAAAACTTTAGATGAATCCTAGAACAAGAGGGCCGTCATATAAACTGTCATCTGCATTATATCTAGAAGAGTCCAACATGGACTGGGCCATCAGGCCAACCACTCTAAGATAAAAGGCTTTGAGCCTATTGTATTAGAGTAGCTCTGATTAAGTGAAACAATCATCTCCGTGAACTAGTAGCTGTCACTGGCTAGCTAGCCCTGGAAGTGGCCCAGGTAGACAGAAAGAATACCAATCTGTGGAAGATGTCAATTTAGCCTTCCGTTAAAACTACCCCAAAAAGGCTGGGCCTCCTGCCGTGTCGCCCTAATGCTACTTCAGTCTCCTTTAGCGTTGTGAGCTAACTCGGATAAAACGCGGGCAGGCGGGCCGCCTTAAAGCCAGTCCATCAGAATAAAAGACTGATGATTTCTTAACAACTTGATGATTGATCCAAGTCTTATTTCCTCAATGTGATCCTCTCTTAAGGCTTTATTAATGAAGAACAAAAGATCATACTGTCGCCATACAGTATTAAACCCTATAGTAAAATATAGAGACAACACATATGAACCTATATCCAGAAGTAGGAAGAACCATCCCAAATCCTTTGGGCCTTGGGCCCTTTCAGACTTGCTACTTCTGATGGCAACAAAATATTCCAGGCCAAAGGTTACGCCAAAGTTGCAGGTTCTCTGTACTTTCCTAATGTTAGAAGACTTAGGATATCATCTGGCGGATGATAAAATACCATGGTCCGCAATTTTCTGACAATGATGATGAGGATGCATATAATGTGTTTGGATTTTTGACTGAGCAATGATGCCAATTATGACAGAGCTTGCAGGATAGAATTACTGCAACTTCATTTTCATACATTTATAATATGAATAACATGTATATTGGATCAGCAGTAGATTGTGGACTTTTGCCACAAAATCAATCAATTATACATGCCTCTGCACCACTTAGCAAATATTTTAGGCACCAAGCTGCTGCCCTAATTTTACGTCAGGCACTGCTGCAGCGGCAGGTTTAAATTCCCAAAATGTGAATCTCCTGTATTATTGTATTTCTAAGCAAATAATTCAAATTATGTTCAGAATAGAAGGAAGTGATCCTGAAGCTACCAAAACCCTCCACACCAGCAAGGGCTACCTGTGCTGGGTGAAGACAAATATATTCTATTGATTGATGTGCAATAAGCACCAAAACTAGATTAATGATTGCCCAAAATAGGGGTGTTTTAGAATGTTCTAGAAGGCATTGCTAGCAGCCAGTGGTTAACCTTTGAGAAAGTATAAGAAGAATTAATGAATTAAAATAAAATAGTCTTTTAACCTACAAGTACTTTGTTGTGATCAGGAGTCATCCTTTGACAATAAACATGTTTTCATTGATCCTAGCTCTTCTGATGTGATACTAATCATATCCTCACATATGACTGTATTCAAGTAAATGTCCTGTGCCCCACATACTACAGAATTATGTTACTGTTATACAAAAAGCGCAATATAACGTATGAAAAGGACATTAGGTTGCCAAGGGGTAGCACATGTGGCGTTGATAAAATTAATTATGCTCAGCATTCTGTATATGAGTTTTTTGGATCTTTGATTTGAATTGGCCTTTTCTTTTATATAGAAATATGATATCTCACTAGGCTTGTGGATTGGGTGAGGCCATAAAGATAGACTAATCATGGTAGAACTTGATAATTGTCTTCTTTGTGTAGTGAGATGAGTTGGCAACTTAGTTATCAAATCTGGTTACAGCCCAAGTAAAAGTTAAATGCATTATGTTTATTTTTAAACAAAATGCTGTGTACTGTAAATTCAGAACCTGAACGTAAAAATGCGGGATTGTCAAATCCTTGGTCCAAATTTTGAATCACTTTTGCAGGCAACTCAGCTGAGTGAAAAATAAAATATTTAATAAAATCAACCATTTATTTTGATTTTTTTTTGGTTTATTTAAATTGGCAAATTTTGAATCTCTTGAGCAGATAACTCAACTAAAAAAAGACAAAACTCAGCAAACAAATGCGGGATACATGAATCAGAAATGTGGGATTCTAATGTACAATTTGAGATTTCCTGTATTTAAATTGAATCATGGACATCATGTAAAAATTAACAAATCTGAAATTGCGGGATTGTCAAATCCAAGAACCAAATTTCAAATCATTATTGCGAGGAATTTGAAATAAATATAATTTATTGGTGTCTCAAAAAGGATGGTAAAGGATATAGGGTGGATTTGTGCTAATTCTTTCAGGAATCATAGGCATTCTCAAAAATCACCCTATTCTATTTTAGGACGGCTAAAATTTATATGCTTGATTACAGTAGATTTCAGAAGACGCTAATAATAAAGTAGAATTATATATTACAATCTACTTTATCACGTTGTCTTTCCTTTGATGTGTTGATAATGTGTGTCCAATTAATTGCAAACACATTATCAACACATCAAAGGAAAGACAACATGATAAGATAGATTGTAATATATAATTCTATTTTATTATTAGCGTCTTCTGAAATCTACTGTAATCAAGTATTCTTAATAGCAATACATGAATACATAGTTAGTAAACTAATGGTTTATCTTTCCTCCCTCTCCTTCTTCCTTGAAAATAAGTTTTTGGCCCCCGGCGTAGCCAGGGGCCAAAAAACTTTTAAAAATTTCTGCGTCATCAGGAGAGTAGCTCATAAATCATTATATTGTTTTATGGTTGCTATTATAGTGATTTAAAGTGCAGAATATTGCATCATTTCCAGTTTAGATAATTTTTCATTTCACCTAATTTCATGTCTAAACATGGGTGTTTAGATTGGATTTTTCATTTGATTTTATCCAGAGTGGAGCTTCTTGATTTGGGTTGATTTGTCCTAGTTACTTACTGTACATTAAATTTGGATTCCAGTTTCTGCAATTATTATTTAGTTTACTAGTGGCATTCAAAAGCGATTTGAAATTTGGTTCTTGGATTTGACAATCCCGCAATTCCAAAAAACATAGTAAACTTAATGGAAATGGTTGATGGATTTGAACGCTTCAAATCTGATTCCAGTTAATTCATTTTGTCCATTAGAAATATGCAGTTTGACTTGAACTTTGCAAAGTGTCTATGAGTTCCCGCATTTTTAAAAATTCAAATAAATACTCAAAAAAATCAATTTAATTAAAAAAGGCTATCCCGCAAAAGTGATTCAAAATTCAGACCAAGGATTTGACAATCCCGCATTTTTATGTTCAGGTTCTGAATTTACAGTACTATGTGCATATTAAACAATATTTACTTGACTAGGTTAGTTGCATTACTCAAAAATAATATCAATAAATTTAAAGAATTATCTTTAGGCTTAAACTATATTAATCACATGCTTAGGAAACGTGATCAATCATAAGCATCTATACATTTAAACTATTATGCTTAAGAAAGAACCAATTATACTCCTAAATACTTTAATATTTATGCTTAACCATAATAAGAATAGAATTTGTAAAATAAACACATTATTCTTCTCTCCTCTCTATCAAGTCCTACTTTTTAATCATATCTTAGTTAAACCACTAAGAAAAGCCTGAAGCAGGCTGTTTAATACACCTGTTTCCTTAAAATCATTGGTTTGACACCCATTAATAAATGCACCCCAATCAAAAATTGTTTGGTTTGGAAGGTTTTTCTCTAAGTGATTTGATTTTTCCCAGTGTACTGAAATTTAATCCATTTATTTTACTAATATTTTGAGCCATTCTAATGTAGACATGTTTATTAAATTATAGCCTTGCAGTTCACTATCTTTCATTTCAAATCACAATAACGAACCTTCTTGGGTTCTTTAAAACAAATATTTAGGTTTGGCATTAAGGATAGTCCTTTACTATAATCTTAAGCTGATGTCTATAAAATTTAGATATAGCTTTCATCATATCAAAGTGCTAAATCAAATATGAACTGATTCTTCTTCCTAATTAATTATCTTTTTGAAGTTGCCTTCTTTTATTAGGGGGCAAAAGTAGAGTTACTTTTATAAAAAAAAGCTTGTTTCAAGAAAAAGATTTAGTCTAGACTACGCCCCCCAAATTTAGGTTAGAGCTACATATTCAAATACACATAATATAAATAGTAGTATGGAAATTGCTATATCTGGCTGCCTTTTTTACTTAAAGTGGTGATTGATAAAAGAAGCTACTTGCTTAAGGATCATGATGAACAATTACCATTTATGGTATACTTTTAGAGGCAGTTTAAATTGAATTGCTGAAATTTTTTCAGATGCCATGAACTTTATAGATACCAAGGATACATGTTATATTGTTGCTTATAGCAGTTTTAAGGTGATGGGTTGCTATGGTTGGGTGCCAGGTTTAGCAGCATAGTTTTTTGTTCTAACTTTTCATCCTGAGCCTAATTTTTCATAAGACCATGTGCTTTCTCAAACCTTTTACTAGCTGGAAGAAAAAAGTAGGTGGTTTATTGATATTTATCCTATGAAATATTTTTATAAAACAGGGTGTGTGATAGATACTTATATATGATTTGCAATATAAGAGATATCTATTCAATGAAATTGCTAACATTCAATCCAAGTTAAAGAATGAGCGTGACTGAGTTAAGACTATTGAATGCGATGCTTAGAATTGAGAAACATTAGATTGTGAAGAATCAAACGCTCGGCATATGCTCTTAAATTGTAATGCTTGAAGAATGTATCGTATTTTTACAAAAACATTCATACTCAAACTAATATTATTGTATTTAGACTTTTCTTTTTTATCCACGAAACGGGCTTGGAAATTGAGTTTACAGTGTGGTATTTGGAATTTATGAGATTCAAATTCGAAATATAGCACATAATAACAGTGCAAGGGCCACCGAAAACCCTTAAATTACTGTAGATCAGAGCGAAATGTGATATTTTTGAGTCTAACTCTTGTAGACTAACTGCCCAGCTGCATTTGCTCAAGAGAAACAATAGCCTCCCGCATCCCTTCATACCTAACAGCCTGAGCAGCCTCAACAAAAGTGAACTAAAGCAGGGGTCAGTTCAAGTAAATAGTTGTCTGGAAAAATTAACTGAACGCTGTCTCACCCATTGTCTTTTTCTTTCTTCACGTTCAAGCCATTTTTCATCTGGAAAATAGTCTGTGATATGAAGGATGAAAAATGTAAAAGATCTTTCACTGATTTTATCACCTGGCTTGTCAAATTGATTTTGGTTCTTCTTTCCTGGCTTGACAGCGGAAAACTGTCCCAGGGATCCCTCGATGGTGCCAGTAACTCCAGCTTGTTAAATCAGATAATGCTTTTTAAAATTAAACCTTCTTCCTGGCACTCTCTAATTGCAGCCATTTCATCTGTCTCTCCTGCTTCAACCCCACCCTTTGGCTAAAATACTTCAACAAAAAACCAAATAATATGCTTTTACAAAGGCTGAACCATTTTACTAGGATGATGAACATCAAATAAAACTCTTAAATGAGAACAAAAAAGGCTAAGCCAACAAAACTAGCAGAATAAAAACTTGGAACTAAATATGGTGGAGTCAATATAAAACAGACCAGATTTTTCAGGTGTAAAAAGAACCCTGGTTAAACATACTTTATAATTAAGATACGAAAGGGTTGAAGCCCCCTCAGTAGGCTCTTAAAAAATTCAGAAATTCTAACTTTTAGAAAGAACGTAAAATAGGAGGATCATATTACCAAAACCCATTGATTTGGATGTTTACGGCTAGAGACGAGCAGGATTCGGTTTGATTTAAAGTCTACTGGAACAACGCCAACAATCTTTGATAAAACCGTTAGTAATTCCCTGAGGGAATGCGAGCCACTTTAATTTATCAATTATTTGTTTAAAAACTTAAAGCTTCTATAAGAAGTTGCTACTTTGAATACTTTGGTTGGCGGTTACCCTGCGTTGGCTTTTGGAATCTGTCTGCTTTTTGGACATTTCGCACTAGGGACCTTTAAAAGTTGAAGCTTAAGCCATGGCTGGTACGTCATCCATTTATATTTGCTGCTGTTTACTGGGGCGGGAAGATGCTCCACCAACCGATTTTCAGCCATTTCACCAAAAATACACCGCTTTCCGTTATTCTATTTAAATACAAATAAAAACGATCTGATTTTCCGCCAACAAGACAAATTTAATTTTTGCTAGCTTTACCAGCCAATAAAATACACTTGTTGCAACATCTATGATCACTCCCACTCAGGAAATAATTTCCCCGAGAACTGACCCAACTATCAAATAATCTGGAGCACTCCTGCCACACTACCAAGTTATATGGGGATCAAACATTTGAATCTTTAGGAGGAACACTACCTGGACAAGCCTCATGACTGCCTGAGGTATAGGGACAGTATGTGGCTTCACATGATACTACAGTAGTTTTCAATCCTGTTGAGATAAAAAATTGTTCAGTTCAGGATGAGTCAGTTCAGTCATATGACTAATTTCAACTTTTCTGATAAAGATAGAAGCTAATTCCACGTCTAATGTGTGCTAATTGACAAAAATGTCTAGATACACAACAAATTATGTGAACTGGGAACAAATGAAAGATGATACGACAGCAAATATGCCAAGCACTAGAAAAAAATGAGTTTCAGCCACAAAACAAAGCTATTATGTCCACTATGGTTTTTAAGAACAAGATGAGCTCAGCCACTGAAGTGAATAACTTGATCCAACAACAAACCCCAATGCTATCGGAACCAGACAATGAAAATATCAAATTTCAACCCAAATCAATGGACTTATAACCATAAAACCCATACATCACTGGGAACTTAGCCAATATAGGTCTGGGTAGCTGTCTGAAGGAGAGGCCTGTTAGTTGGAACATGACTGGCCATACAATCATCATCATGAGTCTAGCAAATTTGGTGATATGATTGAGGCAACCAAAGAAGCCCCTGTTGCAACTGAACCAATGAGGATTCAGTATTTGATTTGGGGAAGACAACAGTCCAATAGAAAGGACAGAAATAATAAGAATAATATGTTGTTTCTTATAGAATACTGTGATTAATATACTATATGGGAAAAGCCACCGGGCCACAAGGGGATGGCATGGTGGCATGTTTCATGTAAGGTTTGGGGCCAAGGAATAACTCGTGCGGGGATCAGCAGGTCTAATTGGCAACACTCCTAATTGGGATGAAGTACCCGCCATTTGCTGCTGCCATCAGATTAATCCATAACATTAGATACGTCAAGGGGCAGCTCATTGAGCGCCCCCTGTGTATTGTAAGATACGTTAGCAGGCAAGGCTGGAAACTTGGTTGCAACACCCTCTTGCTCCCTGCTTGTTGCCAGACATCAGGACTGGAGTCTGCGGAAGGTCTGGGAAGGTCCGCACAAACAACCTTTGTGTGGGGATGGCACGGCAGGGGCGCAAGCAATCATGGTGAAGTTTCTTGGTGTTCCCCTGGGGATCCTCAAGTTGGTAGGTGTGGTTATCATAGACAGCAGCTACCTTAAAGGGCCCTAGGTGGTTGGGTTCTAATTTGGCAGAATTGGGATTGAGGGGTGGTTCCATTGGGACTAAGTAGGCGGCAGGATTATTGTATTTCCTGTTGAAGATCAAAGGGTATATAGTGATTTCTCTGCCGTCACAGATTATTTGATATGAATCCTTGGGAGCGTCTGGGCAAGTGTACCACTGCAAGTCTTCCAAGGTCCAGGGTTTATGGTCAGGGCTATAGGGATACTCAGTGAAGTGCACAGGGCCAAATGGAGCATCAGGAGGGTAGTTGTTGTCAAACACTTCTGTTTCATCAACTGGCGCTTGGCTTTCAATCTCTGAGGATGAGTATTGGTGCTTAGGCGGATGCAGATAGAAGAGTATCAAAAATATGTAAAGAATCAGATTGGTGAATCAAAGGTTCATAACAACCTTATTGGTAAGAATGTCAGTAAATAATATTTATGGTGCTTCTTGTAACAGAAATTGCGGGATAATAAGAAGCTGTCTTCATGTGGTGGGGAATCACCCACTAAATCCACATAGAGTTAATGATTAACCATCAATGCAGCTTCATATACCATTTTGTGAAATTTACAAATGGGATACTAGGGTTAAGTAAAATAATTAACTCTAACCAAAAAAACCCTAGATAAATGGCCTGTGAGAGAATCAGAGTGTCTTCAGCATAAAATTCAGGACATTGAGATAGCACAAGAGTTTCAGCTTCAAAAGTAGGAGGAACAGCTCCAAGATTGACAGGCATTGATTTAGCATTTGGCGGCAGTAATGACAAAGTGCCAACAGCAGGCCCCCACTCTCCCGTAATAATCCAGCTAAGGATTAAACTGTAGGGGATGTAGCGCAAAAGGCCAATTACAGGATACATTTTCAAAAGTAAAGTTAGACCTGGGAATATGTGATTTTATTATGTAAATTTTTGGGAGGACTCACCTCTTAAGAGTTGAAACAGTGAAAATTATTCAATATATATCAAAATTTGACTAAGCAATACCGCCTGGATTCTGGGCTCCTATTTCTTCCACATTGTTAAGTACATATCTGGTCCATTTTGCAAAGAGCCCTTGAGTGACCAACTTCTTATGACCATGCTGATGAATAAGCTCATATCTGGTGACCCTTAAATTATGTCAATTTATCAACGTCAGCTTACAAGGGGACTTTGGATTTGACTTTCAAACTGGAGCAGTCATAACCCATTTTTGATCAACCATTTGATTCAAGTCTGTTAAATTGGTCAATTTTGTTAAAAGTTTCCTGGCTTTCCGAGCCTGCCTACTTGGCCAAATAATTTCAGCATTATGGAACTTACCATGGCATTACCCTCTGTTTTAGCCTGGGGCACAATACCGCCATCCAGGAGATGGGACAAGGAGAAGTTTTTGTGGGCAGGGGAAAGTTTCATTGCAGCTAAGGTGAGCTTGGGGTGACCAATGGCAGTGGGATTGCAATTGTAGAACTCTTGGATAATATCTGTGGAATTGGAACAATCATAGTGAGGAACCCATGAATTCTCAGAATTGGGATAACCTTTCCAAGACACCAAATATTCCAGTTGATGTTGGTTCTTGTGGGAGGCCAAATTTCAATTCAACTCATACTCAGGTTCTCCTTCTATAAGAATGGGTTGGGAAGAAGGGATCTCAGTACCCTTAAAAGGAGTAAGTAAGCATTTGTGGAAGGTGTGGAAAATATTAAAAGCTGGGGGTAAATTCAGTTGATATATGGAGGGGCCAATTTGATGTTCCACTTTGAAGGGACCAACTTGCTTGGGGCCTAATTTGCAGCAAAGGACCTTCAGTTTCATATGCAGGCATCCACCATGACCAGATCACCTGTCCAGTAGGTTGGACCTTCCTGGCGCTTGCAATCTGCATATTCCTTGTAAGTTGTCACAGCGGCAGCAAGAGTAACCTGAAGTTCCTAATAGACCTGCTTTAATGAAGCAGCTTGATCAGTTGCAGCTTTTACGTTGCTAACCAAACAAGGACCCATGTTGGATGAAGGATTGTAACCTACATTGGCATAGAATTGTGAAACCTGAGTTAATATGTGTGGGGCATTATTATATATGAACTCTGCCATGGGTAGGTTAGCACATCAGCTTTCTTATTGCACATTAGTGTAACAACACAGGTAGACCTCCAAACTTTGGGTTATCCTCTCTGTTTGTCCATTGGATTGGGGGTGGAAAGACATGGAACGACATAATTTTATGCCTAGAATTCTGGTAAAGGCTTCCCAGAACTGAGCAATGAATTAGGGCCCACAGTCACTCACAATCTTCATTGGGATGCCCTTTAGGGAGAAGAATCTATTCACAAAAAGCCTAGCTGTCTCCACTGAAGTAATTGTGGTTGAGCAGGGGGGAAAGTGTGTCATTTGTTTTGAAGCAATAAACCACCACCATGATTGCATTAACCTGTTAGAATTCAGAAGTTCTCTGATGAAATCCACCAACACAGGCATCCAGGGCTCTACAGCTGATTGTAAAGAATCCAACAAACCAGTAGTCTTGTTCCTGCTTGCCTTAGACCAAACACATACCAAGCAGTCACAAACGTAAGCTGCCACCTGCACTATTAAGCCTTTCCATGAAAACTGTTGGCAGATGAGCTCCACTGTTTTATTTTTCCCTGGGTGGCCTGCTGTAGGACAAGTGTGATGGACCTCCATAATTTCATCCCAAATAATTCCCTCTGGAACACACATGCATAATTGATGATATAGAATAGGTCCTATCTTGTGATAACTCTGCGTCTGGCCAACCAGATGTGCACATGCTAGTTCCAATAACCTATCACAACCTTTGGACAGAGGCTGCAAAAACTTAACTTTGGAATATAAGTCTGCACCCTTGGTTGAAAGACATGGTAGCAAGTGTATCAGGCGGAGTTAATAAAAAGGGGACCACAGCCTCATCTGGAATCAAAATGTGTGTATTGAACTTAAGACCCCATACCAGCATATGAGAGATGGGAAGAATTTTTACTCAACACATTGGCCAAGTGATTATCAGCTTCCTTAATAAACCTGTAGCAGAACTTGTACCTTGTCAGATCACCATGCCATCTGGATTGGCAACCTAACAAAACCCTGCGTTTGTCATAGTACAGGAGAGCTTTATGATTGATCCTTACTACAAATAGATGACGCGTCAATATGAGATATTAGATACCAGTGCTTTAAAGATTTCACAACTGCCAACAATTCCTTATCATAAATCATATAGTTGTGTTCCCAAGCTTCCATCTTCTGGGAGGAATACCCTACAGGTCTCTCAACCCCATTTCCAGCAGTTTGTAACAACACACCAGCCACAGCGTATTTAGAGGCATCTGTGAAAACCACAAAAGGAAGCTCAGGATCTACATGTCTCAACACAGGTGAAGACAACAAGAGAGCTTTGACTGCTATGAACGCGGTTGCACACTCAGGCGTCAAGACCAAAGTTTCTTCCTGCTTGCTGAATACAAAAGGCAGCCACTTCTAACAAGGGAGGGGTGAATTTCTTCAAGAACATATAAGTACCCAAGAGACTACAAAGTTGGGATATTGTCACAGGTGTAGCATACTCTCAAACTGCTGCTTCCTTGTGAGGGCAATAGTGTGATCATCCTCAAAGATAATATTAAATAAAAGGTAAAATTTTGTTAAAAGAATTCTCACTTACTCCTTTATTGATCAAATTACCCTGGATGATGTGCTCTACAACTGCTGACAAGTGGGCCTTGTGTGACTCCTCATCCAGAGGGAACACTAAGATGTTTTCAATATACACAATGGCGCATACACCTAGGAGATCTCCCAAAACCAAGCCAATTAACCGCTGAAAGCAAGCTAGAGCATTTTTCAATTCAAAAGGCATAATACAGTACTGAAAAAATACCCTTCTTAGTTCTGAATGATGTCAACCATTACATTTCTTCTGCAATCCTGATTTGAATTGAAAGCATCCAACAGATCAAGTTTCAAGAATACCCTTTCCCTCTCAATGCACCAAGAAATATTTGCCTCAAGAGGTAAAGAATAGGGGTCAGGAATTATAATGTTGCTCAAATTCCTGTAATCAACACAAGAAAAAAGGGACCCAGTTTATTTTTGAGCTAACAACAATGGGGAACAAATTGATAAGGCCTTATTAAAGATATATTCTTTTGCCAACATGTCACAGGTCCACTATTCCAAGCATGCATCCTCCTTTAAGGTCAAAGGGTAAATGAGAGACACAATACAAATAAAATCAACAGTAACCTTAAAGTCAAACCGAGTGTGCTTGGGGAGGACCTTGCCCCTAGTGGCGTCAAATGCCGCAGACCAGGGTTGAAAGCACGCTGGCAAATCCAAACTAAACGGTGTAGGAACAGGAACCAACTGGATTTTTGGAAAGACTGCTCAAATTATGACATACCCATCAACAGAATATGGATGAATATGCCCAAAGAGTTGGTCCACTTGCAGCTCATTTTCATTTATAAGGGTCAATACATTATGGTCCTGCCACCAGCCCACTCCTAAGATAATTGGATATATCATAGTAGAGCATATGGAGAACCCTGCAGTAAAAGATTGACCCACAACTACAAATGTCACTGGCTTCTTGAGCTATAAGAAAAGAAACGTTTGACAGTTTCCACCCCTAACTAGCATTACAGGATGATACTTGAGTTGCAACAGGTCTGCAGTCTCCACACTTATGAAGTTCTCAGATGCACTGGTATCCAACAAAATGGCTGGCCAATAGATAGTTTAGCCGTTATCTATGCTACCAATAAAACAAGAAGTAACCAGAAGTAGATTTATTTGCTGCAAAAGTTGCAGCCTCAGCAGGATCTTGCTTCTCTTCAGTGGTACAGACGGTGGCTAAGAAGGCAGGGTGCTACTGAAAAGAATGCTTGATCATTTCTTGGACAGCATCAGGAAGAAAATGATAATCATGATTAATAGGAACAAAAGACAACTCCTTGGACTTGACTACCAAAGACTTTGCAGGCACAACGTGTTGGAGCATAGCCAACAAACTCTTGGGGACAGCCACTACTGGCGCTTTGTCTACCTTGGCAGGTTTGTCAAAGATAGCTGATTGCAACTAAGAAGAAACACGGGATAAATATCCCAACTCTGGATGTATGAAGTCACTGCAGAACAAGTACCAGAAAACCAGGAGCATGTAGCAGTTTTGGCTTCAATTTCCATAGAATCTTGTTTGGAAGTTGACAGATTTGAGACCAGAGAAAGAATTTGGCTTACCAGGGCCTCAGTTATGGTTGATGGAGAATCCCATACCTCTAAATCCTGGGCAGTCTGGTCAACTGCTAACCACAATGTTGAGAGTTTATTGACTTTGGGAACATCAATTGTGTGGCAGTAGGCAAAAAAATGAGGAAGGAATACCAAGAGTGGAGTAGTACCCTGCTGGAAGGTGTATAACTTTTGATATACTTTGAGCTCCTCAATAGATACACACACATTATTTAACAAAGGGTACAGGGATGCACTTTCAGTTAAAACACGTGGATTGCGCTCCACCGCAGACAACAACCATTTGCAGACATCCTCTTAAACCCTTGTCATCACATGTTAAACTTTCAATTTGTGACTAAGGCTAGATCCAGAATAGAATGATAAAGCTGACAAAATTTCACGCAAAATTTTATAGTGGGTGGAGCAGTAAATAATCTGGGCGTCAAAATGACATGACACTACAGAAATAAGAAACAGATGATTTTAGTCTCAACTCATGTTACCAGCAATGAAAACCACAAATTAAAGAAGAGTCCAAACTGAAAGCTCAGAAAGGAGCTGGTGCAAATAAACACAGTAAACACAGATATCTCAACATAACAGGAGAAAAAAGCACAAATTCATGACAAACTGCTTCTAAAAACTCAGACTTAGAAGAGTTGAGTAATGTGACAGAAATTGAGGGATGATAAGAAGATGTATCCATGTGGTGGGGAATCACCCACCAAATCCACATAGAGTTAATGATTAACCACCAACACAGCTTCAGATATTGTTTTGTGAAATTTCAAAATGAGATACTAGGGTTAAGTAAAATAATTAACCCTAACCAAAAGAGCCCAAGATCAGTGGCCTGCAAGAGAATCAGAGTGTCTTCAGCATACAATGCAGGAAATTGAGATAGCACCAGAGTTTCAGCTTTGACAGTAGGAGGAAAAGCTTCAAGAGTGACAGACATTGAATTAACGTTTGGCAGAGGCAACAATGACAAAGTGCCAACAGCAGGCCCCTATTCTCCCGTAATAATCCAGCTAAAGATTAAAATGTAGGGAATGTAGCGCAAAAGGCCAACTACAGGATTCATTTAAAATAAAAATCAGACCAAGTAATATTTGATTATATTTAGTAAATCTTTGGGAGGACTCAACTCTTAAGAGTTGAAAAAGTGAAAATTATTCAATATATATCAAAATTTGACTAAGCAATGCCACCTGGATCCTGGGCTTCTATTTCTTCCACATTGTCAAGTAAGTATCTGGTTAAGTTTGTAAAGAACCCTTGAGTGACCAACTTCTGATGACCATGCTGATAAATAAGATCATATTGGGTAACCCTCAAATTAAGTCAATTTATCAACATCAGCTTACAAGGGGACTTTGGAATCAACTGGAAAACTTGAGCAGCTGTACCCATTTTCAATCAACCGTTTGATTCAATTCTGTTAAATTGGTCAATTTTTTAAAGGTTTCCTGGCTTTCTGAGCCTTTCTACATGGCCAAATAATTCCTGGCATTATGGAACTTACCGTGACAAGAAGGTCCTCTGCACTTAGAGATACTGAAGGAATACCACAGCTCCCCCATCTCAGGACTCCCTGGGGGTAAAAAGACTCTCAAAGGAATCCAGAGAGCCTACATGTGTCATAGGATGAAGCCAGAAATTGAATGATACCTCAGTGGTTGCAAGACATGAGGATGTACCAAGCCTAAGCAAGGAAATCCAGAAGAAATTACTACAGCCCCTTCTTATTGCAGAAGGCCCTTGAAAGTCACTATTCATGGTGTCAGGATTCTCTTTCTTCAATTTAGCTGCTAGCATCTTCAGGATTATCAACAACACTTTTCCATTCTAAACATTGGGAAATTTACATCAATTTTATTACTCATCATCTTCCCCTTTCATTTCCTTGTTCTACTGGACAAATTTATCTATTTTAATGGTTATATTTCTTTTTGAAGTTACCTTTAATCCTGGACAATTCTCAAACCTGGAACCTAACATTAGGTTTAGTTTAAACAAGTCCAAAACCGCTTAACTTTTGCTTTTTTGCTTTGGCTTAAGCCAGCAGTTTAGATCTTGTTTTATGTCCTCTTGCTTGCTTTCTTGCTCAATCTTGAGTTTTGCCAAGAAATCTGCCGCTCTTTGTCTTTCCCTTTATCTTTTTATTTAATTTTTAAAGGTTAAAGTAAGCAGAAACATTTTTTGTGTCTTTTTTACCTACCAAGTCATTCTAACCACCTTTGGTTAGTTGTTTCTCCCTATTCACCACCTCAATAACCAAACTTTAATAAAAAGCCTGATTTTTATCTAATCTCAGCTTAAGTTGATATTGTTTGACTTGTACCCCAAAAAGATACTTGTTAGGTTTTGTGGCTTGTGTTTTTCCTTTTTTCTTTAACTCTTGCATCTTACCATTCTAGTTCCATGATTTCATTTGATTATATTTTATCAGTTAGGCAATTTTATAGTGTTATCCACACCTTAATTGTTGATAGTTTCAATTCACCAGCTAGTGCTGATCACTTTTAGACTTATAAATTAACTTTTTAACCAAATTGTCAGTCATTAAGACTTGTCTTTACTTTGTTTTCTTAGGTTTGATAAATTGCCTTGGTCTTTACTTCACTTCATATAAGATCTTAGGAGCCTTATTACAGTTATTATTGCAAACTTTGCCCACCTTTTTATACTTGACAAATATAAGAATTCTTAGTTTAAAGGCCTTAGTTTATAATAATTTACCCCAAGCCCTCAGATCTTACATTATCTCAACTTCTCATGGCAATATGCCAGAATTAAACTTCTTTTTCTCAACCATCCTTTTGTTTGTATTGACAGTTATAATATTTTACACCTTAGCTTTGTCTTTTATGTTATATCTTATTTTGCTTCTATTCTTCAAGAATAAGTTATCACCTGATAAGGATAATACAGAGAACATTTCCACTTCACATAGTCAGACTGTTATATTGAATAAAATTTCTTAATTTAAGCAATTAGCTAGTTCTTAAGATAGCACCTTCAATCTATTGGCCTTTACACAAGATACCTAGCTAGAATATCCTTTGGAGTTCAACTCAGACTCTCAAAAGAGCATCTACCTTGCAAAGTAACTTGAGGATTCCATGTGCAGTTGATTTTATGAGGCGTCCGTTTGTGATCCTTCCATCCTTGAAAGCTATGACTGGCTTGTATCTGAATTGCTCACACACGTTGCTGAAGAAGGAACTAAAGAGGAGTCCACTGTCATCCCTAACATGCGCTTCTCAAAATGCACTCAAGGAACAGGCTCTCTAACCAACTACAACAAGCACTTCTGTAAAATAAAATCCTGATTAAATACTAACCATTCTGAAGCCTGCAACTTTTATATGCTTGGCTTAAACCCTGACCTCAAAGCCTTCTTAATCCACAATGTCCTTCCTGAAGAGTTGGAACCACTCATGAAAACGGTCTCCAAGTGGGAGAAGAAGTTCAGAACCAAATCAAAGCCAGTTCAGTCTCAACCAGCTCCAACCATCACCCAGCCTACCACACAACTGACACTTTCTCCACGCTCCTTCTCTACTGGAAACCCGTCCAACACTTCACCTTCTTCTGCATATGAACCAAAGGAGGGTAGTGGGTACTGTCTAACTGCCGCCAAAGCTCTTTGCAGACAACTAAACAAGTTGTGCTCTTATTGTGGACAAGCCAACCATTTGGTGGCAAACTGCCCTGATCCTAGACAAATCTCTCACCCAAGTCTGGAGCTAGAACCAACACTGAATAATTCATCATCAAATTCCTCTGGATCTTCCAACAATACCCAGATTGATAATATCTAAGCCCCTGGAAAGTCTTCTCTTCCCTTAATCTGGATTGTGATTCATGGCCCTGCCTCCAACATTGAGACATTTGCCTTGTTGGATACGGGTGCTGATGTAAACTACATTGACTCTAGACTAGCTAAGGCTCTGAAACTCACACCTGGTTCCAAGATCAATGCCTGTGGCCCCAAAAATCTGCCTGTGACAGCCTTCAAGATAAAGCCGCCCATTATATTCCACTTGGGAAAGTCCACTTTCCATTCCAAGTTTGTCACCTCATATTTGCTAAACTTTCCTGTTTACCTTGCCATGAATTGATGTGAAGAGTTTGGCCTCATTTTCAGATGTCAAGAGAGCAAGGTTAACTTCTTTGCACACAACATTCCTTTTTCATTAGATCTCTTAATGAAACAGCAGCTACCCAACAGCTTTTGGAACTTCAACATGCTGAATTCCTGCATTATCCTCCCTTCATCAGAGACAATCCTCACTGACAACAGAATTCCTCTCTGCATAAGTGACCACAAAGAGGTATTCAGCAACAAGCAATGCCGCAACCTACCTCCCCAGAGACCCTACAACATCCAGATCAACTTGACCATAGGAGCAAACCCACCCTGGGGTAGAATAATACCACTATTCAATGCCAATAACAAGTTGCTTTTGAATACATCAACAACAAGCTCAGTAAGGGTTTCATCACTTGCTCAATGTTGCCTTGCTCTTTGCCTATCTTCTTTGTTGCCAAGTCCAATGGTTTCAAGCGTCCATGCATTGACTATTGAGCCCTGAATGTGGTCATAGTCAAGGATTTCTGCCCCATCCCATTTGCTGAATCTCTCACAGATTGTCTCTCAGGCAGCCAAGTTGTCTCCAAAGTAGATCTATGTGCAGCCTTCAACCAGATTTGTGTTTCTAAGGGACATGAATGGAAGACTGCCTTCTACACACCCTTTGGCCTCTACTAATACAGGGTTATTACCTTTGGCTTATGTAACACACCATCTACATTCCAAGATCTCATGAAAAAAGTACTTCTCCCTTTCCTGAAAAAGTTTGTGGTAGTCTATCTTGATAATATCTTGATCTATTTTAAGTCCACTTCCGTCCACATCAAGCATCTGAGGAAAGTCATGGCATGATCCAAGAATACCATCTTTATTGTAAGCTCTCTAAGTGTTGCTTTTTCCAGTCAAGTGTAGAATTCCTTAGTTATATTGTAACTAAGGAGGGGTTTGCCATTGCCCCAAGAAAACTTGATGTCATCCTCTCTTGGCCAGTACCAAAGAACCAAAAGGAACTCTGTGGCTTTCTTGGCCTTTCAAATTATTGTTGCAAGTTTTTCCCAGGATTCAGCAGCATTTTTCTCCCCTGCACAAATCTGACTTCCACCAAGTTTGAGTTCAAACGGTCTGCTGAAGCACACAATTCCTTCAAGCAGATCTGCCACATATTTGCCACTCCTCTGGTCCTACTCATGCCTGATAGCAGCAAATCCTTCTTCTTGGAGACCAAAGCCAGCAACTATGCTGTTGGTGCTGTCCTTCTTCAGGGCAACCGCCAGAATTAACTCATTCCGCAAGTTGACTTACTATATGTCAATAATCAGAATTAAAAATACTTTAATGTCAACAGAATTGAAAAGTCAGAATTAAGTTTTAACTCATGCAGACTACTAAATGTTGACACTTTTTTAATAAGCAGAAACCTGTTTCCTGAACATTTTACTTAATAAAAATTAAGCTTCAAGAAACTTTTTAGGGTAATGTGACAACACAGATTTTAAAATTTTCATAAAAAATTATACATGAATATTGAAAAAATTCATAAAAATACACTTTTATTTTATTTTGCTATGAAATTAGCTATTTTTACTATAATAAATTTTTTCCCACTTATTAAAACAAAATAAATCAAATATACAAAAAGATACTACATAAAATTTCACGTATTATAGCAAAATACAGCAATCAAAAACAGGAATATAAAGTTTTTTCTATATTGAAAACTACAAAAAACATGTAATTTACTAGTAAAATACCAATATAGGCCATGCAATACAGTCTAAAGCATCAAACTATCAATAAAAATCAATGATTTTATAAAAATAGTACTATAAATTATTAATGAGTTATTTGGAATAACTATTTATTTAAAAATATTATACTTAATATATAAGAACTATATAAAAAATCAGGCAATACTCAATAAATTCAATGAAAAACTAGACTGTAACAACCTGGTTGCCATTAAGAACTGTGGCAATCTTCTTGATGTATTATCTGATCTATGAAAGCTTATATTTGGCCTTGACAACGTCCTTGATCTTCTCTTGATACTGTTTCTCTTTGGTGGTTCTCAATATCTCTGATGGATGCAGCAGTCTTCCCATGTTGGACTTTGAGGTGCTTGTAGAAGGTGTTGTATCTGGGCTTGATTCCAAAAGGAGGGCTTGATATGCTTATGCCAGCCCTCCAAAGATGAAGTAGTTTTCATCTCATCCTTAAGAACTGCCTGGTAGCAGTTCCAGTTGGCTTTGGCTCTGGGCTTGCTCCAGCGCTTAGTGACCTTACGTCCAATCCACTGTGGTTCATAATATTTAATGAAAGGGTAGAAGGCACCATCATGTTTCTTGGCAATTGGATCCTGGCATAGGAGCTCAAAGGCTTGTCCAGCATGCTCTGGCTTTACAAAGGCTAGTGCTACAAACTGCTGAATTAAGAACTTGCACTTTCCTGATGTATCTAGACGGTGGAGCTTGCTGAGCTCAGGTAGACCCTTTAGTTGCCTGTTGACAGCCTGTCAATAATGGAAAAAACACCCCTGTACCTCTCCATCAAAAGTATTTACAAAAGAGTTATAATGGGCAGTTTCATAGTCCATGATTATAGTTGAGAGGCCAAGTGCTTTATCTTGAGCTTCTTTTTCTGCAGCAAGGGTGGCTTCATCCTTTTCATCATCATCTGGGTTGGCTCTAGTGTTATGGCCAGGGGGACTCTTTCTATTACTGGATAGGGCTTTGATGCCCTCCTGAAGGATTTTAAAGGCCCTTGTGTAGATCTCTTCTGTTGCCCCAGGAAGCAGAAAGTAGGCAAATGGGAGCACCTTGCCTTTAATAAGGGAATGTACAACCCATAGTTGGTAAAAAAGGCAGGGGCATACTGCAAAGGTACAACACATAACCAGGTCTCTGAATCCCTCAACTACTCCAGGTTCTGTTGTGTAGCATAGCATATAATTCTTGCCTCTGCTGTAGGACCATCATCATGTAAAAGGAATACCTCATCACCATTGAACATCTTTAACTCCTCTGTCAAGACTAACTCTCCTTAAACCATGGCTGATTTCTTTAGGGGGACTAGGTCACGGCGTTTGTCACATATGTACTTCACTAACTGGTCGCGGTCAGGGATGAGCTTCAGGTTCTCATTACTTAGGTGTGTGGTGGCCTTAACTGCCAGATCAGAAGCCTTGACATCTTTGGAGACTGGGACCATTTGGTAGAGGTACCACTTTAGAAGCTTTTCAATAAGATTTATTGGAGCATTGCATGTGTGCTCTCCCTTTTCACTAGTGACTTTATCCTATCCTTCTGTATTGATTCTGGCAGCACAGCTTCTATCTTCACATACATAATGCTTGCTTTTTCCTGCTCTCTTATGATTGTTGCAATTGAAAACATAGCCATCACAGACTAAACTTGCACCTCCTTTGACAGACATTAGATGGAAAAACCAAGGGAACTTCTTTGGGAGCTTAAACTCTCCTTTGACGTTACATATATTGTGAACCTTTAGGGGATCCCATGGGCCAATTGGTGCTTGATGATATTCAGACAGGTAATCATCAGGATCTTCTTTATTGATACTTGATGAGGAGGATGGAGGTGCAGATTTGTTGGGCGGTGGAGGGGAATTATCTGGAGTTGGATTCTTGCGCTTTCTGGACTGGGATGAGCTTGATTCCTTGGGACTTGATTCCTTTGAGCTTGATTCATCTGGGTTTGGCTGGGGTTCTGGACTCTTGGGTATCTTCTTTCTATCTTGCTTTTTTAGTGGAACCTCATCTCCTTCTGATTGGTACCAGCTTGGAGAAGAGGAGGGGGCAGGGGAGGGCTCTTTGCTTTCAGGGTCTGGGGTCTTCTCCTTTGTCTTCTGTTTTTTGAGGGCTCTTTGGCTGGTTTTTGTTGGGGTAGGTACTTTTGGCATTTCCAGAGGCTTTGGGTACTTTCTTGGTTGACTTGGGGTTATTTTGTTGCTTCTTGGAAGATTTGTCCTACAATAATTAGAGTATAGTTCATAAAGTAAGAATAATCATGTGAGACATGAATAAAATTAAATAATAACCACTTGTTTTAAATTTTATTATTAAGTAAATAGTTTATAGAAGTATAGAAAGTAATTTTAGAGCTAGCTTATTATTAAATAATAGAATTCCCCATGTTTAAATAAAAAGTTGACATTCTGGAAGTCACAGTAGTCAAAAATATTTAATTTAGTTTGTCAGCATAAAAAAACGCTTTAATTTTGACGTCAACATACTGACAGTCAGCATTAAACTAGAAAAACACTATGTAAATCACTTATAAAGCTTGGTTAATATTTTCTGGAGTTGGTTTTTTAAGGCCAAAATTGATTATTTTTAAATTTTAAAGAAATTAAATAGTTGTATATGTAACTTATGAAAAAATGATAGGGATTGTAGAGGGAAGTCTGAAGTACAGCCCTGGGTACTTTGGCCTGAATTACTATACCATTGTATGTGTGCTTTTTGTTAAGCGGCAGTGTTTTACTAATAAATAAGTGAAGTTGTCAACATTCAGGCAGTCAGCGTTCTTTTATAGCAACTCTCCTATTAAATCTTGCTTAAATTATGTCACTTTGTTTGCTTAGCCAAACCCCTTTGTTGCAATTTAGGCAACATGTTGATTTGACATAAAGTCAACATTATAATTACATATATAAATTCTAGTTTTAACATATGTGTGTTGGCTTAAGTGGACTTCCAGAAATAAGCTATAGTTTATCCAGTGAATTTAAAATAACAGTAAATATCTAAATAATACAAAGAATACTCTGAAAAATGCATATGTCTTTGTTCAATGCTTATCTTAATATATATTTAATAAAAACAGTAGTATAAAATATAAAAAGTAGTTATTTTTAGAATATTGTGTATTTTATTAAGAAATTTATGGATTCTTATTTGGGGTCAACATCCAGATATTACTTACTGTAGTTGACCTTAATGTAAAAGTACAAAGAAACTTACATTTTCATAGTAAATTATATTAGGTTTTTGGCTTAAAATTAAGCCTTTGTTTAAATGGTGTCAACATTATGTCTGTTCCTTTTTAATTTTGCAATTCTGACTTAATAATTCACTATGAAAAATTAGCTTAGTTTTAGAAATGCCCAATTCCGGCGGATAAATACCAAAATAATGTCAACTTACTGAATGTTGACAAATTGTTGACATTTGGTAAGTCAACTTGCGGAATGAGTTAATTCTGGTGGTTGCCTTCTTCAGCATGGGGGTATGGTATGCTCCACCCTGTAGCTTACTACAGCCAGAAGCATCTTCCTGCTGAGAAGAGCTACCCTGTCCACAACAAAGAGCTACTTGCAATTATCAAGTCCCTCAAGCACTGGTGCCGCTACCTCAAAGCAACCTTGGACCCTGTCAGCATATTCACGGACCACAAGAACTTGCTTTTCTTCACTCAGGAACGTCACATATGCCAATGACATGCTTGCTGGGTGATCAAACTTACCAACTTCTTGCTCACCATCACTTACAAGAGGGGATCCCTCAACTCCCTCCCTGACCTAATCTCCCACCACCCTACCACTGCCAACTCCAATCTTGAATAAAAACGCCTCAACACCAAAGTAGTTCTTTCAGCATCTGTCTTCATCAATAAGATTTCTTCAACCCTATTCAACTTTCCAGACACCTATTTTATTCAGAAGGCCCAACCAGAAGACCCTGCCTCCAACAAATCATTCAGGACCTGTTATTCAAAGCAATTTCCCCCTTGGAGTACTTGCTTGAGAACAACCTGCTTCTCTTCTGCAAACTGGTTATGGTACCCAATAAGGACTTGTAGTTGAAAATCAAAATCATATTTCACATTTCCCTTCCTGACAGACAATTAGGTTATAAGAAAACCCTGGCCCTTATAAAGTCACACTACTGGTGGCCACAGATGGCAAAGACCACCAAGGAATATGTTGCCAGCTGCCTAGTATGCCTTAGAAACAAAAACTGTACCTCCAAGCCATCTGGCCTTCTCTACCCCTCCTAATTCCTGAAGGTCACTGGCAGAGTCTCTTTATAGGTTACATCACCTAGCTATTCTTTTCTGCAGGTTACAGCACAATACTAGTAGTGGTCAACTTCTTCTCCAAGGAATCCTCCTTCTGCCCCTTTCACACAACTGTCACTGCCAAACAAACTGCTGAGCTATTTGTCAAGTATATCATCCCTCATCATGGAGTTTCTTGTAACATAGTCTCCAACTGTGGGCCCCAGTTCACCTCTGCATTCTGGCGAGACCTCATGGCCTCCCTTGGGGTAAACTCTCTCTACAGCACCACATATCACCCACAGACCAACGGCCAAACGGAAAGAACAAACCAAACCTTGGAACAGTACCTCTGCTGTTTCATCAACAAGAAGCAGGACAATTGGTCTGACCTTCTCACCATTGTCCAATACTCCTACAACTCAGCATATCACAGATTTATTGGCATGATTCTGTTACAAGCAAACCTTGGCTACACCCCTTCCTTCCTCCCAGACTTAAAGGGTTATTTCCGCTCACAGTCTGCAACTGAACTTGCCCCTGCAATCAAGGAAACTCAGACCCAACTTGTGGCCCACCTCCAATCTGCCATCTTAGACTATAAGAAGCACTACAACAAGAAAATAATTCCAGGCAACAAGATTCAGCCTAGCAACTCAGTACTCCTCTCAACTAAGAACCTCCCAGTTATCACTGCCTCCCGCAAATTATGTCCTTGTTTCATCAGACCTTTTTTAAGTTGTTGAGAATATTGGAAGCACCGCCTTCAGACTATCTCTTTACAAACATTTCCGTCTTCACAATGTCTTCCATCATTCCCTCCTTCTAAAGTTAAGACAATCTCTGACCAGTCATCAAACAAAGATGCCACCCCCTCCTACCCTTCTCCAGGGGTCTGAGGAATATGAAGTACAGGAAATCCTATCTCATTGCACCCTCCACTCTGGCACCAAATACCTTATCTTATGAAAGAGCTATGAACTTGAGGACTCCACTTAATAACCTGAAGGAAATCTTGACCACTGCCAACATTTCCTTAAGTCCTACCAGGATCTTCATACTAGCAGCTAAGGGGGGTACTATCAGGATTATCTTTCTTCAATTTAGCTGCTAGCATCTTCAGGATTATCAACAACACTTTTCCATTCTAAGCCTTGGGAAATTTACATCAATTTTATTACTCATCATCTTCCCCTTTCATTTCCTTGTTCTACTGGACAAATTTATCTATTTTAATGGTTATATTTCTTTTTGAAGTTACCTTTAATCCTGGACAATTCTCAAACCTGGAACCTAACATTAGGTTTAGTTTAAACAAGTCCAAAACCGCTTAACTTTTGCTTTTTTGCTTTGGCTTAAGCCAGCAGTTTAGATCTTGTTTTATGTCCTCTTGCTTGCTTTCTTGCTCAATCTTGAGTTTTGCCAAGAAATCTGCCGCTCTTTGTCTTTCCCTTTATCTTTTTATTTAATTTTTAAAGGTTAAAGTAAGCAGAAACATTTTTTGTGTCTTTTTTACCTACCAAGTCATTCTAACCACCTTTGGTTAGTTGTTTCTCCCTATTCACCACCTCAATAACCAAACTTTAATAAAAATCCTGATTTTTATCTAATCTCAGCTTAAGTTGAGATTGTTTGACTTGTACCCCAAAAAGATACTTGTTAGGTTTTGTGGCTTGTGATTTTTCTCTCTGAATTTTATTCTTGTATCTTCCCATTCTAGTTCCATGATTTCATTTGATTATATTTTTATCAATTAGGCAATTTTATAGTGGTATCCACACCTTAATTGTTGATAGTTTCAATTCACCAGCTAGTGCTGATCACTTTTAGACTTATAAATTGACTTTTTAACCAAATTGTCAGTCATTAAGACTTATCTTTACTTTTTTTCTTAGGTTTGATAAATTGCCTTGGTCTTTACTTCACTTCAAATAAGTTCTTAGAAGCCTTGTTACAGTTATTATTGAAAACTTTGCCCACATTTTTATAATTGAAAAATATATAATTCTTGGTTTAAAGGCATTAGTTTATAATAATTTACCCCAAGCCTTCAGACCCTACACATAGACTACATTATGGAGCTACCTAATTCAAAAGGATTCAATGCCATCCTTGTAATTGTCAATTGTTTCACTAAAATGGCTCACTTCATTCCAACAACAAACAAAGTAACAGAAAAAGAAACTGCCACTCTATTCTGGAACTGAGTATTCATGAACTACATACTCCCACAATAAATGATCTCAGACAGAGGCCCACAATTCATCTTCAATTTTTGGGCCTAAATCCTAAAACACTTGGGAATAAAAATATCATTGTCTACTGCATATCACCCTCAGAACAACAGACAGACTGAGAGAGTAAACCAGGTCATCAAACAGTACTTACAATGCTATGATAACTTGGAACAGAACAACTGGATAACACACCTACCAATGGTTCAGCTTGCGTACAACAACTAAGACCACAGCTCCACTGGTATGTCCCCCTTCAAACCCAACTACAGATTCAACCCCACATGGGATGCCCATCCCACAGAGGAAGCCAACAACCCATAAGGACGAGATTGGGTCAGCAACATCCATGTGTGCCAAGAATAATGTGCCCAGAACCCAAGAAGAGCAGTACAAGTATACAAGGCTTTGCCAACAAGAAACAAAGCCATGGTCCCCCAATCAAAGTAGGAGACCTCAAGTACCTCAGTTCAAAGAAAATTAAGACCACCACCCCTTGCGCTAGCTTGAGCCCCCAACAAGCAGGTCCTTACAAGGTCTTACAGCATATTGTTGCAATCAAGTTTCTAGGCTTGCCTGCTAACGTATCTTACAATACACAGGGGGCGCTTGATAAGTTGCCCCTTGACGTATCTAACATTATGGATTAATCTGATGGCAATGTCAAATGGCGGGTACTTCATCCTAATTAGGAGTGTTGCCAATTTGACCAGTTAATCCCCGCACAAGTTATTCCTTGGCTCCAAACCTTACATGAAACTTCCCACTATGCCATCCCCTTGAGGCCTTGTGGCTTTCTCCATATGGTATATTAATCACAATATTCTACAATAAATGACACCTTATTCTTATTATTCTGTCCTTTCCTATTGGACTGCTGTCTTCCCCAATTCCAAGTACTAAACTCTCATTGGTTCAGTTGCAACAGTGGTAGCAGAAGTAGGTTTATGACCTATTTTAAAAACAAAATTCCCCCAAGAAATGATAGAGTACAAGCTGCATGGCTACTCCACAACAAGAGACATTCCTCCCAATCTGCGAGGGGGGAGCTCCAGCTAGCGCTAATTGAGGACCAGGGAAAAGCCTAGGGGTTGTAACAACAAGAGGCCTTACAACCACAACCAACCCGCCCTCTCAGCCCTTGCTTGCAAAGAACTCCCGCGACTACAATCTTCACGGGGTTGAAACCCTAGACGTCTTTCAGGTCCATAGCAATGACCCCATGTTGCAAGCCGCTCATTCCTCCAATAAAGTAACACGCTTGTCCTATCCCTTCTGTTTCTGTGGGAATACCCACAAGTTACTGGTAGATACCAGGGCTGATCACACCATGGTAGATCAGGCGTTTGCTGAATCCCAACAATTAGACCAAGTACCCAGCAGATTCAAAGCAGTACGTGTAGCTGACTCCCGCAGAGTGGCCATCACCCACGAGACGGTACCTTTCTCTGTAAGAATGGGTAACATCCAGGTTAAGATCTCTGGGCCAATCATGGCAGGCCTCAGCCACGACATAATTGCTGGCCTCAACTGGCTCCGGCATAAACGTCTCTACATCAACTAGGATGCCCCCGTCATCACCCTCAATAGGAATGGGGTGGGGTTCCAGATCTACACCGTGGAAATGAACAAGCTACTACATGACACTGTGTTTGTCAGGATAACAAAGACTGGCTCATACGACTTCAGGGGGGAAAACTAGACTTTAACCAATGTTCAATCAAAGTTATCTGTGCAGAATCATCTGCAGTCCCTCCCTTGTCATCATCACCAACACCAGCGCTAGCTGCACTCCTTGAGGAGTACAAGGATGTATTCAGTGAAACACTCAAACAACTACCTCCGCCCCGGGAGATCCAGCACACTATACAACTTCAAGGATTGTTACCTTAAGCACAACCATTATACTGTCTCACACCAAAGGAAGATGAAACCCTCTGCCAGCACCTTGTGGACGCGCTTGATAAGGGCTTTATTTGCCCCTTGCTATCTCCATACAGGGTGGCTGTCTTCTTTGTAGCTAAGAAGGATGGGTCTCTTTGCCTGGTCACGGACTACCGCGCCTTAAACAAGGTGACAGTTAAAAATAAGTACCCCCTACCTCTGATTGACAACCTGTTTGATACACTTGCAGGCGCAAAGGTCTTTAACAAGATTGATCTCACTGCGGGGTACAACCAGGTCCGCATTGCACCAGGGGATGAGGCAAAAACTGCCTTCTGCACACGCTACAGGTTGTTTGAGTGTTGTGTCATGAACTTTGGAATGACCAACGCTCCATCCACCTTTGCCATGTTGATGAACAAAGACTTTGAGGAACTGATTGGAAAGTGCATGGTTGTTTACCTTGACAACATTATTGTCTTCAGTCAAGATCAAACCACACACCTCCAACACCTCCGCGCTGTCCTTGACACCCTTCGGAAAAATCAGCTAAAAGCTAAACCCTCTAAATGTGAGTTTCTCAAGTTGGAGTTACTATTCCTTGGGCACACCATCTCTGCCCAAGGGATAAAGCCCAACCCCGCCAAAATCAAGGCAATCACTAGCATGCCGCCCCTCACTGATGTGGGCCAAGTGCAAACATTCTTGGACATGGTTGCCTATGTACGCAAGTTCATCCCCAATTGCAGAGAACTAATTGCACCTCTCACTGAGCTCCTCAATACCAAACAGCGCTTCCATTAAACCCCTGCAAGAGATCAAGCCTTTGAGACGTTGAAGCAAAGGCTCACAACAGCACCAGTACTGCAGTTTCCCAACCAAAATTGACAGTACAAACTCGAGACTGACGCCTCTGACAGGGCCATAGGGGGCGTGCTAAGGGTAGAAACTGACAATGGCGCCTTCCTGCCTGTAGCATATGAGTCCAGGAAGCTCACTGACTCAGAACAACATTACCCCATTCATGATAAAGAGCTGGCAGCCATTGTACACTGTGTTGAGAAGTGGCGCTGTTACTTGGAAGGTGCAATCTTTCCACCCCGCGTTCTGATGGACCATAAGTCACTCCAATACTTCAACATGCAGTCTCATTTGACACGCTGCCAGGCAGGATGGGTTGAGCGTCTATCCCCCTATCAGTTACACATTGAATACAAGCCTGGAAAGGAACTCATCACAGATATGCTCTTTCACAACTCTACGTAGCATCCATCACTGGGGACAACAGTTTGAACCCAGACTAGCCCATGCTCTACCTGCGCCCTGAGGCAACCCGCTACAAGGGCCTTAACTTGGTCACCATCTCCAAGCTGAAGGACAACAAAAGCCAGTTCACCATTGATGCTGGAAATGTCTGCCGTCGGGCAGAGACAGGTGAGAAGATGCCTTACATTCCCACCACCCAACGAGGGGACACCATCTTGCACTACCACCAAACCTTGGGTCAAATCAGAGGGCATAACCTCTTTGAGATCATGAAACATAAGGTTTGGTGGCTGCGCATGCAGCAAGACATCTTGGACCTCATCAAGACGTGTGTGTTGTGTGAGAAGAATACGTCCAAACCTGCACCTCCCAAGTCTGTCCTACCCATCAAGGCTATGGAACCCTTTGAGCAGTGGGCTATCAACATTGTGGGACCGCTCCCTGAAGACAGACTGGGTAAGAATTATATTATCACCGCTATCAACTACTTCACCCGTTGGCCAGTGGCGTGGGCAACAACCAACCACACTGCCACCACCATTACCCGCTTTATTGTCAAAGAGATTATGGCTTGCTTTGGGCAACACAAGCGTCTCATCACAGATGGCAGACCTGAACTTGTTGGACACATTGTGAAGGCATACTGTGTCAAGAACGCGCTCCAGCATATAGTCACAACTCCCTAACATCTGCAAGCCAATGGCTGTGTGGAAAGGTTAAACAGCTCCCTGGTACAACTGATTGCCAAGCTCTCACAAGAGCACCCCAACACTGCGTGGACTGAACATCTTCCCACCACCCTACTGATCCTGCAAGCAAGAATCAACAGGGGCACTGGGTTCAGCCCTAGCACTCTGGCCTTTGGGACGCCTGACAGCCTGACAGGGGTTGAACAGGGGAAACTATGGTCCAAGGTTCCTGACAAGCCCCCTAGTGACAACGCCCTCCCTAGACCAATGGCGTGCCAAAGCCCGGGAGATCAAACACAAGTAGATTGCAGGAGGGACAAAACACTTCAAAGCTAGATACGCCATAGGTGACCCTGTCTACACCCTCAATCCCAATTCTGCCAAGTTGGAACCCAACCACCTAGGGCCCTTCAAGGTAGCTGCGGTCTATGACAACCACACCTACCAACTTGAGGATGCCCAAGGGAATACCAAGAAGCTTCACCATGACTGCTTGCGCCCCTGCTGCACCATCCCCACACAAAGGTTGTTTGTGCGGACCTTCCCAGACCTTCCACAAACTCCAGTCCTGGTGTCTGACAACAAACAGAGGGCAAGGGGGGTGTTGCAACCAAGTTTCTAGGCTTGCCTGCTAATGTATCTTACAATACACAGGGGGCGCTTGATGAGTTGCCCCTTGACGTATCTAACGTTATGGATTAATCAGATGGCAATGTTGAATGGCAGGTACTTCATCCTAATTAGGAGTGTTGCCAATTTGACCTGTTGATCCCCGCACAAGTTATTCCTTGGCTCCAAACCTTACATGGAACTTCCCACTATGCCACCCCCTTGTGGCCTTGTGGCTTTCCCCATATGGTATATTAATCACAATATTCTACAATAAACAACACCTTATTCTTATTATTCTGTCCTTTCCTATTGGACTGCTGTCTTCCCTAATTCCAAGTACTGAACTCTCATTGGTTCAGTTGCAACAATATTGTTACTGTAGCATACCAACTAGAACTGCCCCCAGATAGAAGATTCACAACGTATTCCACTGCTCCCTGTTATCAAAAAAGAAAAGACCTTCTCTCCTACAACAGATAGTGAGAACAGCTCCCCACCCATCAAAGTAGGAAGTTTCACAGAACATTAGTTCAAAGCCATCCTGGGACACAAACTCTGATACCAAAAACCTCATTTCTTGGTCAAATGGAAAGGTTACCCCAATGAAGAGAATACTTGGGAACCAGAATCCAACCTGGAGAATCCTGCTACTCTGCTGAAGGAATACAATTCTCAGAATAAAGAGTTGTGCTCTGCAAGCTTGACTATGGTAGGGGATGATGTCAGGTCCCAGAATGCCCTGTAGAATCAGCTGGCCTATCTGGAAATAGTACAACCAACTGTGTGAAAAATCTTACCAACTGCCTTCTAGAGGGAAACCCCCACCTTATAAATAACAAAAAACCTGGGATTTGATAGGCCCACAAGCCTCAAATCCCTGGCATCAAATCTAATAACAAATTTGGGGCTGTTTACTATTGGAAAATGGTACATTAGGAGGACAATTGTTTGATTGTGCAATCAGGCGCTCAATTGCTTGTGGGATCTATTAATAGCTGTGGCACCTTGGCTTGCTGCAGCCCAAGCAAATTTCCTGTTATACCAACCAATGAGCATCCATCCCCAGGCTCAAGAGCGCAGATTCCTGAAAAAAATCACAAGTATTACTGAAATTGATGCCACCAGATCTCTGGTGGCATAAAAGGCTACACATTACCATTAAGTATAAATAGTGAGGATGAAAAGCCCTAATCACTGTTGACATAATAAAATAAAAGACTTTATGCCCAGAAATCATTATCTTATTGCAGGAATTATCTATTTTTACTCAAATTTAATTATTCTCTTTGCATCTATTTTGGAATCCTCAACTCAATATAAACTTGCCTATTAATACCCTCCTGGCTATACTCCTGCTACCTCAGTCAACTCATCCTGTGCTCTTGACTTGGAGTATTTTCACCCCCATCATCTGGATCTCCCTCCTGGTTGTGCTAAAGAGACCAACCTGCCTGCTATGAAGGAGATTCCTACTTCTCCCCCTACCCAATGCGCCTCTTGCCCAGGACTTCAGTTAGTTGGGGTTTGTCTAAATCACATTATTGGGGCTGGCCAACCAGGTTGTGCCCCATACCGGAAGTTGGTGTCCCCTAGCTACTGCAGTAAACTACCTGGTCAGAATTGCACCTATTGTGTACATGGCCTTCCAGGCCTGGTCTGTCTCCCCTGTGGGAGACAGTTAGACTCTATTATAGGCCATGACAAACAGCAAGCAATGGGGTTGGCTTTGATTGCCGACACACCTTGTTTGACAGAAGAAGAATTTGAGACCAGGGAAAGGATTTGGCTTACCAGGGCCTCAGTTGTGGTTAACTTGGAACCCCAAAATGCCAAATCCTGGGTATTCTGATCAACTTCTAACCACAATGATGAGAGCTTATTCACTTCAGGGACATAAATAGTTCAACAATAATCCAGAAACTGAGGAAGGAATACCAACAGGAGACTAGTACCCTGATGAAAGGGTTACAGCTTCTGGTAGACCTTTAGCTCCTCAATAGATACACACACAGTATTTAACAAGGGGCATACAGATGCATTCCCAGTTAAAACATGTGGGCTGCGCTCCACCACAGACAACAACCATTCACACACATCCGCCAAAACCTTTGCCATAACATGACAAACCTGAGATTTATGGCTAAGGGCGTAGACAGAATAGAATGATAACGCCAATACAACCCGGCAAGAATTTTCATCAGCGGGCAGAGCAGGATAGCAGCCTGGACGCCAAAACAACATGCCAGGACAAGACCAGGAAACAGCAGAACCAGTCTCAAACACTGCAGCTAGAGATGAAAGCCATAGATTAGAAAATAGTCCAGACTGAAAGCTCAAGAAGGAGCTTATACAGATGAACATGGTAAACGCAGATATCTTGGCAGAACAGGAGAAGAGGGACACACTTCTTTCAAGGATCTGGATGTACATTTATTCTGGCTACCTTCAACCCAACTAACATCCAGTCATTTCCTGATTTGGTGTCTTTCCAATATACAGTTTGAAATACCAGAAATGATAACCAAGCAATATCACATGACTTTCCAAGTATTAAGCGACTTGAACCCACCCTGCACATGAACAATCCCTATGTTTGATCCAACTAAATCTCTGCCACAGCTAAAGCTATATAAGTCTAAAGTATTCTTCAGGAAAATATAATTCTCTTCTTTCTTAATTCCATATTTTAATCTTCCCCAAAAGGTGCTCTCATCACTGGTAGCAGCTACGGTTTTTTGGTCACATCAATGAATGAGAAAATGACTGAACAAAACCCGCCCACCTTTGCTCACATACTCAACCAGGCCACATCCCAGGATACCTGGAAGACCTACTTCCGCGCCCACAACATCAACAAAGATATACCTAGTGGATGCACTGTATTCAAAAGACTGGTCATGCCCAAAGCATGTGCCAAGATAATTCAATACAGTTGCTCTCTCCAACTACAAACAAACACATAACCGCCTATCACAGGCAAAGTTACCAACACCAAGTACATTGGTATTGATAAGTTCTTTGATAAAACAAAGAAAACATCATCAATTGGCTAGACCGCTTGGCTGCTAAACTCCGCGCCAGCCGCATTCCCCAAAAAAATGGGTCCAGGAAGCCAGAAAACTCCTGTACAAGACTGCAGCTAACTGGTTTTTCACCTGGGTTGGCTCACAAACTTACAACCAGCTTGACAACTGGGAAGAGTTTAAAGCAGACATCACCCACAACTCCTGCATCACCAAATCCCTCCAAGACATTACAATAAAGCTCAGCAATCTTCCTCAGAAGACCACTATCACAGCTTACACCAATGAATTCAAGGAAATATGCCGCAAAATCTAAAACCCAGTGCAAGCTGACAATGCACATACCAGAGCCTCATTCATCAACAGAATGAAACCCTCTGTTGCTGCCCTCATCCGCCCTGAGGCTACTACCTCCATGCCCGCACTCATTGCAGAAGCCAAGCATGTAGAAAAACACGCAAACATGAAATATGCTGCACACACCGGCAACCACTCCTCAAACAGCAATGGCAGAGAAAACTCCAATGGCAATAAACTCCAGAATACCAACCATAACAACGGCAACGCCAATTGTAACAATGGAAATCACAGCCAAAGCGCAAACTGCTCCTGTCCCAAGAAAGAAGACACTGCCAAAGTTAACAACGCTGAAACAGCAACTTGCTATGAATCTGACCCAAATTCTCCGACCTCAAAGGTCTCAAAACAGAGGAACAGGGAAAAGAGGAGGGGGAAAAGGCTTAAGTGCCCCTGTCTTCCCCCAACACAACAAGAAACTTTACCAAGGCACAAACTTTGCTGCTCGTATCCCCCGTGTCCCACAATCCTCCATTTTTATGAACGTAAAAATCAAAGATTGCTCACAACTTCTTGTCTACCCATGCACTTACAAATCACATACACATAAAATTTTATTTGACTCTGGTTTACAGCACACCATGGTTAGAAAACCATTTGTAACCAAGTACAAAATACCAGTTGTGAACTCCAACTTCAAATACACCAGAATGGCAGACAAATCAAAGGTTCTACTTCAAGGTGAAACAACTCCCTTCAGAAATGACTTCCAAGGCATAAAAACGTCCATCAAAGGACTTGTCATGAACAACATAAACTATGAAATTGTAGCAGGCATGGACTGGCTCACCTAAGTGAACCCCAGCGTATGTTAGAAAACAAAGACCATGACCATCAAACACAACGGAGTCAATTTTAATATCCTCAAAGAACCCAACGACCTCATTCTAAGAGATACAGTATTTGTCCAGGTCATAAACCAAGACAACTCAGAACGTCTAACCAAAGACAGTACTCTCCACATAATGAGATACACCAAATTCAATAATATGCAAACAACCAAGATTAAATGCCCAGAACTTGTGACACTCCTAAACAAATACTCTCATGTATTCAAGGAAGAGCTCACAGAGCTACCACCCAAATGGGAGGTCAAACACGGCATCAACATATGTAAAGCCATGCCTAAACCTGCACCCCTCTACAGACTCTCCCCATAGAGACCCAAACCCTCAAAACCCATATTGAGCACAACCTAACCAAAGGATTCATTTGCCCATCTGAATCCCCATGGGGGCAGCAGTGTTCTTTTTAAAGAAAAAGGAAGGCACTCTTTGCCTAGTAACTGACTACAGAGCACTAAATGCAAGCGCAGTAAAGAATAAATATCCCCTTTCACTCATATAGGATCTGTTTGCAAGACCCTCTGGAGCCAAATTTTTCTCCAAAATTGACCTCACCTCAGGTTATAGCCAAGTTGAAGTAAAAGAAAGGGACGTACCAAAAACTGTGTTCTGTACACAATTTGGATCTTTTGAATGTAGATTAATGAACTTTGGGATGACCAACGCTCCCGCAACATTTGTCACTATGATAAAACAAGCACAAAATGGTCTCTCAAATACATTATGATACCTCAACAGTATCATCCTATTCTCAAAAACAAAAGAGGAACACCTCATGCATGTCTGCAAGACACTCAATTGACTCGCAAATCACAAACTTTATGAAGAACCAAGTAAGTGCCAATTTATGGGAAAGGAACTCCTGTTCTTGGGCCACATTGTCTCTGACGGTGGCATCAAAGCAGACCCAGACAAAACAAAAGCCATAAATAACATGCAATGCCCCACCCCCGTTAAACAAGTTGGATGCTTTGTTGGAATAGTAGCTTACCTAAGGAAATACATCAAAGACTGCAGAAAGCTCACCCCACCAATCAATGACCTAACCAAGGGTAATGCCAAAAAGAAATTCATCTGGACACCCAAATGTGACAAGAATCTCCAACTATTAAAACAAGCTTTGATTGAAGCACCAAGCTTGTAATACCCTAATACCAACGGGTGCTACGAGCTCAAGTCAGACGCTAGCAATATATCATACATGTAAGGAATGGAGGTGTTATCTAGAAGGACATTTAAAAATCTGAGTACTAACTGACCATAAATCCTTAATCTATTTCAAACCTCAAAACGCGCTTGCAAAACAACAAGCCAAATGGATGTCCCTGCTGGAGCAGCTTAACTTGGACATCCAAAACAAAAAGGGGCAGAGCTGGTCACGGCTGATGCTCTCTCTAGGCTATGTTGGCCTAGAGAGGATCATCCTGACCACCTGGACCCTGACTGGCCAAACCTATACAACACTGAGTATAAGCCCAAATTGAAAGACCCCTCAACACACCAACTGACCCACAATACATTAGTAAGGAACAAAAAGTATTTTCATGTATCAAATGGCACTGTATACCGAATCATTAATGACAAACATGCTCCCTACATCCCACTTGCACAAAGAGTTGACACCATATTAAGACATCATTGTCTACTAGGACATATAAAGACTAACAACTGATCCTTACGTTAAAAGAAATAGAATGGTGACCCAATCTTAAACAAGATATAATTGATGCTCTGAAAAGTGCACAGTGTGCAAGAAATACGCCAGCACCAAGGCTCCCCAGACAACAGTGAACCCAGTACCAGACCCTGAACCATTCAAGGTTTGGGGACTGGACATAGTGGGCCCCTTCCCAGAAACCAAGGCAAAACAACCTTCCCTAATTGTAGCCATTGACTTTGCTACAGGCTGGTCCATATGCTGGGCAACAAAGGATCACAAAGCAGAGACAATAAACCAATTCATTAACAAAGCAATCATAGCCAGCTACGGTACTCCAGACTACATCCTAACCAATGGCGCAACAGAGGTATCAGGTCACGTAGTAAACAACAGTTTGAAAGCAAAAATATCAAACATTCCACAACCTCGCCCTACAGGCCACAGGCCAACAGCAGAGTTGAACGCCTAAACGGCAGCCTTATCAGAACCCTAGAGGAAATAATGGATGGTAAAGCCAAAGATACATGACCACTATACATGAAACACACATCATTGGTATCCCGGGTCTACACTAATCAAGGGAAAGGCTACTCACTGTTTGAACTAACATACAGGTACAAAGCAGAGATAGTTACCCGTAACAACCAACCATGCGTAAAAATTCCCCCAGGAAACCCCTCCCACAGTAGAACAAGTACCAGATCTACAACACATACACTCAAAGCTAAAATAGCAGAAAATAGGCTCAAACACAAAAGTTAACCTCTACAGAGGAACCACTCCCCATCAACTCCCCAGTCTGGGTCCTGGCTGGGAATAGGAAGAAGCTAGACTCGGTACACAGGGGACCGGGAAGAATTATCAATTACAGGCTGGACAGGAACACCTACCTGGTTAAGTTCCAGGGCGCCAAAGAGACCATCACCAAGAAGTACCACAGATTCATCTCTGCCTCAGCAAAGGAGAACACTCAAACCAACTGGTACCAACTAGCAAGAAACTCCAGGAACATCAGGTGGCAGCCGTCAAGACAAAGCCCCCTCTGGATGTACCAGAGTAACCCCTTAAGGGGGTGTTGAGGATCTGGATGTACACACGTTCTGGCTACCGCCAACCCAGCTAACATCCTGCCATTGCCCGATTTGGTGCCCTTCCAATATACAGGTTGACATACCGGAAATGGCAACCAGGCAATATCACATGGCTGTCCAAGTATCCAGCGGCTCAAACCCACCCTGCACATGACCGGCCCCTAGGTTTGATTAACTGAATCTCCGCCACAGCTAACGCGATATAAGTCTAAAGTGTTATCCAATAAAATATACCCCTCTTCTTTCTTAATTCCATATCTGAAGCTCCCCCAAACGGCGCTCCTCATCACTTCCATGACACACCGCTTCCAAAAACTCAGACATAGACCAGTTGAGTAGTGCGGCCGAGATCAGCAGATAGTAAGAAGAGGTCTCCATGGGGTGGGGAATCCCCTTAACCCACATGGAGCTGATGGTCTGCCACCACCAAGGGCCAGGAATCACCTCTCTGACACCATTTATCCAATTGATGGAGACCTCCCCCGACTTGCAAATCTGGATGCTCCAGGTCCCAGCAACTCCATTAGCTGGCAATCAATGGTTCTTATGCCCCAAGCAGTGCAGATGCAAGTAGAATCTGCCAGGGGCTGGGTCCATAACCCATCCAACAATAGCCTGCATCATGGTCCCTGCATGTGAGGCATTGCACCTGGGTCTCAACCCAATTGAGGCTGCACCCCAACTCCACCCCTAGTATAAGGGCTCCCATCCAGATCCCAGGCGGATTGTTTGATTGGGGTCTATTTCTGCAGAGAAGCAACCTTGCCCTATTGTTCACTTGAGGGGTCAATAGTGTCTCCTAGCTCAGAGGGCCGGGATCCCAAATAGCCTCCCTGGCCACCATCTGGCTCTCCCTGCTTCCGCCGTGTATCCCGTCCTGGGGGCCAGCCACCTTGTGCTTTCCTGGCCCTGCCCAACCCTCAGCTTGAGGCGCTATCTCCTGGTGTAGCCAGCAATAAGCCCTTGACTGATGCCCCAACTGGATCCTTCACCATAAATCGGGCCCCTTACACCAAAGCTTCAAACACCGGCCGGTGAAGTCTCCTGACCGGTGAAGCTTCCAAAAGCCACCCAGGGGTCAGCAAAAGAGTTAAGCCCAACCAGAGGCGCCCCAGGTATACCCTTGCAAAAGGGGTGGAGCGGGTTTGGTGTAGAGCTCTGGGGGCTGGGAGTTAATAGCTGCTGCAGCTGCTGGTCCCCCAGGGAAGCGGCCAAGATCAAGGGCATCAGAGCAACCTTGGGGGGATGAAAAGCACTCCAGGGGGGCCTAGCCTCCAGGAAGGCTCTGGATTGAGGTTGAGCTATACAAGATGGCCCAGGGTAGGCCAGGTGCTGGAGCAGGGTTAGGAGAGAGCTGGGCCCAGAGGGTATTCCGTAGGGTGGGCAATCCTGGGAGGCCCAGCTCTCAAGAAAGGACAGGAAGGGTTTCCTGACCCTTCCCAGGGGTCAGCCTGCCTGCACCCCCGGGATCCTCAGCTCCAACTCCACCTGCATCCTCTAAAGAGTACCCTGTCCAGGACGCAAAAAAAACTCCTTGGGCAATGGATTTATGTTGGCCCTTCTGATCAACCAGGCTGGATGGAGCGGCTCTAAGACCTTGGCAGTTCATCAGTGACAACTTGCCCAGGGTGATCAGATCCAGCTGACCAGCCAGGGCACCAGTAACCCATCTCCCATCACCGGTATGGTTTAAATCCATCAACTCAGTCAGCTTGGTTAGCTTTTTGCCCATCTTCCCAGCTCTGGGATCCGCCAGGCAATGCCAGGCATTATGGAACCCGTGCAGCAGGTAGCTGGCTCTTCAGCTGTACCCAAAGGTGCATAAGAAGTATCAAATAGCTGGGGGCATGGGCTGGCAACCCTGAGGTCCAGAGTGGGGGTCATGTCACAACTGGGTAGACTGTGGAGGGGTATGTACCCTTGTTGTTCCTAATGGCCTGGGGATAAAAGTCTTTGGTGGTGAGCCGTGGCAGGGGGTCTGTCTGGGATTCACAGTGTTGAATTGTGTTTGTGATGTGTGAGGCAATTGGCTTGCAGGGATGCCTTGAGAGGCTTGGGTATTGGCCTTGATGTGCCTATTCAGTGTTCTGGGTGGATCTCTGGACTTAATGGGGTGTCCTTGTGGATGGGCTTTCCTGTGCCCTGTTGCAAGAGCTGGCTAGGTACGGGGATGTCCTTTTGTAGAAATAGAGAGAGATAGATACGATTGGATATGTGGTCCATCCAGGCTCTAAGTTTAGTTTTGGGATATCAGTTGCTCTTGGTTGGGCGGGGAAACGATGGGGTTGACCCCAGCAAAGTTCTGCACAAGAGGGTCTGTGACCCCCAAACCGACCCTCATTACCTGTAGCCCAACGGGCAAGCTGACTTGGATGGCTAAATCCAGCACCAAGGACCAGTGATGATCCTGGCTGGGGGACAGCTTGATTTGGCGCTTGGCTCATGGCAAGGATCACACCACCCCCTGTCCAATCCAACTACTGGGGGTCCCAACCGTGTCCCTCCAATAAGAATCCACCCCAGCTATATAGTCCCATATCTCAATACAGACGATTATCTGGTTTCCAACCATCCCCCAGGTAACTCTGCTAATGCAGCAGGTTGCGACAGATTATATCTTTATTTTTTTGGATTTTGAAATAAAAAAGACGGGAGCTTGGATCCCACTTTCAAGCTGAAAGGTTTGATTAAGGAGTATGACGGATCTGGCTGGTCTGGAAGTAGGAGGGCAATCTGGGGGCCGATTTTTATTTGAAATTTCAGATTCGCCTAGGTAAGGGGATCCGAGATTGGAAACTGTGACGATGGGATGAATACGGTAAGTACTGGGATGGGTGGTGTGCTCTTAATCTGCCCCAGTATGGCAGGGGATTTCTAGGTGAGCTTTGGAGGTAGGCTTGGGACGGTCACAGTCTTTAATTTAAATTTCCATCTGCAGTATCTTATTCCGGTTTAAAAAACTGTGCCCTTCCCAACCCTATTTGGAGGTGGCAGGAGTAAATTTTATGAGCACCAGCTTAAAAATAAGATTTACATTTGATAATTTATAGAGGTTGGACGGGATAATAGAAAATCTCCAACAGTCAGAATGGACATGATTAAGAAACATTTCCAAAAGAGGATCAAATCTAAACCTTGGGGGGGGATGGTTATATATGACCGGTCAGGAAACAGTGGAGCTGGGATCCCAGCCAAGGTACATTATCCAATACGGATATCTATTTATATATCTGAAACCGATCAACTGGTGAGAGTCACGTAAGCTACAGGGTTGACCCTGCCATTTCCTCAAGCGGGTATGGATACGTTTAGGGTTCATTTCCCTGCATCTTGAATAAAAACAACTTTCCTGATAGGTCAGTCAGGGATGCTGGTTGGTTCGAGGGATTGCTAATCGATCATACATGGTAGTATTC